>JAMWYP010000011.1:3083654-4283654 GCA_025563575.1 Acacia pycnantha | reverse complement strand
TGACAAGTGAAACCAAGGGAAATTAACCCGGTTTCACAAATCATTAAACAATAGACATGTTTAAAATCTACACATGCAAACTCATGGACCAATTTTACCAAAAGGAAATGGATGGATGTAGCAGTTAATGTCTATACAGCAGCTTACCAAAGGTCATGGCCTTTGGCTAAGGACGCACAAAAACAGGATTGTTCAGAAGTTATAACAGACATAAAGAAATTAAATTTGTGAGTGCGTCTCGGCTGCTGATGGGGACTCCGACTCGTCTTCACTGTCTTCTTCACCAGGAGGTATCAGTTTTCCCTTGTTGCTAACATAAGCCTCGAGGTGTAGCCCGGTGGTATTCAAAGTAACGGTGGGATTGAGCACCCGGATTTGAGCCACCGCGTTCTCAAAAGACAACCTGCCAATTTGGCCATATTTCGCAATTTGCGATTTGACGTGGGCGAGCTCCGCATCTTTTTCCTTTAGGACGCCGGATAAATGATCGATGTCCGAGATCAGTTTTTCTTTCAGAGAGGCATTCTCCCGACAAAGACCTTCAAGGCGATGCATTTCGGCTTGGGCATCGGCCAATTCAGACTGCTTGGCAGCAAAATCGAGTCGTGCCGCATTCAAATCACTTTGCGTCGCAGATAACTTTGTTTCACCTCCGCAACTTCCTCCACTGCGGTAACAAACCTTTGATTAAGGGCAATCAGCGCTCGGTGCAATCTATCTTGTTCTGCCCGAGATACAGTCAGCTCTCTTTGGGCCAGATCCCACTCCGCAGTAACTTTTGCCAGATCGGGGTTGCGTTTCAGCAAACGAATCTCGGAAAGAAGTTCGTTCTTCTCCTTCCTCTCAGTTTCCAGAATGCTGGTTAGCGTGGCCACCTGTTTATTCAAATCATTCACAGATTTTAGCCGAACAGCATTCTGAATTCTTAGGGCAGCATAAGGCCGTATTAGGGAAGCTACCCTATAAGCCTCTCGCTCCATATTGATCAGTTGCAGCTTCTCCTCTTTGGAAGGCATCGTAGGGGAGTACAGTTGAGCAGGCGGACGCATAAGATTTCGGATAGCTTCATTGACCCCATCTGACCAAAGAACCCCTCCATTCATAGTGGCATGGCTATGAGGGGTAGAGAATGAGGATGGAACCGAAGTGGCAGGTGAAACAGGCGCAGGGGTTGACGATGGAGCCCCTCTCACAGGAGATACCGGCACAGGAGTGGAGGTAGGAGCCTCTCTCACGGGTGAAGTCGGCACAAGAGTTGGTATAGAGGCCTCTTTTGTTGTAGACGGGTTGGGCGTAGGAACCACAATGGTTTCCTCTCCAGCAATGTTCTTACCTTTGGAGGTCCGCACCCTTTTCGACCACGCTTTAATTCGCCTTTGGGCGCAGGCGCTCGGGAGCCTTTGAAGTAATCGCCTCCTCCGAGATAGGAGCTCCACCACTTGCCTTAGGTTCATCCGCAGGAGTATTCTCAGGATTTGCGGGAAGCGTTTTGAAGGCTTGAAGAAATTCAGGCTTTCTCATTCGTCGTCCTGCATTAAATTAAAAAAAAAAGGGATGTCAGCATTAAAAAAAGATATGAAGTCTGGATATATTAAAATTCCAACGGGCAATCCCATACTTCTTGGTCCGCGTCGACGAACTAAGGCAGTGGGAACGTAATCAGCAGGGTCCATCGTGGTCTGAAGGGTACTAGACAGCTTTGTAAGCTTCACTACGGCCGCTTCCTCATTTTCGGTGAGACTGGTCGGAGCGAAGTCTGCGGTTTTGAACTTGTGGTGGGCATTCGTCCAATACAACGGGAAAATACCTTCTAGTTCCCCCCCTTTTCAACCCGAAGGAACCACGGGCATTGAAAAGGATGGGCAATAACCTTAACAAAGGAGGTTTTGAAGTGCTTCCAGGAGTCGCAAAAAGGTTTAAAGAGCATATGCTCGCTTCTCCCGCGAAGAGAGGTCCATCCAAAAAATGTCGTCAGAGGCGACCGGAATCCACCTAGCTCCAAAGGAGAATAGAATGTCATAAACATCGGCACAGTACAGCAGATTTCTAGTTCCCGGCAGAGGCTCTCAAAAGCTAGGGCGAAGGCCCAACCATTGGGGTGAAGTTGGGTGGGGGCTAGATGCAGGTGATTCAGAAGGCAAATTAGAAACTCGGACAAGGGAAATGTTACACCGAGTTGAACGAAAACATCTCGGTAAAAAAAAGAAGAAATGGGGTTCATGAGGGCGGCTTTTACGGGATCGGATGGTGGCAACCGATTCTTCATCCAAAGGGAGCCTTATTGAATATCCATCCCCATCTCTCACACCAAGTGATGGAAATTCCTCGGCGGTCAAGGTATTCTTCACCTCGGTCACTTTATGGTGGACAGCTTTCTTTGGGGAGTTTGGATTCCACGACATTAGCCTAACCTAAGAATGAAAATATTTCTGGGATTGGAATGTGGAAGGAGCAGGTTCGAGGTAACCAAAATGAAAATCTATCCTAATCCACCGAAGACAGAAGAAAACAATGAGTTTACTAGGGTGGCTTGGAGAAGGAATCATTCGTCTAGACCAAGAATGACAAAAACGCAAGCAAAATACTTTCAAGATAATGACGCAAATTCCAGAAACTATACGAACAACTAAAAAGGTACGAAAACCAAAGGAAGCATAGTTTTACCTGGTTGTGGAAGTCGACGAAAATAAGGCAAATGAAGCAGATTGTCGCGGAAGTTCTTGCAGAGAATAAAGGCAAAATGGAGAGTATGTAAAAGGTAATGACAAAACGAAGGAAGAGGAGATATATAGTTTTTGAATTTTAAGAGGTTTGAAGGAGCTCTTGAATTCGAATCGACAAAAGCAAAGGACGGCCACGCGCGAGAAAGTGGGGGCCCAATCCCGAAAGTTGTAAGGATTTCCCTCTGAAGCGACGCAAGCATTAATTGTGCATGGATTCCAAGCGCCTGTTGGAGGGTGCTCAGGTCTAGAGGCGCAGCTACACGTTGCAACGTGTCAGTCTAGCAAAAAGGAGTATGTTGTTTCACGTTCGACCAAGGTAACTCCTGACTCCTTAATGAAGATTTCCTTGGGATGGTATATCACAATATTTTATTACGATAAAATAGTCGATCTTGTACGTGGCGATCTCGGTCGAAGAACAGGGCAACTTTATATTGATAATCGATAAGGTTACACGGTTTTCTTACAAGGAAATAAGCTGGCTTACTCATTTACA
Organism: Acacia pycnantha; assembly: GCA_025563575.1. Taxonomy (NCBI): domain Eukaryota; kingdom Viridiplantae; phylum Streptophyta; class Magnoliopsida; order Fabales; family Fabaceae; genus Acacia; species Acacia pycnantha. The sequence goes on along the minus strand of JAMWYP010000011.1, from coordinate 4,280,435 downwards.
AAGATGATTACAAGATCAAACTACAGCAAGCTGGGCGAAATTTGTAAACAACATTTATGTACCCACTAATTACAACAGTTGATGGTGGCTAGCTATCCGTCCCACCCTGATCGGATTAGCTAGCGCCGAAGACTGCGTTGTTATTCGGTATGATTGTCAGGTGGCTGGAGTTTCTCGCCGAATATGCAGCAGACCCTGGAAATGCTTAGACATGTCCAGGGGGACTGCCAAGCAGGTCGCAGGCCTCTCACGGTGGAGGGACAAGCTTAAGCTTGAGGCTAGATGATGCTCAAATGAAGCTTGAACCACTTCCAAGGACCCCATACGAAATTGAACCAGACGTGAAGACTGGTAAATACATTTGGGATCCCAGGCGTCCACCACAGAATGTGTTTGAAGACTGGAAAATACATCTAAAGACAAGGCAATAATCCTTAAAGGATGCTTCTCCGTTCGAAATCGCGTTCTTCTTCCCCACATGACCGGAAGAATGAGGCTCGGAGCTCTCAATGGCAAACTCATTACTTTCAAGAATACTTATCAAGGGAGAAAAGGGAGAGCAGACCAGTGGTGCAAGAGGATGAGGAGCGATGACAAAGTTTATAGCCCAAGGGAATTGCAAGGGGCGAGTAACGGTAGGTGAAACTTTAAGTGGAACTGACGTTTCAGTTTCCCAAGGAAGAAATCATAATCATATGCGAAAAGGCGTGAGCAAATAGCAAAGGCTGCACGGCATTGAATGAGGGTCGATTGAAAATTGGCGGTGTAGAGTTCCAAGAAAAGGAAGGAAGGAATGATGGCGTGATGTCAGAAAAGAAACGGTACGCTCATCAAATCGCCACATGCCACGTGTCTCCATTTCACCAAACATTGGGGGGCGACAGCTGGGTAGGAAATCCCCAAAACGACAAAACTCAATACGAAAAGACAATCTTAGGTATTATAGAGACACTGGGGCAGTTATTTCTAACCCGGTTTCGATCAATGCGCAAAACGATGAACGAATAAACCAATCAAGCCGCTGGTGAAAAGTAAAGTAGTGTTGGTACAAAGACGGCCATACATTGCGATAATGGAACCCGGTTAAAAGGCAAGCCAGGAGCTAATTCCTAAGAACCCGTTAAAGAAGAAAGTCAGGAATTAACTCTTGGAGCGTAGCCAATACCGAGTCATACATGAAAGGAAGAGCCCGAGATAGAAAAATCTCAGCAGCTCAGAAACCCGAACTCCTGAGCTTGGGGGGCAACTGTTATGGATTCAAATAATGGGCCTGCCAGAGGAAGGCCCAATTGGAGAGCTTCTGGCGGGAAACCTCCCACGAGGCAGATACCCCTCGCCAGTTACCTTGCACCGTGCCGAGAATCCATCAATCATGCAGGAGATGGAAGGCGCACGATCAGGACTGGAGAAGAGGCGTGATCACAGGGAAATGGACTCAGGGTAAGGAGAACAAAACCCTAGGTAATCTCTATATATAGGAGGTTGCCTCCCAGGTACGCTCTCCACGTTGACTATTACATTCTTACAGTTCAGTTCCACTGTGCACACACATCACCCTCAGGCGAAAAGCCAACCCCGTGTAGCACAGTGATCCACTAGCGACCACTGATATCTCCTCTATAGATACCAGTGGACGCTATATCAGATCCAATATCAATCATACCTATCCCCTGAGGCTAGACATTTGTGTTCTACTACAGAACCGTCACATTCCTATAAGCTTCCAAACCTTCGTTACGTTGCCTTTGATTTTCCCAATCAACTCAAGTATTTGACATTTTTTATTGTCTTACTTTATTGAGGGGGTTTTTTCTTTATGTGATTTTTTCTTTGAGATATTTCAAAACTTTCTTCCAATTTTATAATTATTAAATTATATTCATCTCACACAACCCTCAAAATATAAATTCTTGTTAGTTACCAAAACTTGTATTAGCTCCCGAATATTGGACCTATATATGGGAGCAATTTGACTAATGTGTGGCCTCCTCTGATACCCCTCACCCCAATCGCTCATATCATGCTGTAGCTGTAGACAATTTCATATCTTCTTTATCTTTAAGGTTTTTACAATTATAAACTCATATCTATCGTTTTATTTTATTTTGTAATATTTGGACTGTGTACTAATCTTTTTATACATAGAATTTTGATCTTTTATAATAAAATAAAATATCAAAACCACAGAACTTTTATTTTACAAACGTGTGGCCTCCATTATGAATTAATCAAGAATCTTTGCACCGTATAAGAAAATTATATTGCATTATCGTATAGTTTATTGTTTATGACGCATGTAACTCTTTCTAGTGTTATATGTATATTTCCTCCCCAACCAAAAATTCATAGACTTGTCCGCCATTGCCCATTAATCCAAGACTCGCAGATGTGAAAAGCAATATATATATATATATATATATATACACACACACACACACGCTCACTACTCTTTAAATAAGATTATACGGAGTACTTGATTAAAAATATTTGCAAACGAGTTGAATATATATATAAACTAAGAGTAATAAAACTACACGCTCAATATAATACGTGAGTGCGGAACGTAAACTTCGATGATTTGGACGCGCGGGGAAAATAGAAACTAAGATGAGGTCGTGGGAGTGACTATGTTTAGATAGGGAAAAATAAGGGGAGGGGATACTAGGAAAATAATTTCCATAAATGATATAAATACTTACTGCTTTATTTTTAGGAGTTTTCCCTTTAATTTTCTTTCCCCTCTAATTTTTCCTCTTACCTAAACATAGGATAAGTTGGTTCCCTCAAGACTAGAGGCGAAGAACTAACATTGCAGAGAAAATAAAATTTATGTGTTTAATCCAAAAATGTGTAAAAACATAATGACATAAGTGTTTGTGGCTGCCATCTAACTTAACCTAAAATGAAAAAAACGAAATGGGGCTCCAATCCACAAGTCAAACCCAAAATGGAAAAGAATTTAAAAGGTTTTTTAATACAAATTTGGGCCCAATAAAAATCCAAAAATATGCATATGACTTTGGCTCCAATTTCGACCGTCCTCTTGTCCGAATTAGCCTTTCAAGTCTTCATAACAATTGTAGCTTTTTGAATCATCTGAAATATGAACCAAGAATGAGGCAAATCCGATGTCTGGTTCAAGAGTTAATAACAAATAAAATCATCATTCTTTACTCATATACTATCAACAAATATTCTTTCACAAAATCATAATTTTGAATATGGTAGTAAACATATAAGTAAAACAATAAAAATATCATTTATTAAATCAGGGACGCTATTCACTTACCTGTTGCTCCTTCCAAAACTATACCTTTATCAAAATCTCTTTTTGGTCTCTTTTTTCTTGAATTTTGACAATTGTCAATTCCTATAAATTTTGAAATTCATATATCAACTTCTAATAAAATTTACCTACTTAAATTAGAAATCGTACCAAAACATCCTTCAATCACATCTATCATCTCTTCACCCTATGCCAAAGCTATATAAACTATTAGCTTCAGATGCCATTAATATACCAATTATACTTCATTTATTCTTCTCTCCCACCGAAGTTTCTATATGGTAGTTCAATTTATCTTTCACTTTAATACACTCTTAACACATGAATAATCATCAAAGCAATGGGTATTATCAGCTCCAAAACTCGATCCCTCAGCCACACATAAATATGTGAGTTTATATGTATTACATTCACAACCATTAGGCACCTACTTATTTTTCTTTATGGGTGGCGTGCAGAAATTTTCAGATTCAATCACAAACTTAAACCCCTCTGCCACTCATAGGCAACTTTGTGTGACCTTAAAGAAATTAACGCCTTATGACGACAATTAACCAAACCGAACAGCACCAACTAACATCTAATAGTCAAAGAACACTTAGGGTATGTTTGGTTTGAGGGAAGGAAAGTTGAGAGAGAAATTTTTTCTCTCATCTTTACAAAATTGCCCATAGGTAATTTTCAATATTCCTAAAATATACTCTCAGCAAAAAAACAAAAAACAAAATATTATTCTCATTAATGGAAAAATAGTCAATATCCTCTCAAAAGATTTTTTCCCTTCCCTCCCCTCCCCTCCCCTCAAACCAAACATACCCTTATATCATGCACTTTTAACCATTTATATTTCCTCTTATCTTTTCATTAGAGAAATAGAGGACACCCCCAACAAAACAGATGTAACATCCCGTTTTCACAAGCAGTAAATTTTTTTATTATCAAACATCATTTGTAAACATCAGAGTAGAGCACCGGAGCGATTGAGTAACTAATATATATATTAAAATACCCACGGTAGCATGTCTTGCTGTTAGACAGCGGTACAAGAGTGTTTCAAAAGTATAACAGAAAGAAGTCTTCAGCTGGGACTCCTAGGCGTGCTGCTTGTCCTTCTCCTCGATTCTTGGTCCACCCGATCCTGAAGCTAAGTTAAGAGCTGAGGTCCATGCATCGAACCCCAGGTAACGGTTAACCTCATGAGTACATACATCATATATGTACAACAGACATTCTTAGACTTTTGGCAACATTTACTACGGTCAGACATAGGATATACATATCAGATATGTATAGCAATAACAATACTGATCGGATGACGCACAATCATACTGATCGGATGATAGACAACAAGATGATCGGATGATAGACAACAGTACAGTCGGATGATAGACAACAGTACAGTCGGAGTACAGACAATAGTACAGTCGGATGTACAGACAATAGTACAGTCAAAGTACAGAACAATAGTACAATCGGAGTACAGACAATAGTACAATCGGAGTACAGGCATGACAGACAATAGGCGTGACAAACATTAGTACATTCAAAGTACAGGTAATATACATATATGCATACAATAACCATCAGAGTTAGTGTTACAGTACGCGAACGTACATTCGTTGACGGAATTTTGGTATGGCGGTTGGTCAGAACGTAATCAGGGATATCCTATCAATATAACAATGTACTTGTTAAGGATTTATCATTACGACGGACATTTTTAGTCAAAATGACTATTTTACCCCTAACCCCCTAATCGGCGGAATTTTGCCAGCACTTCGTTACTTTGGCCCCACTTTTCCAAAATTTTGACATAGCTCCTACTCCAACATATTTTCGAAATAATGACTAGAATAGCCCTATCATATGATATCTAATCATACTTTGAAAAATAAAGGCTACTCTAACTATTGAAAGAGCTACGAAAGCTTAAAGCTTGCTATTATAACTTTCAACTTTCAGAGACTCAATCCCTACTATGTTTTTACCTCGTCAGGCATCTTTCAATGCAATGAGGCATAAAAACAAGAATAGGAATCTCATCTCCTACTTCCTAGATCTAACTAACAGTTCTACTAAAACTACCGAAAGAACTAAGGAAGCTAAAAGCTCGGTCTAAAAAACTTACCCAGAGCTTCGCCGCAATTTTCCCAGAGCACTTCTCTCTACTTTCTCTCTCTATTTTCGGTTTGGAGCTCTTCAAATGGTGTGAAGAATGCATGGAGGGGGGTATTTATAAGAATTGGTGTAGGATTTCACTAGTCGGATCAACTTTGTGAGAATCGATCCAACCGTCCAACACAACTTTTGAAAAACCCTTTCTTCCCTTTTCCCTTTTCACACTTGGCCGAAATTCATGGCCCAAAATTAAGGGTTTGGCCAATAAAATGGCGCCACGTGTCCCTTCCGTAAGCTTCCTGGTCCAATTTCCCGACGGCACCCGATTCGCGTAGTTTCGGAGAAATCTCAAAATTCTGGATTTACAACTTTGAAGACATATTCTCACTCATTAGAAATGTCCATGTTAACCTAAATTTTGATTCCATTTAGGGCTCCAACTGTCAGTCTGAAGTTTCTCGAAAAACGTGTCCGTACGGGTCCTAAGCATTAAACGCGTTTTCGAATCATCAACTTCGGACAAAAATTCACCGATTCCAAATATGTCCAGATAATTTCAAACTCATTTCTAGATGTTGAGTTAGAATTTATTTTCTTCAGATCCAAAATGTGCCTATCTGCATTTTTCCCTATTTTGTTTTATTAGGAAAATGTACAAACGGCTTCAGAATTAACTTCCGGAAGAGTCTAACGGAAGATAAAATTCCACTGATCAATATTTTACCCTGACTTTGGAAATCCCATTCCTAAATCTCTAGATAGGATCCGTTTCCTATTTATTTAATTAATATTCACTATTTTTCACTTTAATTAATTATATATTAAAATATTGAAAACTTGTAAACTAAGTTATCATAATATCTATCAATTCTTATCTTCACATTTTCCCTCAATTTCGGCTGGACACTAATTAATATTATTAATATTTATTTTTATTTAATTAATTATTTATTTATTTATTTCAATTTTTCCAAAAATTCCACAAAAATCCCTAATTGGTCCATTCTTGTATTTAGGCTTAAAAATACCTAAACTCATCCATTTTCCTCAAAAATTTCCAATTAATTAGCAAATATATTTTTGCTAATTTTCTAGCCATTACCACTAATTTTATGGCTTTACATAATTATCTCTGTATTTCCTTTGCTTAAACTTAAGTAATTAGCCAATAATTACCTAATTACTTTATTATCACTTGTTGATAATTTTCCTAATTAGAATACCTTATTACCTCATAACTCTTGCATTGACATTTGTGTTTCCATGTCTCTGCATTATCTTAGCATTTACGGGGGCATTATGGTCTTTTCCTTACTTTTTGAGTATTCTTCTACAATTCCTCCAAGTTTGTAACTTAATAAATTACCTAAATTAGGGACAATATCCTTCCCTATTTCAAATAGATATTTACTTGCCTCTTTTATAGCTTTCACAGGGTATTTATAACCCATAATGTATTTAGGGACCTATATGCAATTTTCAACATTTTAGGGACCTAATTGCAATTTATCTAATTTCAAGGGAGATTACTCTAACAACAAGGTAAACTCAATACAAGGTGTTTGAAACCTCATATTCACCTATTTTCAATAGGTACATTTCCCAATTTTTGATATTTACCCTAAGTGTGATTTTTAGGGTATTACAACAGAGAGCTTAGGTTCAGACAATGGCAGACCCAGAAAATTATAGAAGGGGGCACAATTCGTGGGGGATTCAGGGGTTCAGGGGCAGCGCCCCCGAAATTTTTTTTTAATGAAAGTTTTAAATGCATTCAAAAAAAAAAAAAATATATAAACAAGAAAAAAAATATATCAAAATAATATTTATGAAATCAAGTGAATACTGATGATGTAATAAGAAAGACAATTATTTTACAAACCTGTTATTTAGAAAAGCAAGGCTAAGTACTGTTAGAAATAAATGCAGCTACATAAATAACAATAAAGGGTGGGTACTCAATAAGTTCAAGTACATATATTTTAATAAAAAAAGTATATTACAATAAAAATAATTATAATGTCATCCTTCTAAGCCTTATTTTTTGGAATTCCATCATAATAATTGCCTTATTATCAATACTATCAAATACATCTTTTTTCAATATAAGGCACTAAACAATCATTCAACCATTCATCCCTCATCCCATTACAAAGTGTAGCCTTGATGTATTAAAGGTGAACACCTAATTTAAGAATGAACAATCATTCAAACATTTTTTTTTTAATCTCAAATAATTGGAGGGCACTTGCCCCCAACCTTATAGCTAGGTCCGCCCATAGGTTCAGAAATGACAAAAACAGAACCAAACAAATACATAAACACCATTAAACATCCTCTTTTTATTTCCTAATGATTCGTGAGGCTAGAAGACAAAATCTAGAATTTTAGACTTAAGAAACATGCTCTGTTTCAGCTCCCATTAAAACAGAGCACACATGCATGCGACTTTAAGCTTTCAAAGTTTCCTGTTTCGGTGCTCAGAAATAAGAACATGCATAAGCGAAACCAAAACACTTAAACTTCAAACTCGGAAACCCGACGTGCAGAAACCATGGAAGCTAGAAGGAAAAAGCTCACCTTAATTGAATCCAAGTGCATGCATCGTTCAGACCTTCTTTTGCCTTCACCGTCTCTTCCTCTATTTTCCTTCTCCAGTGCTCTCAATCTCACACTCTCTCCGTCTCACACTCTCACCATTTCACACTCTCAGCATTTTTCTTTTCCTCTGTTTTCTTTTGAATAGCCGAAAGGAATGAGTGAATGAGATGAGAAAACATGAGGGTGTATGATTCTGTCCGAATGGTTATATGCGTGCTGCTAAGTTCAAAGAGAAGTAGTGGAGCATGGGCTAGGTTGAGGTGTTGTAAGTAGCGTGAAATAGCTGTAATATCTCGCTATCTCAACTCATTCTCTGTGTTTCTGCATGTCTGGGCCGAAGAGATTGAATTAATTGAGGGAGTATATATGCTTTGTTGTGTCTTTTTTTTTTTTTGATAAGAAAAAGTTTTGGAGGGGTTCGACATCAGTCCCCTACCAAGGTCAGGGCACGGCCCCGGGCTCTATGAGCACTTACTGGGGACTTACGAGATCGCCTACCAAAGGAGTCCCAGCGACAGCAGAGGGGATCGAACCCACGACCCAAGGGCCTAATCCTGGATCCCTTACCATATCTATACCAACTCACATTGGCCTTTGTTGTGTCTTTTGCTGTTTTGTTTTTTTTTTCAAATTGAGCATAATGGGCTGAGTGCTTAGCCTAATGGAGAATGAATTGTAAGGATGCTGGGATAGGTTTTGTTGGGCCGAATGTGTTTAACCAAATAAAATGAGTAATAAATGGATAAATGGGAAGAATGGTAATGCATGACGTACATGGAGGGAGGAGTGTATAGGAACTTAGGAATGAATATTCTATTGGTTGGGGCCCATCAACTAAAATAATCCCATAACAAGCATTTCTCCTTTTATCGTCTTTGTCAATTTTGTAAGTCTCAAATTTCTTCTCCTTGAATTTTCCTAAAAATAAGCCTTAAATTCCAAAAATAGCTTTTATAATTATTTAGGCTACATTTTTATAATTGATCCCTTCATAATATTTCTAGATCCTCAAAATAATTTTTCATAATTTTCCCCTAAATTTTTTTCAAGGTCCAAAAATAACTTTAACAATTATCTTAAGCTTTTCCTCATAATAAGCTTAAGGCTTTGGACTCATTCTGGCTTAGCAACCTTCTTATCTCAATCATATTCCTAAACTCCTTGTCCCAAAATTTGGCATATTGGATATTACACATGAAGTGGTGGATGACACAATTGGAATGAAGGATGTTATGGTAAGTGAGAGGGTTGATGATATTGTTGAAATGGAGGTTGTTGGTAAGGTTCATGGTATTGGTGGTGGAATGGGCCATGACATTCTTGATTGCCTACAAAAGAGTGAGAATTAAAAGGTAGATTATGATTTCCATAAAACCAAGCCATGAAAGTTCAATACAATTAATTCTCAATTAATTACAAGATAACTAACGAACGATAACTATAAAAATTAAGAAAAGGAATCTAAGAAAATACAAATGTGTAACATCCCATTTTCCAAAAGTAGTATAAAATTTTTTCATCAGAGTAGAGCAGCGGAGTGAGAGTGTAACTGATATATTTATTCAAAATGCCCACTGGCTAATTACAGAAGCGGTACAGTGACCGAGAGTTTTCAAAAGTAAAGAGTAACAGCAGAAAGTCTTCAGCCGGATCTCTGAGCTTGCTGCTTCCCTCTCTCCTTGGTCCTTGGTCCTTCCGACCCTGATGCTATGTTAAGAGCTGAGATCCGCACCGGATCTCAGGTAACGGTTAACCTCATATTTACATACACAACATATGCATTACAGATAATCATACAGCAACCAAGCATATCCCAACAACACATAACCCCTAGTACATGTGTCACACCTAGCTATCGTGTCACACCTAGCAGTCGTTTCACACCTAGCATTTCACACCTAACAATCGTATCCCAATACCCCGCAAGCATAACAACAGTACATGAACATATCACAGAGCTATCAGCTACTTCATTAAAACATACCATACACATAGCACATATACGCATACATTAAACATCAGATTAGTGTTACAGTACGCGAACGTACCTTCGTTGACGTTATACGATATTTCAAAGTGAAAACGGAAAATCAGACGTTTGACAATGCAGACGACAATGTTCGTGATTACAGATATCCTATAAGGATAATATCACATTCTATTAACATTTGACATCATAACAGGCATTTTAGGCATAAATGACCATTTTGCCCCTGATGCCCTTATTCGGCGGAATTTCGACAGCACTTCGTTACTTTGACTCTAATCTTCCAAAATTTTGCCATAACTCCGACCCCATCATGATTTTCGAAATTAATGAATAAAATACCCCTAACATATGATATCTAATCATACTTGGAAGATTAAAAACTAAACTAGCATTTCTACTCTAACTACCGAAAGAACTACGAAAGCTTAAGACTAATGACCGAAAAACTTATTCAGAGCTTCGCTGCAAAATTCCCCGGACTCCTTCCCTTCCTTGCTGCTCCTCAATTTTGGCCTTGGCTCAAGAGGATGGTGTGAAAATTTCCAAATGGGTGGAGTCCTATTTATAGGCAAATCCAGTGTCACTATTCATGCTTTACCAGACCGGATATCAACCGTCGGATCGCACTTGGATGAAGTGGCATGATCTCCTCCCTACACCTAGAGGCCGTCCTTTTGGCTCCCCAAAAGTCAAGGGATGAGCCAATAAGGTGGTGCCACATAGCCACCTTCCAGAAGCTTCTACCGGTAAAGTTTCCCGATCGGTACCCGAATCGCGTAATCTTACCAAATCTCAAAGATTCAGAATCACAACTTTGAAGATCCTTTCTTACTCACTAAAAATGCCTGGTCTAAATAAAGTTTTGATCCCTTTCAGGTCTTCTCCGGTCCTGCTGAAGTTTTACTAAAAACGTGCTTGCTACTAAGTAACTTCCGGAATCATCAATCTCTGGACAAAAATTCACTGATTCCAAATATGTCCAGATAATTCTCAACTCATCCCCAGATGTTGAGTTATAATTTATTTTCTTCAAATTTCAACTTGTGACTATCTACCTCTTTCACAGATTACCCTATTTCGTCTTATTACTTAAGTATTCTACCGATCACGGAAATGACTTCTGAAACAGTCCAGTCCGAGATAAAAATTCACTCATTAATATTCTTCTCTGACTTTAGAAATCTTGTCCATGATTTTCTAGATAGGATTTAATTTCTATCCATGGTCATTTATCCTATTTTTTTTTACATAAATTATATTAATAAAATAATACAAGTTGCAAATAAATATCATGATATTTTTCTTTCATTCTTATCCATATTTTCCTTGCAATTTTCGGCTGGACCTTTTTAATTATAATTAATATTTATTTTTTAATTAATTAATTATATATTTCAATTTTCTTAAAAATTTCACAAAATTCCCTTATTGGTCCATTCTTGCATTTAGGCTTAAAATTACTTAATCTCACCAATTTTTCTTCATATTTTTCCATTAATTAGAAAATATATTTTATGCTAATTTTAGCCATAAACCACTAATTATAGGGTTTTACATAATTATCTCTGGATTTTCCTTTGTTTAAGCCCAAATAATTAGCCAATAATTATTTAATTAATTACCCACTAATTGTCGATAATTTTCTCAATTAGAATAACTCATTTCCTCACAACAATTGCACTGACATTAGTATTTTATGTCACGTGCCTTATTATTAAAATTCACGGGGTCAATAATGATCCCAGAATACTTTTTAATTTTTCTCTCACTATCTTCCAAGGAAATAAATCCAAAAAATTGTCTAAATTAGAGACAACATACTCTCTAATTTTTAATAATTATTTTATTGCCTCTAAGGATTTTTCATAATTTCCTTAAGTCATCTCATGCTCCACAAGGGCATTTTGGTCATTTCTGACACATTATTAATTTTTCCTAATTTCCAAGAAATTTTCCTTTAGAAAATAAGATAATTATGTTATTTTCCCTAATTCAAATTTTAGGGTATTACAAAATGCAAGTGAAAAAGAAAAGGAAAAAAATCAAAATGATAAAAGATGCAAGTATGCAATGAATTAACTTGGAGACTGTGAATTCAAACAAATAAGCTCAAAATCTTATCAAATTTAATGCAAATACGCCACACAGAAGCTACCAAGTCAAGACAATGCAATAATGCAATGAATGTTATGCAAGCTACCTAAATACAAAAATCCTAAACTATATGCAATAAAAAATGTAAAATTAACAAGCTTCACACCAGAAACCACTGTCAAAAGTAAATTTGACAATTAGATTACCTAGGGAGCCAATTACTTAGCTCCCCGGAAATGGCGCCATATTTTGACAGAGATTTGTCGTGTCTCTCAAAATAACCAGATTTAATAAAAGATTTGCAGTAATAGGGAATCTGGATCGTTTTCCCAACCAATTCGCAATGGGGATGATTGGACAGTAATAGTGAGATAGAAACAGTAAAAGTGGGGGGGGTTGGTTCAAACAGAATAAAAATGAAATAAACAGAAACAGAAGGAAATGAAATTAATCAGATTAAAATCGATCAACCCAACATCTGAAAGTGGAGCTGAATCACCAAGAGGGGGTGAATTGGGGATTCTAAAACGTTTTCCGAAATGCTCTGTTTTTGGATAATGAAAATAGGGATAAATAGAGGATAAGGAAGAGAAACAAGACACAAAGGATTTATACTAGTTCGGTCCAATCTCTTGACCTACATCCAGTCCCCAGACTCTCTGGGATTTTCACTATCACAATTGATTACATACTCTGTAACTCAAGAGTAATTCTCTCACTAGAACTTACTCCCTCTTACAAGTTACAATCAATATCCCAATCTCCAAGTCCCCTGACTTGAGATCCTTACAATGAATAATTTACAATAAATGAACTCTCTCTAAGAGTGGATAAGAATAAACACTGAAGTACAATGTATCAAAAGATACTTCTCATAAGAAAACTCAAAGAGTAGTTGGAAACTTGAATGATTTTCGTTTTCTGCAGATTGGTTGTTGAGAAGAATTGAATGCATCTCTATTTATACCAAGAGAACATTAAATGACTGTTGTAATCCTCAATGTGATTGTTGACAACATTGAGAGTGGATTAGTTGAAGGTTTGGTCTTATTCTCTCTCTACTCTTTGGTTAATCCAGCTGCACAGAAGTTTAGGCTTGACTTCTTGACTTTTAATCTGTTGGAAGAGTAGCTACTGGATGTGGAAAGGAAACATTAATCCCTTTGCAACGTGTGAAGAATGATTGTCCAAAAGGATGCAAGTTTTCTGGACTTTGCATTTAATGTGCTGACATCACTTTTTGCTTTTGTCTAAATCTTCATTTAACATCCTCTAATCCATTTGTAACTCATTAACAAACTCATTAAACATAGCTAGGAATAGTAATGAGTGATGATAAGAAGTATTAAAATCAAACGGGAAGATTTCACAAATTCGAGTAACTTGATTTTCAAAATCAGTGACACAAACTCGAGTTTGTTTATCCAAACTGGAGTTTGTCACTGTGCTCAAAGGGGAAACTCGAGTTTCCATTTACAAACTCGAGTTTTCTTCTTCTAGAGAAGAAAGTCGTTATTTGAGTTTAAAAGCAGACTTTGAGCAATGAGGCAAAACTCGAGTTTTGGACTTTTATAGTGAAAACATGTTTAAGTCCAAAAGCTCAAAACTGGAGTTTCAGAAAGTAAATTGGAGTTTCCAAATCACTGAAATAAAGCAAAGTTCTCTGCTTGGCGCAAACTCGAGTTTGCTATAGAAAACTCGAGTTTTCTCTTAAGTTTGAAAACACTTGAAAATTCAGGCCAAGTGAAAACTGGAGTTTTCAAAAACCAACTGGAGTTTTCTCAAAGTGAGTAAAATATGAAAACTCTCTGTCTTTTGGAAACTCGAGTTTCCAAATTCAAACTCGAGTTTCCTCATAAGAGAAAACTTTGATAAATATTCTATCAAATGAAAACTTGAGTTTTAAAACAGAAACTGGAGTTTTCATAAACTTAGAGATGAGCATAGCTCTCTGTGACTTACAAACTCGAGTTTACAAAAGCAAACTCGAGTTTCCAAATAATTTTGAAAACTCAGAGAACTCTCTGTATTGGCGAAACTCAAGTTTCCAAATGGAAACTGGAGTTTAGCTCAGTTCAAAAGCATTGATGGTTCTCTGTATGACCAAAACTCGAGTTTGCCAATTGCAAATTGGAGTTTTGTTCCCTTTAGAAAATATTGAAGAGTCTCTGTAAGGTACAAACTCGAGTTTCCAAAACTAAACTCGAGTTTGCCTTGAAGTGAAAACTTGGAGTGCTCTCTGTATGTTACAAACTCGAGTTTGCCTATGCAAACTGAAGTTTTCTTAACTTGTGAAAAATTGAGCTACTCTCTGTCAAGCCAAAACTCGAGTTTGCAAATCAAAACTCGATTTTTGTCTTAGACAGTAAGTTTTCAACTTACCAAAGACAAAACTTCATCTTGAGTTTACAATTGACAGTTATCATCAAAACCCATAGAGAACTAACAACATCCGGATTCCAGAGACTTCCATCATTGAACGAAATATGAACAAACTCACGATTGGTTCTGGACGAACCAAAATCTCTGCGTTCGTCCAAAAAATCCCTCGACAAGACGATCGCCTAGCATCTACCCGAACAGTGGCGTCTCACTGTGCAATCACACAGTAACACTGGAACCTTGTTTGAACTCAATCCTTGGGATGAACCAAACCGAATATTAAATATAATATTCAAACTATTTCCAGAAATCAAATTCGATAAGATGAAAACAGAAACGAGTAAAATTACTGATTAAGCACAAGCTCTCTAGACAAATCATGGAATCCTCGACGTTGGGTTAATAACAGAAGCTCAGCCAAGCATGGATGAAAAACATGAAGAACAGACAAAAAACGTTGCAGAGAACATGAAACTTTTGTGTTTAATCCGAAAATGTGTAAAAACGTAATGACATAAGTGTTTGATAGGGAAAAACTTTAAAGCCTATAACTCGGCAAGTATACAGGCCGTATCTGAAGGCTGGAATATTACCAAGAGGGGGTGAATTGGTATTATAGATTTTTCGTGCAAGTTTAAAACAAAATAAGCAAGGGAAGAAGATGGAGATGAACACACGGCAATTTATACTGGTTCGGTCCTAATCCTTGACCTACGTCCAGTCCCCAGATACACTCCGGATATTTCACTAACTTGCGATCAGATGATTACACACTCTGTAACTCTCGGAGCAATTCTCACTCTTTTGAATTACACTCCCCCTTACAAGTTGCAATCAAATGACCCAATCTCAAAGTCCCAATACTCTGAGATTCTTACAAGAAATAATAATAGATGAATGACTCTCTAAGAGCAGATAATCAAAAGCACTGAAGAGCAAAATATGACACAGTCTCAGCCGAAGTATTCGAAAGTATTGGCGGAAGTATTCGAAAGTATCTCACAAGAGCTTAGCGGAACTAATCTCTTGAAAGTATCTTTCGCTTTGAGCGATTTCTTTGTTGTGTACTTGGGTGTGTTTAGCTGTTGACCCTTCTCCTATTTATACTAGTTGTGATGACCGTTGTAGCTTCTCTTTTTGAATTCAAAAACATTTCATTCTTGCTGCATAATCGATTTCATTCCGTTGAAGAATTTGGAAGATTGATGATGGTCATAATGTCGACCCATGATTTCGTTTTGCTGAATATAACTTCGACGCGTCTTGTATCATCATTCCTGGTTCATTTTGAAGATATATTCCATAATTACAGCAAACTTTCTGATATTGCGTTGATTATAGAATATCACACGACCCAATCTGATTTCACATGATCCTGCACTATAATTCCAATATTCGAAAATCTCTGTGGTCAATGGTTAGAAATCAATTCATTAAAGATCATATTAAACTGAATTAAATGACAAAATCTCCATCTAAGGTCTCGACAAAGTGAACTGATTTCTTCCGTCAATACTCGAGTATATGAATTCTTATACTCGGGTATCTATTTGATTAAGGCATACCGGAAGGCTTGAGCTTCAGTATTTCAAGTGTCCACTTTCGAAGATCATAACTTCCTTGTATGAACTCAGTTTAGGTTGGTTCAAGTCTTTATGGAAAGCCCTTTGAGTCTTCTTTCAAATGGAACCAATTTCAGCTTCATCGGATTTCTAGTTTGTGAGATATACCCAAAACATTGAGGCTTGGTCAGTAGTGTAATGGTGATGTCACTCTCATCTTCAAAAATTCATATCTCTCTCATATGACATCCTTTAGACTTGAATCTTGTGCGAATAGGACCGGTTGGAAGTCTAGTTTCAAACAAAATTGGTTTCACCTTAATCCGATCTCTGGTTTGGGAGATATTGTCGAATTACCAGAGGTCGCCCGAAGCTGAACGTGAAACAGAGCTGATCAGAGTGGTGTCATACTCGAGTATTGATTATCCATACTCGGGTATTGTCGGGATTTAAGCACAGAAGCAGCTGTTTATGCACCATACTTGAGTAGCCAAGTACCATACTCGAGTATTGAAGTGTCATATTGAATAATTGAAGCATGATACTCGCGAATAGATGTTTGATACTCGGGTATTGACGGAAATTCGAGGCAATTCATCCTTAAGCTCGTTTTTAATCATTTTAACTCCGAATTGAGCTATTTCAACTTCCATCTTCTTCATATCAACATTACATCTACATTAAATATAAGAATCAGTCAAAGTATAAGATAAATGTAGTATGTAAACTTTTTGCTCTTTAAGAATGACATCTATATAAGACATCATCAAAACTAATCATATCCAACGGTATCAAGTAATAAAGTAATAAGAAAAGTATTGTTCCCACAATGACTTAGTATCACAAACTCAGTTAAGCATTAATTTTACACTTTCATTTAAGTTTAGCAAAACAAATTGAATTTTAATTAAGAGAAAAGAAATTAAAATAAACAAACTACCACAATAATTAAATGAGTAACCCAGAGTCACTAATCTCTTATTAGCTTCATGAACCTTGTTTTCACTAATTTAATTAGCCTTAATATCAATTTTGTTAATCTCGAGTATAAATAGCTATAAGTGCCTTCCGGTCCACTTACAACCCTCTCTTAAGCTTATTTTGTTATGTCTAACATAATTACTTAAGAGGTTATAAAACTCGAACACACTCTTCAACAATTATATGGGGCTATTAGGTATATGCCTATCCTAATCGCAAATTAAATCATAATCTAATCCCATATTACTTAATCTTAGAGCCTAATTAAAATTTCCTTCACCAAGGTAAATCCTAATGCTCAAATTCATATTCGATGATGGCCAATCACTAAATAGATAAATCTAAACAAGATTAAGTAACCAAAATTAATATTAATTATAACTAAACAATGAAAATAAAATCTAATCCACAAATAAATTCATAACTCCTCTAGGTTGCAAAGAAAATTTAACCACACATGGCTATAATAAAATCCATAACAAAAGGATAGGAATTCAGATTCACAGAATAAAGAGAGAGAGAGAGGAAAGAAAGCTTCTACGTCGCCTCCACAGTCCTCTCGTCCTTCCGTGGAGATGATGAAGATAACAAAATGTCTCTTACTCAGTCGCTGTTGTCCAGCCTTCGTTCTCGTTCTACTCCTCCATCTTACTTCTTCCTCTCCTCTTGTGTGTGTCTCCACCTCCCTATTTATAATTTAGGTCTCCTCCTCTTAATTAATCACCAAGCTTAGGATCCAAGTTTAATCTTTAGCATGTGGGGTCCACGTCTTTATTCCTTGTATTTAATTTATGGCTGCAAGCTCCATATGCTTTTTGTCTCTTCTTTTTCATATAATATCTCCAGCACAATAAAAATAGGATATGAGTAGATTTTATGTCGATTTATTCTTTGATCCTAAGTTTGATTCAATGATGGAAAAGTTTATAAAAGATAATTAAATAGGTATATAATATTAATAAATCCAGCTAATTATAACCTAAAATATATACCTATTTAATTATAAAATATATGATCATCAGTGGCTGCCATTTAACTTAACATAAAATGGAAAAACAAAATAGGGCTCCAATCCACAATTTAGACCCAAAACGGAAAAGAATTTAAAAGGTCTTTTTAATACAAATTCGGGCCCAATAAAAATCTAGAAATATGCATATGACTTTGGCTCCAATTTCGACCATCCTCTTGTCCAAATCAGCCTTTCAAGTCATCATAACAATTGTAGCTCTTTGAATCATCTAAAATATGAAACAATAATGAGGCGAATCCGATGTATAGTTCAAGAGTTATGGTAAAAATAGTGAAGCAATATAAAACTAGAATTTTATCATTAAAATGACTAAAATCTAATAAAAGGCCCAAAGCCCAAATAAGCATAAAAGTCATTATTTATTAACTAAAGAGTCCTAAATTATTAATCAAGAGATAAAAAGAAGTGTATGAAATATTCAATTATCACCCTTATTTATGAATGAGTATTTTTCAATTGTTTCTTCTCTTTCTATCTTCGTGAGTACAATTAATATGAGTAAATTGTTACGATCTCATTTATTACATGAAACTGAACTTATAAATAGGACCAAATTTTTTGGTCAAAATAAACTTATAAATAGGATCAGAGTGGCACTTCCTACCTTGTGCCTTTAATATAATACTTAGTTGACTTTTTTTGTAAAAATTAAGGAAGTTAAATAAATTACTTTAAATAATTATCGTTTTTCTATAAACTAATTTTCCTAACATATAAACTGATATACAATATAATAATACACAGTATACGCTATAATTAAGTAATTTTTTAGCTTTCTTAATATCTCAAAAAAATTCAACTGTGCGTTATATTAAGAACCGAAACGGGAAACTAACACCCACTTTGTTGTCACTTCTAACTTCGGAGGCTAACTAGTTTTAATGCTGATGATGCTTCATCTACTAGGCCTTCAATGAGTGGTGGCTAGTTGGTTTTCTTTCTATTTTCTTACTTGTAGCCTTGTAGGTTTGTTGCTTCATTTTGTATTTGGGAAAATTACGTTCAGGTCCCAAGGAAGGAAAAAATTACAAAAAGTCCCTAGAAATCACAAAATTACCCAGAAGTCCCAAGGGAATTTTTGTTGTAAATACATACATTTCCTGTTGTAAATTGTTTGAGACTTTTTTTATATTATTTGTACGGAATTAAAATCCAGGTTTTTAAATGTTGTTGTAAGTACATACATTTTCTGTTGTAAATACATACATGCCAGTGAGTGTGACTCTTCCTCACTGCGGGTTCTCACTTGGTTTCTTTTAATCCCGAAAGAAATGGCTAAGTTTATTAATTTGAGATATGATTTGTACTACAAGATTTTGATCTCTATAATAGCTTAGCTTAGAGATATGTATAATTCTATCTTAGAGATCCGTACAGTCAGTTTAAAAATTAATTTTTTTCAGACATTAATGAATGCAACGAGGATAATCGCTGCAGTATGAGATGTCATAATGTCCCAGGCAATTATGCATGTTCATGTCCCCGGGGTTGTGTAATGTTCTAAAATCGACTGGGAATACAATGATATAATATACTCAATTGTAGATTCAAATAGGCAATATTATGCAGTTATAGAGCTCATTAGTACAAGGAAACCATAAGAAAGTTCCAGGAAATATATCAGAAAAGAGAAATAGAAGATGACAGAAGAAGGTCCAGAGAAGAGAAGAGAATCTGAAAAACAGGGCGGAGCCAGGAATTGCAATTACAGGGGGCGAAAATTATAGAATACAACTTAGGTATTCATGAAATTGAATCTAAGACCTATAAACATTTTAAGATGTTCATTTTAGGCCTAAAGTGAAAATATTGAAATTTTTATAAAACTGAAATGTAATTTCTTAAATCATTCCACACCCTTTTGTAGTCTTTTCTTTGTCTATGTATATCCTTACTTTTACCTACCCAAAGCCCAAAATTATCGGTACTCTTTTCATAATCCAAGTCCACTTTAATATGAGACTGGTTCACTACAGGCTATAAAGACACGGCTATAAAGACAGATTAGGCTGCAAATTCCCTATCATGGAAATTATTTTAATGTTAGTATTTCTCATGTGTTAGAGCTACGTACACTTTCGGTCGCTCCCCTCTTTGCAAGTGATGTTGAGAACTTTTATATTAGTGCCGTAAATCAATTGTGTTGTGGCTTCTCCTCATGATTGATTTACTTTTATTTTAATGGTTGAATTTGATGGGAGTATATAAAGATACCTTAGGAGCTCTTTGAACATGGAACACGTGATTGGAAAAATTTGTGCATCAGGCGTCAGTCATAACCACATGTATAGGCTTCGTACAAAAAAACATATTTATATAGTCAAAGTCGTCCCTTTAAAAATTTGAGAAAAATCAAACAAAGAGAACGTATTGACGAGTCCACATAAGGTGTTTAGACCTTATGTGCTTATTATATGCTTATACCTCAAATTGAGGTATAAGCATGTAATTTTTTATTTTTGTTTTATTTTTTTATATATTGTATTTATTTATATTTAAATTATGTGTTGCTTTCTGTAATGATTTTTGCACCCAGCATCTCAAATTAATTAGTTTCCAGTCCTGCATTCAGAAATATTTGTCTGTAACACCAGTATCATGGAAACTAATTAATTTGATGTACTAGGTGCAAAAAAAATTCAAAAAACAGCACATAATTTAAATATAAATAAATACAATATATAAAAAAAATAAAAAAATTACATGCTTATACCTCAATTTGAGGTATAAGCACATAAGGTCTTATGTGTACTCACGTACTGAGTGGAGTTCCAGAACCAACCTATTTGCGTCAATGATTTGGACGCGCCATTAATAAGATAAAATTTGAATGATCAGGATTTGAAGTGATCCATATATAATAGCTACCCACCTAGCTCTTAATCCCTGTATAGCCCACACTGGAAATCCGATCTAGAGTACATATCGACAAGAGAGATGGGTTTGTTGAACTCGCTGCATTTGAAACTGGTATTGCTGGTTACCACCACGGCCGCGACGCTGGCTGCGGCGGAAGCCCACACGAAACCGGGTTGCAACGATACGTGTGGGAACGTGAGCATCCCATATCCCTTTGGCACTAGCGAGAACTGCTATTACAGAGATGAAGATTTAAATTTCTTCCTCAACTGCACGACCACCACTTCCCCATCATCATCTGGAGAAGCCACAACAACACAATTGATTTGGGGCGAAAATATACCAGTTCTCAACATCTCCCTGGATCCTCCTGAATTGACCTTCTCCGGAGACGTCTCCTACCATTGCTATAATTCAAACTATTCGTATAATTGGATAAAGTTCGGTAAGTTTTCTATATCAAACACGAAGAACAGATTCACTGTGGTGGGCTGTGACACCTACGCTTACCTCAGTGACACGGACAGCACGTTTAGCACTGGCTGCTCGTTGAGATGCAGTAACGAGACGAAGTTTGAGGAAGCAGGGGCATGCTCTGGTGTGGGATGCTGTCAGACCAGTTTCCCTCAAGCCATAACGAACTATGAAATCACCTTACGGAGCTTTAAGAATTATACGAAGGTGCGTGACTTCAACCCTTGTGGCTATGCGTTTGTTGCCAAGGAAGGATCCTTCAACTTCTCAAAACGAGAACTGCTTGATCTCAGCAACAGAACAGAATTTCCCTTGGTTGTCGACTGGGCTGTTTCCGATCAGACATGTCTTGAAGCCCAGAAAGATGCAAGGAGCTATGCCTGCAAGCAAAAGAGTAGATGTAAAGAGTCACTAAGTGGTATTGGGTACTACTGCGGATGTGAAGATGGTTTCAGAGGCAATCCCTATCTCGATACCGGCTGCAAAGGTAAGCCTCAGTCAGCTTTACCAATTTCAATTATCAAAGTTTTTCATTATGTGTACAATTAAGTTTTAAAGGGAGTAAAAGCAAATAAAGTATGTTAAAAAAGGTGCAATTTTAGCAATTCTATAAATTTGGCACCAACGTTCATTATAATTACAAGGTTAGAAGGAGAATAAGTAGGTCCGACATTAAAAAAAGAAGAAAGAAACGGGGTTTGGACCAATTTAATGAAATTGTTAAAATTACTCTATTTTTAAACATTAGGTCTATTTTTACCCTCTTCAAAATTTAAAATTCCACCTTAACCCAATATTTTAAGGTTAATGAAACTTAACTTAAAGGGCTAAAACCAAAATAAGGGAAAATTTCAGGGAATAAAATTATATTAACCCTTAATTTTAATTCCGCTAAATTTGTCCAAGATATAACATTTAGAACAAGATTTTGATATTTATAATGGTTGTGCTTGGAGATATGTATAATCAGCTTAAAGATTAATTTTGCAGATATTAATGAGTGCAATGGGGACAATCGTTGCAGTAGGAAATGCCACAACGTCGATGGAAATTATACTTGTTCATGTCCATGGGGTTATAGAGGCGATGGCTACAAAGACGGATCAGGCTGCAAGTTCCCCATCATAGAAATTTCATTGGGTAAGAATATCATAGTAATTAACCCTTTAAATTGACCGGATTTTGATTTGGATTTAAAAATAGTATTGTCATCCCATTCCTTGAATAAAAATAAAAGGCAGTCAACAACTTTGGCATTATATTTTTTAAAAAAATACATGTAGCTATATGTTACAGATCAAGACACTTAATAAATCAGCAGCTTTACAATCACATGCCAGTATCTTTTTTAAGCTGTGTCAATTGCTAAACAATTTATTTCAGTTGTGTCACAATGGTAAATTTGCATGCCTCCTTTCCATATTTAGAGAAACTTTTGTTTTCGTTCAAAGCATTACCAATTTGAGTTCAAAAGCCACAAACAAGCTTCTTTGTCTCTACCACAAGACTCACCAACAACAAGAGAGAATCAACACTGTTGGACCGGGGGGTGATGGGGAATAAACAAAACATCACTGTCATGAAGTGTTCAAAGCCATTGTTTGTTGACAAACAACAACACTTACTAACAACTCTAGATAATATTTTGAACATTGTTTGCAGGCACTTCTGTAGGCTTGCTTGTTATCTTTACATTGGTCTCCACATTATGCTGGGGAAACAAGCAAAGAGCACTAAAACAACTTAGAAGACAATATTTTGAGCAAAATGGAGGAAATTATATGTTGCAGCAACTTCATCAACAACAAGGATACATTGATAGAACTAAAATTTTTACCGAAGACGAGCTCAAAATTGCCACAAACAACTTTGATGAAAGTAGAATTCTCGGTCGTGGAGGACAAGGCACAGTTTACCAGGGCATATTACCAGATAACTCGCTTGTTGCCATTAAAAAGTCCAGAGTAGGAGGTGACTCAAGACAAATTAAGGATTTTATCAATGAAGTGACTGTACTTTCCCAAATCAACCATAGGAATGTGGTTAAACTTTTTGGGTGTTGTCTTGAAACTGAAGTTCCCTTGTTGGTTTATGAGTTTGTGGACAATGGCACCCTTCTTGACCATATTGACCCACTAAAAAATGAGCACTCTCTTCCGTGGGAGACTCGATTAAGGATAGCTGCAGAAACAGCTGAGGCCATTTCATATTTACACTCGGCCGCTTCTATTCCAATTATTCATCGTGATATTAAATCTGCCAACATATTGTTAGATCATAGCCACCAAGCAAAAGTTTCTGACTTTGGAGCTTCAAGACTTGTTCCACTTGATGAAACTCAAGTTACCACCGTGGTTCAAGGGACACTGGGATATTTGGATCCAGAGTACCTGCTTACGGGTCAACTTAATGAGAAAAGTGATGTTTATAGCTTTGGGGTTGTGCTTGTGGAGCTAATCACTGGGAATAAAGCGGTTGAATTCAATAGGCCAGAACAAAGAAATTTGGCTATGTACTTTGCATCTTCAATGAAAGAAGACAACTTATGGCAGATTCTTGACAATCGAGTGTTTGATCAAAAGAATGCAGAGCAATTAAATGAGGTTGCTTTCTTAGCAAGGAGGTGCATTAGAGTGAATGGGGAGGAAATGCCAACTATGAAAGAAGTAGCAACAGAACTAGAGGGTCTAATTGCTATGAAGAAACATCCTTGGATAAAAGGAGGGGATATGATGTCTGAAGAATGTGAATGCTTACTTGGTCATGTAGCTGATGGATATGGGAATGCTAGTGCTAGCACTTCAGCTGCCTATGATAGCATCCAGAAACAGTTAGCATTTGAGATTGAAGATGGGCGATGATCATGTTAGTACTTTCTCATGTGTTTGAACCACTCTTTGCAAATGTAATTTTAAGTAATACTACTACCAGCTTTAAATACTTGTAAGGATTTTAAAAATGTTCAAAATTGTTAAATATATCAAAAGTCTTCGGTTATGAAAGACATTTAAGTTATCAAATCCTGAATTTTTACTAGCTCATAATGATTTCATCCTCTTTTTTTTTTTTTTTTTTACAACAGCTAAAAGAAATGATTTCACTCTCTTAATGCCGCGATAGATGACTCATATACAAAGTTCAAATCAAAGTCAAAATACTCAAAAAGTTATCCAATCATTAATAATGTAATGCAATAGATTAAAAAAGATGATTGATACTTCCAAATTTTTTTAGCATAATAAACATTATACAAAAAAAAAAGAGATTAAAAGTGAGAGCCCTAACAACAATTCTCAAAGTTCAATTTAAGATTCTTGGACATACGACTGACCATGTCCTCTGTCAGAAATATCTGCATGTTTGCATAGTCACACCATATAAGTTCCATGCTACAAACTTTTGATGTGTGTGAAATGTATGCGAGTAATTAAGACATAAAGGGCTAGTTGTTTACCACAAAATAAAAGGAAAAATTACATCTAAAGGACTCATACGTGATAAAAGTTATATCAATACTACCTCCAGTTCTAAATATAGGACATAGTTTGTAATGCAATTTGCACTGCAAACTATGTCCTATATTTAGGACCAAAGGAGTATCATATTTGGTTGGCAGGAATTATTTTTAAGAAAAAGGAAAGATGAGGAGAAGCAGAAGGCAAAAATATTATTCAAACAAAATCACCGGACAGATCTGTAGAGGGATAAAAGGATTAAGGCCACAAGCTTCATGGCTTCAAGCATAACACAGAGATCGATGAGTTCAGAAACAGGCAAACGGCGATATCAGGCTTCGCCTGAATTTGACAAAGCCAAAGAGGAGGCGGCATGCTCTTCGGCAATGGTTTCATAGGGGTTGCTGAATACAATACCCAACGGCTTCACTGCTTCAGCAACTAAAAGCACCATTGGTTAGAATATTTCATAACTCCGCGAAATGGGGGCAAACTTTTGATTCCATGAAGAAACCCAGTTTCATAACCTAAAAAGAGAAGACCTGCTTCTTTGAGGGGGGCATGGTTCTTTAAGAAGCCTAGATCTGCTGAACCAAACATGTTAGAGAAGATTTTCTCTCTCATTCCCCCTTTCAGCGACTTCCTTCCATGTGTACCAAAAGTGACCTGAGAGATTATCAAGAGTTGCTATCAGATTTTAGAAAGTTACTATGAAAGTTACTTTAACTTTCTCAAGTAGCCTGCAAACCTTATAATAAATCCCTAAAAGCAAATAGGAACTATTGATCATTTGAGTAACTACAAATTTTGATATCATTCAATTTGATTTTTATCAACTTCAGATCCTTTAATGTAATTTTCACAAAATAAAAAGTTCCTGCAAAACATTCTAACACGAACCAGAGTTAAATGCAGTCTAGCCACATCTTATCCAATCAAACCCCCAAGATAATCCCAGCAGAGAAAATCAAGAAAAAATAAAGGGAAAAATCACATTAAACTCTCAATTAAGGAAAATAATATCAAAAAAATATCATAACTTATCAATGATATCAGTTTGACTTGTTAATGGTGGCTCTTTTACTTATCATTGACAAGCTATGGAACTTTTCTAATATTATTTTCCTTAACTGGGACCTTAGTGTGATTTTCCCAAAATAAAATAATTCTCGTCCTAACTAATTTGAAAACAAAGGAAAAGAAAGAAGAGTAAAATGGTTTAAATAAATAAAAACAGGAAGAAGATTCTTCTAGAGGCATGTGAAACCAACTCAACCAATCAAAAGAAACAACACGCTGAAACATGAGATGACCACATAATCAAGACTGCCAAAACTTCACTAGTTAAGAAACTCAGAACATTGATGTTTGTAACCACAAAGAAGAAAATTATAAGATAGATTCATTTACCCATTCAATGGGGAAAATACAAGACACAAGCTGACAGATAGAGATTTTTCAATGCCTCCTCATTAAAGCTGTAATGCAGTATGCAGCATAAGATTAAGAGATAACTACTGCGATTTATGCCAATAACAATGTTAGTAAGTTCAAATGAAAATATTACAGAAAATAAACAAGTGGGTCAAAATAAAATTACAGCAAACCAAGCTTTTTAGCAGCCAATAATCTTCACCAGGTGCCCTGCAGAAATACACTTTGGAAGCTCTCCTTTTAAACAGTTAACCACAATTCAATTGCCAACAGTATGTGTACACGAGTGGAGATGAAGGAAGAGGTTTATTATATCATAAAGCAAAGACATGAAACCAAGAATTATAAATGAGGCTACAAAGAGGAAAAAGATACCTGTATGTGTACTTCCTTCAAAGCCCATAGCTGCCAGGGAAAAGTAGAGGTTCAACACACCCACACACACACACGAAAGGAAACTTTCTGCAAGAAATTCTGTCTATTCAAAAATTCCATAAGATGATAGAAGAGCATATTTCTTGAGTTAAAAAAAAAAGACCAATTGTATATAACTATATGAGATTCAATGCCCTCAAAATTTGTTGCCTAACATTTCCAGACTCTATTTTCCCAGGGCTCCAACTCAGTGGAGCAAAGAATATAGCATAGAACTAAAAAAAAATGTCCATCCTGTGTCACTTAAACAGCAGGAATCCATCCCCCTTTCTAATCTATAAAAATTGGAGGGTGAGAGTATTGTGCCCATTTCCACATCAACAAGAACCTGAGCAAATTCAAAATACATAACAAAATTTTCTAGTCAATCTCATTTTGTACACATGTACAGAAGGGTGACCTGCCTCTTCACAGGTTTCAAAGTGCCAACCGATGGAAATGTCCTATTTCCCCTTCCTTTCCGGACACCATCTTGGTAGAGAAGCAAAACCCAAAAATAACATTATATACAGTATCATGTTAATCTCTAACACCACCGAGATGAGCACAACTTATGGCTTTCATTGCAGTACAAACCAGACCTACAAGCTCATCTACATCGTGGAAGCTCAAATCAATAACCCTCCTCATAGAAGTTAAGCAGTCCCCATTTCGTGCCTCTTCCATAATCACGGTAGCAGCTGCAAAAGCACTCTGGCATTTTCTAGAAGCCTCCATTGCATAATTTACATCCTGAGTCTGCAAAATCACATGCTACTTGTGATCCATAGTGACCATAGATAGGAAGTTATAACTATCGGACTATATAATAAGACCCTCGTGTTCATATGGATTCAATAAGTGAAACTCAATAACTATGCAACTAAGCACTTATTATTGAAAAAGATTCAGAAATAATGATAAAAGCAATAACCAGCTCATCATTCTATCTTTACCACCAACAATAGCATACATCTAATAAAGTGCAAGACTTCCAAGAAACACAAGTTTGAGCTAAGATCTGTGACATAGACTTCAAAGGAACATATTCTGAATCTCCGTACTGACTTTTCTTTCAAACATTAATATCTCACACATAACTGCATTTCCTTTATGTTGTCTTGCATTGCTAAATGCCTTGATCCCCCATAAAAGTTGCAATACTCCATGGTTTTTTACCACCAAAAAAACTTGACAAAACCTTCCAAACAATCCATAGTGTGTATCAATAAAAGTAGTAACTTACAAAGTCAAGAAGACGGACAAAATTTGTACGATGACGAGCAGATATGACTTCGTTACAAGCAACATGAGTGCCAGCACAGCTAAGCAAAGTAAACTTATCCACCACTGCCTGATTATTTAAGTTATCGACATCTGAAGCAGAAGACGAAGGAGATTCACCTAAAACAAAGAATAAAAATGCAGTGATACATCACTGACTTGTATCACAATTGGAAGCATGCGTCCATCAAATTCCCAAACACAAAATTATCAGTTTGGAAGGGGGTGGGGTGAAGATGGGCTTCAATACACTGATGCTTCACTTTTACAAATCCATTGCCAGAAGTGTTCAAGTAAAAGACATTGCAAAATCAACATGCATCGACAACTAGAAGACATGAAGAATTAGTACAAAATATTCACAACTAACTCGGTTACCTTGAAGAGCCATTTGTAGAGTTGATTGCAATTCATTCCGATCCCTGTTTATACTAGAATGTTTACTATAAACCACTCTCATATACGCAACCTCCATGCATTTATATGCCAAAGAAGCTGCAGCTATTTCGTGGTGTCTTTCATACTCGTGGGCACAAGATCTGAAATTCATTTCAAAAAGGCATTTAACGGCTGAATGCAAGCTTAAAGTAAATTGCTCAAGGAAAAGATGACAGATCCAGGAATAACTTATTAGGGTGATGGCAGAAAAAATTTAAAACGAAACAAAAATAAAAATAACATGTTTATAAATAAAATATTGTTGTCTTATTTTAGGTCATGTTTGATCTTATGTTTATAATCCATCTTCACAGGGTACTTAATTTCCACAACCATTGTTTTCCAAAAGAGCTATTTTTTTCTACCTTTTCAGAAGCTATGAATCTATTCTCTAAAATCAATTTTTCCACATTTTCTCCAGAAGCAAAGCTCCAAAAGCTAATCCAAACACACTCTTAATTATATTACTGGTTGATGAATACGTATATGTCACCTCATAGTAATGTAAATCACTAATTTATGCATTTTTAATAGAAAATAAGAGGTGAAGATATTCTTATTTGAAGTTTAGAATATGTCTTTCACTCTCCCCCACAAGATAGATACCCTAAAAGCCCCCAAAGAAAGCAACAAGGTCTGAAGGCATGGTTTAAAAGCACGGAAACTCCATTCAAACTAGTTTGTTAACTTTAAATAAATGTAAACACTAGAAAGGGAAAAAATCATAAACTGCAACAAAGTAAATCTGGCTATGGAACACCCAAACTTAATAGCCCCTATTGCTTTCCTGATTTATGCCAAAGCGCAATCCAAAACTATGAAAAAGAATTTATCCAGGAGATGAAAAATGGTATTTACAACTGGAACTGAGCAGATACTTCAACTAGTACCTCATAGAAAAAATATTGGTTAAACAATTATACTGCATTATATCTTGAAGCTTCCTTCCTCTCCTTATATATAATACAGTCTGAGAATAAGGATCAACTCTTAAAGATGTCGATAAAAACAATTCTAAGAACCTTAGGAGGCACTAATAAACTCCAAGACATCTACTAAACTTCTACTCCTTCAGGAATTCCATCTAGTTATAGCTTCAATATTGCACTTACACTAAGATAAGCAAAGAACAGCATAAATGTAATAATAACAGCTCAAATAAAATAATAAATTTCAATTTACAGCATAAAAATTGTGCTTACGCAAAAAGTTTGGCTGCAGTGGTATAGGCTTGCATTTGACTTATATTCCCATGTTTGCTACTCTCCTTGTGAAAATTTTCTAGAAGCAATGCTCCATGAAGAAACTTCAAGGCAGCTTCAAAGAAAGTCTCATTACTTTCAAATTCAAACCCGGAGTGCTATAAAATAAACAGCATTTAAATCGCTGGTTAAGAAAGGAAAGATGCCAGGTATAAGCGAAAAACACGTGAGAAAAAAATAAATCTTAAAATGCTGAAGTAACCTTAAAATGATCGGCTCGATCTTTTAGGTTTGTGGCTTCTTTCAGGGTGTCGTAGGCAGTTTGGCTATAACTTGTTCTTGCAGGGAGTTGCTGATCAGGCCCAGAGGTTCCTGAACTACAATTAACCCCACCCTTGCTGCTGGCGCCAGCAGAAATTTTCGTTAACTTGCCCACATCACCATTGGTTGATGCAAGGATTAGACACTCAGTATAGGTATCTCCTTTTTTAGACTCACATGCAGTTCTGGAGCCTGATAGTGTTTCCCTCTTTTCTTCACCCACTGAAGACAATAGAACTTTTGATTTGCCATCTTGTGATTCTTTACAAACAGTATCAGCTTTATTTCCATCCTCTAAATCCTGTATTAGGTTTTCCTGGGAGAATTCTTTGCTAGTGCTAAATGAAGCATCCACTTTCGGATTTGATTTCTCAGAATCTCTTTGTCTTAGTTCGATTTGCTTTCCAATTTCACTTGACCAATGTCTAACAGAGTTTTTCTTACCCTCGCATTTAGACTGAGCAAAATTACACTTAGCATAATTTTTTGAGCCCTGACTAAATGCATCATAATTAGGCTCAGCAACTGATTCTTGCCTCCCACCATTTTTGAAACAACCATTCTCTGAAGCAGAAACCTTAGTCTTATTCCTATCAACCTCAGAACCAGACCTTTTATCCTCTTCTTTACCCCTCAATGAGGTAACCTTACCAGATTTTTCCCAAGAAAGTGCACTTTCCTGGTTGCACTTGTCCACTCTGCTTTCATAATTAGTACAATCACCATGTTGTTGCACAGTAGCAACGTCAAAATTAAGCAAATTGTTGTCCCTAACTTCGGAAGTTTTAGCTTGAATCCCAGCTTTGTCTTTAGCATCCCCAACCCGACACCCTATTGAAGCAATTTTGAGAGATTCAGAATGCAAGTCACATGAAACTCTCTCCTCCTTCACTTTTAATGATAGCTTTCCCTCCCTATCATTGGGGATCCTTAAAGGAGACGAAGTAACAGATTCTACTGGTGAACCTTTCATATCTGCATAGTTGATTCTACATTTAAGAGAACCCGAAACCTTAGAAGAGCTTGAAGTTGCTGCCAATGATAGCAATCCAGAGCCCGAATCCCTGCCCAATGGATCAACATGATCCGAAACTTTGTGAGATGCAACCTTTTCAATATGCTTTCTTTGTGGACAGCCCTTGCCAAAACTTCCAACTTCTGCACCAACAGCTGCATGATTTTTACTTCCTGACAAGTAAACTTGATTCATCTCACCTCTTCTATTTATTTTATATTCACTTTCAGTAAATGATTTTTCCTCTGGGTTTAAAACTCTAAACTTTTTTTCCTTCTTAGAGCCACTTGCGCTACCTTTATCATACTGTTTATCATCCTGAAAGGACATGTTGTGAAGCTTACCAGCATCCTGCCAGTCCTCCAATTTCCTTTTCTTCAAGGAAGAACCCTTTTTACTAAAGCTTTTTAGATCCAAAGACCCACCATTTGACAAGACCAGAGTCTGGTCTCCAGGTTTCTTTAGAGGACCCACCAACTTGTCCTGTACATCCTCAGATAAGCAATACTCATCATATTTCCGCATATGTTTCCCACTAGCCTTTGCTGGAAAACCATTTCTTGAATTTTGAGCCACCTTCTCTAGGTCCATGCCAGGACTCAGCTGTGCATCAGTAATGCAAATATCTTCAGTCTTCGGCTTCTTAAGAGTTCTAGGTTGATATATATCAGCTTCCATTTTACGTTTCAATTTACCCTGTTTTCGATCACCTGCACATTTGTGATAACATCAACATTTTCATTTAAAATGATGAACCATTTATACTATAAAAATAAATCAGATAATGAATATCAACTTCAAAAATAATGCAGTACCTCCATTCATTTTCTTTTCTCTCTCTTTTGGCATTTGTTTCACTTCCATCAAGCCATTCAACTTGCTATGTTGTTGAGAAACAGGTTTCCTTGTTAGATTTCCCTCTGCAGGAAGCTGGTGACTTGGAATTTTTTCAGATTCTTCAGCATGGTTCTGAGTGGAGTCAGCGGGCAGAAGATTGTCGGTAGAGATTTCTGCCTTCTTCTTTTCCTTAGAACCAAGTTTCTTTTTCCTTTGATCAGACAATACATCAGAACTAGAGTTCTGGTGACTGAGGCCAAATTGCTGAGCATCAGAACCCACTCCAATTGCAGCTCCAGAGACACTGCTGTGGATGTTATTTAGTCCTTCAGAAGTGGGCATTTGACATGAGGCATAAAGTGCTTTAGTTGTCATCTCCTCACTGATGTCACACCGGTTCATTCCAGGCCTGGGAGCAATTTCAAAACAACATTTGAGAAGGCAATAACACATAGTACAGAAGGAGAGAAAAAGGTGTAAGAAATAGTACTCAGTTCTTCTTTAACATTCACATTCAATTAAAACTATATCTAGCATAATACGACTCATAAACCCCAAATGATAAAGTAACTTACAGCCAGTCTAGCATACTACACAGCCATTTCTCTGGAAGCTGATCAGGCTTCATACCAACAGGTAGAAGCCGCCATTTCTGGCAACGATCACAACAAACCCAATCTTCTTCAATAAGTTGAGGTGCAGCTGCCATTTGAACCATTTCAAGAGCAGATTTATTTCCAGCAACAGGACATGAGTTTAAAGCACCTTTTATGCCTGGCCCCGATATCAACTTCTCCTTTTTATCACTGCTTTGCCTTCCCTTTATTTTAACTTTATATGCACTCTGATCTGTAAAATTATCATATATACTCCCATCTACTGCATCTGTTCCATCAACCATGCATTCCAGTTCATCACGTTTCAATGAATGTGCACTACTGCCTCCAACATTATTATATTTCGATGACTTTGTTTTAGCCATTTTACTTTTAGAATCATCGCTAAAGCCAGAACTCTTTCCATTGTTTACCATTTCATTATTACCAGACCTAAAACTGTCCTTCTTTGCAATAGCCACAGCTCTAATCAGACTCTGATCCCCTTCAGACTTGTGCTTGCCATCAGATAACAGCTTTCCTTTCTTATTACTCTCAACATTTTGAGAATATTCACCAAAACACTTCATTACATCAACCTCAACCTTCTGAGAATTGATAGAACCTTTAACCTGGCCATTATTCTTAGAACCAACAGAGTTATTTTTGAGTGAATTTTCCAGCTTACGCCCTATAATCATCTGCATGGAACCATTTCCCATATGTTTCTTATCACTCTTGTCAAAATCCTGGCCAGACATTGACTCCAATGACTCCTCCTTCACTGCTTCAGTGGACACCATTCTGCCATTTGCCCCATCCTTATTGACCTTCTTGGAGACTTCAGAAGCCCTACCAATCACCTCAGCAGTTTCACCAGCATCACTGAATGAACCAAACAGAGGGTTGCCTTTCAAGTCATTAAAGAGAAAATCCTTTCGCTCTGGAGTTTTATTTCCTAATCTTTTATTTGTATCCAATATTCTCACTTTTTGCTTCTTCAACAAATTTTCCTCTCCCATTATAGAATCTGACTCATCAGTAGACATGGAACAAGGTTCTTGACCACTACGAGCAGACAAAGATTTTCTGTCTCCGTGAATTTTTTCCCGTCTTGTCAAGTAAAGCATACTGTCTTGTAGAGGTGATATTAACACAACCCCTGGGATGGGGAAGGAAGTCATAGCCTGCTCCATTTCACAAAGAGTTTAAATACTAATAGTTAAGTAAGTATAATGTCAGAAAAATGAGTATGCATAGATTTATTTAAAAATAAAATAAAAAAAATCACTTGTACCCGAATGATGCCAGATGGAGATTCTTCGCCAATCTGTTCAGACACAGGCAACGTGCCCCCAGTTTCTATAGGGCTGCCATCCATTGATGAAGATGGAGAGATATCAAGTCCAAGACCACTATAAATCGCCGCATTCTTTTGTGTTAAGTTGTCAGATTTCATTTTAATTCGAAATTTCAGAGTTCTTTGTACAGCTGATTTTCCTGACTTATTAGTACTATCATTCTTCAAAGAGCACATTTCAGCACCTGTATTGGAAGAAGTTCCTGCACCATTTTTCTTTGAACCATCAACTGAAAATGCTCTTGCATTTTGTAATGAATTAGTGCTACACGGGGCAGTTCCACGCCTTGTAGAAGGAGGAACATGTGAAGGAGCTGTTGAATTGTCAGATGCAGCCTGCATAATAACATAACCACAGTATCAAGCAAACAGGAGTTGTTCTGAACTTGACATATGTCAGCAACATATATTAATTTACGGTCAAATGGTCAGATTAAAAGAAAAAATCAAATACCTCCACGTGGCGATTGTAAGGAGATTTTGGTGATATGCAGTTCTTTTGAGAGGTATTTGGATGAGAGCGAAAAGGAGAACATCCATAGGCAGGCAAGAAAGAACCATAGCCACCAATTATTGCACCTGAAAAAACTATTCGTATCAAATGCCATCACATTTGTATGTGCAAAGACAGCTCCTTCATTTCTATCTACAATCTATGACTTCTAACACTCACCCAGATTCTTATCAGAAACACCACCTTCAAAGTCCTTTTGAAAATGGCCAAGAACATGCTCAATCCTCTCATCCTTCAAGAAAGGAAAGCAAGTCATAGTATTTTCACAAAGAAACTGAACTAGCTGACATCAAATCTAAAACAGCACTAACTAATAATTAACAATAATCACTAAGGTCCAGTACCATTAAGGCTGGCCTGAAGAAGATTAACAATAGGAATTTGGGAAATTATCTTCTTCCTTGTTCTTTCAATGGTAGTGGGAACTAGACTTCTCAGAAGCCAAAATATTAAAGCATATAGGATATAGCATCAGCAATATCAAAAGAATATAGATGATAGAGTTGCATTTAAAATGCATTCTCAAATAGAAATAGGCAGAATATAAGATTGTTTCTTGGTCATGATAATATGCATAAAGTGTGGCAACTACAGTTGCTAAGAAACAAATCAACTATGTTATTCACAAATGAGGCAGCAAGAAATACAGAATCAATTTGTCAGCTAAAAGCTTTTATAGGCAGAGATGTTAAAGGATCGAACCACCAAGTGTTCTAGATGACACAATGTGTTTCTGAATTTATTTTTCATTGCAGGTATAGAAATCACAAACTTCCCTCAGCTTATTAATTTGAATCAGTTTCTGGCAAATAGAAGCTCAATTATGAACATTGCATTATATCTCTCTTCTATTTTATATATCTAAACGTGAACCCAAAAAAATGGTACATTCATAGGTCACACAACTTATGATGATGAAAGTTTTAGCATTCATTCAAATAGAATGAACTATTATATGGTGTTTTTATTTTCCATAACACAAGAACACCTACAATTTTTAAACTAGGAAAGAGGAAACTGAGCCAAATTGAAATGGAAAAACTTGAACTTGGTCAAAATTATGTTCTAGTTTAGCCCTTACAATGTAAGAGAGAGAATCAAGGTCAATGTTGTCGTCACGATCCTTATTATAGCATGCCTCTCCTTCCTCGAGCTCAGTATTCTCTTCCATCTTGCCCACCCACCCAATATTGCCTACCTCCATAAACTTAACCGTAACCCCACCACAGAGGAACTTTCCCTGAAGTAGAGCATAACTTCAATCCAACCCAAAGTAGAAAAACAAAACCAAGGGGCGAAATTTTGTTGGGGAAAAAAGACAAAAAATGAGACCGACCTACAAGAACAGTCCCAAAACTCTCCGAAACCGAAAAGGGACCGCTAAAACCGAGTGTGATCATGCCATATGCCAACCTTTCATTGATGTACCAGCATATGGAGCAAAACACCTATCATTACTTGGATTAACACAAATAACAAATAATAATCAACTCTGGATCAGGGAAACAAGATCAAACGGTGGAGAGCGGTGCACCGATCAGTGCTCACTCAAATGAGCTTGACGGAAAGTTCAAACGGATTCCAAACCTTCCACTGCGCTGTGCAATTTTCTTGAGCATAGCAGAGCAGAGAATAGGTGGATTTTTGTTTCCCGATTTTAAGTTGTTTAGTAATTTTTAATAATTATTTATTTTTAGGGTTAAGGTGCGATTTTACCAACGAACTATTGGCTCAGGAGCGTCCAGCACAATTAACTATTAAGTGGAACAAAAATACCAACAAACTTTTTAAAAAGGAGCCTCAGCACAACGCCATTAACACCGTTAACAAAAAGTTAACCTCCGTTATCTAATGTGCAAATTGGCCAACGAACTATTAGTCCAGGAGCGCCCAGCACAAAATTCTAAATTAAATAATTTTTTCTCAATTGTCATTATTCAAAACTACTTGTATAAATATCTATGGACAAAAATTATTCATTCTTTAATTTTGTCAAATTTATAATTTGCTAAAATAAACAAAAGTTTTAATTAAAAATATAATTATATAATTTAAATAAAACTCAAGGTGTTTTATATTCTTTTCTTTCGACTTTGCCGTTAACTTAATATCATTA
Source organism: Acacia pycnantha (assembly GCA_025563575.1). Classification (NCBI taxonomy): domain Eukaryota; kingdom Viridiplantae; phylum Streptophyta; class Magnoliopsida; order Fabales; family Fabaceae; genus Acacia; species Acacia pycnantha. The sequence continues at coordinate 4,244,069 of JAMWYP010000011.1, read as the reverse complement.
TATTCAAGATAGATAATGTATCGTTGGGAATAAGTTATACGGCAATTGACACAATTGAGCTTTAAGAACTACTAACCTAAATTTCTTGCTATAATTTAAAGAGGGAAACAAATTATACTTATAAATTTAGATTAATAATACTTATATTTAGAAATAAAATAAAAATAAAAATCATGATAGAGTAAAAATACATACATAAATTTACTCCAATTTATTTGATTAATAAGTGCACTTTTACATATTTTACTCTAATTCTCTCATATTATTTATCATAGATTCTTTTTCTCATAAAAATTATTATTTTATTTTAGAAGAAATTTATGTGAGTTTTACTATAAAAATAAATCATATAATTTTTTGTTCAACATATATAATATTTTATAAAACACCTTGAGTTTTATTTAAATCATATAATTATATTTTTAATTAAAAATTTTGTTTATTTTAGCAAATTATAATTTTGACAAAATTAAAGAATGAATAATTTTTGTTCATATCTATACAAGTAGTTTTGAATAATGACAATTGAGAAAAAATTTAATTTAGTAAAATTTAGAATTTTGTGCTGGGCGCTCCTAGAATAAGAGTTCGTTGGTCAATCTGCACCTTAGATAACGGAGGTTAACTTTTTGTTAACGGTGTTAATGGCGTTGTGCTGAGCGCTCCTTTTTTAAAAAGTTTGTTGGTATTTTTGGTCCACTTAATAGTTAATTGTGCTGGACGCTCCTGAGCCAATAGTTCATTGGTAAAATCGTACCTTAACCCTTATTTTTATCTTCTTCTTTTTTAATTTTTAAACGGATTCCAAATCCTCTTCCCTTATCTGTTTGTTTTTTCTGTTTTTACTTTCTAGTATATTTTATTACAAAAGTGCTCCTAAAATCAGTTTATATTGATTTTTTTTTTTAAATGTGAATTATCACTATCAATTTTGGTCACTACCACTTTTTTCAAAGTTAAATCAGAATCTCAATAAAAGAAAGAAATGATAAAGATAGATGAAATTTTAATATAACGGTTAAAAAAGTGATAGTGACTTAGTAATAACTAAAATTGATAGTAACAACCCTAGATTTTATTATTCTTCGATGAAAACAAGTTTAAATATGTCCCATGACTAAAAGTCTAAAATAGTATTTTTAAAAATTGTAACACAGCCTTTCATTTCAAATCATTCGTTATTTTTCCAACATTATTTTTTTATATAAATATTGAATACTTACCAAAATCAGTGGTTACAACAATATCAAGCAACATCTAAACTCAGAAAAAAAAAAAAACGCAACATCTAAACTCCTTCATCACTCTCCTTCATTGACGAGTACGGAATACATTTTTAGTTACTACTCTCTTTTATCTTTATTATATAACACCAACTAATAATTCTCACAAACCAATAAAAAAAGTTAAAATCAATAAAGTTGTAGTATAATTGAAGTAACTTCCAATATGACCCAACTAATTACACTAAACTCTAATATTATATTAATTATTACTTTCACTCACTACCCTTAATTAGGGGTGTACATGGAAAAATAATAATTAATGTTCATTGAGAACAAACAAGTGCATTATAAAAGAGATCAAATATATTTGCTAGTTAATGCCTTATAATAAATAGAAAGGAAGTATTTATGATTTTACGGTTAGTCAATGTTGAAGACTTAAAGTAGTTATTTTATATGATATTGTATGAAATAATCAAATACTCTCATAGGAAAATTCTTTTTATTGATTTGTTTGTTAAAAGTTTTGTTTAAATTTGTAATCTGAATTATGGTTGAATAAAATGAAATTAAAATACATCACTCTACTCCTATTTATAAGTTTATTTTGACAAAAAAAACTTATCCTATTTATAAGTCATCTTTCAAATATAAATAAAATTGTGATAATTTTACTCATATTAATTGTACTAATGAAAAGAGAGAGAGAAAATGTTGAAAAATACTCGGACAAATTTAGAAATTTATTTTATAATCATTGAGTTTTTTTTTTTTTACCAATCATAATCATTGAGTTAACTACACATATATCGGTGATTTAGTTAAAAAGAATTTATAAATAGAATTAATGGTATGGGGGACCAAACTCAAGTAATTGGTTGCGTAAAATGGCATGAGGTAACCGTATGGATACACGTGTCCATACACGTGGAAGATGCACATAAGCTCCGATACTGTGACATCATAACAGCCAAATATACGTGCATGTGTTAGAATAGCACGTTGTAGATCGAAACAACCAATCATGTGCCTTAAAATAATTGGTTTGACAATATTGCCCCTGAACTTTTTCTGCCCCACCCTCCAAAGTCCAATCATCGATCTCCTCCTTCATCTCCGGCCGGCCTCTCCCACCGGCATCGACCTCCTCCGTCGCTGACTCCACTTCGGCCACGTCCTCTTCTCGCAATTCTCTCGTCTGCGCATCTCATTCTTCTCCTCCATAGAACCTTGGACTTGCTTCGAACTCCCTTACTCCCATTGATGCCGAGGACGCGCGACGGAGGACGGAGGATATATATAACGACACGGAATCAAATCTGTAACTTGCTCTTCTTCTTTTTTTTTGGTGGTGTGATTTTGTAGGTGGAATAGTGGCGGAGCCACGTTATTTCCTGTGGGTGCAAGTGCACCTATAAAAATTGTGGCTGTTGAATTTTTTTTTTTCTTTCTTTCTTTCTTTCTTTATTTCTTTCTGACTGCTGAGTTACTACATATCTTAGTATAAACACTCATAATCCCCTCAAAACATGGGACATTATTATATAGTGCTATGAGGCCCATTGGTGGTTTTATTTTTATGAGCCCCAAGCTTTACTACCCGCTGCCAAAGCTAACGTTTTACTTTTTTAGTATGACGTTTTTTTTAATATGACCATCTGATTAAATTAAATATAAATATTATCAGACTTAATTAACATAGTTTTCTAAAAAAAAAATTCTACAGTCACATGTACATAGCTTGTAGAGTTCCGAGAGCAACTCCCCTGCATAAAATAGAAAGTGTTTGGTGTTGAACCTATTGAAAGTGTCGTGCTCTCTGGTGGACAGTCTGGTGAGTTATAGCATTTGTTATGCTCCTTTACTTCTTCGTTGATAGTTGACTTTTTAATATCCTATCACATATGACAAACCATAATAATTTTTCATTGCATGTTGCTTTGGAATTTGATTGTGTAACATCTAGGTATCTGTATGCCATGAGATTAGAGTATATTGTTATGTTTAAATTGATTTCCTCAGAAATACTTTTCAATTGAATCCCATTTCTAGTCCTAAACTTTATGAAGGAGTGGGTTGCCTTTTATCCTCCTTAAAAAAAATTTTGGGGGCAGCCCCCAAATCCCATCATTAATTATGCACCCATAAACTTAAATTCCTGGCTCCGCCACTGAGGTGGATATGATAGAACGATCTTTAACTGATGAGGATGGACAATGATGCGACTTCTTTCGATAATGACAGATCTGCAACCAAGGGATGGAGCACAATAATGATTTCTTGTTTCTTTTTCTTGATTGCTCTTCTTTGATGAATTTCTGGTTTTGTTGGTGTCCTTGTTTGAAAATGATTAACGGAACTTATGTCATTGATGGTTCTATTTAATTTTCTGCGGTGGCTTAGACTTTTTTTCCTCGAAAAAATCATCAAGACATGTTATTAGTCATTTAATATTACAATACAAATTAAATATACCATTTCTATCCTAATTATAAGATCTAATTAATTTTTTTTGAAGAATTTAAAGAAACTAAATAAGTTACTTAATCATTTTATATGTTGTGTATCCTTATATTATATACTAGTATTAGTTTATTAGTCAAACTAATTAGTTTAAAGAAAAATTATAAATATCAATACTTAAAGTAATTTAATTAACTTTCATAATCTCTCCAAAAAAAAAGTCAATTAAGTCTTATAATTAGGACAGGAATGAAGTATATCTCAAACAAAAGATTATACATTGCACACATATCCCTTTTTCTTTTTCTTTTTTCTTTTTAAAAAAAATCCACTCTTATTTCTTTCAAAAACTCTTTCACCATGCCAAGTGAGACATGTGGACGTGAGGAAGTAACTTGTATTATGGGGTAACTCAACACTTGGATTATATGCAAATTTTAGAACTATAATTTCTCCCATCTTGAATGGATGTTAGTGAATAGTGAACGATCCAATCCGCTGCATAGGGCTGTGCAATCGGTTTTTCGGTTTAGTTTTCGGTAAAAACCGAAAAACTGAATTATGGGTATTTTAAAAATCGAACCGAAAACCGAAAAAGTTTCGGTTAATTCGGTTTAACCGAATTTTACATAAAGTTATGAAATTTTACATGAATAAAGTAGACATATAGGGCTTTCTAAATATATAAATTATGTAGCATTTTGAGTTCTACACAAGTAGTAACATATTTTTGAAGTTAAGCCTTATTTATGGAGTTATAAACTGTGCAGCGTTAAGAAAATATTAAACTGGGAATGATCCGTGACTTTCTTGCTTCTGGGAATATTTTTCCTTGAAAATAAACATGTCAAAGGTCATGAGGAATTTTGAAGCACTCGAAAACGATTTTTGTAGAATTAATTATGATTTTTTTAACAAAAAAAAAAAAAAAAATCGGTTTTTCGGTTTTAACCAATTTTTTTTTACAAAAACCGAAATACAAAAACCGAAAAAACCGAACAACAGGAAAAAAAAAAAACCGAACCGAAAAAAAAGAACACCGAATTAGTCGGTTTGATTTTCGGTTTTGATTTGCTCACCACTACCGCTGCATTCTATTCAACTTCAATCCTCTCTTAGGATATTTACTACATATCATCTTGAAGATGAATAGTGACATCTCTAAAATTTGTTACCTATCTAAGGTTCTCCAATAGGGATTTCCAATCCCTATAAGTATGTTCCTATCATTTTTTTAAAAATTGAAAGACTCTACACATTCTTGATTATTCTAATGTAGTTTGGGAACATTTTAAAAGTACGTAATCTAATATAAAACTTCTCTTACATACTAATGTAATACCCTAAAATCCTAATTATGATAAGTATCATAAATTAGTAAATAATACCTATTGGAAATAAGTGAATATGTGGTATCAACCCTTAAGATATAATTATCTTATTTAATGGGAATTTCTATTGAAATTAAAAGGCGTAAAGGGCCGAAAATTCCTAAAAATGCAATTATGGGCCATAAAATGCCTTGAAAATATTGTGATAACCCATAAGAAGCAGTAAAATAATTATTAAAATTTAGAGAGTATATTGTCTCTAATTTTGGTAATTTAATAAAATATAACCTTGGAAAAATAAAGGGGGAAAAATCAAAAAGTATTATAATGACCAAAATGCCCCCGTGAATTTTAATATAATGCATTAGAGATAGAATACTAATGTCAGTGCAAAAGTTGTGAGGTAATGAGTCATTCTAATTAAGAAAATTATCCACAATTAGTAAATGATTAATTAAATAATTACTGGCTAATTATTTGGGCTTAAACAAAGGAAAATCCAAAGATAATTATGTAAAACCCTATAATTAGTGGTTTATGGCTAAAATTAGCATAAAATATATTTTCTAATTATTGGAAAAATATTAAGAAAAATATGTGAGATTAAGTAATTTTAAGCCTAAAAACATGTATGGACCAATAGGAAAATTTTGTAAAAAAATTATATAAAAAAATTATTAAATAATTATTTTATATAATATTAATTAATTAAATAATTAAAAAACAGAAAATAAGGAAAAGAAGAGGAAGGAAAGAAAACTTAGTGAAGAAGAAATGTGGGGGGCCCACAACTATTGAACAACCAATAGGAAAAATCAAAAGAAATGCTCCAAATCTTAAGTAATTAAAATGAACCAATGAGAAGTTTTTCTTCATAAAAATGAGTCTTCAAAGAAGACCAAGTCCCATGAGCCATTGATTAAGAAGGATGATCTAATGGTTTAGGTTCATGGACTTTTCCTATAAATAGAGGGCAACCCCCTTCATAATTCTCACACCAAAACACAAATCACTTCTAATCCTTTGGGATAGGGAGTGAGATGTGAGTTCTTTTTGGAGGTGAGGAGCAAAAAGGATGAAAAAGTTATGCTTCAAGAGGTAAGCAAGCTTTTAGTTTCTAGTCTTTAGTTTTTTGTAGTTCTTAGAGTTCTAGGTTAAGTTTATAGTTAGTTTATGCTTTGATCTTAAATATTCAAGAGCAATGTTGTTTTCATGTTTTTATGGTTAAAAGTGTTAGTTTAATCTAGGAAATTGTTAGGAAAATTTCTTTACTTGTTTTTAGGCATCCTTGCATTGAGAAATGCCTAATGAGGTAGAAACTTGTGAGGGAATAAGTTTTGGAAAGTTATAGATCAAGATTGTGAAAATTGTAGGATTTTTGGTTGTGAATCCTGTTCTGGCAGCCGACGTTTAGAATATTATTTTATATATCAAATGATCTTCAAAAATCATGATATTTTACATGAATAAATTAGACATGTAGGGATTTCCAAATATATAAAATATGTATCATTTGGTGTTCTACATCAGGAGATAAAAATCATTGAAGTTAGGCTATTTTTCCAGATGAAATTCTGGGCAGAGTTTAGAAACCTTAAACCTGGGAATGACTCATGGAATCTGGGTAAAAATAAGTATTTTTCCTAAAAATTATACATGATAAGGATTCCAAGGAATTTTACGGAACCTCATTTCGATTTTTGTAGATTTAATTATGATTTTCCAAAGTTGTTAGAAAATCTGCCTTGAAATGTTGAAATGACGTTTTTAATAAATGTAAGGGCAAAAATGGAATAATTAATCCACCAAGGGTAGAAAGGTAAATTATACCTTTAGGATATTATTCTAGGAAATATGGTATTTATTACAATATCATATAAAGTATGGAAAATGAATTAATCCGACGATAACATATAGGATATCCGGGAAAAGCCGGAGTCGGATCGAAAAATCAGGCAAGTTGGCCAATACGCGGTGAAAGGTACGTTCGCGTACTGTAACACTGATTCTAATGCTTATGTTATGCTTGTATATGTTGTGGATACCATGAACAGGACTCTGTCCTGGACATGCACTGTGACTAGGGAACCGTATCTAGATAACTAAATACAGCTTTACACGGATTATAGTCATGATAATACCGTTATGTTTTCCTAGCGCGGAGGACACGACCGTACATCGTGGCACTGTATATGTGCAGACCAGGGATAACTTTGCATGATAGTGTAGTTGTTATCAAATGATCATACGACGTACTGGCTTGATCATTGCTGTAATGTTAGAAATATCTGAAGTCCAATGTGCATTGGACCTCAGTCTTAAATGATAGTACAGGTAAGGACCAGGAACAGAGAAGGCACCGGTAGATGGAGCCATAGATATAAACCAAGGGGCAGAGTCGTAGTAATGGATCGGTCGAGGCAAGCGCCGGAAGAAGATCATTAGAGCCTGTTGTCAGGCATGGGTCTAATGAAGTTATTTCGAATAGTTTGGTGCCGAAGGCAAGGCTAGTCTATGTGGGTCAGCCAATTAGTCGCCGTGAACTCGGTGAGGCCCCCATGATAGACACTTACCTGGCCATTCTGTTCGGTTAACGGAGTTAGGTTCATTGCCCCAAGTCTAGTCAAGGCTTGGTCTAGGTTGTATAATTACTTTTTGTGAAATGTAATTGTACAAAGCTCTGTATATTGTATCACATGATTATTCCTTCGGGAAATTTTTAATATACCAGTATACACGCGGCATCGTCATATGTCGGGGTATTTTTATATCAATTACTCATATATTATCCAATTTTTAGTGCATTGCTCTCCGTTTCCGGAGTACTCTGATGTAGCACCTCAAGTTCTGTTGGATTTTTTAAAACCAAGTGTCATCCGACACAATTTGAAGTATGAAATTTGGGGTGTTACAACTAATCTTGTAAATCGTAAAGCTCTTCTAATTAAAGAGCTAAAACAAGCAGACACCTAGACTAGACTACTGTACTGATCGAGAATTCTAAAGTCTAAACTAATTCAAAAGTTCTTGTAAGTAGTTTAACTTGTATAATCTATACCTTCGTGCACGCGGTAGGGTTTGTTACATAAAGGAACTCTTATTACAGCATTTATTTCGGTTCTTTTTGAACATAGTCAAACCATTTTAAACAATTTCTCACCATTTTCTCCCTGGATGAATGACATGCCAATTTATTGTGTGTACAATCGTTAAAAGTTATGTATTGCCCCCCATTTCTGCACTTTTGCCGAAACAAACTGAGAGATGATGTGTAATTGTTTAAAAGAAATGAAAATCTTGTGTAGTTTTTTTTTTAAGGAATAAAGGTTAAATTTTAAAATTAGTTTAGATAGATGAAATCCAGTTGGCAAAAATGGATGTTGTGATGTGATTCGAAGGAAATTATTGGATAATGCCTCTGAAACTCAATAGAAGTTACAATTTTTGGATGGTGTAGGCTGTTTTTATAAGTTATGTTTTGTGCTTATCTGAAAACTGAATTCATTTGGTACCCTATATTGCGTTTAATCTCATCGTGAGAGAATGTGTGCTATATCATCCTTTGATACCTATATTGCTTAGATTATAGAGTTTTTTTTTGGGGGGGGGGGTATTGTAGGAAATTCACCAGAAACTCGGAAGCGAATCTTACCGACACGATAGAGGAAAAGTTTAACCTTCATCTTTTGATTACCTGGAAAGATGCAGCGATCTGAAAGCCTCTCCACGAACAGTCCAAGCTTGCTCGAACAGTCCAAGCTCGCTCTATGATTGATTTTCCAGACTATCTCTCGAGGGGGATAGGATGGTTGTGTGGGCAACCGTTCAGATGATGAACGTCTGCCTCTAGGGTTAATTTCTGATGAAAGCCTCCTTGTTACGTCTACCCTTCACAAGGAGGAGAAAGTAGGTTTATATACTACTACATCCAAGACCTAACCCTAATCCACATGGGCCATAGGGTTCTTGGGCTTGTAGTCTCACTTAAGCCTTATTGGGCTTAAGTGACTAAAGAGCATATTAACCCAACAATCTCTCACTTGCTCTTTAAGGTACAAGCTTGGGATTAGGTTTAAGTAACTAAAGAGCACATTAACCCAACAATCTCCCACTTGCTCTTTAAGGTACAAACTTGAGTTCGTAAACCCAAGACCATGTAGCCCATAAGCCATCATCATCTGATAATATACCCCATCCCTTATCTCGAGCTAGCCTGGGGATCTACCATTTGTCATTTATCAAGGCTCATGATAATCTACAGAAGATTATCTAGTTCGGTGCTACTCCACTAAAAGCCCGAATGTGAACTCCAAGAATAATGACACTTATAACACGAATATGCATTACCCCTTTATAGAATGTCTATAATTTGATTGACCAGTTTTCTGTAACCCAATCAATTATTTATTCCCTTGACTTTGATAGTTTCTCTAATGGATTACATGCACTGGCCAGTGTCTTCAATATCCAAGTACCGAAACATATCAAGGGGACATTTCCTATAAATTCCATGTTGTTTATCTCATAAACACCGATAACCAGATAGTCTCAATCCCAAAATACCGAGTTATTGTCCGTCATATAGATCAAACCTCACCCGTTGGTAAATCAAAAAATGAGAACTATTCGACTACCTATTTAAAATAAACTCAGGATTAAGAGCAACTACATGACTATAGTTAGCTAGAGATTTGATTCCTTATGACAGAAAGAACAACCTTAATCAAATCTCTCATTGATCCATTCAATGTAAGTATTAACTTACACCAATATTTTATAATGATTCGGACAAAACCATTTCATAAAATATTGCAGCCTAAATAAAGTGCCCAACTTAATTTAATAGCTGTGAACCTATTCATCAATTGTGAGAGCTTATGACCATGTCCTCTATGAACGTATCCATATGATCATATACTCCACAATTGATCCGGACCTTAGAGTTTGTAAATAGTGTGCGAAATAAATGAAAACAGACCTCATTTATTAACATTCAGAAAAAAATGCAATGTCATAATGTCTTGCTCAAAAGGCACAAAATAACAAATGAAATAACAACTACCTAAAGCTATAGCAAATCTGGAATCCTCCTAAGACCCATAGATTGAAACATGCCTCTCGAACGCACGTTCAGGCAAACTCTTAGTAAAAGGGTCAGCAAGGTTCTCGTCTGATGCTATCTTTGCTACCTCAGAAGCAGCTACATACTCAGCCTCTGTGGCAGAGTCAACCACACATGATTGTTCTACACTTCTCGAACAAATGGCACCGCCATTAAGGGTGTACACATATCCCGAGGTGGACTTACTTGAGTCAATATCTCCTTGGAAATCTGAGTTCGTATAACCAATGGTTTCAAGACTCCCACTAGAATAGACCAACATATAATCTCTCGTTCTCCGTAGGTACTTGAGTATATGTTTAACCCCTAACCAGTGTTCCTCTCCTGGATCAGATTGGTACCGGCTTACTACTCCCACTGCATAGCATATATCTGGTCTGGTACAAAGCATAGCATACATGAGACTACCTACTGTTGAAGCATAAGGTATCCTACTCATACGTTCTCTCTTCTTAGGAGTTTTAGGAAATTGCTCCTTAGAGAGATGAATCCCATGCCTGAAGGGTATAATTCCCCTCTTGGAATTCTCTATGCTAAACCTGGCAAGTATTTTGTCGATGTATTTAGCCTGGGATAATGCCAAATCCCTATTCTTCCGGTCTCGTAAGAGTTTAATACCAAGAATATAATTGGCTTCCCCGTGTCCTTCATATCGAATGCTTGCTCGGCCAGTTTTTATGCCTAACAATACCTCTATATCATTTCCGATAAGGAGTATATCATCCACATAAAGTACCAGAAAAGATACCGCATTACCTTGGATCCTTTTATACACACACGGCTCATCAGGACTTTTCTCAAAACCATAAGACTCAATGGCTTGATCAAATCTGATGTTCCATGATCTGGATGCTTGCTTAAGTCCATAAATGGACCTTTGCAACTTGCATACCATTTCTTCTTGCCCTTTGGCTATAAACCCTTTTGGTTGCTGCATATAGATTTCCTCTTCCAAATTTCCATTTAGAAAAGCAGTTTTGACATCCATTTGCCAAATCTCATAATCAAGATTTGTTTGCAATGTACTAAGAGAATCCGGATGGACTTGAGCATGGCAACCGGCGAAAAGGTTTCGTCATAATCCAAACCTTCTTTTTGGGAGTACCCTTTCGCCACCAATCTAGCTTTGAAGGTTTCAACCTTCCCGTCCGATCCTCTCTTTCTCTTGTAAATCTACTTACACCTAATGGGTCTTACCCCTTTAGGTGCATCTACAAGAGACCAAACTGAGTTGGAATTCATAGAATCCATTTCACGATTCATAGCCTCAAGCCATTCATGAGCATCAACATCTCCTAGTGCTTCGTCATAACTCGTGGGATCATCATCTTCATCAATGATGACATCCTGATTTGACTCACCCAATAAGAGATATCTTGCAGGTTTACGAATCAATCTCCCACTACGACTTTGTCGCACTTGATGTTGTGCATCTACAGGGGGTCCATATTATGTGGGTTAACAATTTCTAGATGAGAACCCTCATTAAGTGGATTAACTAATTCATGATTTTGTTCTTCGATAAGTTCATCATTATGCTGAACTTCAGCATGAACTTCATCATCATGCTGAACTCCTGGTACCTGAACTTCTGGTACTAACTCTGGTTCCTGTGTATGTTCAGGTATATTTTCCCCTCTTTGAACAAACACAGGAATAAAAGTTGGAACCGCCTGAGGTTGTGGTGAAACTTGATCTGAGACTAGCTCATCAAGAATAACCTTACTCCTTGGCTTATAATTTGCCATATAGTCCTCCTCTAAGAAAGTCGCGTGAGTGCTCACTATGACCTTCTTTTCTTTTGGACTATAAAACAACCAACCTCTGGTTCCTTTAGGATAGCCTATAAACATGCATACTTCAGTACGCGAGTCCATCTTATCTGGTTTCTGTTGCAAGACATGTGCCGGAGCACCCCAAATCCGAATGTGATTCATGGTGGGCTTACACCCTTTCCACAATTCTATTGGTGTCTTTGAAACCGACTTGGACGGAGCTAAGTTCAATAGATACATAGCAGTTTCTAAGGCATATCCCCAGAATGAGTTAGAAAGAGAAGAATAACTGAGCATAGATCTTGTCATTTCTAAAAGGGTTCTATTTCTCCTTTCAGCAACTCCATTCAGCTGGGGGTGTCCTTGGAGAAGATAATTGTGAAACTATCCCCTCTTTGGTCAGGTAAGACCTGAACTCTCCAGATAGGTATTCACCCCCTCGATCAGATCGAAGAGTCTTAATTTGAACACCAAGATGCTTTTCTGTCTCAGCCATGAACTCTTGGAATTTTCCAAAAGCTTCAGACTTGTGACGCATCAAGTACACATGTCCAAATCTAGAGTAATCATCAGTAAATGTGATGAAATACTGATACCCTCCTCTGGCTTGGACATTTATTGGTCCACATACATCAGTATGTACCAATTCCAGCTGAAGTGTGGCACGTTTTCCCTTGGACTTGAAAGATCTCTTGGTCATTTTACCCTCTAAACAATATTCACATACCGGTATTGGTTCAAAGTTCAGGGATTTTAAAATCCCACTTTTTGCCAAAACTTGTATACTGTTAGAGTTAATATGACCCAATCTCAAATGCCAAAGATAATTTCATTGGAAACTTTTCTTTTCTTTGATGAATTAATATGCTCAACATCTCATAATTCAACATCTCTTAATTCAACATGATTAACTTCACAGGGAACATGATTAAGGAAATAAAGACCATTAAATTTTACACCAGAACAAATAAAAGAAGATGAACTTCTTATTGAAACTGAGGAATCAAACTGAACTGTCAAACCATGTTTATACAAACAACTAACAGAAATTAAATTCCTCTTAAAATCTGGAATAAATAAACAGTCTTCTAAAACCAAAGTCCTGCAATTATCAAAAGATAAAACAACTTGTCTCACTGCTGTTGCATAGACAAGCTCCCCAGTTCCAAGCTTCAAATCTCTTTGTCCTTTACTCACAGGCAAGCTATGTTTGAACCACTGCAAAGAGTAACAAACATAGTTAGTGGCTCCTGAATCAACGATCCATTTATCATCGTGATTCTCCACTAAACAAGCCTCAATCACATGCAAATTACACATACCTTGTTTATTCATATGTGGGCAATTTTTCTTCCAATGCCCCTTTTGTTCGCACTTGAAGCACTTGCCTTTTGGCTGCTTCATTGCAACTGTTTTGGCAACTGGAATGCCTGATTTCTTCTTTTTCTTGTTCTTGTTCTTTTCCTTGGGTTTCCCCTTAGGTTTCACAGAACTTTCACCAACAAACAATGCACTTCCCTGCTTGACTAGAGACTGTTCAACACTCTCAAGCTCATGCATCAGTTGAGTGAGGTCAAGATGCATCTTATTCATATTATAATTCATCTTGAATTGATTGAAGTATTCGAGCAAAGTGATTGTAAGAGAAGGTCAACTTTTACTTCTTGGTCAAACTTGACCCCATGGTCATCAGCCTTCTTGAAGTTTGCTATCATTGTTAGACAATGATCCCGCACACTTCCTCCAGACATCACTGTCTTAGTGACTAAATTCAGCGCATTTTGCCTAGCAGAGCTGCTAGACGTAGCAAACATGCCATCAAGAGTCTGGAGCATTGTTGCTCCACTCTCAATCGTGCTTACTTGCTCCTGAAGGTGACTGGCGAGACTGGCCAAAATATAGCAGGAAAACGAGTCCGAATTGCATCGACGCATTTTCAGCAGTTCCGCACCGGCATAGGGGTAGTTAGAACAAAGTTGAGTTTTTCATATTGAAGAACAATATCCAAATTAGTTTTCCATTGTTTGTAGTTTGTACCATCCATAGGTTTTTTTGGCTCAAGATTGTAGCTAAAGGATTGAATGAAGACATTTTTCTGAAAATAAGGAAAAAACCACACTAATTACAAACTATAATTAACAACAAACAGATATAGCGCTAGTAGATTCTAATAACTACTATTCGTTTATCGTTTAACAATCCATTAGTTATCTTTACAAGGCTTACGATGGGCAAGATACTTGTAAAACTAATATTGTTATTTTGGGCCTTCGATTCCATTGCCAGAGCCTCGATGGGAGGGTTAACAATTTCACCAAAGTTGAATGTAATTAACCATTGTTTACTTTCAAAATTATCTTTAGTGTCTAAGTGCTGTCGACGATGGGCCGTGCAAAACTTTACTAAAATTGTGAAAATATTGGGGTTTAATCTAGCGAAATCCGATTATCCTTATCCGATGGGGCTTCAGCGATAACCATTTCACTAATAAACCCACAATTGGGGCCCGTAGGTTTTAAAATTAAATGATTAATTTAAAACCTTCACCCATTCAATATTTTAAAATTTAGAATTTTCAATTTCCAAGATTTTGTTCAATTTTGAGTAACAACCGGTATCTAAAATCTAGTCATGATTGGCAGATTATGCTTCTCATGACCATTTTAAATAACCCATAAATTACTCTAAAAAATACAATTCTCTTAGGAAATTCCCTGGATTATTTGTCTAGATTTTGATTCCACAATTAATTAATCCAATTATTATTCTAGATTTTAATTTAAAATCATAATAGTTTAATGGATAACCTAAATAACCTCACATAATAACTATCATCCTAGTCGATTCAAGACATAATAGGTACTATGTTGTTATGGCATGTGATTATGCAACAATATGGCATCTTCCTATTCTATATGGCATGTTATTTCAAACATCATGTTAATCGCTCATATAATTCATACAATTCAATAAAGAAAATCATTAATAATTAAAATAACTTTAATCCATGGCTTTCCTATTTAAAATAAAAATAAAAATTACAACTTTGGAATTCCTCTTTCATCCAGCCCTTAGTATCTGTCTCAAGCCTCTTTAGGGTATTCATGGGCCCAAAAGCCCAAAGACCCACTCCTTGGCTAGAAACCCTAGAACACAAAAGAGGAACCCTAGCCTTCACTTCTGCCACGCCGTCAGCCGAAGTCATCTCAGCACAAAACTCCAGGGGAAGGACCGTCACTGAGAGACGACCACACGGCCGCCGGAACCACCCAGAAAGGGTGTCTCACGCGCCCTCACGCGTTGCTTCTTTTCCGGCGTGTGAAGGACAATCTCAGCCTCTTGTGGCGGCGCGTGGCGGCACGTGGATGGTCCTCTGGTGTCAGTCCACCTACCATTCTGTTCGTCTTTCTGTCCTCTTTCCAACGACATATGGTTCGTCCAAATCGGAGGTCAAGAGGTCCACGAAAAGTGTCCGACAATGTTGAATGCTCATCTTCTTGCAGTTTCTTGATCTCCAAATTTTATAGAAATTCGAAAAATACATAGAAATTCCAAAAAAAAATAAAAAACAGCAAGGAGGAAACCTAATCATATGGGATTAGCCTCCTTGTTACAAATCAAGAAATACACGAGAGCGTCTAACCATGGATTAAAGCGATTAACCGATTATTAGCTAATATCAAAATGTGAATTATAAACGAATAATTGCCATGAGATAAATAACAAATATAGAAAGAGATGCCATATTTTTCAAAAACAATTTTGAAAAATTAATCACATGAAAAGAAAATCAAAACTGGTTATTTTCCTCATCGCGACTCGGCTCTGATGCCACTTGTAGGGAATTCACCAGAAACTCGGAAGCGAATCTTACCGACACGATAGAGGAAAAGTTTAACCTTCATCTTTTGATTACCTGGAAAGATGCAGCGATCTGAAAGCCTCTCCACGAACAGTCCAAGCTTGCTCGAACAGTCCAAGCTCGCTCTATGATCGATCTTCCAGACTATCTCTCGGGGGGGATAGGATGGTTGTGTGGGCAACCGTTCAGATGATGAACGTCTGCCTCTAGGGTTAATTTCTGATGAAAGCCTCCTTGTTACGTCTACCCTTCACAAGGAGGAGAAAGTAGGTTTATATACTACTACATCCAAGACCTAACCCTAATCCACATGGGCCATAGGGTTCTTGGGCTTGTAGTCTCACTTAAGCCTTATTGGGCTTAAGTGACTAAAGAGCATATTAACCCAACAGGTATTGGGAGGTAGCCAGATGGATGTTTAGGTATGTATCTTGAAAATGGACCATACTTGGTTTAGATTACTCACACGTTTTTTATGTTTGCATATTGTATCTAGGAGAGATAGATCTTCCTCATTTATCTACTTCAAGATGCGGCTTGCCTTGGTAATTAAGAAAAAAAAAAGAAGAAGATCAATATTCACCAGGATCGAGTGGTAAGGTATTCGTTCTCCCTTAAACAGGTCTTTAGTTACAGGCTTGTTATGAATGAAGCATGTGGCATTGGTAGCTCTTCCCTCCCGACTGATCCGGAGTGAATCCGAATTAATCTGGATCCTAATAATAAATCCTCCAAGTTAATGGTAAGTCTAAGATATTGGATGCTAGCTCATGCAAAAAAAAAAGAAAAAAAAAAAAGATGCACTTTTCTCTTTCTTTCTTTTTTTCCTTTCTCTCTCTCTTATCTTTTCTCACCCATCCTCTTTTTCACTTGTTATCTCTATAAATAAAGGCATATTTGAGAAACAAAATCCATCATTAGCATTTTTATTTAACGGTTTTAACCGAAGAGGCTAGGAAAGATTCCAACAACTAAGGCACACCTCCTTGAGGGTAGTTTTATTCGGCCTATGAATCAGCAACAACTAAATTAACCTATTTGAGAATCTAGATCATCAACGAATGACTTCGGATAAATTTCACTTCATAAAAGGTATTCCCTCCGGTCCTAATTATAGGACAACATTTATGAGTTGGTTTTGGTCCTAATTATAATACAACATTCTAATTTTTATCAATTTCTTTCTAAAATACCCCTATTTTATTCTCTCAAGTGTGTTTGATTTTTAGTAAGTATATGTATATGGGTGCGTAAACTCTTCCAATTAATGAAACTTTTAGATATATATGTGTATTTATATATGTACATATGCGTGTGATGTCTACACACAAATATATATATAGACACACACAAGCACATATATATGTTTGTGTGTGTGTGTCTACACACAAAAATATATAAACACACACACAAGCACATATATATGTTTGTGTGTGTGTATACATATGTGTATGTTACACACAAATATATATAGACACACTGTGTGTGTGTGTGTGTCTGTGTGTGTACATATATAAATACACACATACATACACACACGCATATATCTTTGTGTTTGTGTTTGTGTTTATGTGGGGATTGGCTACGGTCCTCTTCCCTTCCCATCCACTTCCCATCCTCTTTCTCATCTTAGCCGTTGGATTGAAATTTTAACCGTTCAGATCTAATATTATATAAAAGTATTATTTTTATATATTTTTTTAATAATTTAATATTTTTTAATATAAAAATAATATTTTTATAAAAGATTAAATTTGAACCGTTCAGATTTCAATCCAACGGATGAGATTGAGAAGAGGATGGGAGCCACACCCGTTTATGTGTGTGTGTGCGCGCATATATATATATGTGTGTGTATAGATATATGTACACACATATGTATGTATACATATATACACATACATATATGTTTATATAGTAAGTCCATTATTTCAATTAGAGAGCGTGTGGAAGAAAAATTCTAGGTTGGAGAGATATGTGACAGAAACTATTGATTCACTTTTACTTATGTCATTTTAAATTTATGTAAGGGCATTTTAGAAAAATGAATAAAATTAACTAATTTAACTTCTTTCCTTAATCTTCCTAAAATCGGTTAAATATGTCTTATAATTAGGACCGAAATGAGTATTTTCAACCTATACGCCACGTCTCCAATCAAAAGTCATGGCATGCTTATTGGGGCAGGACATATATTTTTAATTACTTCTCCACTCCTAAATATAAAATATAGCTTGCAGTGTAAATTACACTGTAAAATGTATCCTATATTTACGATCAGAAGTAGTATTAGATAATTTTCCATATCATTACTAATCGTATATTGAAATGCCTCTTCCATTGTTATTGCCCCGCAACAGCAGACGTGGCCTTGCATTATAGTACTAACTTATTGGTCATAGTTTAATATAAACAGAAAATGATAACAATGTTTCAATTAAGAAAAATAATATTAAAAAAGTCTCATAAATTTGTCAATAGTAGCTTTTTTACTTGTAAATGATTGCTCTTTTAATTGTTATTGCCATAAGATTTTTTTGATATTATTTTCCTTAATTGGGTCTTTGGTGTGATTTTGCTTAATATTAAACTACACGGTTAGTATTATGATTTCAATGGAAAGTTCATCCTTCATTCTCGCAAAAATTTTAAAAGTCTTTTAATTAATCCTTTTATCTTAATATCAAGTTATTTTAAGTGATTTTGCATTATACGGAATATTCTTAAGGTTGGATAAAAACAGAAACAATTCGTTTAAACTTATTAATTGAATTTAAATATTATGGTTGGAAGGAAATTTAAATAATAATAAAAAAGCCGCGGGGAAATGTGGTGGATTGGACTTAGTTTAATGTAAAATTTTTAGTTAGTGGGTTATAAGTATTTGTCTTATTATTTTAAGGAAAATGATAATTAATACATAATAACTCTTTGTCTCACATATCTAGGTGGATAGAGATGCAAGAGTCTAGGAAAACTTAAAAGTTTGCATTAAAATGCTGCACTAAAAAGACATAGTTAAAAAGAAAATGCACTTATATCTTGGTAGATGTAATTGGAGAGGTTGGAGTAATCAATCCCTTTGGCAGCTTCTTTAAGCACATCACTCGCATATCTTGCTTTGATCTGGCATAAAAGAATGGAGACTATAGTATTTAAGACAAAGCAACAAACATATTGAAATGAGATGATTTCTGATTTCTTTTAGTTGACTGATATGACAAATTGACCATGAAAGCCTATCCAAACTTTACAGTATTTATACCCCTGTCTCTTATATTTGTACAAAATAATAATCCATCATTCTAAACGAACGTTTCTTTCCTAATAAAAGACAACAAATGGGAAATTATTTGCTCTCATCTGTATCAGCTAAGAAAGCTAATGTAGCAAATGCAACTGCATGGTTAATCTCTCTAATGATTGACACTGGGCACACTAAACCCCCTTGATGTATTATTCTATTTCTCTTCATCCATATTGTTTAGATCACCTTAATAATGTCCGCAAGCATCAAACAATGATTATCTTGATACATAACAAGGAATCTTTTAACCAATCCTTGAATAGATAAAGGGAAGGGAAAGACATTAGAATATTTAAGCCTCCAAACCAAACTGCCTTAACTACAAGACATGTTAGGAACAAATGGTCTAAATATTTAGGGACATTACATCCAAAAGCACAACTACCATTAACATTGATGTGATGTTGTCTAAGAACATCCATTGATGGAATGGCATGATTCATCAATTTCCATATTAATAATAAGTCCTTCCCAGGCAATGAGATTGACCAACGAAATTTCCAAAAAAAGGATCTCTAGCTTGAAAATTTGGCATGGAATTAATCAACTTGAATCCATCTTTGATCGAGTATAATCCAAAGGAGCTCTTAGACCATATTAGCGAATATTGTTGATTGCAGAAAACAGGTATCAAGAAATTGTTGTGCAGCAAGAGGAGAATACAAATTAGAAACTAAAAAAGAATTATATCTTATTGGGGACCAACCTAAAGGAAGATGCATTAACAGATCAGGAACCGTCAGAATTGAACGATCTACATTTGATCTAAACTACATGGGCCAGCACAAGGGGTGGTTAATGTCAATTGAAGATCATGTGCAAACCTTTTAGTTTAGATTCGCTGTTATATAATATCAGGGCGCTGGTAAATTATTTTCCATGTCTAGGAAGAGTTGTAAGGCATCTTGACCATGTTCTCATTATTAAGATCTATATATATAGCTCTTAAAGTTGTGGATAGTAAAAATTCAGAAGGAGCATAGAGAACTCTCCAAACTTGCTTAGCTAAGAGCGCCTGATTCACTTGAGTCGTGCTTCTCAATTCCAGACCCCCTCATTAGAGGGCTTAAAAAATGTTTCCTTAGAAAGATGGATTATATTCCTATCTCCATTTTACCCTAGCTAGAAAAAAATTATGCATCTTGAATCAATTCTATATCACAGATGTATGGTGGCAATTTAACACAAGAAAGAATATGCAAGTTAGCACCATAGAGGACATATTTGATTAAAGTCAATCTTGATGCCTAAGACAACAATCTAGCTTTCCATGCAGTAGTTTTTCTTTCTATCACTTCAATTACGTGTGAATAAACTAGGGTCTTACTTCTCCCTGGACCAATCCATGTTCCTTGGTATTTACCCTGTCTATCGGTGAATCTTACCCCAAAGAATTTGGAATAATGTTGTTTCTGCATGTGGGGGACATTTGGACTGGATATGATAGAGGATTTTGAATGATTGATTCTTTGACCTAACGAAATGCTATAGATATCCAACGCTGCTTTCACTGAATTTGAAGATTGATAAGAGCATTCAAAAAAGAAGACCGAGTCATCTACATACAGAAGGTCAGTAAGAGGCTGGACATTGTTGCAAATTTCAATTCCCTTTAAACTACCAAAATCTTCAAAAGAACTTACGAGGAACGATAGGACATTAATTAGCTGAGAGAATGTATATGCATGGAGACAAAGGATCTCTTTGGCGAATTTCTCTATTCGGAACAATTGTATGAGTCATCTGGCCGGCCATTAAGAAATACTTGTTACTGCATAGTAGTAATGCATTATATGATGAGAGCAATTCATTTATCTGGGAAATTCATTCTCTTCATGACAACATATATGAATTCCCAAGATGAAGTATCAAAAGCTTTAAGCAGAATAAATTTCAAAAGCTGCCAATTTCTTTCTCCCTATAGAAGAACTATGAATTTGATACATAAGGTCTAAAGCCAGCATTATATTACCAAAAGTCAAAGAAAGGGTACCTCCAAGTGAAACAAACTAAGAAATTCTATTGAGAACATCTTGTGCTTCCACAACTCTTTGACGCAAGTTCCTAATTTTGGTCATGCTCCAATAAGTTAGAGAAGCTAATACTCTTGATAGTTTGCAATGCAGCCACTGATCTCTAAACATCTTGCAGCCATTCCTTACCAACAATTTAATCCCTGAACATCTTTAAAAAATCTTAGGGAGCAACAATAACATTACTTTTTTGTGACAACTTTTAAGGTAAAATTGGACTTTAATGAACACCCATTTTATTTATTTATTCATTTTTGCCAACAACACCCACTTTATTTTAAAAAATAGTAGGTGATCAATATTTATTCTGCAGTGAAAATTCAACAGTGCATTTAACTAAATTCTTTAAGAAAATTAAGTGTTTTTTTTCTCAAAGAAGCATATGTTTTTTTTGGCAGCCCCAAAGCATATATGCCGTCTACACATATGTATATTCCCTCCAGTACTTCTTTTAAGAGTTTGATAACCCAATTATGTGATTTAATAAATCAGTCAAAATTAGTTGAAAATAAAAAGTACGTCGGAAGTAAACATTTTCTTGAGTATACCCTTATTTAAAAGGCAAATAAGAGAGAGAAATATGATAGTAATAGGAAGAAATATGAAAGAGAATACGTACAATATGAGAAAAAGATGATGAGATAGAATAAAATTAATTAGGTAAAAATAAAAATAAAAACATGTAGAGAAAAGACCAAGCAATACATATTAGATTCTTAAAAAACATTATCATAAAAAAAGGGTTAAGCTGGAAAAATGCCCTGTAAGTTTTCATTAAGAACATTGAGTGTCCGGAATTTTTCGAATGGACATTTTTGGCATGGAATTTTTAAAATGGGGCCAATTTTGCCCTACGCAGATGGAATGGCAACCTACGTCGGGACACAGTGGAATTTTGTGACAGGTAACTTAGCCACGTTGGTTGACTCGTACACGTCAACAATAAGATTTGAAAACCCTTGACAGTTTTGGTGAGACTAACCCAGCTGATAATCTGTTCGAGACTTCGAGGGTTGAGTGGAAAAGAGAGAAGATGGATGAGTCAACAGCATCTACGGCAACCGGAGGAAGGTGGAGGCTTGTGTTTCTTAGAGGGCGTAGTCAAGAGAGTGAAAACGACGGTCCTACTCGAATTTGCCATTGCGGCGCGACGGCTTCGCTGCGTACGTCGTGTTGACCAGTACTGGATTTCCGCTATTTCATCGGCGAGCAATATTAGATTAAGTTACTTAAATATCTTCTACATCAAGCGTGGTGTCATTATCGTCAAGCTTGTATAACCTGAGTGCTCAGAGATTCTTGGCATTAAATCATTTGGATGATATTTTAAACTTTTTATGTTGGAATAAGCCCGGCAATTATGTACCGGCCGATTTCCTCTTCCTGATTATGACCATGTTAACTGGTCAATGAGTCCTTGAACTCTAGCCTTCTTCTTGGAGGCAGAGAGGGAGCGAGGGAGGTGAAACTCGGCAAAGAACATGAGAGTCTCTTCCACGGTGAGCATGGGGAAGAGAAGGTCATCTTGCATGACGTAAGCGGAAATGACTTTGAGCAGTCTGGACTCCAAAGCCTCGCCGTTCAAGGTGATGAAGCCTTTTCAGCTGTCTTTAGAGATACGATCAGTGAGGGCATCGATCAGGGTGGATTCTCTAGAGCCACAGGCACCGAGCAATCCCATGATTTGACCGTCTTAGGCCTCGCCGGAGATATTATTAAGTAGAGTTTTGGTGCGCTTACTGGCATGGCTATGTTTCGAAGCGAAGTGGTTTTGAAGGATCGAGGGTCGTTTTGCGGCGGACTTTAACATTGTAAGTCAAATTGGTGAATGAAAGAATAAATGGGTATGATGAAGGACGAGGAGGGGGGTGGGCGATACGTTTGGAAGGAGTTTCGTTTTGAGCATCATCTACGCATTTGAAGAGCTCGCCGAGGGTGGGTCCGGAGATGTGTGGATGTGGCAGGGGAATGTCTACGGGTTCTTACACTTAGAGGTTATTTGGCTAAACGAAAAAAAAAATGTTGTTTTGGGTAAAACTTGGTTTTGATAAAAATGTGTCACACACTTAAGAAAAGGCCAAAAGTGCTTTTTTGGAAAAAACAAAAAACATGGTTTTTGAAAAACTGATATTTTCCACTTTTTCTCCCTCCTCAATCCTGACACTGGTGGGTCGAACTTCAAAGCTCACCGGCGGCATTTCTTCTGTGTTTTGCTCAGGGTCTCTTTCTAAAGTCTGAGGCCTCATTTCAATCTCTCCACCTTCGCCCTTCTTCTTCCTTGTCGGCGAGCATCATTCACCGACCCTCCAATCCTCCATCCTCACACCCAGTGGTAAAGTTAGAATTTTACATTTGTGAGTGTATAATTAGTAGTGAGATTTGAGGGCTGCCCAAAAAAAAATTTTAATAAAAGTTTTAAATGCATTAAAAAATAAAATAATATAAACAATAAAAGAAAAGAAAATTTCAACTTAACATAGAAAAATAATAATTAAGAGTCAACTAACATTTACATCAGCACGATTACAAAAGCATTATTCGATTTTTCATTCCTTTAAAATATTGCATTATATCTTCATCATTAATCGTATCAAATATATCACGTTAGGAGCAAAACCAATGTGGCTAAGAAGGTAGATTGTTCAACTTAGGAGCAAAACCAAACACAGGCAGGGTTTACATATCAGTATGTGTTTGCTCTAACCATCAAGTCCTTCCTTTTTCCCTCCTTCTCCCTCCCCCTGGTTATTTCACATTACATACCTAAATTTCCAGTGATCATACCAAGGCATATTGATTTGGAGCTTTGAGTCAATTTAAAAATTAAAACCTCAAAAGAATCTTGAAACATTCTAGGTTGAGAGATTTGGAGAGCGGCGGCGGCGAATAGAGACGAGAGCGGCATGGCTGAACGATTTGGAGGATGGATCGATTTGGAGTCTCGTGGCTACACGATTTGGAGGACGGATTGGTGAGGAGTGAGAACAATGAAATTGAAAAAAAGAAAAAAGAAAAAGAAGAAAGGATAAATGAGGACGTTCGAACCCGGGACCTTGTAGATAGATGTGGAAAGTTATAACCAACTATTCTAATCAGATAAATTGTAATAAAAGTCCTTCACAATATATATATTTTTTTTAAATTTTTTATGTCTGCACTTGCCCATATAGGCACTAGTGTGGCTTCGCCACTACTCACACCCACCACTGGTCGACAACTTTAGACCAGATTGAGAAAGAAGCAGAGCGTCGCGAGTTGAATTTGAGATACCAAACAGTCGTGAACTAGAGGGCCTTTACCTTCGTTCTTCAATTTTCATCACCATTATCTTCACCTCCAATTGGAAAAGAATAAAAATCCACTTGATTAAAACTAACGAGAATTTTATGCAAAATTCCAGCATACGAGAATGAATCAAGATGAGGAGTTTCTAAAATGAGCCACTATTATAAACCAAGAACTTCCATATGCTTGGAAAGAATTTTTGTAGCAGCCGAAACTAAGTTTTAACAGAATTTGAGCACAACTTAACACATGCCGTACTTCAGTCCAAAACAAAAGCACGTTTTGTGCAAAATTTTGACATTAAATTTGAGTAAAAACATTATTTCTCATACCAAAACAGCATCCTAGTTGTGCGGCAGTTCAAATTCAGAATTTTATAATAAAACTCAGATGCCTAAATCGCTTTTTAGCTCAAACCAGAATCAGCAAGTATGTAACAACCCAAACACAGTTTTGTGCTAAAACATGACCATATGGAGTACTTCTTCTATCCCAAAAGGTCACAAAAAGTGCATAATAAATTTATCAAAGAAATATGTGCACATCATCATCATCATTTGCAGTGATTTTAAGCCTAAGACATAATACCCAACATGTGCAAAAATTTTAATTTAGAGAATTTATGCAGAAACTTGGCCATTTTGTAGTGACGCGCAACTCAAAGACAAATGCCTCCATGTGCAGAAATTTCTAAGCAGAATTTCTTTATAAAGTATAAACATGCCCATTGCAGTAAATTTTAGCCTGACAACAAAATTCAAACATGTGTAGAAATTTTAATATTGAGAATTTTTGCAAAAACTTGGTTGATTCAACATATCTATGCACTGGCAAGAAGTAAAGATAGAATCGAAAATTACCTCAGAAAGAATCGAGAAGCAACGACGGAGGAGCTGGAAGCACTCAACGGTGGATCTGGAAGGGACAACGACGCTGACGACGGAGGGAAAGTTTGGGAGCTAAGAGCGCCGTGGGTGAGAGATTTGGAGAGCAGCGACGACAAATAGAGACGAGAGCGGCGTGGCTGGACGATTTGGAGGACGGATCGGTGAGGAGTGAGAACAATGAAATTGAAAAAAAAAATAAGAAGAAGAAGAAAGGATAAATGAGGACGTTCGAACCCGAGACCTTGTAGATAGATGTGGAAAGTTCTAACCAACTACTCCAACCAGATAAATTGTAATAAAAGTCCTTCACAATATATATATTAAATTTTTTATGTCTTCACTTGCCCACATAGGCACTAGTGTGGCTTCACCGCTGCTTACACCCACCACTGGTCGACAACTTTAGACCAGATCGAGAAAGAAGCAGAGCGTCGCGAGTTGAATTTGAGATACCAAACAGTCGTGAACTAGAGGGAGAAACCTTTTCGTTCTTCAGTTTTCATCACCATTATCTTCACCTCCAATCATTATCGTCGCCTACCTTCCTCACCTCCATCGTCTTCGTCTCTTCCACTCACCAATGTAGACGAGCCTTCAGGAAAGGGGAGACCAGACTCGAGACATCACAAAAGCTGAGGGGTGTCGCGGATTGAGTTTGAAGAGCTTAGAGCACGATGTGTCCTTTCTTTGAGTTTTTTGGCGAGCTAATTCCAGTTGTCGACAAAATTTCCAGATTCCGGCGAGCTTGATCATTGTAGTTGAAATTGGATGAATTATTTTGATTTTCAAATTTGTATATCTTTTAATGAGCTTGATGAAATTATGCTTGATGTTATGTTTTTTTATTGATAATCATAGTTGATTTTAGCTCTTGAATGGTTTGTTAGAACATTCTAATCGAGAAGACAATTTGCATGATTCCAATTTTAATTACACATTAAGTGATTTTATACAATATCTCAAGATATAGTAGTTAGCTATATTTGTAGGAGCTACTATTAATTGGAAATATTGGACTCAAGTGTTTATTAATACATATATGTTTGATATATTTTTAATTTTCATGTTAAAATTATTTAAAATACAACCTTATCCTTTATATGCAATTATCACAAAAGCTAATGTCTTTTTTAGTAATTTGAGCATGAAAAGTGTTGCGACTTCGGCAAGTGCACCGATCGTTACAAGTAATAAAGTGTGTGAGAAAGATATCGTCCCACGAAGAATAGTATTACAGCCACTAATTAGTTATTTAAGCTTTAGTTGGATGAAATAGAGTAATAGGGGTGAATTGTAGCTAAAAAAGGTTTTGAATAATTAAATAAAAATTTAAGAATCAAGAATCTCAAGAATTTTAAGAATGTTTTAGAAAAGATGATTTATAGAGAAAAACGCAGCTAGGGCATAGAATTCCCCTTTAAAAATAACCTAATGTCTCGGTATTATTTAGAAAGATTATGTAAACCGGAATTATAAGATCACATAAATTTGTAAGCCTATGTCTAGGTCATGCAATTTTATGATGAATTAAAGGTTCTGGTTAAGTGCACCAACATCTCTATTGTCATGCACTAACCTATGGGCAATCTAAAAGGGGATCAGTCTTTTTAGAAGGCTTTAAGTAAATATAACTCATTCAATATGGTAAATAACATTCAATAGAGAATTTCAAATAAATACTCAAATTAACATAGGGTTCATCCTCGCCCTAACTACTAAAAGGAAATTAGCCTAGCATGGCTAGGTAAAAATTAATAAAATAAATGAAAACCAGAATTGTTCTTCAGAGATTGGAGAAGGTTGATCTCTACAATTGCTTTGATCTTCTTTCTCCAATTCCTTCTTTCTATTCTCCAATTCGTTGCGTCTCGCTCTGTGTAACCTCCAATGATTCTCCTGTGCTGTGCGTCCGTGTTGTTTCTTCCTTTGGCGTTCAGGTTTTTTTCTTTCGTCCCCATCTGTTCTGTTTCTCTTGCCTTAATATATATTGCCTTGTGGGCCACCGCCTATCCTTTTATTCTTTAATCCCTCTGTACGTTCCTTTCTTCTATTTTTCTCTTTATATATATTATTTGATTCCTTTTTACCTCCTTCTTAGATCACAAAATCTTTCCTGCACAATAAATTAGGATATCAATAGATTTTCTGTTACGATATTCTTTTATCCTATATTTAATTAAAAGATAGATAAATATATAAAACATAATTAAATAGGTACAAAATCTTAATAAATAAATCCAATATATCCCAGAATCTACCCTTATTTAATTATAAAATATATACTTATCAAACTCTCCCACACTTAAATCTTTTCTTGTCCTCAAGATTTTAGAATTCCAAGACAACCAGCTCATAAAAACCATGGAAGCGAAATTTTTGAAGCAAGCATTACAAAATTGAAGTCAATTCAAACTTTCAAGAAACAAATTTTTTTTTCAACAATTTTCTCCACATTCCAAGAATGCAAGTAGCAAGACAGTTAATTTGGCAAAAATAAATCACAAGAGAATGTCCCTCACAAGTCAAGTGTTTACACTCATTTCTCAAGATATTCTAGGGCTTGTGTTTCACTCAATTCCACCTATTGCAACTCGTCTACCATAAGCTTGTTTATCATCTCAATCTCCACTTTATACATTATCCAATTGCACACTCAAATCAAAAGGACTTTCTCAAGGTTGTAATGATCAATGTAGGATAATGAAATGAAAATGATCAAATGGTCTGGAAAAATACTTTAATTAGTGCCAAGTATTTTAATGAAATTTATGAAGAAGAATGAAGGAATACTCACCAAGAGAAAACAAACTCTCTAACACCATATATAACCTTTATTCTTTTCATCTCAACAATCTTCTTCTTCTTTCTTTTTTTTTTTAGTGCTGACTTTCTAACTCCTTCATTCTTTTAATTTGGATCACTTGGCACTTACTAAAGTAATAACATTGAATGGGAAGAAAAAGATATAAAAATTGCATATCTCAAACAAAGGGCTATCTATTCTATGCAATTTTTTTTTTTTTTTTGTGTTTTTTTGTGTTTTTTTTAGAGGCTCAAATGGGGTAAACAAATGGTTTTCATGTGATAAGGATGGATATTTGGCCAAACTAGCTATGAAATGAATGCCTAAATCGTCTTTGTGCATGCGAAAGGATTCCAAATTTCAAAAGAGATTCAAGACAAGTTCTAGAGATGAAATCACAATAGGTGTACTCCCTCTTAGACAGATAAAAAAAATATATAGGCTCAAATTCCTCACAGGTTCTTTGACATCCTAAAGTAAAGTATCCAAACCAAACCTTTATCTCTTCACTAACATTCAAAGAACATAGAATCAATTCCTGGTCAAATTCACTCCTTTTCATGTTTGAATTAAACCAATTGTAATAATGCTCACATATACTATTCTCACTTCCATGAGTTTTTTTTTCTTTCTTTTTTTTTTTAAGCAAAATTGATGGCAAAGCAAGTTAAAATGCAAAGCAAGTTAAAATCAAGGATACCCTCACCCCCACACTTAAATCTCACATTGTCCGCAATGTTGCAAAAATATAAAGAAGGAAAGAAACTAGTACTCCCCTGGTTTAGGTCTCTAACTCTGATGTGGAGTGCTCCTGTCAAAAGTCATCGGAGTGGTCATCGGTGTCCTCTTGTGTGACCGCATCGTCGGGATCGTTGTCGTCCTCAGCTGGTTGACAACTAGTGGGGTCAATATTCTGCTTGATGCATAGGGCCTCGACCATCCGGCCGATAACGCACTTGGCGTTTTAGTTGCCTAAGAGTTGTGGGATCACCGAGGTCTCGTCACCGACACCCGCAGGTTCCCGAGTAGTGGATGGGCCAGATGGGTGGGGGTTGTGTGCAGATCGGGTTCGCATCCTGGCATGCCTGGAGGCATCGGAGGTCCAGCTATCGATGGTGGACCACTGAATCGGGGAAGCCAACTGAACATCCATAGCTTCATTAGGTGGAATTGTGACACCTGCCCGTAGACAAAGTTGCATGATAAGTGAGCAATGTCCCAATTTTCTCTCCTTCCTTCCCGAGGTGATTGTTTGGGTAATTCTATCTGAAAGGATCGAAGCTATATCGATATTTCGATTGCCCAGGATTTCATAAATGAGCACAGCCCGCTCCAAGTTGACATCACCATGATTAGTAGATGGAAGGATGTTGCTATTGATGAAGTAAAACCGTGGGACGGGCCTCCGCAGTAAGATCAGTCCTGACCAATTTTTCAGGGATGCCAGGTAATGTGTGCCTATCACGCCAGACTGAAGAGGGATGGGCAATGCGCACTCGCAGAGATTCAGCGGAATCAACAATATCAGGTCTAAATCGTTTGGGACGGATGGGGGCAAATAATTTCATATGATCTTGGAAAGCACAAGGGCTGCCTGGATCATAACTAGTACCCGAAAACTCTCAATAGTGGCGATCAAATGGAACAGATATACCCCTAACCCAAGATATACGAGTATCCCTATCTCAGTGCAACATCGGCATTTGCATAAAATTCTCGCAGAGTGTACTAGAGCTATCGGTAGGGAAAGTTACCAATGTCTTCCATTGGCGACGCCGGATGATTTCTTCTATTGGTGGTATACTAGGCAGGAATAGATCAATCACCCTCTCAGGGACAAAGCTCTTGGGAAGAAACCAGGACCGGTACCGCTCCCTACTTGCTTGTGATAGAAACTTGGAACCTCTAGAAGTGGTGTGAGAGGAGGAAGAAGCTCGAGCTCTTTTTGAACCAGCAACCGGAGGGGCATATGGTTGAATAGCCTTGTCTTTGTCCTTCCCCTTGCTCATTGTGCCTTTGGACCTGAAATAATAATTAAAAGAAAAAGAAAAAGAAAATAAAAAAAAAATAGAAGGGGGGGTCGACGGAGGGGGTCGGAATTTCTGGGAAAAAAATTGTTGGAGGAGGAAGGGGGAGGTTGGCTGGGGTGGCGGTGGCTGGGAAAAAGGGAGAGGGTTCGAACGGAGGTTTTGGGGAAGAAGGAGAGGGTTCGACGGAGGGAGGGGAAGAGGGAGGGTGGACGGAGGTTGGGGAAGAAGGAGAGGGGAGAGAGGGGAGAGAGAGCGACGGAGACTGACGGTGAGGGGAGAGAGAGCGACGGAGATGGTGGGGGAGGAAGGGAGGAGGAAGACGAAGGTGGGTTTTCTAACCCTAAATTTTTTTTTTTTTTTTAAAAATTATTATTATTTTTTTTTTTCCTTCTTCTTCGCAGCTCTCTTTGGTCAGAGAGTTGGCGTCGTGGGCGCCAACTTTCTGGCCACCCATTTTATTTTATTTTATTTTATTTTATTTTTACCTGCCCTTCCTTGCTCAGAGAGTTGGCGCCTTGGGCGCCAACTTTGTTTGAATTTTTTTTTTTTTTTTTTGGAGCTTATAGTTTGCTCCATACTTTTCACAACCTTCCTATCCTAGAATAACTACTAAAACTAACTAAAAATGAAAAAGAAAACTTATTGGGTTGCCTCCCAATCGCGCTTGTTTAACGTCCCGAGCTCGACGGATATCATCTTAATTCTCAGCTTCTAGTGCCACGGAGGTTCTTCCTCTGTCAATGTCTCCACCATGGTAAGGCTTCAATCTCTGTCCATTTACCTTAAAAGCGTCATTCGAACCTATTGGTGCAATGACAATTGCACCAAAAGGTGTAACCTCTTTCACTACAAACGGTCCTGACCACCTAGACTTCAATTTCCCTGGAAAAAGTTTTAAACGAGAGTTATAAAGTAATACCTGCTGTCCTGGATGAAACTCTTTTGGAAGAATCCTCTTGTCATGCCATCTCTTGGTTCTCTCCTTGTAGAGGCTAGCACTCTCATAT
The DNA here is from genome assembly GCA_025563575.1 of Acacia pycnantha. Classification (NCBI taxonomy): domain Eukaryota; kingdom Viridiplantae; phylum Streptophyta; class Magnoliopsida; order Fabales; family Fabaceae; genus Acacia; species Acacia pycnantha. The sequence continues at coordinate 4,212,938 of JAMWYP010000011.1, read as the reverse complement.
GCAAAAATTCTGAATCCATCAAGCTCATTCAACTGAAGTAGCCTTTTTTCATCAGCAGATTTAACATCAAAGTTCAGCAGCTTAGTTGCCCAAAGCGCCTTATGTTCAAGCTCCACTGGGAGGTGGCAAGATTTACCATATAACAGCTGAAATGGTGACATGCCGATAGGAGTCTTAAATGCCGTTCGGTATGCCCACAAAGCATCATCAAGCTTCTGGGACCAATCCTTCCTTGACTTCCCAACAGTCTTTTCCAGAATTTGCTTCAATCCCTGTTAGAAATCTCCACTTGCCCACTAGTTTGTGGGTGATATGGAGTAGTGACACGATGAGTGACACCATATTTGCTAAGCAATGATTGAAACTGTCGGTTACAAAAATGAGTGCCTCCGTCACTGATAATGGCCCTCGGTACCCCGAACCTGCTGAATATATTCTTTCTGAGAAAGGATATCACCACCTTAGCTTCGTTAGTTGGAAGAGCAATTGCCTCCACCCACTTTGAGCAATTCCCACACATCAAAAATCTCAATAACAAGAATGTTGTTGAGTGGCATCTCATGTCCCCTAGAGATATTCCTGTTCTCGGAAACGATCACATTGCTCAACATACTTCCTAGCGCCGGAGCACTCCATCTGCACACCTGAAAAATAAGAAGGGCTCATCCCAGATATACCGCTGAACATCATGCATGAACTTCTTCCTCTGCTGCCATGTTAGTCCCTCTGGTATCATCCCAATGGCCTTATAATTAGCAAAATCAGCAAACCAAGGAATACTGCTGATTGCTAAGACATACTCATCTGGAAATTCATCATGAATCTCCATTTCTGAATCATCTTGCAGCTCCTTAACCTGAATCCTAGACAAGTGATCAGCTACCACATTCTCTACCCCTTTCTTGTCTTTGATTTCAATCTTAAACTCTTGGAGTAGCAGCATCCAACGGAGAAGCCTTGGCTTAGCGTCTAGCTTAGTCAAGAGATATTTTAGAGCAGCATGATCAGTAAAAATAATAACTTTGGAACCAATCAAATACTTGTCTAAATTTATCTAATGCATAAATAACGCAAGCATCTCCTTCTCGGTTGTTGCATAGTTCAACTGTGCCTCATTCGAACTTTACTTGCATAATATATAACATGTAACAACTTATTCTTCCTTTGCCCCAAAACAGCTCCTATGGCGTAGTCACTGGCATCACACATCAGCTCAAACGGTAGATCCCAATCAGGTGCTCTCAGAATAGGTGCAGTTGTTAATCTTTCTTTCAACAATTTGAATGCCATCAGACACTCTTTGTTGAAGTTAAAGTCTTCATCTTTGACCAACAACTGACTAAGTGGTTTGGCTATTTTGGAAAAATCCTTGAAAAAACCTGCATGACCAAGAAAACTGCGAACACTACGTACATTGGTGGGAGGGGGCAAGTCTTTGATGATTATAATCTTGGCTCTATCCACTTCTATCCCTTTATCAGATATTCTATGACCCAAGACTATCCCATCTTTCACCATAAAGTGGCATTTTTCCCAATTAAGCACCAAATTACTCTCTTGACATCTTTGGAGTACACGAGACAAATTAGCCAAGCAAGTATCATACGAAGTGCCAAAAATAGAGAAATCATCCATAAATACCTCAATAAATCTCTCAGTCATGTCAGAGAAGATAGACAACATGCAACTCTGAAAAGTAGCTGGGGCATTGCAAAGACCGAAGGGCATCCGTCTATAAGCAAAAATACCAAAGGGGCAAGTGAAAGCTGTTTTCTCTTGATCCTTTGGATCCACTGCTATCTGATTGTAACCAGAATAGCCGTCTAAGAAGCGATAATAAGAGTGACCTGCAAGCCTTTCAAGCATTTGGTCCATGAATGGTAAATGAAAGAAGTCCTTACGAGTGGCATCGTTCAATCTTCTATAATCCACACACATTCTCCACCCGTGATGTTCTAGTGGGTATCAATTCATTGTTCTCATTCTGCACTACAGTGATTCCACCCTTCTTCGGTACTACATGTACTGGACTAACCCACTTTGAATCAGAGATAGGATAAATCATACCTGCATCTAACAGTTTCATCACCTCCTTTCTCACCACTTCCTTCATAGTCGGGTTAAGTCTCCTCTGGGCTGCCTTACTGGTTTCACATCGTTCTCCATTAGAATTTTATGAGTGCGAGAATGAGGGACTAATCCCTTTCAAATCAGATATAGACCACCCTATTGCGAGTCTTGTGGGTAGTCAAAACTTTCAAGAACTTCTCTTCGTCGGTAGGTGACAACTCGGCGCTAACAATAATGGGATAAGTGTCATCCTTTCCTAGAAAAGCATACTTGATTAGAAGGGAGCTCCTTTAGTTCTACCTTAGGAGCAACAGTGGTGCATCATAATCCTTCTTTTGCAGCTTCTCTACCTGTAAATTAGAATTTTCATCTGCACAAACCTCTTCTTCCACCTGCAATAACTGAGCAATATCATCCTCTAAGGACTCATCTGAATCTTCTTGAAAAAGACCTTCCTGAATGGCTTCGTCAACTACATCAATTCTGAAACAGACACTATTATCAACTGGGTATTTCATGGACTGAAACACATTGTAAGTGATTTTCTCGTCATTCAATTGGAATTCCATTTTTCCAGCAGCTACATCAATTACCGCTTTCGCAGTAGCCAAGAAGGGTCTTCCCAAAAGCAAAGGAAGTTCAGCATCTTCCTCCATGTTAAGAACCACAAAATCCACCGGGAAGATGAATTTGTCCACTTTCACCAAAGACATCCTCAATGACACCTTCGGCTTCTTAATGGATCTATCCGCCAACCGTAATGACATCATAGTAGGCTTCATCTCTTTAATGCCGAGAGCTTTTGCCACGATAAGGGCATTAAATTTATACTAGCTCCCAAGTCACAAAGTGCTCGCCCATATTGACATTCCCTATTGCACAAGGAATGCTAAAGCCGCCGGATCCTTAAGCTTTGGTGGCAACTTAGTTTGAATGATGGCACTACACCGCCGAGTCAATGCCACATTTTCGCCTCTTGCAACTTATGCTTCTTGGAAAGCAAATCTTTCACGAACTTTGCATAATTAGACATATTTTCAAGAGCTTTTGCAAAAGGAATGTTAATCTGCAATTTCTAAAAAATATCCAAGAACTTGGCATACTGTTGCTTCTGAATCTGTTGCTTCAACCTTTGGGGATAAGGAGGTTTTGCATAAGAAGGAGTGGGAGACTTCTTTGTAACTATCTCCTTTGGAACCTCCTGCACATTACATTGCTCGACCTCTTCCTCCCCTTTCTCAGACTTGTCCTTCATCGGAACAAATTTCTCAACCGGCTGCACCACTATACCACTCCTTGTAGTTATGGCCTTACAATGCTCCTTTGGATTGACCTCTGTATCACTAGGGAAGGACCCTTGGCTTCTCTCTGCTATTTGCTTTGATAATTGACCAATCGATTCTCTAAATTCGGATCGAAGCCCCCGATTCTTGAGAGCAGACTTTGTTTCATTCTCGAAAGCTTCGATCCCCGTATGTATTCGGTAGTGGTACGAGTCAACCGTGTCAAAGCCTTTTCCGGATCAGTAATGGTGGTGTCGTGGAACTGCTGAGGTGCTGCTTGGGGTTTGTAGGAAAAGTTTGGGTGAGCTTTCCAGCCAGGATTGTATGTGTTGCTATATGGATTAAACTGATTTATGGGAGGATTACCCATGTAGTTAACCTCAGCTGTTTCTCCATTAATGAATGCTGCACAATCTCCATTAGTGTGTTCCCTTTGCAAAAATCACAAAGCAAAGGAGGCTGAGAAGAATTAGATGACACCTAAGAAGAGGCAAGCTGTTTAGTGATGGAAGCTAACTGCTGTTGGATCACCTTGTTTTGTTGGGCAATGTTCTCATTGTGGGCCAACATTGTATTGTAAGAGTCTAGTTGAAGAACTCCCCTCTTTGGTTGTGGAGTAACAGTTTCATTCTCTAAGGACCCCATATCTTCAAACAACTCCAATGATTCCTCTGGAGTTTTATTTTTAACGTACCACCCGCAGCATTAATCATCATCCTAGAGGACGGAAGCATCCCATTGAGGAATATTCTCACCTGATCATAGTCTTGCAGCTCATGTTGTGGGCACTTCCTAAGAAACTCCTTGAATCTTTCCCAGGCTTGGCAATATGATTCCCCATTGCCTTGAGTAAAGCAACGGATGTCTGACAGCAGCTTTGTATACTTAGAAGAAGGGAAAAATTTCTCTAGGAACTTTGTGGTAATAATGTCCCAAGTGGAGAGACTTCCATTAGGACAAGAACGAAGCCAAGCTCCCGCTTTCCCCGTCAAAGAGAAAGGAAACAGCCTCACACGAATAGCCCCTTCGAAACCCCATTCATCTTGATGGTATCACAAATCTGCGAGAAAAGTCTCAATATGCCGATTAGGATCCTCTAAATCACTTCCACTAAAAGAGCGTTGTTGAACCAAGCCTATGAGGGATGGCTTGATTTCAAAATTGTTTGCATTTACAGCTGGATTGACAATGCTAGTTGCTGCCCTGCAGATTAAGCGTCATATAATCGCCCATGGTCTTTCTTGGAGGAAGAAGGCGAAGAGGATCTTCACCATTTTCTCGCCATTATAACCGGTTCGGTCCCAGTACTAGAGTTACTAGCCTTTCCTTTACTCCGTTGAGCAAGTTTCCGGTTTCTCCTTGCTGTCTTTTCAATTTCAGGATCAAATTGCAGCGAATTTCTGTCTATGGTACCTCGCATAAACAGAGTTAGATAACAAAGGAAAAAGAAATCCAATCTAGAGTTTTAACAACTACTTAGTGTTGAAATATTTCTATTCCCCGGCAACGGCGCCAAAAACTTGTTGCGACTTCGGCAAGTGCACCGATCGTTACAAGTAATAAAGTGTGTGAGAAAGATATCGTCCCACGAGGAATAGTATTACAGCCACTAATTAGTTATTTAAGCTTTAGTTGGATGAAATAGAGTAATAGGGGTGAATTGTAGCTAAAAAGGTTTTGAATAATTAAATAAAAATTTAAGAATCAAGAATCTCAAGAATTTCAAGAATGTTTTAGAAAAGATGATTTATAGAGAAAAACGCAGCTAGGGCATAGAATTCCCCTATGTTCCTCTAAGTATTCGAATTAAATTCCTAATTGACTGTTATTCCCATAACTGACGATCAATTCTCTAATATTTAACTAAGTCCCAATGTCTTGATGCTACCTTAGTCGTTATCTTTAAAAATAACCTAATGTCTCGGTATTATTTAGAAAGATTATGTAAACCGAATTATAAGATCACATAAATTTGTAAGCCTATGTCTAGGTCATGCAATTTTATGATGAATTAAAGGTTCTGGTTAAGTGCACCAACATCTCTATTGTCATGCACTAACCTATGGGCAATCTAAAAGGGGATCAGTCTTTTTAGAAGGCTTTAAGTAAATATAACTCATTCAATATGGTAAATAACATTCAATAGAGAATTTCAAATAAATACTCAAATTAACATAGGGTTCATCCTCGCCCTAACTACTAAAAGGAAATTAGCCTAGCATGGCTAGGTAAAAATTAATAAAATAAATGAAAACCAGAATTGTTCTTCAGAGATTGGAGAAGGTTGATCTCTACAATTGCTTTGATCTTCTTTCTCCAATTCCTTCTTTCTATTCTCCAATTCGTTGCGTCTCGCTCTGTGTAACCTCCAATGATTCTCCTGTGCTGTGCGTCCGTGTTGTTTCTTCCTTTGGCGTTCAGGTTTTTTTCTTTCGTCCCCATCTGTTCTGTTTCTCTTGCCTTAATATATATTGCCTTGTGGGCCACCGCCTCTATCCTTTTTATTCTTTAATCCCTCTGTACGTTCCTTTCTTCTATTTTTCTCTTTATATATATTATTTGATTCCTTTTTACCTCCTTCTTAGATCACAAAATCTTTCCTGCACAATAAATTAGGATATCAATAGATTTTCTCATTACGATATTCTTTTATCCTATATTTAATTAAAAGATAGATAAATATATAAAACATAATTAAATAGGTACAAAATCTTAATAAATAAATCCAATATATCCCAGAATCTACCCTTATTTAATTATAAAATATATACTTATCAAAAAGTTATTTTGATAACAATATCTAAACATCATCATTTTATTAAAATTAATTTTGTCATAGAATCTATCCTGCTCAGAATCTATTATGAAAAAACATTTTTCTTCAAAAATTATTCTCCGAAAGCTAATTCAAATGGACTCGTAGTCGTAGCCGCTGAATTATAACTTCCATGTCTATGTGGGGGAAAAATTGGCCCCTTTTTTAAACTTTCAAGGAAAAAATACCTTTGATAACTTTCAGACACTTGGGGCCCGTTTGGTTGAGCGAATTGAGCTGAGGGGGAGGGAACTTAATACAGTTCCCACCCGACAAACCCGTTTGGTGAGTGTACTTGGAGGGAACTCAGGTTCCCACCTTCTCCCAAGCTCCCACCAACGTGGGAATTTCCCTCCATTTCAGCTCCCTCCATTTCTTGCGGGATCGTGAAAAAGTTCCCGGTAGAGTTGAATTTTTTGACTGAAAAGCCCCTGCCAAAATTAAAACCAGAGACGATATAGGAGCTGGAAGAAGGAGTAGACGAAACAAGCTACAGACGACAGCAAGCTGAAATCCAAAGTAGGCAACGAAGATCGAATCTCGGTAAGAGTTTGACAAAAGCTTTTTTGTTTTTTCTTGTGCGCTGTGTGTGGAAGAAAATGGCGATGAAAGGTTGTGTCGGCAACCACAAATATGAGAGGGAAACCAATTTAAGTACTTTTTCCTTCGATTCATGCCTTGAAGGAGGTCTGTGGTTTGCCTATTGGTGAGGAAGGAAAGAGGAACCAATGGGTGTACAGTGAAAAAGAAAATTCTTCTTCTTCCATGTAGGAGGTGTACCTGTTTAAATTGTCAATTCTCGATTGCTTCAAATGCTATGTTTTTTGTTTAGACTCGTTAAAATATTATGTCTATTATGAAACATGTAATATTGTTTGTCTTATGTCCTGTACTTCTGGTTTTGGGTAATGGTGATGAAGATGTGTGAATTATTTGTTTCCTTTTCATGTAGACTGTGTTGTGTTGATGTGAACAATGTGTGATGATATAATAGTTTTGTCTTATATATGTTGGCTGGTGGTATGGTTAATTAGTATGACATTTGGCTTATAATGGTGTATAGCACAGATTTAAACCTTGTAGGGAAACCATTGGAGTGAGGAAATTGGAAATGTTACTTGTTTTGAGTAAGGAAAAAAATAGCATATGTTTGAACGTAATAAGTAGACATAATAGTATGTAAAGAGGAGTAGTAGATGAAATTGAAAAGCAAATCGGTGTGGAAAAAATGTGTAGGTATGGAGCCAGAGGCGGAGCAAATGGTTGCAATGTTGGTGGGTGCTTAGCTTTGCTTCTAGCGGTGAGGACGTTGATTGTCAATATGATAGTTGCAGTGGGATCAAGTAGACTGAGGCACTTACCGGATAGGTCATATAGATTAGACTTTCATGCCAAGAGAGCTAATTTGAGGGCAATGATATACAGTAGTGATACCACCTGCTTCAACCAAATTAGGATGTATCGGGCAACATTTGATAAGTTGTGTCACATGTTAGACACAATTGGTGGATTGAAACCAACTACACACATGCTAGTTGATGAGCAAGTGGCAATGTTCCTTCACATCCTAGGCCATCATGTCAAGAATAGAGTAATCCAATTTGAATTTGGAAGGTCGGGCGAAACGATTAGTAGATACTTTAAACTTGTGTTGAATGCTACCATAAGACTGCAATCATTGCTTTTGAAGAAACCGGAGCCTATTCCGGAGGACTCAAATGATAATCGATGGAAGTGGTTCAAGGTACGTACAATGTTTATTTGCGTTACATGTTTGAATGCTTCAACAAATTATGGTTTCACTAGACGTGTTAATAATTGCTTATATTCTTGCAGGGGTGCCTTGGTGCATTAGATGGCACGCACATACGCGCACAAGTCCCTGCACAGAAAAAGGGGAGGTACAGGAATAGGAAGGGAGAGATAACTACCAATGTGTTGGGTGTATGCTCACCGGATGGTCAATTTATATACGTGTTGCCTGGATGGGAAGGGTCAGCAGCAGATGGGAGGGTGTTGCGAGATGCAATTCGAAGACAACATGGTCTACGAGTACCACAAGGTATACATGTTATAGTTGGCGCAATAAATAAGCATATATATTTCACTGTGATATGCTATAAAAGGAAAAGAATCACGAGGTGTCATTTATTTCGACAGGGAACTACTACTTGGTTGATGCGGGGTACACAAATTGCCAGGGTTTTTTGGCGCCTTATCGATGACAAAGATACCACCTTAATGAGTGGAGACAAGGAAGGCAACCACAAACTCCACACGAGTGCTTCAATATGCGACATTCGGCTGCCCGTAATGTCATAGAGAGGTGCTTTGGCATACTCAAGTTACGATGGGCAATCCTCCGGAATGCGTCTTATTACCCTGTGAAGCTCCAAAATAGATACATCCTCGCATGTTGTCTTATCCATAATCTGATTCGTCGTGAATCAGTTCAAGATCCTCTTGATGAGCAGCTTGAGACATTTGACGCTGGACCTCCCACTGTGGATAACACTCCCATGATTCCAATGGAAACAAGTGACTTGTGGAATAATTTTAGGGAGAATGTTGCAAATGACATGTTTGCTGCATTTGTCACAACTACTATTGATAATTGATGATGTTGTACAATTATGTTAAGGATTAGACCGTGTTTTCTTTCGTTTGGTTGTGTTATATTAGTATGAACACCATTTTCAGGTGTATGTATTTGAGTGACACAATTTGTGTTGCAGTTTGTGCAATGTGTGCGTGGTAATTAATATATGTTTATGTTCCACCTAATGCAAATTAATACTCTTTCTATTTCGCTTTGATATGTGTGACTTTGTTAGATGGAGCAGAATGACCAAGCAACAAAGGGGAAACAAAAAATGTGGTCGACTGAGGAAGACAAGGTTTTGGTGGATTGCCTTGTTACTCTGAAAACTGACCAGAAGTACATGGCAGATAACGGCTTCAAGTCGGGATTTGCAAATGCACTGCAGTCGATGATGGAAGAAAAGCTTCCTGGATGTGGGATCAAGGCATGTCCGCATATAACCTCCAGGATTAAGACACTGAAGAAGTTGTGGCAAACGGCTTATGACATGGTATACGGGACGAACACTTCAGGCTTTGGCTGGGATCCAGACACAAAATGTGTCACAGCTGACAAAGATGTTTGGGATGAGTATATAAAGGTATGTTGTTGCAATCCTCACTCCTATGTCAGCCACTTTCCATCAATGTCATCTAAATTTGTCCAACTTGTTCTCACATATATATTGGATTGACAGAGTCATTCAAGGGCGGGACAGTTTCGCACAAAGTCCTTCTTATACTTTGAGTCCCTAAGCATGGTTTGGGGTAAGGACAGGGCAGTAGGTGACGAGGTTAGCTCCCCTATCGGAATGGAGGATGAGCTTAATCTAGAGGACGAGGATCTTCCCGAAACACCTGCCCATGTTATCAGCTTGAATCTGCATTCACACAACCAATGAATGAAACAAGACCAACTGCATTGAATGGAGCTGATCCATCTACCAGTCGAAGGAAGAAGAGACGTTTGAACCACTCTGAAATCATGGTTGATGCATTGAGGGACACCGTTTCCTTGTTAGACAACACAATAGTAGGTGTGTTTGACAAACTTTGCAATCAGATGTCCGCTCAGGTGTCCACTCAGATCTCCACTCAACAAAGACAAGCTGATATTGATGCAAAGGGTGACAATCTTTTCATTGAACTGCTGGAGGTAGAAGATCTGACGTGGAGTGAGAGGACCACTGCTCACATAAAGATCCTAGGGTGTGAGAAACTATTGAAAGGCTTTGCATCAATTCCAGCTGCGTTTCAGCCAACTTGGATTTGTAGCCTACTGCAACAGTAGATGTAGGGTTACTAATATGTAAAGTTTTTTTGTGTGTTTATGTTGGATGGGAAGGGTGATTTTTTGTTCAGTGACCATATTTTGGAAGCAAGTATGCCTTTTGTGTAGGACACCATACTTTGCACCATGTTCAACTGAGTCAAAATGTTTCAGTGAACATGGGAGCCATTTCTCAATCTGTACATGTCAAAATGTAGGAAATCTGTATGTATCCCTCCCATCTGTATATAGCCTTGTGATAAAAGGCCTCGTGTGGATGTATGTATTTTAGTTGGTGGAATGTTATATTATCATTTTGTACTTTTGGGTTTACATTTGTGCAATGAATGACGATGTTGTTGTTTGGATTGTCCCAATGTAAATGAATATACATATTTCATACTGTTGTGACCATACAGAACTTGCACTTTATTGAAATTCAGGCATCCATCTGCTGATGGGAGATTGTGTTGCTGTCATGTGCTACTGCGTTCGAACTTCGTTCTATTGTTGTTCTTCTGAATTCGAACTGAATCATCCCGTTCGAACCTAACCTATTGAATGCTTTTTCCACAACAAAAAGCCCAGATCGGCCTTTTTTGGGTGTTATTTGTAATCGTACCAAGGAGGGAAGCCCAACTGCTCCCTTTTAAAACTATTTTTTTTTAAAAAAAAATAAAGTGCTGGTTACAGGTGCTTCCATTTGGTTGGTCTGAGTTCGAATCGTCACCACTCAAAACCACCGTTTGCCCGACCTCTGTTCATTCTCCATTTTTGTACCCTCCGAAACGCTTCTTCCTCACAAGCAAGTTGACGCCATTTCCCCCCATTTCTGCATAATCGGAAAACCTAACCTATCTGTTGTCTTCAACCCGAAACAAAACCAGTACCCTGTCAAAAACCATTTGCTGCAACCCCCAACAATGGCCAGGGTTAAAATGACCGAGGAGCGAATGAGGGAGATGGGAATCACCATCGACGATGTGAAGGAATACAGGCATCAAAGGCGAAACCTTCGAAGGTGTACGAGGGATGTGAGGTCGAAGTACAAGAACAAAGTCTCAAACTGGTACGATGATTTCGAAGCAACCGCTAAATGGAAGTTGGCCAATCAGAAAAAGGAGGCCAGGAAGACACAACGCAAGGAAAAAAACAAGGGGGATGCAAGTGTGTCTCAGAAGAGAAAGGAACCTCCTCAAGATGACCCTAACTCAGCGGCACCCCCTAAAAACAAGAAGCAGAAGGCAAAGGAAGTTAAACAGGGGAAGAAAAAAGTGGTGGTTAGCGAGAGTTCTAGCAGTGGCGACAAGAACTGGAAGCCAACGCCGTCAGCCAATGGGTCGTCTGACACAGAGAATGACGAGGAGGATAATGTGACAGTGGATAAGACGAGGGCAAGGTTATTCAAGAAACTCAAAGCAGCATAGAGGGAAAATGTGGCCCCTGAAGCAAAGGCTGACTACAATCAGACAAAACTTGAAGATTATGATATCAGGTTAGTAGGGCGTAGTTGTTAGTTCTCTATATGTTTTGATGATTAATAACAATTGTAAACATGTACTAATGCTTTTAAAATGACAAAAGAGTCAATATCACTCTGTCACCGCAAAACTCGAGCCTGACTAAGCAAACTCGAGTTTTCTGCAAACAGAGCTCTTCGGATATTTTCGGCATAACGAACTCGAGCCTAAGTAAATAGACTCGAGCCTAAACCCTCATGATATAAATAAAGAGTTTACGAAAACAAGTAAACTCGAGCACGTATAGACAAGCTCGAGTTTTCCCATGGCGGAAGATTTCGATTAAATTGAATCTCTTTAAACTCCGAGTTTATCCTTTTTGAGTAGAGTTCACTTGTTTCTATGGCTATAGTTTAATGAACACTCGAGCCCAAGTATATGGACTCAAGCCTAATGCTTTTGTGTAGAGTTTACTCTATGGTTTGACAAACGAAGAAGAGTTTACAAAATAGGTAAACTCGAGCACATTATTGAAGAAAGAAAAGCAAGTGTACAAACTCCAGAGTTTATACTCATGCTCCAGTCCACTCTAATCTTGCACCAAAACTCTTAGGCATGAATAGTGTTAAACTCGAGCCTAAACACTAATGGACTCGAGCACGCTTAACTTGAGAAATATTACTCCGGGTATTCATTCGACAAAGAGCTTAGAGAATATTCGAACTCGAGCCTACCTTAGTGAACTCGAGTTCACATGGTGAAACAGAACACAAACTCCGAGTTTACATCAAACTCCGAGTTTGCTATCTCGAAGATAAACCGAGATACTCTAAAAGCTGACGAACTCGAGCCCGACTTAGAGAACTCGAGTTTAAGACGGAAGCGAATTTGATCGTTGCGATTTCATCCCGATTCTTTTGAGCTGCAAACTTACCATGTTTATACGAATTGATGGCATTTATTTAGTGTATTCAAACGTATTTAACTACTCTATATTGAGAATGTTTCGGTATTAAAATCAGATCAAACGAATCATTAACGCGAAGAATCGAAGAATGATTTCAACGCGTCCAGGGAATTGAATCGGTGAAGATCGGGACCCAACGGCTATAATCCTCATCAAACTGAATTTCAATTGAAGAACATACTAAGTTGAGAAGTAACGGTCACATTGCAACTCACCACTATATAAAGAGCTGATTACAAACTTAGAAGAACTACCGAAAGATCAAACGAAACGAAAAGCAAGCTCAAGAATTCTTATACATTCAGTTTTCTTTCGTATTGTATTTTGATATACAAAGAGCCTCAGTGTTTATCATTACCTTCTCTGTGAGAGAGATTATATTCAAATTATTCATTCATTGTAAAAGATCTCAAGTCAAGGGGACTTGGAGATTGGGATTTCGAATACAACTTGTAAGGGGAGTGTATCCTAGAGAGGATAATCCTTGAGTACAGAGTGTGTATACGAGTTAAAGTGATAGTAGAAAAACCCGGAGAATCTGGGACCGGACGTAGGTCAAGAATTTAGACCGAACCAGGATAAACCTTCGTGTCAAGCTCTTCTTCCCTATCTCTTTACGTTTAGCTTGACTTGGTTGCAACGTTACAATAAAAGTTTTAAAATCCCCAATTCACCCCCTCTTGGTGATTTCCTTTCGTTTTCATTTGGTATCGAGCCTCGTTGTCAATTTGAAGGACTAACATCCTAGACACAAAGATCCAATGGAAGGAATTCTACCAGATGGAGCCTCAATCAACCGTCCTCCGTGTTTCAATGGAGAACACTACTCATTCGGAAGGCTAAGTTCGGGGTCTATGTAATGGCCTCTCGAGTTTGGTTTGTGGAGGGTCTTTGAAAAGGAAACTATGTTCCTTCCTCGGTTGTAGCCGACATCGAACTCCCAAGAAAGAAGAAGAGTACGATGACAATGATAAAAACAAGTCACTCTCAACATGAAGGCAATTCATATGCTCCAAAGTGCTCTTGGCCAAAAAGAGTACTTGAGAATCTGCACTTTGCCATCTGCTAAGCAAATGTGGGATGCTCTTGAAATAGCTCATGAAGGAACAGTGCGATCAAAGAAAATCGTATCAATACTCTCATGATGAATACGATCTATTGCGATGAAGACCGGAGAATCTATTGGTGAATTTCAACTCGATTCACTCACTTTGATCAATCAACTCATTGCCTTGGGAAAAGAATATGAACAACTTGCCCAAGTGAGGAAAATACTAAATATTCTCACCAAGGAATGGGAAGCCAAGGTCACTGCAATTGAAGAATCTCGAGGCGAATCAATGGCCTCCGTGGCAAAGACTATTTGGCGCCCTTTACGAATATGAGGGAAGATCAAATTCAAAAAGGGACTAAATGATATCAATGTCAAGAACAAGGGAATAGCTCTTAAAACCATCAAAGAAGCTAAATCGGATGACGATGAAGAAGATGAAGATGAAGATGGTGAGCTAGGAATGATGGTCAGAAGATTCAAAAAATTCTACAAAAAGGACCAATCTCACGTAAGGTTTCACAAAGGAAATTCTAGCACAGAAACCAAGAAACCAATTATATGCTATGAATGTGAGAAACCAGGCCACATCAAATCGAATGTCCATGAGTGAAAAACAAAGAAAAGAAATTCAATAAGTTCAAGAAAAGAGCTTATGTATCGGCTATATGGGGCAACGGCTCATCGATGAAGATGAAGCGAAGAGGAACAAAGTGCCAATCTACGCCTTGTGGCTCAAGAGGAATCGACAACGAAGAGGTAAGTAATCTGATTTACCTTATGATGAATTATCTTCAACATATGATTCTCTTTATACCGAATTTAAGAAAACTGCAAAAGAGCTCTTACTTTCAAAAAGAAAAATCAAACTATTAGAAGAACAAGTTCAAACGATTTCTACACCTATTTCTACTTGTGAAAAGGAAAACTCTACTTGTTCTAATCATTATACAAAACCAACTTATAATGAATTGTTTACTGAATATAAACTTGTTCAAAATGAATTTGATGAACTTGCTGAAAAATACTTTGGTTTAAAAAGGAAGAATACAACACTTGAACAACAAGTAGAAAATCTTTCAGAAAAATCTCATATGTGATGAATGTTCTATTCGAAAAAGAAAATGAATACCTTACAAAGACTCTTGAAAAATTCACTAGAGGAAGTGAAATGCTTGAGGTAATTTTGAAACAACAAAGATTTACAAATGACAAATCAGAATTGGTTACAAACCCGATTATGACAAAAAGAAAGGCAAAAAGAAACATGGACAAAGATCTTACATGAATTATTTTCAAAAATCTGTCCATACCTCAAATCCTTTTGCACATTGCAATTATTGTAATAGAAAAGGTCATACTACTTCTTCATGCTTTCATAAGAAAGATAGATCAATCAAACCCGTAGGAAACTATCAATGGGTGCCTAAGGGATCCTATATGATTCCTAAGACACAAACTAACCCAAAAGGACCCAAAGAATATTGGGTACCTAAAAGATGATATATCTTCTTATGCAGATTTGTCTTAGAGCATCAAATCCCAATAAGTGGTACATTGACAAATGGATGCTCAAGACATATGACTGGAGACCAATCCAAATTTGCTTCAATCAAACATAAGGATGGTGGCAAGGTAACATTTGGTGGAAATGAGTCCGGAAGAATTGCTTGGCATTGGCAAAATTGGAAATAGCAATGGACCTCAAATCAAAGATGTTTATCTTGTGGATGGATTATGTCACAACCTCCTCGGTGTGAGTCAAAGCACGGACAAAGGAAACCTAGTCATCTTTGATTCGAAGAATGTTTGATTGTAAGTAAAGGATGCTCTCTCTTTAGAAAGTATTAAATCCAAAGCATTATTCAGAGCTCCAAGAGAAGGTAATTGTTATACTCTTAATCTGTCTAAAAACAATTCTGATTCTGAAAAATGTTTTGTTGGTAACTTAGATGAAAGTTGGTTATGGCATAAACGTTTAGGACATGTCAATATGATTCAACTTGATAAACTACGTAAAAGGAATTAGTTATTGGTTTACCAAAACTTTCTTTTAAAAATGATATGATTTGTGATGCATGTCAAAAGGTAAACAAACCAAATCTTCTTTCAAGTCGAAAACAAAATATCAACTAATAGACCTCTTCAATTACTCCATATGGATTTAGTTGGACCGGCTAGAGTAAAGAGCCTTGGCGGCAATCTTTATACATTAGTTATAGTAGATGATTTCTCAAGATTTACATGGGTCATTCTGTTATCATCAAAAGATAAAACATTTGATCAATTTATTGTGTTTGCCAAGAAGGTCCAAAACGAGAAAGGATTATCTATTGCAGGTATTCGTACGCATCATGGTGGAGAATTTGAGAACCATGCCTTTGGAGAATTCTCGTGATAGTATGGGAATCAATCATAACTTCTCGGCTCCAAGAACCCCACAAAGAAATGGAGTTGTTGAAAGAAAGAATAGAGTGCTTACGAAATGGCAAGATCAATGCTAAATGAGAACCAAACATCTCAAGTGTTTTGGGGCGATGCTATGAGCACCGCTTGTTATATATCAAACAGGCATATCTCCGAAAGAAATTGGACAAAACTCCCTATGAACTCTACAAAGGAAGAAAACCCAACTTAGCTCACTTACATATCTTTGGATGTAAATGCTTCATCCACAATAATGGTAAGGACAAACTTGGGAAATTTGATTCCAAAGTCGATGAAGGTATATTCTTGGGTTATTCAAGTAGAAGTAAAGCATATAGAGTTTATAATACTCATAATCACACCGTTGAAGAATCTATGCATATTGTTTTCTGTGAAACTAAATCTAACAAGTCCTTGGATGATGATGATGATTCTCCCGTAACAAACCAAACTTCTATTTCAACAAATACGGAAAAAGATTTGCAAGATGATTCAAACCGAAAACATTGTGAAAATGCTTATGAAAACAGTGTTCAAACTCAACCAAAATCATGGAGATACGTAGGAGTCATCCTCTGGATCAAGTGATAGGTGATGCAAATCAAGGAGTAAGAACCGGAAAAGCACTTTAAATGAAGTTACTTTTTCAGCTTTCATTTCGAAAATTGAACCCTCTAAGATTGATGAAGCCCTTTCGACAATGATTGGGTTATAGCAATGCAAGAGGAATTACATCAATTTGAAAGAAACCAAGTTTGGGACTTGGTGCCTGCACCTAAAGACCATCCGGTCATTGGTACTAAATGGGTATTCAAAAATAAATGTGATGAATCCGCCATAATCATTCGAAATAAAGCAAGGCTAGTTGCAAAAGGCTATAATCAAGAAGAAGGAATTGATTATGAAGAAACTTATGCTCCAAGAGCAAGATTGGAAGCTATAAGAGTTCTTCTAGCCTTTGCTTGTGTTAAAGGATTCAAACTTTTTCAAATGGATGTAAAATCCGCTTTTTAAATGGTTTTATACAGAGGAAGTTTATGTAGAACAACCTCCGTGTTTTCAAAATGAACATCATCCGATCATGTTTATCACCTCAAGAAAGCCTTATATGGTCTTAAGCAAGCTCCTAGAGCTTGGTATGAGAGGTTAAGTACTTTCCTTCTTGATCAAGGATTTGTTAGAGGAAAAGCGATACAACTCTCTTTATAAAGAAAAATAAACTTGGTGATGTATTAATAGCTCAAATTTATGTTGATGATATTATTTTTGGTGCTACTAATGATACTATGTGTGAAGCATTTGCCAAGACAATGCAGGAGAATTTGAAATGTCCATGATGGGAGAACTTAATTACTTCCTTGGACTTCAAATCAAGCAACGCCATGATGGAATCTTCATTTCCCGGACCAAGTATCCGAAAGATCTATTAAAAAAATATGGTCTAGCGATTGTAATGGAGCAGATACTCCAATGAGTTCAACCGCAACTCGGATGCCGATGAAAAGGGGACTAACTTCAACATCACTAAGTATAGAGGAATGATTGGATCATTACTCTATCTTACTAAAGTCGTCCCGTACATTCAATTCGGTGTTGGAATGTGTGCTAGATTCCAATCGCCCCCATGGAGTCACATGTTGAACATGTTAAAAGAATTTTTAGATATCTTGCCGATACAAAGACTCTTGGGTTATGGTTTCCCAAAGATCAACATGAACACTTAGTAGCCTATACCGATTCGATCATGCAGATACAAGACCGACGTAAAAGCACAAGTGGTCAATGTGAGTTCTTTGGAGGATCATTAGTGTCTTGGTTCAAGAAAAGGCATAACAAAGCATGGCCGTGTCATCCACTGAAGCTGAGTATGTTGCTGCCTCAAGTTGTTGTGCTCAAGTTCTTTGGCTCAAGCAACAATTGTGTGATTTGGGAGTCCATCTCAAAGAAATCCCAATTCTTTGTGACAACACAAGCACAATAAGTTTGGCAAAGAATCATGTTCAACATACTAGAACCAAACATATTGATGTCAGACATCACTTCATAAGAGACCATGTTCAAAAGAAGGATGTCAAAGTCATGTTCATCCCAACTCACTTGCAACTCGCTGATATCTTCACCAAGCCACTAGCAAAAGAACAATTTGTATTCATAAGAAGAGAATTGGGAATGGTAAATCCCAATGAGTTGTAAGTAATTCAAATGTTAGTTATGTTTTGTTTTGATGATTGTCCACTAACTTAAGCATCGGAGTATGTAGATATGTTTTGTGCAGGTTGTATGTTAAAATGAAAATCCCAAACAATCGAGTGCAAGAAAAGTCATCACAAACTCGAGCCTACCAAAGACAGACTCGAGCTCGAAAAGAACCAACGAGAAATACAACTATCAGTCACCAAACTCGAGCCTATTAGTGAATGGACTCGAGTTCGCGAGACAGAGAGCAACTCATCTCAGAGATTTTTGACAACCTCGAGCCTATTAGTGAATGGACTCGAGTTCGCGAGAGACAGAGAGCAACTCATCTCAGAGATCTTTGACAGACTCGAGCCTATTAGTGAATGGACTCGAGTTCGCGAGAGACAGAGAGCAACTCATCTCAGAGATCTTTGACAGACTCGAGCCTATTAGTAAATGGACTCGAGTTCGCGGGAAGTCAACCTAGCTCTCACGCTCAATCATCCTCCCATCACCAACAACGCTCTCTTCCTCAGGTATCTAGAGAAAACCCAACATTATTTGAAATTTACAATCATTCCTCCATCCCTAAAGGATTCTCTAGTGAGGATGTCACTCTATATGGTGAGGATGCCATACGGTTCCAAGAACACTTTGAGGCTAAGAGTTTTTGCCCTTCGTGTATGTCAATCTAGATGCTCTAAAAGAGGAATGCAACCTTGATCTTACCCACCGGCTTAGACAATTTGAACCTCTCATATCCATTAGAGCCTCATATAGTCCATCCTTTGTTAAAACCTTTTACTATTGTATGCAAAGTGATAATTTATTGGATGCGGATAGAAATTTGGTTGAGGAAAGGATTACCACATCCATTAGAGGAAAACAGATAACCATCACTGCCGCATACCTCAATTCCTCCTCCAAATCCAAAATCCTCCTCCTGTTGCTTCTCCAAATTATACTAATAGGCAAATTTTTTCACTCCTCAGACCCGACGAGCCTATACCCGATGTTGTAGATATTCGAATTTCCCTCCGCATCGATGCCTCCTAAGCAAAGAGCCGCTTGGTATATCTACACTAGAAACTTAGTACAAAAGGGAGGAAATTTCACTCACTTTGCCAAAAAGGACTTCCCTATTTTTGCTTCTATCATAGATCAAGTCCCTCATAACATAGGAGATTGGATCTTTAAAGAGATGTTCAAATTTCGTTTCCATGGAAGAAAAACATCCCGAGATACCCTTTGCCGCCTCATCTCGGTAATTATGTTTCATGAAAGGGTCCAGTATTTACCACCAATGAGAAACTGAAAAACCAGCCAAATTTGGCGGACATCCTCAATTTGATGAGGATAAGCTTTGATCAAGGAAGTGATCATTCCAGAGCACCCTCTAGACCTACTAGAACCAGAGCAACTCAATCTAGAGTTCAAGAAGCTCAAAGTGCACCACCTCCACCACAATCCTTTCCCTCTGATTTGGATGAAAGAATAAAGACTTACATTGCCCAAGTTGTTTCTGATCTTTCTTCCAAGATCGAATCTGGTTTCACCACAGTCAAGAAAGGATATGAGGAGTTCTCTGATGCACAAGAAGACCTCATTCTTGAACATGAGATTATCAAAGATAAAGTGCAAGGTCTCGGGATAAAATTGGAGATCACTCGGTCAAGCATCTCCACTCTCTTGGTGTCTATGTCCACCTCCATGACAAAATGGACAAAATCTTAGCAAATCAGTCCATCAATTCCGCTGGACCTAGCTCTTCGGCACCTCCACCCTCTTCTGAACCAATCCCAACATCCATAGCCCCTGAACCATCTACCCATGATCCGACTCTTCAGTCAACCTCTATCTCAACTCATCCTCCACTTTTCGATGATGCCAAAGGGGGAGAAGAGTTGAAGTAAAGAAAGAGAAGTCAAGTGAAGTCAAGTTGTTCGAGCAACTGTGCTTGAAACACTATATGTCATTTTGTAAACCATTGAATGTTTTAGCTTATGCAATGACAATATGTGTTATGATTTATGTTAAGTCGCTAACTCGATAGAATCAAAGTTTAAATGTTAAAATGTGATTCGATGCATTTACTTGAACACTTATGCTTCAATGATTTCAAATGATCAAAACAGTGTTTTTAAAGGAGTTAATTGTTTACAAATGTTGTCATCATCAAAAAGGGGAGAATGTTAGTTCTCTATATGTTTTGATGATTAATAACAATTGTAAACATGTACTAATGCTTTTAAAATGACAAAAGAGTCAATATCACTCTGTCGCGCAAAACTCGAGCCTCGACTAAGCAAACTCGAGTTTTACGCAAACAGAGAGCTCTTCGGATATTTTCAAGATAACGAACTCGAGCCTAAGTAAATAGACTCGAGCCTAAACCCTCATGATATAAATAAAGAGTTTACGAAAACAAGTAAACTCGAGCACAGTATAGACAAGCTCGAGTTTTCCCATGGCGGAAGATTTCGATTAAATTGAATCTCTTTAAACTCCGAGTTTATCCTTTTTGAGTAGAGTTCACTTGTTTCTATGGCTATAGTTTAATGAACACTCGAGCCCAAGTATATGGACTCAAGCCTAATGCTTTTGTGTAGAGTTTACTCTATGGTTTGACAAACGAAGAAGAGTTTACAAAATAGGTAAACTCGAGCCTGTTATTACAAGCTCGAGTTTTCCCTTGCGCAGAGCTCCCAAGCTTTCCCTTCTTTGCAAACTCCGAGTTTAAGCACAAACCTCCAGTTCACTTCAATAAGTCATAGAATAAATATCGCTGAACTCGAGCCTAAGAATAATGAACTCGAGCCCTTCATCGAAGAAAGAAAAGCAAGTGTACAAACTCCGCAGTTTATACTCATGCTCCAGACCACTCTAATCGAGCACCAAAACTCTTAGGCATGAATAGTGTTAAACTCGAGCCTAAACACTAATGGACTCGAGCTCGCTTAACTTGAGAAATATTACTCCGGTATTCATTCGACAAAGAGCTTAGAGAATATTCGAACTCGAGCCTACCTTAGTGAACTCGAGTTCACATGGTGAAACGAACACAAACTCCAGAGTTTACATCAAACTCCAGAGTTTGCTATCTCAGAAGATAAACCAGATACTCTAAAAAGCCCGACGAACTCGAGCCTGACTTAGAGAACTCGAGTTTAAGACGAAAGCGAATTTGATCGTTCGATTTCATCCCGATTCTTTTGAACCGCAAACTTACCATGTTTATACGAATTGATGGCATTTATTTAGTGTATTCAAACGTATTTAACTACTCTATATTGAGAATGTTTCGGTATTAAAATCGATCAAACGAATCATTAACGCGAAGAATCGAAGAATGATTTCAACGCGTCCGGAATTGAATCGGTGAAGATCGTGACCCAACGGCTATAATCCTCATCAAACTGAATTTCAATTGAAGAACATACTAAGTTGAGAAGTAACGGTCACATTGCAACTCACCACTATATAAAGAGCTGATTACAAACTTAGAAGAACCACCGAAAGATCAAACGAAACGAAAAGCAAGCTCAAGAATTCTTATACATTCGGTTTTCTTTTCGTATTGTATTTTGATATACAAAGAGCCTCGGTGTTTATCATTACCTTCTCTCGTGAGAGAGATTATATTCAAATTATTCATTCATTGTAAAAGATCTCAAGTCAAGGGGACTTGGAGATTGGGATTTCGAATACAACTTGTAAGGGGAGTGTATCCTAGAGAGGATAATCCTTGAGTACAGAGTGTGTATCCGAGTTAAAGTGATAGTAGAAAAACCCGGAGAATCTGGGACTGGACGTAGGTCAAGAATTTAGACCGAACCAGGATAAACCTTCTGTGTCAAGCTCTTCTTCCCTATCTCTTTACGTTTAGCTTCAGCTTGGTTGCAACGTTACAATAAAAGTTTTAAAATCCCCAATTCACCCCCTCTTGGTGATTTCCTTTCGTTTTCAGTAGTCTCTGCAAAATAAGTACAATTAAGATGGATTCATTTGAGGATGAATATCCATTTGGTATAGATGAACTACTGAGACCATTTAGAGGGCTACTAGAATTGACTCTGCCATACTCAGAGTCAGTTGTTAAGGTTTTCTACTCTAACTTGAAAATGTCAAGACGTGGTGTTGTTTCCACATGTGTTAGGGGTCAAACTGTGGTAGTTAATGAGAATGAGCTGATGGAATGGTTGAGTGTGAAGGCTCCACAGTCGAAGGACACAACTTTCACTGGGGATGAAATGGATAAAATCCTCCTTGAAGGGGTACAACTGAGGATGGTCTCCCTCTGCACAGACCGAAACAGCTACCTTGTAAATATAGGGTCCTACACTATCTGTATAGTAGGAACTTTGTGAACAAGGGGAAGCACTACACAACCTTGAGCCTTGACGACAAACAAATCCTCTGTTGCTTGATACGTAAGAAGCCATTTAAGATGGGCAAGAAGATAGTGGATACAATGCTCAAAGCAGCTGCAGTTGGGAGAAAGAACATTGAACTGCCATACCCCTCACTGGTGTCTCTCATTCTAGACAAGAACAAGATTTGGTATCTTCATGAGGATGAGCCTCCAATTTGGAGTCCAGATTTCAATGACGAGGCATTGCATCGAATGCAAATTCCTATCACAGAGAAAGAGCCACCCAAAGAAGTCGAGGTCGATGGGAAAATATACCAAAGACCAAGCCTGAAGCACCCCCACCACCTTCTACTCCACCTGGATCTTCAGCTGGTCTTGGAGATGTGGGCAAAGAACTTGGAGCTCTATTTGGCACAGTTTCAATGATGCACTTGGTGTTTTGAAAGCCGAGTTGGAATCATGATTGAAACTCGTATCAAGATGGACTCAGTGATTGAAACTCAGGTATCAAGATTGGACTCAAGGTTGTCACATCTGGCGCTTGAGTTTAGGGGGCTTGAAGAGTTTATCCACATGTATGGCGCAGAGTATAGGGAGTTTGCATCATTCAAGGCAACTCAAGGTGATGGGCCGGTCCTTCAAGAAAACCAGACATGCAAGTGGGAAAGGATCGCAGAGGCATCCCATAACTCCCCAACAACAAATTTGGGTGATCAGCAGCATATTAGTGATAATGATGGTTTGTACTGCTCCTGATGCCCTACTTTAATTATTCAGTGTTTCAGTTTCACAAAAAATGATTATTTCACATGTTTAGCCTAATATTTTGAATGTGTTCTGTTTCATTCATAAAAGTAACTACTGGTTTGTGATGGTTGTAAACCAGTAGTTATTGGTTTTCAATTTTTCCATGTCAGTTGTCAACTGCATTATGAGTTACTCTGTAAAAAATTGACACTGCTATAACTGATTATGCATTGTGGCTTTGACTTTTTTTAGGGTTTAAGACACATTGTGATATGAAAAATCTCTTTCCAGTGGAGATATTCGTTATTGTGTCTGTATGCTCCTAGTGTGTAATGTAATAACCAAAATGTGCTATTTTAGAACACACTGTGATATATGAGCTGATTCAGTTGGTTGTTTTATATTTCAATTTTGCAATGCATATAAGCTGATTCCTTGCATGCATTTTGATTTTGATTGGATACTTGCATGCAACAGAGGAGGAGCAAAAGGATTTTGAGGCTGATGGTAATGGGAGTGAGGGGGAAACAGATGCAACAATACAGGAGGAAGAGAATTCAGCTGGTGGCAGCGGGAGTGAGGGGGAGACAGATACCAAAGAAGAGGAATAACAAGATAGTGGTGGTGCCAGTGAGAGTGATGGGCACACAGATGGAGATGAAGAGGAGGAGGAGGTGTCTAGTGGTGGCTCTAAGAGTAATGGCCAGACAGATGAAGAACAACTGGACTCACACACTGGTTCTGGTAACAAGGAGACAGAAAGTGAGACACGGGATGAAGGAATGGATGACAATGCTGGTGGTGACAAGGAGACCAACAGTCAGACAAGTGATGACAAAACCAGTGACCAAGAGCATGGGGGTCATGACAATGTGAACGAAGGTCCCACAGCTGAAAAAAAAATATTGAAGAAGAACATGCTGGTGGTGACAATGCAAATGAAGGTCCCACAGCTGAAAAAAATATTGAAGAACAACATGCTGGTGGTGACAATGCAAATGAAGGTCCCACAGCTGAAAAAAAAATTGAAGAAGAGCATGCTGGTGGTGACAATGTGAATGAAGGTCCTGAGGAATTGGACCCAGTAACCCCACTCTCCCTTGTGACTCTCCCTGAACCTGTCAACCCCCCTCCTGCCCCATCTAGGAAAATAGTAGATGTTGTTCCCTTGAGATCCATACATGCTTCAGGTTTCAGAAGCACCCCATCTTCTCAGCTGAAGAGCCTATTCCTGCTCCACCCCCTAGGCCTGCAACCCCCATGTACATCCCAGTTAACCTCCCTGGTTCACGCACTTCACCGCTAAGACGAACTAGTACTAGGAAGTCCCCAGCGAAGATGAAGAAGAAGAATTGGATATTACTTTGACTTTTATGTTTTAATGTTTTTTGAGATGATTCAGTACAGTGGCTTGCCTCACATGATAAGTCTAGTCCTACTTACCTGTTTAAATGTTTTTTTGACATGATTGAGGAAGCTGATATTGCTTTACTGTACTGGTTGTAATTATGTCAGACCAGTTCGAACGTGACTTTTTGGTTCGAACTTGACTGTTAACTTGGAAATGTGTTATATCACATCAACCTTCATGGTTGACATATAAAATTTACCTGCCTTATTTTAATTGCTGTCTACACTAGGTGAAAGTGGTCTTGTAATTGTTGGTCTACTGCAGCAACTGTCCATTGCGACATACATGGCTACGGTTGGTTTTTTTCCTAAAGTTTGGTAAATGCAGCAAACTTTTCACCATCTGTGGATATTATGCACCTTTTTTGTGGACTGCAGTAAGGTACTTCAATCAGTTTTATTTTTTGCATCATTTTTATGCAAAGATTTGACCACCACAAACTTGTTTAGTTTCAGATCTTCCATTCAATCCACGTTATGGTCATTTTCCTTCATCTACAACCCAGGCTTCTTCTTTTTTTTTTTTTTTTAATCTTTGCTGCATTTGTGGTGTGCATTATGGTCCTTCAATGCAACATTTGAGAAGGCCAAAATGGTTTCATTTTAACCTCCCTTAAACCACATTACATTTAATGCAACTTATGGTGATATTGCTTCAAGTATAACTAATAAGCCATTTCTGTGCATGACATTTGGGCATTTCTATGAAGGTAAGTTTTTAACCATTTTTATACAGCATTTGAAAAAGCCAAACTGGTTTTATTTTAATTCCTTCCACCCACCTTTCAATTGATTGCAACATCGATAGTTTCCTGCATTTGCCCTCAATATCTTCTGGAGCCACTTTAAATGAGGTAAGTTTGGTTATTCTCGTGTTCAAGCTCCTATGTTCTCATTATTACATCACACATTCCAGTTACGCAACTCTGTTTTTACTTACGAACTTCGTCATTTTATATCCTCTCGCTTCACAATTTCAGGGGTCCACTTCGACACATTTTCGTTTTGCACAATCAAACCAAAGACTGGTTCTATGTTGACAGATTTCCTTCATTGCTCTCTTCCTCTTCGGAAATTAATGTCCGCACAAGATTGGTTCATTTTTGGTGTTCTCCCCCTCTTTTTCCTTCCATTTCATTCCGGCGTTGTTCGCACCTCCGGTGGCCGGCGGTCGTCGTTATCATCGTCGCAGTTTGAAACCAAATTCCAGCTCTCCATATTTCCTTTCTCCCCGTCGACTTGCCTCTGTTTGACAGGCGAACAAAAAAAAAATACGGTTTTGCCTTCTTTTTTCTTGGGGGCATTTTGGGGATTTTACCTAACATTCCCACTTAACCAACACACAATTCTTCTCACCAAACAATTTATCTTCCCACAACTTACTTATATTCCCATGTCTACCAAACAGCTCAATTTTTTAAAGTTCCCTCTCAATCTTCCCTTCCATTTCTTTCCCTCCTTTAAGTTTCTTTCCCTCCTTAAAATTTCCCTCAACCAAACGGCCCGACCCTGAGTGAAAACTTTTGAAGTATTTTTGTCCCTTAATTTAAAAAAAAAAAAAATTCTTAAAAAACCAGGGCGGGGCCAACAAGAAGAAAATGGTCGATAATCGCACGTGCACTCCCTGGGATGCTTTTTAACCGTGAGACCTCGTTGCTTTATTATTATTTTTGCCTTCCACTATTATTATTAGTTTTTTTTTTTTTTTGGCAAACATCCTTTTTCATAAGCAAATATCACTGTGATAATTTATCAGAGCTTCATTGACCCAATTCTGTCCTATTTTTATTTCTTTTTTTCCCACCAGAGATAAAATTTTCAGCATCTTCATCAAGGTTTCGCCTTTTTTAGGGTTGGATTCGTATCTCGATTTTCTCAACTCTTCGTTGCTGATTCTCAATAGGGTTTGGATTTTTTCCCTCAAGGTTCTGTCGTGCTTTTGGAGGATATTTTCAAACTCGCACTTGTTTGGGGCTGATTTGGTTCGTTTTTTGTTTATTTCTCAATTTTAGGGTTAGGGTTTGTTTCTACAAGTCAAATGGGTTGGTTGCATGTGAATTGGTAGTGTTATTTTGTTACCCGGTGGGAATGTTCTTTGATTCCCTGATAGTAAGCAAAGGGCACTGTCTGTTTTGCTTTATTGTAGAATAAAGCACCAAAATTTGGTATTTTCAGGTTAGTTTATTTTTGATTCGGGATAATTTCTGGCTTTATAGTGCATTCAATTGGTGCGGCATTTGCTCGAATTTGTTACATACAAATTGAACAAGCTGGCATGCTGCAATTAAGTGGAGTACTTGGAGCGTATTCTCAAGGTGACAGTCTAATTCGACGTTGAATGTTCAGTCCGAGCATGGATTCTAGGAGGGACACGGGAGGTGTTGCAGGCACGGTGCTAATCCCGATGCGGTTTGTGTGGCCATATGGGGGAAGAAGTGTGTATCTCAGTGGTTCTTTTACACGGTGCGTCTTCCATGTAAATTTATTGTTATTTTTCTCCTGCCTCCTCTCCATTTTCTTGGGGAAAATGTCGTCGTTTGTTTAGTCAAATTTATTAATTATTGACTTTTCTTGTATTTATGCTCTTTCACGCATGCCTTTTATTTTCTTTAAATTTTGTTCCAAAGGTGGTCTGAGCTTCTACCAATGTCGCCCGTCGAGGGTTGCCCAACTGTATTTCAAGTTATTTATAGCTTGACCCCTGGTTACCATCAGGTTAGTTTACACTTGACAGAACTGGAGTTAAGACTTTATTTTTCGTCACGCATATTGGTGAGCAAGTCACGCGGCATGGTGATTTTGTGGTTGCTACAGAGTTGGGAAAACGTTTTTCTGGGATTTTATATGATTAGATTTAACGTAATTAATTATTTTGTTTTGGTCTTTGACTATGATACTGTGAAAGTTTCATGTTCATATTTAGGTATATGTGGTATGATTTGTTGGACTTCATTAGTTCCATTGGCAGTCAAGCCATGTAAACTTGTTGAGGCTAAATAAGATAAGCAAAGCCTGAGGCCAATAGTAGCTTGTATGAGCTTTATATAAATGATAAAGTCATAGTTAATGGAGACGTGATGATAGGGGGATGATGAAGTGTTTTTAACTGAGGCTTAGAGTACAAGACATATCATGTTATTGCCTTCTCAATTTAAATATTTTTTTTTTTGGAAGATTTCCATTGTTGTTGGTTTGTGCAGAATAGTGAAATAATGCTCTTGTGTTTGACATTGCAAGTATATGATATGCTTATACACTAATGGATTAGAATTATGCTAATTTGAGAGAAATGGGCCTTGATTTGTTGTGGTTGATTACTTATAAATTACTTTAATGCAGTATAAGTTTTTTGTTGATGGAGAATGGAGACACGATGAGCATCAACCTTATGTACCTGGGGATTTTGGGATAGTAAACACTGTCATGTTGGCTACTGATCCTAATTTCATGCCTGTTGTAACACCGGACCCAACTGGATCAAACATGGATGTGGATAATGAGGCTTTTCGGCGTGTGGTAAGAATTTGCCATACTGTGACAGCTACTTCTTGTATCCTGAGTTTTTGCTATATCATAATCTTGACTCAATTTACAAAGAAAGAATGCTTATGCTTTGGTCTTTCTGAATATGGTCTTCCATCTGGAATAAGATTTAAGTATTTATTCTTCATGGACTGGCGTATTTCTCTTAACCTGTTCACATATCTGCTCTGTTAATAAGATTTGTGTCATATCTGCTCTGTTGCATTGTAAAGCTCTGTTTTATTCTCACCCAACAAATTCCTGTTCGTTTTTATCTTAAATTTACATTGCTCATTTTATAAGCCGGACCTGTTGTTGACTTATGATGCAGGTCCGCTTGACAGATGGTACATTGACAGAAGTATTGCCGAGGATATCTGATGCCGATGTCCAGATATCCCGTCAGCGCATTACTGCATTCTTGACCATGCACACAGCTTATGAATTACTTCCTGAGTCAGGCAAGGTTTGGACATCTAACCATTAACCTTATATTTTGGTTTTTATGTTTTGCTTCTGGTTAAACTTTCCAACCACAAATTGCATAATTTCATTACTGACTCTGAGACACCTGGCATAGGTTGTTGCTTTGGACATTGATCTGCCAGTGAAACAAGCATTTCACATTTTGCATGAGCAGGTATCCTTTCTTTTTTCTGAGACTGGTATATGCTTTTAGGGCATTCTGGGTATTTTGGATTTGGTGGAAACATCAAACATGTTTGGCCATTTTCAATTCACTTTGCTTCTCTAGCCTAACAATAGGTGGGAAAGGATTCAGATGCTGTTTTGATTTTTTGGGGAATTCAAGGAGTTGTGTCTGAAGCTTTTCCCTGGACAATGATTAAATCTTTTGCTTTATCGCCTCATACGATTACCTGTCATAGTTGTAGTCTTCCTTGTGTTTATATATAGTTGATTAGAAGCTTTCAAGCATCATTTCTAAATTGGGTTATTTATAGGGAATCCCTATGGCTCCTCTGTGTGACTTCAGCAAAGGGCAGTTTGTTGGTGTTCTCAGTGCTTTGGATTTTATTTTAATTTTGAGAGAGGTATGCATTTGTTTGCTTCATTGAATAGTTGTATTGATTTTGAAAGGCTAAGGCACCACATACACATGATGCATGCATATTACAGCACATGATAAGAAAAAGGAAGGGTGTATAATATGTTTTGCCTTAGGATATACTTATATCACAGCCTTCGACTAACTACATCATAAATTTGTTCTGTTAGCTTTTCATACTAGACACCGTAGAATATTAAACTGGTAGATTATTTCCAACCCCTTCTTACTGATACTATAAATCATTTCTTTTTCTGCTCTCTTTCTTTTAGTGCATCTCATATTTGTTCTTACGAAAATCTTTTTGACCCCTAATGATATGCTATAGAAGCTGGGAAAACAATGACATGGTGTTGTTCACCTAGCTTGAGAGTGTTCTTTCAATGAGTATAAATTTTCTCCCTTGTGCGTGTGCTTACCTTTTCTAACTTATCAAATGCTCTGGAATGTTTGACCCCTAATGATATGCTATAGAGGCTGGAAAACAATGACATGGTGTTGTTCACCTAGCTTGAGAGTGTTCTTACATGAGTACAAACTTTGTCCCTTGTGTGCGTGCTTGCTTTTTCTATCTTATCAAATGCTCGTGAATGTGTTATTAACTGATTCTGAAGGAAAGGTCAAATCTGTCCAGGGAAAAGAAACTCACTTGGGGATAGTATGGTTTCAGTGTAATATTCTTCATGTTTCCTGAGAATAAGAAGTATGTTTTCTGTTTGAAGTGTTCACGAAACTTTAATTATAGCTGCTTTGTGCACTGTCAGTAATTATTCTTCTGTCAATCTATTACAAGGCTGGTTGTAAAGTTTATTTAGCATGAGTTCTGGAGATTGCATGTATGCCAATGTTTGTATGATCTGTTATGCCTATGAAAACATGCTATTGTTTCATTCTCAGCTTGGAAATCATGGGTCCAATCTGACAGAAGAGGAGCTTGAAACACATACCATATCTGCTTGGAAAGAAGGAAAATCATATCTTAGCAGACAAAACAATGGACCAGGAGCAGCATTTTCAAGACGTTTTGTTAGTGTAAGCAAATTATGTGCCTTTTGCAGCCCTTAACACGCGATACTGCTCACAATTTTGACTAGTTGCAGTTTTGGGGTTCAATGTGTAATTATTAACATGTAGAGGTGCTATGAGATTTAATAGTATCTTTTTTGTGGTGGTGAATGGGCGGCTTGAGTTCATTGTAGTTTTGGAAATGCTTGGGTTATTCTAGCTTTATGTGTCTGAATGAGGTGCATCTATAGAAACTGTCTTGAAGCTTGCAGGATGGCATGAAAAAAAAAAATGTGTGCAGAAGACAGGTTTTGCCTTGTGTGTTTATCTAGCAAATTAGAATTGTGGAAAAGGTTCTTATTAAGTACTTGTTTTGTTTGGTGGGCCAAAAAAAGTACTTATTTTGTTTGCGTATCATTCACTTATTTTGATACAAACACATCTTACATGAAAAGCAGTTTTGCTTTCTACTTGTAAGAAGCAACATAGTTGATTTCAATAACGTAAAAGAATTTATTTCAGGAATAAAAGTATTATGTAGCAGTTGCAATTTGTGTCTATGAACTGTGCATCTTCAAATGATATCCACAAGTTCACAATTACTCATTTTGCATTTCAGCTATTGTGTTGGCCTTAGCAAACGGGGAGAAGAAGAAATTACTGTTTAAATTAAATTCAGTTTGCATATCAAGTGATTATGGGCATTCAGGCGTGTTCCTAAGTAAAAGATGCCTTTTCCATAAAGCTAAGGAAGAGGATCTTGTTTCTTGGTCTTGGAATATTGTCAGTTAATGAGTTGTAACTTTATTAGAAGTCTGGGTTTTATAGATTTATTCTCAATCTCAGAATAAATATCAGTAATTTGACCGTTGTAAATTTGTCATTAATTTCTCTCTTTCACATCATCTATCGTACAAACTCTATTATGTAAAGATATATGAAGCTGCTCCTCGGGTTATATATGATACCTGACTCAATAATTCTCCTAATTAAAATTTTTCTTTTTAATATGTCTTGGTGTTCAGGAAGGTGCCTGAGTTATGTAATGAACTACCTAATTATCAGTGATGTTATGTTTATCTTGTAGGCTGGGCCGTATGATAATTTAAAGGATGTTTCCTTGAAGATCCTGCAAAATGGAGTTTCAACTGTTCCTATTATCCATTCATATTCTGAAGATGGTTCATTTTCACAATTATTACATCTAGCTTCACTTTCTGGAATTCTTAAATGTAAGTAATTAAAATGGCATTATTTATGCTGTTAATTGGCATCCTTGAATCTCACTAGATTGATTTTTCAGGCATTTGCAGGTATTTTAGGCATTGTGCCAATACATTGCCTATTCTTCAACTACCCATTTGTGCAATTCCAGTTGGCACATGGGTGCCAAAAATTGGGGAGTCAAACCGGCAGCCCTTGGCAATGTTGAGACCAAGTGCTTCTCTTGCTTCAGCCCTAAATTTGTTGGTCCAAGGTGCTATTTCTTTACTTGACCCTGAAAATTGTATCAATTAGTAACAGATAACAACAAAGACACTGGTATCTCAATATTTATCTGGTGTGCTGGGCTAGTGGTAGATGCCTCTTCTCCCGCATTGAGAAGGGTGATATCTTTTGTGTGATTAATCATCAAAAAGAGAGGGTGAATGTTTCAGCTAAAAGGAAACAAGGGTGATTCCATTTTGTGGTTTATTTGAAAAATGACATGGTCGTTCTTATGTTTCATCTTGTTCTCTGCTTTTGCAGCCCAAGTAAGTTCAATACCAATAGTTGACGATAATGACTCATTATTGGATATATATTGCCGGAGGTTAGTTGTGTTAAAAAATCATTATTATACTTCATCTATTTTTTGAAGTACTGGAGTTAGTCTAGGATTTAAGCTTGAATTTCTTAGCTGTTCATTCTTTACAGTGGCTTGTCATGTTTCTCACCTTCTATCCTTTGTTGATAGTGATATAACAGCTTTGGCAAAGGACAGAGCTTATACACATATTAATCTTGATGAAATGACTGTTCATCAGGCAAGTTATGTTGTTTCTTTATCAACATAGTTTTGCTATTTATTTATGAAATGAATAGCAACATCTATTTGTTATTAGTCTGACTATTCTACTGAGCTTGAGGGCTGAAGCCAGTGCCAACTTCTATGTCAAGTCATTAATTCATATTATGAACTTTAGTAAAAGGAGCCTAATTTTCCCAGTTCTTGGCCTTATATAGTACTCATTGGGAGATCTGACAAATCATTGCAATAGCTACATATTGAGTATTAACAATATGGCAAAGATTTCTATCTGGAGGAGTTATGACATGTGCCTTATTTTGTGGATAAGAACCTTGATTCTTGGTTTTTGTTTTTTGTATAGTGTTTTTATAAATTATGATTCATAGGTCTATCAAAATTTAAGAGTAATATTAAAACATGTGATCTTGATTGTATTCCTCGGTTCTTACTTTCTCTTGTATGCTCCATGTCTCTAGGCGTTGCAATTGGGTCAGGATTCTTATCAGCCTTATGAACTTAGAAGTCAAAGATGTCAGATGTGCTTGCGATCCGATTCTCTCCATAAAGTGATGGAACGGCTGGCTAATCCAGGTAGATTTTTGTTTGTGCTTTCTTATGAAGTATAGCTTGATGGTTTTTTTTTTTGTTCTATATTAATGATGAAATAGACTATTCAGTTGAGGTTACTTTTTTTTATGTTGTCTTCGTGCAGTAGACTTTAGTTGTGTGAGGAGAAATGTTCCATAGTTGTAACTTTTTAAGTATCCTGTTGAATGATCCGCAATATTCAATGTGAAACTAGGCATCATAACATTGGTCTTCATCAATTATCAGTCCTCGGGAAGCCAACATCTCATTTGCTATACAGACATTTCACATAATTTATTTGGCTGTTAGAACCCTCTATATACAGTTTGTTAGAACCACTGACTGCTAGCTTTGATACCTATTGATTCTTGCCCATATGAATCGCATGAATTCTCATTCTTCATGTTTTCCTTTTTCATTCCAATGTTTTGCCTATGACCGACTCCAAGCTGTGACATTAGAGGTTATAACTGTGTCGTTAGTGTAATGCTTTTCACCAAATTGGTGGAGAAATAGACTTTAATTTGATTGTGTCTGTCTTGTAAATTATCTGTTGTTCACTTGTGGATTTCAGGTGTCAGGCGGCTAGTCATCGTGGAAGCTGGCAGCAAACGTGTAGAAGGCATTGTTTCACTAACTGA
The DNA here is from genome assembly GCA_025563575.1 of Acacia pycnantha. Taxonomy (NCBI): domain Eukaryota; kingdom Viridiplantae; phylum Streptophyta; class Magnoliopsida; order Fabales; family Fabaceae; genus Acacia; species Acacia pycnantha. Next base: position 4,179,475 of record JAMWYP010000011.1, on the reverse strand, counting down.
CATATTCAAGTTCTTGCTTGGTTAGAGTCTGAGGAATCGCAATAGCTACCTTGCCCAGTGGTTATATGTGTTTGCATATTTTTCTTAGGCTGCATCACCTGCCCAGCCATTGCAATGCTTTTTACAGGGTGATTTGATCTCATTTCATTGAAAATACAATTTGATTGGCCTCTTGCTTCATTGCCTCCTTTCAAGATTTTAGGCTAGAGAGAGAGATAGGGGCCTGTAAATTGAGAGTATTTGATTGTCCTAAATTTATTTATCTTCCTCCATTCATATGATCTTCAAATGTGTTGTGCCATCTGATATAGATACCTGCAGAAGTAGTAGGGAGCACCAAGATCTGTGTAATCTTTATGTGCTGTGAAGATACTAAGTTTGAAAAAAAAAAAAAATTGACGGGAGGACAAATATTGCACTAATGGGTCATGATATTGACTTGTCAATTTTTGTTCTACAATGCTGTCTCAAGCATCCTGTTGAGTACTCGAAACTTACCCTCCTGTTGTCTCAACCCTGTATTGTGCAAATTCAAGCTGTAAAAGGAGAATCAATGCCTATTCAAGCTGAAGAAAAGGTTCTAAATATGCAATATAGTTATAGTTACAAGTTCTCAACTAATTAACCACTTTTATTTCAATGTTTACATTTAAGTTATTTATTACTTGGGCTACCAAACGCAAGGGCAAGAAAAAATTGACATTATATATATTTAATGTGCAACTTCTGGTATGCATGATCATATATATGTTTTAAAAGTTGTAAAAATATATATTCCTAATTTTGGTTAAAGCTTTGACCAAAAATAATTTGGGTTAAAGCAATAGCTGAGCATTTGTTAGTGGTTTGCACAAATGGATTGATCCCTTTCATATATGGAAGAGCTTTTATGTCGTTAGGATACAGTCATTAGCAACTCCTTCTGAAGACCTCATTTGCTTATAAATATCGAAAGTGGTGTAATATTGATGGTGTTGCAAGTCAGAATAAGATGTTTGTTTTAAAAATAGATCATTATTTTTTTGAAATTTCAGCAAAATAATTGTGCCCTACCCTTAAAAACCAATATCATATAAACAGCATATATTTTTTTATTTCTAAAGGAAAAATATGCATAATCTTTTTTTATAAATAGAAGAAAGACCACCCTACTAAAAATATCCAAATAAGTTGAATATGTGTCGCGAACACACGATTCTTGAAATTTGTTTAAAAAATGACAGGATTTTCAATTTTGTTCAACGTCTGTATTAACAATATTTGGCTATCCATTTTTTATTACCTGTCAATATTTTATTACTCGTTCGTTGCGCAACCAACTACAACATAGTCTATAAGAGGATCTTGAACAATTAGTGTGGCTGAAACAAAATTTATATCACCTCCAAGCTCTATTCATTATTCCCATTCCCCATTAATTCCTTCCTACGACCTTAGTTAACGACTTAAAAAACCACAAGCATCCTTCAAATCCTAAATATTGAAACTTTAAAACCCATTCCTTACTAATCACTTACATAATGATGAGCTATTTATTAATGGTACAATCACTAAAAGATGGATTAAAAAAGTTTGATCCTAACCCAACTGAAATTCAATGACGCTGATAAAAGCCTCTAACCTTAGCTTCACAATGTCCCTTGCATTACTTCCAGATAATGTCAATAAATAAGATATTGCTATCTATTAACATGAAGCCCCGAGAACTTCAACTATGAGATTGAGTAATTTCAGACCAAAAAAAGGATTGAGTAATTTTGTTTCCATTCAAAATTTAGAAAAGCTTTTCTTTTGTCCAAAAAGTGTTTCCCAACCTATTGGTCTTGTCTAAAATCAAATCACGAAAGTCCCTTCACAATACAGTATTTCAAAACGACATTTCCATATTCTGTGATCTAGCTAAACCCTTCAATTTATTTTCCTTCCTCTTCGTGGATCCATTTTTGTTCACTTTTATCTTAGGTTGCTCCTCTACTACTGGTTGAGTAGTCAGCAAGCGCTGATGAATGGCAGATAGGGGATCCGTTTGGAATGAAGGATCACTAAGATTTTGTAAAAACCGCGCTTGTTCCTTCACTCTGAAAAAAACAGAACAAGTTAATAAATATATTGTTACATGTCAAATGTGATCATCATATAATGTTGAACTATGGCTGAAGAACTCACAATATCTTTTTTCTAGATTTGCAATTTAGTTTTAAGTTATCTGCTGGTTGTTGTGGTGCCTTCAACTCAGGAAGGGACTCGCAGAGTGCAGAGAGGTCATATGCCTTCAATTTCTTCTGGCGTCTTCGTTGATTTCTGCTCTTCTCCTAGAAGAAAAATGCGAGTCGCACGTAAATATGATTACTACAATGAAACAAGACAACTATAACAAGCCAATACTTGCAAATTAGAGTCTCTAACGTCAATCAGTTATGCATGGGAAGAGAACGATTCAAAAGAATGCACCTATGAATGGAACTCAATTCTTTTCTTTACACTGTTCTCCTTTTCCTATCACTCTGAAAACATTAAATTCAGTCTGTTTGAAAAAAAAAATAGACAGATAGTTGGCACAAAGTCACCTTAACAACCCAAATTAAAAATAAAGAAAAGTATACCGAAATTTTCTAAGCCAAAAGCTATAACTATTTACCAGCAAAGGATTAAAGTTTACAGCATCATAATACATTTAGCTCTCTATTTCTTGAATAAGTGGAACTATTACTTTGTTCTTCCATGGTATCATAATAGGTACTGGTTTTCAACACCATATATTAAAATATTAATAAATCTCTTCAAGACAACTAAGAACTACGCTGTTTATATAAAATTCTTACCTTCGTAATTGACTTTTGAGCACTCAAGGAAGCAACGCTAGCTCTAACCTCTGCATTAATCAAGGATTGGGATGAGGCGCTTTGTTACAATATGACCAGATTTGACATGTAACGTACATCAAATACAAAGAATGTCCAATCAATACAAAACATATATAAATAATTCATACAACTATTACCAAAGCAATGCATTTTATTCTTCACTCTCAATAGCACCTACTATGTTGTGTGAACGAATTTCCAACTTATAAAAAACAGAACCCTACATAAACATAGATAACTTGACACCTTAAACTACAACAATCATAAAACAAAACACAGTATGGTATATCCGGGCACACACAAAGGGGATATATCTAACAGAATGTGTACTTTGTTGTAATAGGTGAGAGGAATCATTAAACTACAATTGTATCAAGATTAGTCAACTAAAACTTGGAATTAGAGCACCTCACTGATGCAATGAAGGCACCTAATAACTACCTATAATTAGTCAACTACTTCCACAGTGAAACACAACTTCCATGATCCTAAATTCTAAATATTTTACACTACTATATTCCAAAAAATCAACGCAATAAAAAGATGGAAAACTATATTTTCACAACAAAAATTTCAGGCGAAGTTGTATCATCTTGTCAACAGGGGTTTCCAGTCTCTCCTCGGTGGTCTGTTATTTCTAGGGCCAGTCTGTCAAAAACGGTGTTCAATAAATGTTTGACATGTGATGGAGCCAAAGGAAAATACACACGCCCACATTCAACCAGTATTTATACGGACATTTATGAAATTTCTGCACTTTTCAATAAGTATTTTCTCCATTGTCAAGAAAATAAAGAATACCGTATTGCTTAAGTGATCAGAGCATCATAGTCTCTTAACCCTAATATCCTGCAACTTTTCTACTTGGTCAAGTGATTGTTCATTGATCTTTGAAACTTATTGATTGCAGCATCACCTTCACGCATCTCCCTGATTGTTTCTCCCAATGCATAATCATCCTCCATATTTACAATAGCACGGTCAATAAAAGAACCTCTTGAAACAACAAAGTCTCGAACACATTCACGTAGAAAACTCCACACACACGAAAGGATACTTCACTCAAAATGATCAAAGACACCCTTTACAAGCCTCTTCCAGCGTCACTTACATGCTTAACTTGAATCTACTTCTAGTGGCCATAAGCCCATAACTATTGCCCTAACGATATATACCCCTATTCCTATCACCCACATGCCATAAAATATGGACAGGCAGACTAAACTTCTAAACAAGTACAAAATTACTGCTAGAATAAGAAAATTTAGAATGCAAAAGTACGAATAATGTTAAATCACTGCGTTCAATTTATTTATTTTCCAAAAAAAACTTACTGCCATAAAATTCGAGCTTCTTATCAAACTTGCGCTCAGCTTTTGATCCTGGCCTGCATTTATTAACGATAAAAAGGATATGGAGCAGAACCAGAAAACACAGCTAACCGAGAGAAATAGAAAAGTTCAAATTTGAAAGAAAAACAGAGCGGAAGTTCAGATGTCACGTACCTTACACTAGTCTTGCCCATTTCTGATCCTTGTTTTAGGGTTTCTGTATCTACTACGTATAGTTGTTAAGGGAAGGAACAATGACGAAGAGTCGGAAGCAGGCAGAGGTAATGCGGGCGATGATGACGGAGACCGGTGAGTGGGGCTGAGGGTATAAGGCAGAGAGAGCTTCACCCTCGCAGACGGCGCGGGAGGGAATGGGATTGAGGGTCCGATAGCCGTGTCGGTCGATGAACAAGGAAGCAAACAGCCAAAAATAAAATAAAAAATAAAAAAATAGAATGAAATAAAAGGACTCCCGGAAACCGATTGAACCGGGATCTATCGGTTTATTAAAATATCTAAGGGGTTTTTCACACGTTTTTAACTTTTATTATTTTAATTTTTCCCTTTAAATCCGTACAATATTCGGACATGTTAAATATTAATTAAATATTAACTTAACAATTTAATGAAATATAATGGTGCTTAAAACATGTAAAATATAATTACATAAGTTAAGGAAACAGTCTTACCTTTGATATACGGCTTATTGTGCTTAATATATAATTTATTTAGAGATTTGATCTTAATTCTAAATATTAGATTTATTTATAATATTAGTTAATTATTTTTTAATTTATCTTTATTGATAATCCTTTAACAATAGTTAAAAAGGAGATAGAAATAATTAATTAAAAAATGATTAAGGTGTTTTAGAAAAAATATTATACTCCCTCTGGTCCTAATTATAAGACAACATTTGAGAGTTAGTTTTGGTCCTAATTATAATACAACATTTTAATTTTTGTCAATTTCTTTCTGAAATACCCTTATTTTATTCTTTCAAGTGTGTTTAGTTTTTTGTGAATATATGTATGTGGGTGCTTAGACTCTTCCAGTTAATGAAAATTTTAAATTGTTGAATTTTAATTTATTTATGGATTAGCTGACAATAATTTGCTAATACATATATAGAGACAAACATATATACATAACACATGCATAGATATATGTGTGTCTACACACAAATATATATAGACACACACATATATTGCTAGATACACACACATATATGTGTATATATATATGTGTGATAGAACTAGAGCTGGCAATCAGGGCCGGCCCGGCCCTGGATTGCCGGCCCAGCCCTCCAGGGCCGGCCCGGCCCTCCAGGGCCGGCCCGTGAAGGGCGGGGCCGGCCCTCCAGGGCCGAGGTAAGAAAAATACATGTTTTCCAAAGCCCTACCCGAGAGCACGGGGCAGTGGCCGGCCTCCAAGGCCCTAAATTACTATTCCAAATTTTAATTAATTTTCCTATGTTTTTTAAAGAAATATAATTAGTAAATTACATCACAAATCATCCAACAAATAAACACAATCACTAATTCATAATCAAAAGCAAACTATGTTCACAAATAACTCACATAAAACATAAGAAACATACCACTAAGCGACATTAGTACGATGACTATTATTGTAACAAATAATTTAATCATTAAACATAAGAGTAATTTTATTTACAACAAATAATAAACCAAATCATAAAATTAGAGTATATTTATTATGTATTTGTAGTTAAATGGATAAATAACTCTATAACAAAGACAAAAATATATAAATTAATAAATTAAAAAGAAAAAAAGAAAAAGCTACGGTGAAAAGGGCTGCAGGCTGGCTGCGCGCCTCCAGTGGGCCCGTTTAAGCCCGAGGCCCTCCAGTGGCTGGCCCTACAGGCCAATTTCAAATATCTCATCTATTTTTCAAGCCTCTGCCTTGCAGGCTGGGGCCTAAACGGGCCGGCCCGATGGGCTCGGCCCGATTTGCCGGCTCTAGATAGAACACACACACACGTGTGTGTGTGTCTCTATGTCTATATATATACTTACACATATATATGTATATGTAGTAAGACCATTATTTTAATTAAAAAGTTTGTGAAAAGGAAAATTTTAAGGGGAAGAAGTATGTGATAGGGGTTGTTGATTCACTTTTACTTATGTCATTTTAAATTTATATAAGGACATTTTAGTAAAAAGAGTAAAATTAACTAATTTAACTCATTTCCTTAATCTCTCTAAAATCAGTTAAATATGTCTTATAATTAGAACCAGATGGAGTATTAACTAACTTATTTAATCTAATTATAATTAAGTAGTATTGAGTGTGGGCCATTATTACCACATGCGCCAAAAAGGGTGTTTTGGTCTTTTTATAGTTTCCCCAGGGACCTAGATTGGCTATATCTCACCAAACTGTTTCTTTAACTCGCTTATTTATTCTGACTTGCCTTGACTGACTTGTTTAACATCTTCTTGTAAGTGGAAATAAATAAACAAACACTACATTAACTCTCTCTTTTCACCTTCAATTTTTTTAAGAAAATGAATTTAGAATAAAAACAAATTTCAGGGAGATTATTTTCGTTGATATATAGCGATGTTTGGCGCGTACATGAGAAAACCAACAAACTGTCAGACCAATAAGAGAAGGCTCAAAGGAAGACATGGAAAGAAAGATCAAAGATTAACGCTTTGAAACTGAAAGGAAGTGAGAGAGACTAGAGAGAGAGAGAGAGAGACCAGACTAGGGGCAGAGACGCTGTATTTCTCTCTCTTCCTGCGTGCTTGTGACTTGTTGTGTGTGTATGTGTCCAAAACACCCAGACAATCCGACCCGTTTCTCTCTCTGGTTTTTCAATTCATACACCCCCATTTGATCGGAGCGCCTCATTTTCTGTGCCAAATTACTGTCTAGTTGGCTCTCGTCCCGTTTGGTCTGGTCCGTGCAATGGAGCGGTACGGCCGGGCAAGCGGCGAGTTGCAGTCCGATCCGTCACCGGAATGGACTGGAACCGGAGGCGAAACGGGGCTTGAAGGTGGGTGTGTAAGCCTCTGCATTCTGAATTTCCGTTTCCTGTTTGACAGAATTTCGGGTTCTGGTGTGGTGATTTGTGGTTTTAGCCGAATGTGGAGTGTAATATACTGAATTTGATCTTGATTTCGCAAATGCAGAATCTATACGGCAATTGGGATTGGCTGGTGGGGAATCGTATCCACAACGGCCCGATGAGGCTGATTGCATCTACTATTTGAAGACTGGGTTTTGTGGGTATGGCCCGCGGTGTCGATTCCATCATCCCCGTGACCGTGTTGCGGTAAGTTTGTTGTGGTTGATTACCGGACGGGACACCGTTTGGTTTTTTATGTGATCGTTCGCTTCGGTTTGGTTTGATCTTTGTTATGACTCATGAGCGGTACATAAAGCTTTTCATTGCTAGGATTGCCTTCATCTGTGGCTTTTCAAGTTAGTGTTAGGATCGTTACTAAATCAATTAAATTAAACTCAACTGAGACTATAATGTTTGCATCTGATAGCCTGATTGGACCTTTCATAATTTGGTGACATATATATGCTGTTTAGGTTATAGGAGCTTCGATGACTGGCGTGGAGTATCCAGAGCGAGTAGGCCAGCCTTTATGTCAGGTACTTGTCTGGTTCTGCTATATGCTCTGGGAAAACATTATAAATGATATTGCTTTTGCCATTGTAGTTCATATTGGTTATCCGAAATATGATTCTATGCAGTCATTTGTACATTCTCAGGGTGTAGTAAAGTCAAGTTATTGCTTTGTCTATCTTCAAAATTGATGGCTGGCCTTTAGTATTGATTAAATCTATTTGCTTAAACGGCAGTATTTTATGAGGACAGGATCTTGCAAATTTGGTGCTTCATGTAAGTACCACCATCCTAGGCAGGGAGGAGGCGTTGCTCCTGTGCCACTTAATTATTATGGATATCCATTACGACCGGTTTGTATACCCATACTTTTGTGTTTCTTTAAATATTGGATTTTTTTTTCCTAACCATGGCAAGAGTTTGTCCCAAACTTACATTTTACAAATACAGGATGAGAAAGAGTGTTCGTATTATGTGAAAACAGGACAATGCAAGTTTGGCACATCTTGTAAGTTTCACCACCCACAGCCTGTTGGTGTTCAAGTTCCTGCCCCATTACCAGTTCCCCATGCTTCAACTCTACCTGTACGAGTACCTTCACCATTCTATCCAACTATGCAGCCTCCATCTGGTTCTTCATCACAACAATATGGTGTAATGTTTGCAAGACCACCTCTACTACCAGGGTCATTAGTGCAAAATCCTTACGGGCCTGTGGTAATGTCCCCTGTCCCTTTTTCAGGTTGGAATCCTTATCAGGTAGGTCAAGCTTTTCCTTTGACAGTTTCAACAAATTACTAGTGCATTTGTTGATGTCTTTTTACACTTTACACAGGCTCCTACAAACCCTGCAGTTCATTCTAGTACTCTTTCTAATGTTGGCTCAACACAATTTTATGCGAATACCCAGCTACCTTCACCAGCACCTGCCTATTCTGCACCATATCAACCTCCGGGTTCCTCATTTGGTCCCTCAAGCACCAGTCCAAGAGAACAACATTCATTTCCAGAAAGACCTGGTCAACCAGAATGTCGGCATTACATGAGAACAGGGGAGTGTAGATTTGGTCCTTCCTGTAGATATCATCATCCACCTGAATTGATTGCACCAAATGCAAATGTGGTCCTTAGTCCTATGGGTCTTCCTATGCGCCCGGTAACTATCATCCTTCAACCCCTTTTCATGATGCCTGATGTTGGCTATAAATTTAGTACTCAATCTTCTCTCTCCATCTGGCTAAAACTTATTATTACTATCCAATAACCAGTTGTTAAAATTTATATGCAATTTTGATTCGCATAAAATTACTTCATTTTGTTGCAACATATTATATGGTTGTTTTATGTAAGGTTTGAAGGTTGCTTCACAGATATACTATTTATTGGTTTTTTCCCCTCTAGCCATTGAAAACAAATTATAGTAGGATTCCACTTGGTTGTTATTCCTTGTTCTTGTACTTTCTTTTTAGCTTCCGATATGTTCTTTTTCCCAATATTAATGTGTATTTTTTAGAATCCAAGGTCTGATCTGCACACAGGGGCAAGTTCTGCTAGTATACTCCTCTTTAAAGTCCTCCTTTATTGATACATGCCTTAACATGGATTTTAATATTTGAACTATGAAAGCCTGAAACTTCCTGTTATTTTTTTAATGTGGTCACTCGTAAGATAATACTGGGTTATGGTTAAGATGCATAACATTGAATGATGCTCTTTTGTATTTTGTTGCCACACTATGTTTCAACCTCTTCTATAATACTGCTGGGAATTCCTTCATTAATGTATAAAACCTTGTTGAAAACTTCTGACAGTCATTTCTTACATATGTCTTATTCTTTTCTGGGTCAATTAATCATTTATTCTTATTGTTGACCTTCAACCAATTACAAGTCATTGTATTTTTTTGCTTTATCACTATCTGTGAAATAATCGAGATTCTTTCCAATATTTATTGAAGGGATTTAGCTCCTTTAAAGTACAAGGTGCATTTAAGAGAATAAAAGTGTAGGTAGGTGAACTTTAATGAGACAATTAAAAGAACAAGCTACTCTTATTTGTTCAAATAATATAGTTCCTCTCGGTAGCTTGCCTTCATAAAATTTCATCAAGCTCTGTATATATGCATGGTGTTGATAATTGGGTTGCAATTCTATACTATCTCGTGTTTTTTTAATTATGTTCAAATCATACTTCTGATGTTTTTATGCTGATGTGTCCCTAAACTATAGACTGCAAATGTCATGAGGAGGTCAAGGTCTTTCATGCTTATTGTGGGAAGTATTAATATGATGATGAGCCTGAGTGTAATGCTTTAACATATAAGCCAACATATTGAATGTCTTTTTTTAGATACAATTATTGCTAACATGAGTATATGAATGGTCATAATTTTTTTTTGAAATTTTGTGTTCTCTGCTCTTGGTTTCCTCGGGGCTTAGCACATAATCCTCTGGTTAATTCTAAGACTGCCAAAACCATGTGTTAATCATGTTTTACAGTATAACATACTCTATTGTTGTTGTATATTGTATTTGTCTTCTCATTTCTATTTAAGACTTCTCAAAATTATAGGGGACCTGAATTGAATAATTTTCTATCGTCAAAGGGTTAGATTTTTCAGTGTCTTGGATTAAATATAGGGTTCTCTTGAGCATTTTTTGTCGACATTTCAATTAGTAGATTAGTTTGGCTTTTTATTTTTTCTTTTTTTCTTCGGTAATGTCGGTTTGCCTTTTAGCAAACTGTTTACTCGAGTCTTGACTATTGATATGTTGACTGGTTTTGGCTTTAAGAATGCGCTGAAGAACATGATTATGATAATTCTATTATGGAATTTGTTTGATTTTTTTCTTATGAATGCCGTCTTCTGAGTCCCCTTATTTTGCCTGTGACTTGCTTATCTTTAAATGTCTCAGACAAGCTTTTGGATTCTCACTCTTGGATTATGTTCAGCATGTCTTTAACTTTTCTGTTCTTTGTTGGTTCATGAGTGTTGTGACTCAATGAAAGTCTTTATTGAATTTAAGATAATATGTTTTACCAACAACTCTTCCTCGAGAATTGGTAGAATTATACTAAAGAGAAAAGATATATCTAGGAGCCAGTAATTGAGATGCATTTAGTTGAGTGAAAGAAGCTGAAGTAGCTGTAAGATTATGAAGTATTTAATATCTTAGACGTTGCTATTTTCATGTGTGAGTAAATGCTGATAAATAACTTGCAACGCAAACATAGTTGATTAGTCAAATAAAAAACTGTGCCTTGTTTTACTTTTTTGGAGGCTGGGATGAAATATAAGTCTTAATATCCTTAACAGTCTAGACTCAGCTGTTTCATTTTCCCTTGCAGACTGTGAGAGTCTAAGCTGATTTTGTCTCAAATTGCACAGGTGCTTTACTTCTGTTTAATTGTCTTTACTAGTGTCAAGAGTCTGCTCTCATGTGGTGTCTGGTAGAAAGTTCTTTTTATGTGTGTACAATAGAAAGTTATATCAAGAAATGCCCTTAAGGTTTGCGACGAAAGTTACATGTTTATAAATCATTCATCTGGCTGCTTTATTACTTGCTTAACCTTTCATCTCATGTCATCGCTTGATAATCAGGGGACACCACCATGCATTCATTATGCACAGCGGGGAGTATGTAAGTTTGGTCCTGCATGCAAGTTTGATCATTCTATGGGAGCATTGACTTACAGTCCATCTGCATCTTCCCTTAATATGCCGGTTGTATCCGTTCCTGCGGGCTTGTCCATCAGTACTCTTGCACCATCGACTTCATCATCAGAGTTGCGGCCTGAACTTAGCCCTGGTTCAAGCGAGGAGCACGGATCGTTCAGAATGTCTTCATCAATGAGCACATCCACTGGACTAGATGGCTTAGCTTCGTCATCTGGTGGAACCATTTCTCAGTCAGATGCTCAAACATCCACCCAAAGTTCTGCTCCGGCAGCGACTCCCACGATCACAACAAGCAGCGCTATCTCTCATACCCCAAGCTAAACAATGTGAATGCATACCTCATTTTGCCCCTTTTTTTAATCCCAATTCTTAAAGGGGACATAATTATTCAAGGGATTCCTCAAATAGGTTCTGTTTTTTCAGCTATCCCTGTTCCACAGGTCTAGAACTCTCAACACATATCTTTGGGTTGATCATCTTGTAGTTTTTTTTCATGGCCATCCAATTGATCTTGAATAAACCATGGCCAACCTTGAGAATTTTAGGATCATCCCATACAGCCCACCTTGCTTTCAATCTTGAGAAACTGCATCCCCATCTCCAGGTTCTGGAGTTTTTTTGAGCTTATTTATGCTTCAGTTGTCTTTGATGTGAGAGAATTCTGATCACACACTCATTGATCATGTGGTTATGTTTCTTCCCCAAAACCCTTATTTCAAAATACCAACTGTTTTTCATTTTGGGAACTCTTTTTTCCAGTTCTTCTTGGAAGTGGAAGGTTTTGTTCAGTGTCGTTCCCATGATCCCATCTCCTTTTGTCTAGGGTTTAGGTGAAGAAAAATAATCAGGACTCAGGAGACTACAGTGAGGCTTCATGTTGCGATTTTATACAGATACACAGTGATGTGATGAAGAGTGAAATGCTTCATCTGGGATTTTAAATTATTAGTAAATACAAATATAAGGGGAAAGTAAGTAAACACACTTCAACTGAGACTTTTAAATGTGTAATAAATTTCGCTTTCCCCTTGATGATGTATCAGTGTACTTGATTAAGCGTTCACATGAGATGAAGTTATTTATTTCTTTTAGGGGAATTTCATTCGTCTCAAAAAACAAAGGTGTCGCAACTCGCAAGGTAATTTCAGAGCTTATAAATTAGGGTTAAGTAGTAAATCCGTCCTAGAAGTATATGTCTTAGAGCAATGTTGCTTTGAAAGTTTTTTCAGTTTCAAAATCACTTTGAAAGTTTTAAAACATAGTAATGTTGTCATTTTTTGTTAAAAAGTTAACATCAATATTTTAACGTCAACGTTAGTTGTTTGACGATATCTGGCAACATTGCTACGTTTTAAGACTTCCAAGGTGACATTGAATCTGGAAAAAATTTCTAAAGCAATATTGCTCCTTAGTGAAAACTTTCATGGTAGATTTGCTACTTAATCGTATTTGGAGAATATAATTATGGGCATGTCCTAGAAGGAAAATAAACATTAATGACAGCGATTATAATGCTTGAGAGTATATGTTGGCAAAAAAAAAAAAAATACTCGATAGTATACTTATAGTAGTTTAAGGTGTTACTTTCAGTTTTACCCCTGCAATAAACATTTCACTAAATAAATGAGGCCTAAATACTATTTGGCTTCAACTTTTGGAATTCCAAAAGTCGTTTAACAAATGTACATGCTTGGGATAGTGTTAGGAAGGGTCAAAAGTCTTTTGGAATAAAAAGGTCCATTAGATGCAAAAATATGTTTGGGATAACATTTAGATACAAAAATAACTTTAAAGTTGAAGTAATTATTTTTTCTTTTGACTTTTTTTTTTAATATTTAAACTTTTTGAAATTGACTTTTCCATAAATTATCTAAATAAATTTATATCAAACTGAATTTCTTGTTAAATCTTATCCAAACATAAATCATAATGTACTATTTATTTCTTACCTAAACTTTAATTTACTATAGTCAGATGGATAAAAGCAATCCTTTTTTTAACTGTTTAGAAAGTTCTTTGGACTCTAATCCAAATCCGTTTGAGTTAGCGTTACAGAAACATATTCACATAAGTCGAGACAAAAATCATTTAACATAATTATCTTGTATACTGTAAATCACATTAGAAATGTAGATTTTACCGCCAACTCACATAGGCTTAAAGCACATCCAAAGAATGTAATTGGTTCTTGCTTTTAACATTTTCACCTTCCCGTTGGAGCATTTTTAAAATCCTGACAAGCGACCAAAATATATCGATGATTAAGTTATTGTGACTTGTGAGTGAGAATGGGGTGAATTCATTAAACAATCATAATCAATATACATTTTATATGTTGGTGAATCATAACTTACATGTTTTCATTAGCAAACTCTTTTGTCAAAATCTTTACAATTCTTGTTAAAACTATTACTAAACTTGTCAATCCCATTACGAATTTTATGAAGCCCGTTTTAGTGTTCACCTTCTTCTTCCTTAGCTCATACTACTGTTCATATTCTTCTTCCTTGTCTCTCTTTCTCACCAAGGACAACTTTCATCTTCACCGTCGCTAACGAGCTTCGAACACCACCCGCCATAACCACCAACAACCTCACGATTTCAATCAAAGGGAGACAAAAGAGAGAGAGGGGGAGAGAGCTCAGACAACCATTTTTTTTGGAGCTTGGTCTCAATCTTATTCTAGATTTGCCGCAACAACCTCGTGGCGTTGCCATGGAGGCAAGAAGAGAGGGTGAAGAGAGAGAAAGAGAGGGCAAAATGGTAAATTCATCAACATTTTAAAATCTAAATTCAATTCATGTCATCTTTATGTACAAATATTAACAAACCTTTGGGGGCTTTGAAATTTCATATGATATTTATTTGGGATTCTCCTTATTTTTAAAGAGAGTAAGTGACTGGATGATAATGTCGTGAGACTAGTAATACACCCTATGGTCCTTAATATATGACTTTTTTCTCCATAATATATGACTCATTTTGGGAGTTGATCTTGATCCTAAATGTAAGACATATTTTCATGTTTGTAGTATTTTCCAAACTTATCATTATTGATACTCTCCAACAATAATCAAGTAAGAAAAGAATTAAGAAAGGGTGCTTTAAAAAATATGTCATATTAACTAATTTAAATAGTTTCCTTAATTTAATCAAATTAAGTAATACGTCTTGTAATTAATGAGGGAAAAATATGAAAAATGATATTAAAAACGTCAAGCAAACTTATTGGTGTCTCTTATAAATATGAATAAGTCATTCTTAAAAAATTGTCTTATATATAGTGTTGGGTGGTGTATATACTATTGGACGTTTTTAAAAAAAAAAAAAAACTTGTGATGAGAGCAATTTAGTTGGGATCATGTGAGGGGAAAGCTTGGGGTTTGGGAAAAGAAGAGAGAAGTGAAAAGGGACAAAATGTGAATTGAACCAAAAAGTGCAACTTATTATTTGATTAGACACTAAACAACTTTGTTCCACGTGGTTTGGTATATGTTGTTTCAAACTCCTATGAAAAAAAAAAACATTATTATCTTTTCCCCTAAATTCCGGACCACCTTTAATTTACATATATTACTTCCACTATGTGTGTCCATTATTTTCAATTCTTTGTGACAAAAAAAAAAAAAAACCTTCCTCCTCCTAAGTTATCTTTAGTTATATGTTTTGATTAACTTTTGAAAAATAGTTTTTACGTTTTACGAGATAAGTATGTGAGAAGAGTTTTATCTTAACCTGAGAAAAAGTGCTTCTAAAATCGCAGTTTGGGTGTCACCCAAAGACACACTAAATAGTGGAAGAAAAACATATGCTTCATCTTCTGCTAATTACAAGATTTATTAATAAGTTTACAAAAATTTAAAATTTTAGTTAATTAAATAATATTTTTGAAATTAGTTAGGAAATATTATTATAGTTTAGACAAATAATTTAACTATTTTAATCTTTATTATAAATCACTTCTAACATCACTAATCAAGAAAACCTTCAAGCTTATTAGTTTAGTCTAAAAATTTAATAATCTTATTGATTTGCCCCAATTGAATATGCATACTTTAAAAATTACTAACATGCACCAACATTTAAAGAGGGGGTAAAGGGGAAAATTGGTAATAAAAAATAAATGAAACACCTTATAATTAGGATAAAAATTTAATTTCTTTCTAATTTTTATGGACCAAAGTGGTATATTAGGAGGCATGGAAAATGTCACTATAATAATGAGAAGAGACATATAATTTAGGGTTAAGTACCAATTTTGCCCCTAAAGTACGCGACCAGGAGCAATTTTGCCCTTTAAGTTTTCGGCGGAGCAATGTTGCCCCTGAAGTCTCAAAACGTAGCAATGTTGCCCCTCCGTTAAAAACCCTAACGTTGATTGTTAGTTGACCGTTAGGGTTCCGTTAGGGTTTTTAACGGAGGGGCAACATTGCTACGTTTTGAGACTTCAGGGGCATCATTGCTCCGCTGAAAACTTAAGGGGCAAAATTGCTCCTGAGCGCGTACTTCAGGGGCAAAATTGGTACTTAACCCTATAATTTATTAGAAATGATATTATTCATATATTATGAATAATAGGAATTAATTGGATGTGACTTTAATTTCTAAAGTATTTTGTTAAAGTCTAGATCCCACACACCAATCAAATAAAGGGAAGATGGTGCCTTGACTCATCCTTTTCTTTTCAAACACTTCCTTGCTAAGGATGGGACACTTCATCCTACTTAATTATAATCTCTTCTTAGATTTTCCTTTTCTGTTAAATATTTTCTTTGATCTTAAATATAAGATAAAGTTAATTTTTTTAAAGAAATTAAGAAAACTAATTAAATTACTTTAAAGTATTTATATTTATCATTTTTTGTTCAAACTATTTTGCCTAACTTATAAACTGATATATAATCTAAAGATATACAACATATAATATGATTAAGTATCTTATTTAGCTTCCTTAATTTCTTAAAAAAAACAAAAGTTAATAATGTCTTATATTTAGGACATAGTATTTATTATTTCTATGATATTAAATATTTGGATATTATTGTTCACCTAAAAATTATTTGGATATTACTCTTCACATGAGTTTGTATATAATTAAAGTAAAGTGACTAAAATAATGATGGTTAATTGGATACAAATGAAAAATACAGTCTTTGAAACATCCCAAAATTTTTATAAAATTAATGCATCTCCCTCATAAATGCCCCTAATTCACAGCATATTTTTTTTATAAAAAAAAAACAAATCATAGAATGAAAATTATTGTGCTAAATGCTAATATTAAAATTAAAAAAATATTGGTCTATTCTTGTAAAATAACATGATACTACTAACTACTAATAAGAGCATTAAGATATAAATACTTTTATGATTGATATATAAATATTTATGGAGCTGACTCATCGCCACCTTTCTGCTTGTGAAAGTGTTTAGTGGAAGAGTCAAGGGTATTGGATTCAAAAATCAAAAGTAAACCATTCTTTAATTCTTAATAATGATAAATTAATCTCAAACATATGGTGAAATTAAATAATGATTTATTTGGTCCACTTCCCAAGTTTCCCTGTTAACTTCTTTTTTTAAAAAATAAAAAATAAATTGAAGTTTCATTATTTACCTTTATCATCATGTAGAATTTGGACAAATTTTAAATTATACATGCTCAATTGAATAATTTAATTGTAAAACTTCCTTGGCGAAAAAAACTAGAATTTAAAATTATAAACTATTTATCATTGTTGTTACTCGGATAATTTAATCCTTAATTATTATCGTTGCATCATTACCATTTGAGTTAGTTTTAGAGGATTGTGTTGTAAAAAATTAATTAATTTATTTAGCTGAAATGTCAAATTATTGAATTATTTAAAATAAAAGTTAAAGTATTTTTTTTTTTTGTTAAATAAAAGTTGAAATTTGAAATCTTTAAATAATATCTATATTTTGTATTTAAAAATATTTTAAGTTATAGTATAATTTATTAAAGGGATTTGAATTAGTAACAGAGTGTGACGGTGGTATTGTGGGGTGGTTCGGTTTATGTAGGAACTAGGATATTCAAATATTAGGAATATAAAAATAATTAGGAAATTTTTCATGTGATGCATGAAATAATAAAAAAATTAGAATATTAAATATCAAAATAATATTAAATATCAGATTTATAAAAGCTATTATCTTTTTATGAAATTTATAGAAGGCATTCTTTCCATACCTTTTTTTAACGGCCTTTTCATACCTTATTAATCCATGAATTACAAATAATGAGAATTATTGTTAATGTTATAAAACTAAGTAAAATACAAGGGAGATTAAGATGAGGGAGATGAAGAAATGCAAGAGAGAAATGGAGAGCAAGGAGAGAGTGATTCTTCTTTTTATTGTTGTAGCTCAACCTTTGATACATGCCTACTATATATAGGCAATCAATCTTCAACTTCCATTACAAGAGTAACATACAAGAGTAAATCTACATAATGGTATATTATGGAATATTGTAAGTTATATGAAACTCCCACTAAGCCATTCATGTCATAGGTTATATGGCTTCAAGTGTAGAATTCCAAAAGACTCTTCTTGGAAGGTTATGGACATTCACACCAATATTGGAATATTTATAACACTCCCTTGAATGTCCATTATGAATGTGCCTCATTAAAAACTTTAACTAGGAAAACCCGGTGGGATAAAAACCTAGCTAAAGAAAAGAGTACATCATCCATTGATACATTGTCTAGTGCTTTGCCTCATTAAAAACCTTTCTAGGAAAACCCAGTGGGACAAAACCTAGATAAGGGAAAAGAGTACGGCGTGTATCGGCTCCCCTTTGACAATATCGGTATTACTCCCCCTGATGACAACATTGCTTCCGATGTCTTTGTGTTGGTGAAGAACTATATTTTGCTAATAATCAAGATACATTAGTGCTCCAATAGCACTAAATTATGGTACTTCTGGACCAAGTAGTTCTTCTTCAAATTCTTTGTTGATTACTCGAGGTCAGAATTGGTCTTTACCCGCCTACAAATACCTTACAATCGTTGGGGTACATGATGAATGTGACTTTTCTATATAAAATCGTTATAGGACATTCTTTGTATAATCTTCTTCAAATACAAAGATCACATTTTATAGTTACTCAATCTGTAATCCAAGACAAAATTTTGTTCAGCCCAAGTCTTTCATTTCAAATCCTTTCTTCATATAATTAATTGCCTTTTGAAGCTCTTCAGGAGTTCAAATGATGTTGATATCATAAACAACAATTATAGCAAATTCATTGCTAGATCTTTTCATAAAAATGCATGGGCATATTGGGACATTTTTGTACCCATATTTCTACAGATATTTCTTGAGAAGATTATACCACATGTGTCATAATAGCTTCAAGCCATATAGGGACTTACTTAACTTAATTAAGTATTGTTCTTAAGAACTTTAATTAGATGCTTTGAACATCTTGAGTCCTTCATGGACTTATATTTCTGGCACATTAAGTCCTTCAGGAACATATGCTTCTGGCACCTTAAGTCCTTTGGGAACGCGTGCTTCTAGAACCTTTAATCCTTCGGGGACACGTGCTTCTGGCACCTTAAGTCCTTCAGGGATTTTTATATAAATATCACTATCAAGTGTGTCACACAAATAGGCAGTTACAATATCCATTACATGCGAGATCAAGCTCTTCATTTATTGCTAGGCTAATCAAATAATGAAAAGTAATTGCATTCACTTCTGGTGAATATGTTTCTTCAAAATCAATGTCAAGCCTTTGTGTAAAACTTTGGACTACAAGGCTTGCCTTATTATTTCACCTTTTCCATTTCTTATTTCATACAAATATCTATTTGTATGCATCTGGCTTTACATCTTCTGGTGTATGGACTACGAGTCCAAATATTTTTCATTTTGCCAATGACTTTAATTTTGTATTAATAGCATATTTCCATAGGGGCCAATTCTTTCACCGTTGGCACTTGCTAATGGATTTTGACTCATGATCCTCATCATCATTCATTACATCATATGCTATATTATTAGCAAAGATGTCGTCAACGTTGACTTCTTTTTGGTCCCATCGGATTCTATCATAATTTATTGAGATCTCATTATTTCCCATATTTCAGGTACAGGTCTCTTCGGGACTACAACATTCTCTTCTCGGAGATATCTCTACTAGAGATCATAACTCTTCAAGAGATACTATTCGGAGCTACTAAACTTTTTTAATTATCCTCAATTTGATCATCTATCTTCTTAGCTCCTTTTCTCTTTTGAGGATTTTTTTCTTTGGAACCGATGGACCTTTCACGCTTCAGGCGTGCTTTAAATTCATTTCTAATAGGTTGTCCTTCAGGGACATCAATTATAATAGGAGCATTAGCAGTTGGGACATGTGACTTTGTCACTTTCTATGGGTCAGTAAATGCTTCTGGCATTTGGTTAGCTAAATTCGGAAATGAATTATCTTTTGAACTTCTAGTTCACGATTTTTCTACGAGGATCAAAATGAGCCAATAATTCATTCCAACTAATCTCTTTACCCAAACCGCTTATCTTCTCCCCTCATGTTGGGAAAACAATATCAATTCACAATTAACTAATCATGTAGTATAAGTCTCCTAAATCCATTTGTTACTTTTAGAAACATCATTTTGTTTCATTTAGAGACAAACAAGAAGAAGGAGGTCCTTATACAACATTTATCCCAACTTTCTTTCTATATCCATCTTATGTGCATTATGGTGGATTTATAAGCATTACACATTCAAAACTTTTCGATGGAATTAATCGGCTTTTGACCACAAGCCAATTTTTACAGGAGAATTTTGTTGGCTTATATAAATGTTGCAAATATACCAACATATAAATTTTGTTCTCATGAGTATTCAATACATGATTTCTGGATCATATAATCTGAAATAGCGCTTAATTTATTCAAACATAAATGCAAACTTCAGGTTGCAATCTTACAAACTTCTGGTTGTAAGCTAATATTTTCACATGTAACCATCTTATAGATGCATCTCTCAAATTTGTATGGTTTACATGTCATTTCAATGGGCCCATATAATTCAGTTTGATATATTTCCAGAGATCCATTACCAATCATGAACTATAATATACTCATAGTCATTTCTATTTGAGAACAATCAGCACATAATCTTATTTGCATTATACATATATATGACTCGGATGATCAAACAAGTCATGCCAACAACAACTTTATTTGGATCAGTAAATTTCTGGTTTATTGTAACATATATCACAAACTGATATCTATAACTGATATCTTCTGGTATACAATACTATTTAAACCATAAACTGATATCCATTTTGGGATATCTATTAAACTTTATGTGAGAAGTATATAACATTTCAAAAATTAGCTCACACTTGTATTCTAAACTCACTTCAAAAATTAGCTCACACTTGTATTCTAAACTCACACTTGTTTTCTAACAATCTCCCCCTCAAGTGTGAGTCATATAAACATACTTTCTTTATATCTAATTTCAAAATCACATAATTTTATTACTCATTAACAATATACTTCAATTTGCTTATATATGCAAAATATATAGTCCATCACATATGAAAATCTTCATAATCAAAATAACTTAAAATCACATAGATGGTAACTTCAAATTAAATATCATATTACCTTCTGGGCTTATTCTTTCTTTCTTTCTTTCTCTTGACTTCAAAATAAATCTGGACATATTTTTCTGCAGCTCTATGCCTTTATTTGCAGCATTGACAAACATTTGATTTGCATTAGCAAACTTTTAGTTTGCATTTACAATCTCTTGCATTATTATTTGTAAACTTCTGATTTACAATAGCATGTATTTCTTATATGATATCTATTTCTGTCTCTAAAATATACTAATTAGTCTCTAGGACTATTCGCCTTTAGAATTTATTATGACATAATCTTTGCAAGTTATTGTCTTCTGGACAATACTTTTCCAAGGCTTTGAAAATCTTATTGTATCATAGAATATTTGAAACACAAGCCTTCAGGACCTTGATATTCATTAACAAACAAATTTCACTTTCTTGTCCACCATTCATTTTTGAATGTGAACTAGCTCCTACATCCTTTTTGTGGGTAGAAGACTGAAGGACTAAATATCACATAAATTGTAATACTATGTAATATCACATAAATTGTAATACTATGTACATAGTGGGGAGAGAGATATCATAGTGATATGATGACATTTTTTTAACATATTTATTATGCCCAATAGTTTTCCTTTTGTGGCTTTTATCAATAATATTTCTCCACTTCAGGTGAGAATTTGAACCATCATACGCATTGTTTGGCCATATGAGATCAAGGAATTAATTCGAAATTACTTAAAACCTCTCTCACAATATTACTACATAGAGCAAATTGGATATAATCATTTATAACAAACTTTTAGAAGAACAACCATCTTTAGGTGGTTATACAATTTCCTTTAATTTGTTCTAAAGAACAAGGGGGGTCTTTTAATGCCAAATATTTACAAATGATGCCATTTTGTCTCATCATGGCTTCAGGCCAAATTGTGCCTCCTCTTGACTTCTAGCCAACTTTCTCTTCATGAGAAATTAAATCAATATGACTTTCAACCGTTTATCTCCGTGATAAACATAAATTATATATGGTTTTTTAGCCATTATATATTATTAGAATATCTAATATAAAAACACTAATGATAATAACAGGAAATTCACAAAAATAATTCATAAAGTATTGCAATAAAATTAAAATTTTATGGCTTGTGCCATTTATCTTCGTGGATAAATAAAAGTTGAACATGATGGCTTTAGACTAATTAGTCTCATGGCTTCGGGCCAATGATGAGAATTTAGAATTATATGGCTTCTGGCCTTTTATCTTCAGGATAGATAAAAATTAAATATATGTTTCTAGCCATCCAATAAAATAAAAGATTAAAAAAATATATGACTTCAGTCATATAATACGGAATCAAATGAATATGGCTTCTAGCCATTTTGTAACATACATAAAAGAAAATGTATATATATGACTTCGCCATATAATATAAAAATAGGAATCAAATGAATATGGCTTCGCCATATTATATCAAAATAATAAATCAAAATGTATATGACTTCGGTCATATAATCTCAAAATAGTAATAAAAGGAATATGGCTTCGGCCATATAATAGGAAATCGAGCAATATGACTTCGGTCATATAATAAGAAAAATAAAATGACATGTAAATTGGATAATAAAACATAACAATAAAAGTAAAAGCTTAAAGTAAATGTTATGTTAGTACCATAAAGTAAATGTTAGTAACATAAAAATAAAGGTTATGTAAATGTTAGTAACATAAAGTAAATGTTAGTAAGATAAAAATAAATGTTATGTTCATCTCTCTTCTTTTTTTTTTTTCTTTTTTTTTTTCTGGGTATCAACGATTCATATTCCGTGCCAACCATAGGTTCTCCATGGGAAATTGCCTTATAAGGCAATTTCGTTCTTGAGAATAGTCTCTTCCTTTCACATCTTGATTCCCTTAAAGAAGGATATGGATGAAGTTCCAATAAAGAGGATGAGGATGAAGCAAAGTGAGCATGGGGACGAAAATGCCTCCGTAACGTGCATGGGAATGGAATGAGATGGATTGGGGGGTGTGGCGAAGAATGCTTTACGGAGAGATGATGATCAACACAGGAAGGAGGCTCAATTGCTTAGAACTTCGTGCTGATAACGTGTTATAAAACTAAGTAAAATACAAGGGAGATTAAGATGAGGGAGATGAAGAAATGCAAGAGAGAAATGGAGAGCAAGGAGAGAGTGATTCTTCTTTTATTGTTGTAGCTCAACCTTTGATACATGCCTACTATATATAGGCAATCAATCTTCAACTTCCATTACAAGAGTAACATACAAGAGTAAATCTACATAATGGTATATTATGGAATATTGTAAGTTATATGAAACTCCCACTAAGCCATTCATGTCATAGGTTATATGGCTTCAAGTGTAGAATTCCAAAAGACTCTTCTTGGAAGGTTATGGACATTCACACCAATATTGGAATATTTATAACAGTTAAGACTTTATACATATAAAAATCGCATCTAATTAATATATTTTGTTCATATTTATAACAATAAACATTTGAAAGTGTTATATAAAAAAAAAAAAAGCAGCTTCCACAGCTAATCCATCTGCTTGGTACCTTTCCTCGGTCTTCCAGGGAGAAAAAAGAAATTTCCCTTCGGTTCTTAAGATAAGATTTATTTACTTAATTTAATTCGATTAAGAAAGTTAGTTTATAAAACATGTTTTTTTTCCTCAAACACTATAATCACCTTCCTTAATTCTTTCCATCTCTTTCTTTTTTTATACGACTTTTCATCTCTCTCCTACTTGACTATTATTGAAAAAGTATAATAAGGATAAATTAGAAAAATATTGATAAGTATTAAAAATAGGCTTTATATTTAATACTAATATCAATTCTTCAATTAGATTCTATATTAAGGACCGAAGGGAATATTAATAAGGACTATCTTTTTCTTCGATATCATACTTTATACTCCTTTAATCCTAAATATATGACATAATTTGTAGTATAAATATAGAACATACCACTCTGGTCCTATTTATAAGTCTAGTTTGACCAAATCTCACATACCAAGGAGAGTTGGGTATCTCAATGATTATGAAACAAATTTCCAACTTTACCCTCATTTATGAACCCACCTTTTAAAATTTATTATCAAATCTCTCTCATATTTTTCTTTTTCCAACATGACTAGGCAATCTCTCTTATCCTTATTAATATGAGCAGAATTGTTATAATCTCATGTATTTGGTCAAAATAGACTTATAAATAGGACCAATTTTTTTGGTCAAAGTGGACTTATAAATAAGACCAGAGTGGTAGTTTGTAGTGTAAACTATGTCCTATATTTATGACCGAATGTGGTATATAACATATGAAAGTGTTGGGCAAAATAAATTTGTGATTAATTAGAGATGATGTGACTTCAACTGCCCCCTTTGAAAATGATGAAGAAAACAAGAATTCCCTACGCAATGATTGATTTGTTTTGCATAAAACAAGGATTCACATGTGCATATTACGCACCCAGCTAGTGAATCTGCCACTGCCAAAAGCCAAAACTAGTATCTTCAAATTCAAATGTTTTGAGACAACCTAGAAGTGGGTGTTCATATGCAGACAAACTTTGCAATTTGTTTTGTTTTCCATTGCTTCCTGTTTTATCATGTTTCATGCGCCTATTAAACCACCTAATGAACCCTTGAGAGAATTCAAACTCAACATTATGCTTAAGAATTATAGATTAATCAAAATAATTGATGAGAACTAGTACTAGTACTATGTTTTGAGACATATGGGACTTTCACTTAGTCATACTTCACTCCATTTGTTCTTCGGTTAAAACTTTTTACCAATCATATATTATCAGTTTGTTTAAAATGATGATCAGAGCCCTTAAAGAGTAGCTTTTTCAATCGTGATTTATGGTTTACAAGATAAATATGTGAATGTAGTTTTGTTTTGACTTATGTAAACATACTTATCAAGTAGTTAAAATCGAAATTTTACGTAAAATCGGAAGAGAGATAAAAAATTGTAAAACGTAAAATCGTAACGTAAAAAAATCGTAAAACTATAAAAGCGTTTGGAAAATTAGTAAAATCATTTTAATGAAAAAAATCGTAAAAACGTAAAATCACAATGATAAATAGAGTTTTTAACTACACTGATACTTTTTGGCAAAAAAAAAAAAACTACATTGATACTTATAATAATCAAATTCAAACAATCACATAATATATGTAGATAGCTATTTCTATAAAATCAACCTTTTAATGAAAGCATCAGTATCATGAGCATATTGGTAAAAAAGCATGAGTCTAAAATGAGATACTACCTCCGATCCTTAATATAAGATTTCATTCATAGTGCAATACACTATAAATGAGATCTTATATTAATGATTGAAGGCAGTATCATGCACTATGAATGTAGTATCATTTACATGCTCATAAGCCCTACTTTTTAGGTCAAACTCTTCAATATAAGATTCAGAACAAGCTTTGAAATGAGTGAATGATAAAACCTCGTTTGATGCTCAAGGGTTGGATATGGTCCCAATTTCACTGTTTTATCCATTTGATTACCACACCACCACACATCAGAAGATCAAAATATTTATCTAACTTCTGGTTGAGAAAGTAAAGCATAGGGTCAAACTTGAATGTTTTTATATTTTATAACTTTAACCTATGATTCAATAATTGCATTGTCTGAGTGGAGAAACCTATGTATAGACTATTAACAAATCAAGTTTCAGGTAGTGTGTTAATTGACTTGTCCTTTAATTTACACGTGAACCGATAGGCACAAATTCCAACCTTTGTAATAATGTGCTCGTTACTTGTAAATTATTCATCATGCTTCTTATATATAGCTTTTCCTCTTATTAAATCTCTATTTGTATTCCAATATAGCCTTGTTTGGTTCCATTTGCAACCTTAGAACATTAGTACATGTCCCTCGTATTCAAATTCAAAATAATAATAATAATACAACTCTCCTTGTACCCTTTACTATATGAAGAAAATTAAACACTCTATTTTCATTATCATTGGAAGTAGAAAGAATATTGGGAGAGAATCTTAAAAATCAAAGGAACAAGTTAATTCAAGAGAGATAAAAGTAAGATGAAATCTTTATAAAGACTTATGGTTTAAATCCTCCTAATATATAAAAAAGTATTATATATTATAAGGTAAATCAATATGAATCCTGAAAAAGGAATACAATCATTGAAAAATCTTAATAATAAATAGTAGTATAGATCTTTTATTATCTTCTACAATAAAACTTGTCATTGAATGGTTTATTTTTGGGATTTTTTTAGGGAAAATGACAAATAAATATCATCTGAATTTGTAAAACCCTCCAGAAGCCCATCAAATTTGTAAAAAGACTGAGAAATGACAATGACCTATGAGGGATATGCAAATTCGGGTGAAAAGTCCACACTGCCCTTAAGTAACTTTATGAAGACACTGGAGGGAGTAAGGATACTCCATTCTCATTCGAAATCCATTTCTCATTTGACTGCCCTAGTGTGTTCTTCATCGTCTTCATCGAGATGCTCGTTCTTCATCGTCTTCCTCGCGACGCTGTGAATCCCTTAAGAAAAATATGGTTTGATTTTCTGAAATTTTAATCATTTGGGATGTGGTGGTTGTTGGGGCTAGACTTCATTATTAGAAGGTGAAGGAATGAGAGATGAAGAAAAAGGTGAACAGTAAAACGAGCTCAAGAGGTTGAAAAATCTAGTAATGAACAGTAAATGCATTTGAGGAAGAAGATGAACCGTAAATGTGGACTTTTAACAAAATTCGTAATGGGATGAACAACTTTCAACGACTATTTTCCCATAAACCGTCGTTGAAATTTAAGCAAAAAAAAAAAACAGTACTTTTGACGACTGTATTTTTTAAAAAAATCGTCAAAAATAATACTTTTAACGACTGTTTTCTTGAAAATAGTCGTTAAACGTTTTGAAAGTCGTTAAACTATGGTTGAAAGTTAAGCAAAAAAAATAAAAGTTACAACGATTGTTTTTAAGAAAATAGTAGTTGAAAGTACTTTTGACGGCTGTTTTTAAAAAAACAGTTGTAAAAAACGTTTAACGACTATTTTTAAGAAAATAGTCATTAAAAGTATTGTTTTTGACGATTTTTTTTTAAAAACAGTCGTCAAAAGTACTTTTTTTTTTTTGCTTAACTTTCAACGACGGTTTATATGAAAATAGTCGTTGAAAGTTGTTCATCCCATTACGAACTTTGTTAAAAGTTCACATTTACTGTTCATCTTCTTTCTCAAATGCATTTATGGTTCATTACTGGATTTTTTAGCCTCATGAGCTCGTTTTACTGTTCACCTTTTTCTTCATCTCTCCTTCCTTCACCTTCCAACAATAGAGTCCAGCCCCAGCAACCACCAAATCCTAAACGATTAAAATTTCAAAAAATCAAATCAGATTTTTCTTAAGGGATTCACGGCGTCGCGAGGAAGACGATGAAAAACGAGCGTCGCGATGAAGACAATGAAGAACGCGCTAGGGCAATCGAATGAGAATGAAGTAGCCTTACTCCCTCCAGTGTCTTCATAAAGTTATTTAAGGACAGTGTGGACTTTTCACCCGAATTTGCATATCCCTCATAGGTCCTTATCATTTCTTAGTCTTTTTACAAATTAAGTAGGCTTCTGGGGGTTTTGCAAATTCGGATAGTATTTATTTGTCATTTTCCCTTTTTTTTATCTTACAGTGATTTTTCCTATGTTATATGTCAATGTCAATATATTCAAAAGAAAAAATTAGAAAGATACAAATCCCAAAAAGTAGGTGGAAAGCTGGAGAATGCTCTCCCTAGAAAGACATCGTCGCAAAAAAATGTACTTAACACACTCTTTATATAGACCTGCCATAGCTTCTTCTTCTCCCATACTCAACCATTCACTGCTCCTCATTTCTACACTCCCATTCTCTTGCAAATTTCCACACTCATCTGACTCTCCCTTACATTATTTTCCCCATCTCATCTTTTTTCTCTGCCATTTTTTTTGCAGCCATGCCAAGTTCTAGAGCCTCATCAGAGAAGAAAACCCAGATGGGTTTGCTTCTTCAAACCAACCCATCTTCTTTTGGTGAACAGAGAAGAGGAAGAAGAAAGAAAGGAGAAGCAGGGAGGTTTCTGGGAGTGAGAAGAAGACCTTGGGGAAGATATGCTGCAGAAATTAGAGACCCAACAACTAAAGAAAGACACTGGCTTGGCACCTTTGATACTGCTCAAGAAGCTGCTTTAGCTTATGACAGAGCTGCTTTGTCCATTAAAGGAAGCCAAGCAAGAACCAACTTTGTTTACACTGACATTAACACAACCTTTGGCAATACTCTTGTTTGTCCCTTTGATGATGTTCATCAGATTCAGTCACTCTTTAACACTCCTCAGACCAAACAGTCAACAACCTATCAGAACAGCCCACCTCAGCTTTCTGAGACTACTACTACTACTGTTGCTGCATGTGATCATCCTTCTTCTTCTCCTTCTTCAGCTCAGGAGGGTGGTGATAATAACTTGTTCTTCTTCTCCAATGATGATTCTAAATCAGGTTACTTGGAATGCATAGTTCCTGATATCTGTTTTAGACCCTCTTCTTCTCCTTCTTCCAATGATACCAACAATGCCTTAATTCCCTGTGCTGAAGAAACAAGTGACCAAAAGATAACTCAAGAAGCTGTGAAGAACATAGCCTCATCAAGCTCTGGAGATTTCACTTACCCAAATTACGAACTTGGTCAAGAAACAATCTGGGATTGGAGCTGCAGTGAACTTGCTGCTATATTTAACAGTCCATTGAAGGTTGAAGATACAGACAGTTCTATCTGTGGGATATTGTCTCAACCTGCTGCTACTTCATCAACCAATTATGTTGAATCACTTCCTTCATTTGATGTTGATTTCTCATACACACTCTTCTGATCAGCTCTGGCTCATCATTTTATGATGGAATCAATAAAACCCTGTTTTGGACAATATGATCTCAGTTATATCAGTTGTTCTACTTGGAAGTTAAATATATCAGCTCTTGTAAGGATCATATAGTATCAAAACTAAGTTGGAATTACAAGATCAAAACTTTCGAGTGTAAAATGATGCAAAAATTGATCTTTGAAAGAGTCCAAGAGATATATATTGAAAAGATGAATTTGGGTGTTTTTTTTTTACTGTCATGCTACTTTGTATCTTGTTGGGCCATTGGCTTTATCAGTGTTGTACTTGCATGCACTAGTACCTTTTTGGTTGAAACATGGGATGGTCTAATTCTAGCATGCCTTTTTGATTCGTTTAATGTAATTGCCACACTTGAAATTTAGGAAAAAGTTTGGAAAGAAAAAGGCTAGGGTTGCTGCAGTTTGCTCTCTAAAATTAAGGCCAAGTCATTAGTCATTTGTGTGAGTGATAATACCCTGTTTTTGCTCACACGCATTAATTAAATATTTTTAAATTATTGAGTGATAGCATGATAGAAAGATATAGAGATCCTTCTTTTCGGCGGCTTGCCTTCACTTTTGGACACAAAATATAAAGGCACTGCATGTATTGGCTCACACCAAGATTTCTGACCGCAATAAACAAATTAGGCATTATCTTTATTTTTAAATAGTATTCATCAAATAAAATTTATTTTATAAAGAAAAAAAATGCAAATAAGCGAGATACCTCTTTCTATTTTTTATTTATAGTCAAATGCTCGAATCTGAGACTCATTTAAGCGTGACATTCAGTATTGTCATTAGGGTAGCTTGACATTAACAACTGGAGATCTCTCTAAGTGAATCAGCTAAGTAAATAAGTATATAGGTGGTTGGTTGTATAGTGTTTAAGTAAAGAACTTAACAAGATGACAATGACAATTATTATGATTTTTTTAAAAGGACATTTATTTTGAACATATGTTAGTAATGTTAATGGAAGCATGAAAAAAATGAAAAATTACATGACTTCTTCATAACTTATTTAAATAGATTTTGTGGTTAAGTATCATTTTTATTCTAGAAGTTTTGTTTTGGAAGTACTGAGCACCTGAAAGTTTTTTTAAAGAGTAAAAGTTTTTCTAGAAGTTAACAAAACGTAGCAATTTGCTCCGAAAGTTTTAACTTAGGAGCAGTGGATATCCAGAAATTTTTTTAGGAGCAATTTTGCCCAAAACGTAGTAAAAACTTAACAGTAAAAAATAACGATTTTTTTAACTTCCGGGGTAAAAATTATTCCAAAAAAATAAATTCGGGTTCCCAATGTTCCCAAGGCAAAACTTCCAGAACAAAAATGATACTTAACCCATAGATTTTGCTTTAGTGAGTATTCACAAAAATCCTTACAAATAAACCAACTATATATATTACATAACTTTATAATAAATCATACTATTTCAAAATTATAAATGATACGGATTAGTTCAAATCATATGCATTATATGATAAAGATTTGTTTAACTGCATGTTTAATTTCATGATTTGGAATTTTTTGATGTTTTTTAACATGAAACCAACGACTTTTTGATTCATACAACGAGCACAGTTCGTGCATGTTACTATGTTAGTACTTAGTACTCATACTTGTATTTACACTTAATAACTTTATAAAGCTAATATGAAAATATTAATAATAAGAAATAAATTTAAATTATTAAAACATGATTCAAATATTTTTAAACTATAGTGAATAGGTCATTACTAAAATATTTTATGAATTATTTTTTTATTTTTATATTATAGTTGTGAATTGATTAGATTGAAATGAGTTGCACTATAACTACTAAAAAAAAAATGATATTATTCATACCTTATAAAATAAAGTATCTTACTCATAGTGTAATATTTTACACACACGTGTGTATGTATATATAATATGTGTACATGTATTTATGAAAGTATATAAATCAAGGTACTAAAAATTACGACCTCCGGTCCTAATTTAGGACCGGAGGGAGTAGATCCATCATTTAATTGGTTAAAATTAGTGATCAAATGATGGGGGAACGAGGGTCAACCCCATCATAATCGAAATTAAAATAATATAATTTGATTAAAACATATAACCTTAAAAAGAGTAATATTTAAGTAAAAATAGTATTACTTCTGATCCTAATTATAAGAATACTTTTGTAGTGTAAATTGCACTACAAAAGTGTTCCTATAATTAGGACCGGAGGGAATATCAATCTAACAAAACAAAGTTACTGAAACATAATTATGACGTTATGCTATTTTTTCTTTTCAAGTCAAAATAATATTATTTTGAGTCAACATGTTTAAAATTCTTGACCAAACCAATTAGGAATCTCTTTTATAGATTCACTAGTCTAACTAGTCAATTAGAGGTAAATTTTAACGTGATATGAACCAAAAAATGGAGACAAAGGGAATGGGAAGGTAAGGTGAATGTCCATGCCTAGTTGTGAGGGTTTGGGTAACTTTAAAGCCGTGGTTTCAGAAGTGTTTTTACATAAGTCGAAGTAAAACTCCTTTCACGAACTTACTCCATAAATCGTAAAAATTATTATTCTAAAAAAGTTAATTCAATTTCAAACACACACACACACAAACAATTCAAAAGCAAGCAGGATGTGTGGAAGACCAAATTCATCCGTACGATTCAGAAGATGAAAACGAGGTAAGGGCAGAGGATATAGGGTATGTCGGGATAAAGTAGCGTAGACTAGACAAAGGCCTCACATTTTCTTTCTGGTTCCTTTTCATCAACAGTAAAACAGAATCTGGAGAGTGCAGCCCTGCAGATCTTCAAAACCAGTGTTCTTCCCAACGCAACACTATAACATCGTAGTAGTTAGAATTAGAAGAAACCCTATATCACATCCCCAAGATTCAACCAACAAATATCCTGTCACCTTTTCAATATTTCAATTTCATGTAAAATCTTAAGCTGGCCCAAGAACAGTGAACATACTTTGTCTTCCCCAAAGTTGATGCAATCAGATTGTAATCATATGTGATTCCAGAAATTCAATGTACTTTAGCCTCAGATTCTAATTATAGATTATGTAGGACATCAATGTGACTACTCCATCGATAAATTTATTACTCCCTTGGTTCTAATTATAGATTATTTTGGAGTTGTCCTTAATCTTAAATATAAAAGATAATTTTAAATTTTGTCAATTTCTTCCCTAAATATTTTTATTGATATTTCTTCAATAATAATTTAATCATCCATCTATGTATTATGCAAAGTGAGTGTTGCTTTTTAAATAATATAAAATTTAATAATCTAATAATTATTTTCTTATGCTTTTCATTTGAGAAAATTTTTATCATTGCACTTTATATTTAGCCTCCAATCTAACGGGTTGGGTTTCTCTCATTATCTCTTTCTCATTATCCCTCATCATCTCTAAATCATATCCATCAAATCAACCATAATATCACTTTAATATTTCTCTCACCTTTCCAATCAATGGTCCAGATGAGCTAATGAGGGAAAATGAGAAGAATAATGAGGAGAGAATCCTCTTCCCAATCTAACGTGTTGATTCATGCTCCCTCCGTCACCTTCATATGGAATTGTGAAAGGAAAAGTAGAAAACTAGTACTCCCTCCGTCCCTAATTATAGGAGCAAATTTTGGAGTTAGTTTTGGTCCTAATTATAAGAGCAAGTTTTAACTTTTGTCAATTTTTTCCTATAATACCCCTATTTATACTTATTATTAGGAACATTATATATATATGTGTGTTTACATATATATATATATGTGTGTTTGTGTTTATGTGTGTCAATATATATATGTGTAGATATATATGTGTGAACACACACAAACATATATAAACATATATATATGTGTGTGTGTGTGTAGATATATGGGTGTGTGTCTCTATGTATGTAGATAAATCTATATGTATACACATATATACACACACATATTTGTTTATATAGTGTTCTAGCGTAGAACCAGAACCCTAACCCTGATGGGGCAAGGATGTTGATGTTGATTGGGACTTGACCTAGGAGAGATTCCTAGGGCCTACGTACCCTGAAGAGGGATCAAAGTCCACGTAGTTCGAGGATTGATGGATGAGGCGTTTAGCCTAAAGGGGTCTGTATGCTCTGAGATGGCTGTCTGTGAATAGCCGGAGCGTAGACCGTTGTAGAAGAAAGATGTAGAAGATAATAGATAGATCATCTGTCTAAGATGATCCTCCTGATCTCTTAGGTTCACGCTCTATATGTAGATGGCTCCCACGTTGTGCGTGTCCAAGGATCGTGCAAACCGCCCTGGTCATGGTTGGGTCCCACAGTTAGTGGGTTGTGATAGTGAGATAGTGGGCCTTGACTAGGTCCATAACACACAATCGTATAGTAATTGCCCCCGACTGGTAGTCCAGTCTCTGGGTCAGCCGGGTGGATTTGTTGAATCCGGATATCGTATCGGAGTTGCCGCCACTCGTTTGATTTTGATAGTGTCTATCCGAGTTTCAAAGAACTTCGGAGTTACTTGTCTTCGATTGAATTGCCCCGCACATGTAGTCCGGTTAATTTTGCTTTGAAACTTGTCTGTTTCTTTTATGATCGCCTGATCTCTTCTTCTTTGATCATCCGGTCTCCGGGTTTGTTTGCAAGGGCCGATAACAATGGCCTCGCGTAATTTGGAAACCGGGCTAAGTCTTGAAGCGCCCGACTTGCGAAAGCTTACGGTGGCGGCTTCGCTTGGTAAAAGCCGGTTCGATGACCCTTGCACGGAGTCCTGATCAGAATCGTATTAAGTGTAACCGGGTCCGCTTCTTTTCATTAATGTAATGTTTCATCCGTGTCCACGATGAACCGATATAGTGAACTCACATTTGTTTTGGAGTACTATGGAGTGACCGGCCGGGTCATAGACGTGATATGCGAGACTGCGAAAGCGCGTTTGGTACTGAAACCGTAAAGTGGTGAGGGTCAGTATTCAAACTGCCTCGTATAATTCCGGGTTCGTTGACCGGGTCATCCTAGGATAAAGGGAAGTTGCCACTTGCCCGAGTTCGGTTTTTCACCAAAGCGTCCGAGCATTTTGACTGATCGGGCCGGCATGACAGCTCCGCTTGATATCCCGGAGTAAGTTAGGAAGCGTCCGGGCTGCAATAGCTTACGGAGACAACTCCCTCCGACTGAAAAGCCGGGTTTTAATCTTCAGTTCGTACTTGAATTACGACCGGGTTCAGTGACCCTGTATTCGCTCTTTTGTTGATGTCTTTGTCATTAGAGCAATTGGAGGAGATTGAATCAATGCTCTCGACTGAGAGTTTCTTTACATGGAGCCCGGATTGTAATTGTATTAAGCGTAACCGGGGTCCGCCTTCAATTTTACGCGGAGCCGGGATTTTAACCAGATTCGGTGTAACCGGGGTCCGCCTTCAAATTTACACGGAGCCAGGATTTTAACCAGATTCGGTGTAACCGGGGTCTGCCTTCAAATTTACACGGAGCCGGGATTTTAACCAGATTCGGTGTAACCGGGGTCCGCCTTCAAAATTTACCCGGAGCCGGGATTTTAACCAGATTCGGTATAACCGGAGTCCCCCTTCGACTTTACACGGATCCCTTATTTAACCGGGTCCTTCCTTTCTACTTTCCACCAAAATTAATACGGATCCCTTATTTAAACTAGATTTAGTTTAACGGGTCCGCCTTCCAATTTACACGGAGCCGGAATGTTAACCAGATTCGGTATGACCGGGGTCCGCTTTTTATGTTTTCTGGACCTCACAGTTCAAAGGTGTTTGCCATTGGGAATTAGATCCTCTAAAAAATGGGAACATGATGCATCTGAGAGACATGGTCATTTTCGTCACATTGAGACATTTTTGCAATATCTTCCCTGAGAAAGAGCTCGGAAGATCCGGACATGACCGTATAATATTTGACCAACACTTAGTTAAAACTCTTCTTTAATAAGTAATCATTGCCTCATTAAATGAAGAATCAGTCAACATGAAATGCAACAGTGGCAGGTTGCACTTTATGAGAGATCCGATTAAATAAATGATCCCATGTGGTGACGCATGAGTTACACGTAGCATCATCTCACAACTTGGGACCGTCACTATATTGAAGAATGAAGGGAGGAATCTATAGGAGTAACCATGTATACAATAATATCATGGGGTCATCACTTCAACACGATCAGCAAAAAATCTCAGATAAATGACTTAATGCCTTGATAATTTATATTACTTCTAAACCACAAACCCATGCATCGAGAGGTTCGAACACATCTGATGGGCCTTCTTTAAACAATCTGAATCACTTAAATGCTGGGTATTTCTACTAGCAAGGAGGAAACAAAAGAGTACTTGGTTGTGATTTACCTCAAATGAATTTCAGGATTCTTGCTAGAGCAATCATCAAGGCTAGAGCAGCTCTCTTGGTGAACTCTTTAGAAATACCCACAAGTAGGATCAAGTAGATCAATCATCAATATCAAAATAGAGAATTGGCTAGATCCATTTCGAAAAGTCTAGGCATTATCATATGTGCCCTTCAAACACGTCCAAAGGAATATCTCCAAATGAACTCCTCCTCCTCCAGGTATCAGAGTAAGCATCCCATTCCTGAATGAAAGCCCCAGAGAATTATACAATGTAGGAGAGGAGATTTAAAATGTTGCACCGAAGCAATAATTGGATTGCCCATCAGGAAGTCACGTGTTATATTATACTGAATTTCCTTGACAGCTGAAATACGAGTTAATTGTACGAAAAAAAAAAACTGTACCAACCCACAAGGGTCCATTGTTTCTTCAATAAACATAAGAATTGAGAAGCTGAAGCTGGACTACAGTAAGGTCCCGCCCCATCCCCTTGGCAACGCAATCAATCTCGGCAAACTTGAAGGCGACGCCCAAGCAACCAACGAGAGGAGAGACAAGAGAAGAGGCCTCGGTGTTTCAGCGTCTTGTTATTTTCCATTTCAATCTCGGATTAAAACAAACTCGGACTGATAGGAAATCGAAAATCATAGAATCATGTCCCAAAAAATATCATCTCGGTTTTAAGTCAAAAACCGGAGTAGAGTCGAGTCTTTATCCCGGCATAGCATCCCCTCGGCAGATCATCATATCTTCCTGAAGACACTCCCGTGCTCATTGACCACTCGGCTGGAATTGAAGGCGGACCCCGGTTTGATCCAATCCCGTCATTCGAAGAAACATAGTCACGCACACCCTCAGTCCGTCATTATTTACTGCAACTCTGCAAGAACCATACGTATTGGCATCCCGGTTTCGTATCTCAGGTTACGGTGTATAACCCGGTTATACCCTTTGAGGCATCCCGACATCTCAGCATCTCGGCTTTCCAAGCCTATCAAATGGAAGTAATTCTGAACCTCGGTTTTGTTCGACCCCAGATTTCAACGTCATTCTCAGACGCCATGTCTGGGTTCAGTAACCTCGGCTGCGTTGTCATGGTGGCTTCAATTCTGCTATCTCGGCTCCGCAGTCACGAACCCAAGCGAATCTCAGCATACAGGATGAGGGAGTGTTTTGTTTGGGACGTCACGTGACTTGACTCGGGGGTTTCCGGGCATGAGTGGAGAACACAAACCGAGCAGAGAACAGAACCCCTAGCCTTCGCCTTTCTCAGGAAAAAGTGAGCAACCCAAACAATCAGGAAAAAACCCTAGAGAAATCCCGCTGAACCCTAGAGATGGGGATCCTTGGCAGGATTATCTCTCAGTAGACTGTTATAGCCATATTTGCCTTTACTGGGCTTCTTTGAATAAATTTTTGTTACCACCCGATTGGCGTTCGCTGGCTGTTCGAAATCGAAATTATGGACCTTCTTGGTCGTGGGAATCAGAAATTTACCGAGTCCCCACGGTCGGCGCCACTGTTCTGGCGTAGAACCAGAACCCTAACCCTGATGGGGCTAGGATGTTGATGTAGATTGGGACTTGACCTAGGAGAGATTCCTAGGGCCTACGTACCCTGAAGAGGGATCAAAGTCCACGTAGTTCGAGTATTGATTGAGGCGTTTAGCCTAAAGGGGTCTGTGTGCTCGGTGACGGCTGTATGTGAATAGCCGGAGCGTAGACCGTTGTAGAAGAAAGATGTAGAAGATAATAGATAGATCATCTGTCTAAGATGATCCTCCTGATCTCTTAGGTTCACGCTCTATATGTAGATGGCTCCCACGTTGTGCGTGTCCAAGGATCGTGCAAACCGCCCTGGTCATGGCTGGGTCCCACAGTTAGTGGGTTGTGATAGTGAGATAGTGGGCCTTGACTAGGTCCATAACATATAGCAAGACCATTATTTCAATTAAAAAGCGTGTGGAAAGAAAATTAGATCTATATGTATACACATGACTATATAAAAAGCAACTAATATACATATATAAACTAATATGTCATGGATATCTAACATAAGATAAATTAGAAACACTTATAATTAGGGCAACTTGTGTCATTTTAAATTTATATAAGGACATTTTAGGAAAATGAGTAAAATTAACTAATTTAACTCATCTCCTTAATTCTCCCAAAATCGGTTAAATTACTCCTATAATTAGGGACGGAGGTAGTATAAATTGTTGTTGGAATGTTTAGTTGGCGGTAGCACTTATCCTTAAGTGTGAGAATTGAATTTATATAAGGGTACTTCAGGAAAACAAATATAATTAACTACTTTAATTACCCTCCTTAATCTCTCTGAATTAGATAAATGCGCCCTATAATTAGGGCCGGAAGGGAGTAATAAATTATTACTCCCATGATCCAAAATGCAATACCTAATTTATAGTGCAAGACCGAGGTAATACTCCGTCCTTTTATTAATATAAGATATATTTACTTAATTTAATTTTATTAAATAAGTTAAGTTAGTTAATATAATATGTATTTTCTAAAACATTATAGTCATTTTTCTTAATTTCCTTATTCTCTTTTCTTCGTGATTATTATTGAGAAAGCGTCAATAGGCATAAATCAGGAAAAGATTGACAAATAAATGTCTCATATTTAATTTCAAGATCAATTCTTTAAATATGTTTTATAGCAAGGACATGAGAGAGTAATATATAAGAACTCACTAGCTTGCTGGCTCCAACAGCTTACAGTCCATAAAAACCTAGACCTCCTAGAAAGCACTTATTTAAAACATCTTTTTTTTGCTCAACACTTATTTAAAACATCACAACAGCATAATAACAGTACTTTTAGAATGTAAAGCAATGTGATATCAAAAAAAAAAGAATATAAAGCAATGCTATGAATAAAATGCTTCTCCTCTCCTGTAGGTAAAGTCCAGAGTTGGGACTTTATATGAATAAAATGAATCACATTAACAAAGCCATCTCTGATTGATTGGACTCTGTAATGCCTTAAATCAATAAAAAATACTCATAGTACTGTTACATCTCAATCCTGTCACTGTGATGATGACTTCGTGTAAAACTTCATAGATTTAAGGTTTCACTCTAGTTTCACCAAATCATATCTTCCGGCTGTCAGGAAATGAGTGAGTGGTAGTGATTTATATCAGTAAATGTCAGACTTTGACAAACAATATCTAGTCATAAAATTAAATCATCAGTTACAGCTACCTTGATCGTATGACAGTATAGAACCAATTTAACCCAAAAAGTGAAATGTGCAATATCTTATCTGCCTCACTTGTGAGCTGTTATCTGTTGAGAAAGAACTCAGCTTTTGTTTGAATATAAATCATTTGAAATTGTGGTTGAACCAAGCGCCAAGATGCATCAAAAGAAGCCCATTGAGCTTTGCTTCCTAAGTTAGATCTGCCATGATCTCAATATCTTCCATAGCTTATTTACCTCTCCCCACAAACTGCTGATCACAATCAATGATATCTGCTCTGTTGATTAAGATTTCTTAGAGACCTAAATTAGCAGCAACAACCAACTAGAAACATTATATGGCTTTATCTCCTGAGGAAGGAAGGGGCCAAACTGAGGTAAAATTTATGAAGTGTTTGCTATTATATTCTTTATAAACACATGACACGGGAGAAAATATTTTAGAACACCCCATCATGTGATATCAAGCTATGAAAAACAAAACCACCGTGCTTTTACTGAACCTAGCTTACACCCAAATGCAGTACTTGAGTTTAGTAAAATAAAGAAAGGTGGCATTGATGATATGCTAAGTTTGTAACTTAATATGGAACAGAGAAGCAAAGAAAAGGTGCAACCAATCCATTTGCCTTTTCTGGGCCAATCTATATAGTTATATACATGTATAATATAAATTGTGTAGGAAGACGATGTGATGTATTCAACTTGTAAATAGTGTTGTGAATTGAGACATTCGATTTGTATTCAGCTACGAATTTTGGTTGTTTTGCAGCATAATATTTTATTTCGTTTTATTTTTTAAAATTAGCGGGTCCAACTAAATAATTTTGTAACAAATATATCTTTTCATGCAAAACATAGGGTGGATTTCTGGTTACCTACAAATGGAGCAGGAAAAAAATATTATCCTCTCGATAACATGAGAAACCAGTATACTAATAAATTACAGTATAACCAAGTTGCAAGATGATATACAAGAACAATGATGAGATAATAGTTATCCATACCTACTATAAAATAGCAGTACACATATTCAAGCAGCATCCAGATAGAGCAGAACTACTTCCATTCGGCCCATTTAGCTGAGTCAGCGGATCTTCTTTTCATTCTTGAGGCTCCAGACTTTTCATCAGAGTCATGCCAAACCATCTCCATCTGAAAATAACATATAGAATCATATGGTCATTGGTATGCAATATACAAAATATTGTCCAAGAGCTAACAAAAAATTTATTGATTTGAATATATTCTTTCCAATTTAGTTGTGGGAACGGAAAATGGCAGGGGTTGAAGCTGTTGTTCCTTCTAAGAAATCTTTGTGAATAAAGGGTTAAGTACCAATTTTGCCATTGAAGTATGCGCCCAGGAGCAATTTTGCCCCTGAAGTATGCGCCCAGGAACAATTTTGCCCCTTAAGTTTTAGGCAGAGCAATGTTGCCCCTGAAGTATCAAAACGGAGCAATGTTGCCCCTCCGTCAAAAACCCTAACGGTCAACGTTAGTTGACCTAACGTTGACCGTTAGGGTTTCTAACGGAGGGGCAAGATTGCTCCATTTTTTATACTTCAGGGGCAACATTGCTATGTTTCGGTGGAGCAATGTTGCCCTTGAAGTATAAAAAATGGAGCAATGTTGCCCCTCCGTTAGAAATCCTAACGGTCAATCTTAGTTGACCATAACGGAGGGGCAACATTGCTCCGCTGAAAACTTAAGGGGCAAAATTGCTCCTGCGCGCGTACTTCAGGGACAAAATTGATATTTAACCCGTGAATAAATTTAAGCAAGTCATGATGATTAAATTTCAATTAGTACAATAGCTATATATTTATGTATTTGATGATTGTGTTAGTAAGGATTACAACAACAAAAAGAGGTTAAGAAACAAAGGACATACCTCCCCAACAATCACCGTGTCACCTTCCTTTACACCAAGTTTCAAGAGAGACTTGTACACACCACAAGCCTCAAGGACATGTTGAAATCTTCTCTCTGAGTCAATATACCTATCAAGCATGCATGACGATTATCATGAGGTTACCATGAACAGGAACTGCAATTTCAGGCACATTACAATTTATAGTAAATGTTTGTCTAACCCTATCTTTAGTGCCAAAATATCGACCATGAGATAGTAGGTGGAGTTTCCTTTCATCAATCATATTTAATATGCAGACAAAAACATTTAGATAATTATACGTGTCATTACAAGTTAAATGCACTCTTCATAGAAGTAACTATCAACTTAGTTGATATTTTTCTCATTTATTTTCAGACATGGCTAATGTCAAACATTCTCTATTTGCACTCTGCAAAATATGGAGTTCGCTCAGCGGAGATGACATATTTCTGGCATAACTACAAGTCTACAACAACAATAACAGCAATCACCATCATCATTAAAAAAAACTAATTTTCAAGGAAAAATGAATATAAACAAATAACAAATGGTTAAGGTCCAATGCACATTGAAAAATAACATTATATCCACTTAATGGATTAAATTTCCTCACAGAGAATCACAAGTGCAGGGAATGATGATTCTCTACAGACAATGCTAGCTCATCCTCACATGTTCATAACACAGATCATATGATCCCGAGTCTTCTTGTTTATGGCACATTACTTGAAGACTTCCAAAATTCGTACAAGAAGCTCCAGGGGAGGATGGAGTAATTGTGTCTCAGCTTAATCACGTCATATGGTTTTGAGGACAAGTATATGATAAATGTAGACATATTTTCTACATGTCATTATGTTAAATGAGAGTAGAAATCAGACCTTAACAGTTATATTATGTTTAAGATGTACAAGACGTTGAAGACTTAATGGTAGTCATGATAGCAAATCGCATGCTGTTCACATGGAGTACTCTTTAACATACCGCCAATTTGTCATCTGAGAAAAACGTTGCAATCCAGATCCAACTACATGCCAAATATTTGTACTGCTGTCATGAAAAACCTCAAAATCACCGATGGGTGCACTTCGCTGTTTTTCTACTGCTTGGGCTACATGGTTTAAGTTTACCATATCTCTTCCATCTGAAACATATAGAAATTATTCGCATGCATGAATATGAATGGAAAATTAAGTAGTCAATATCAATTGAAAATAGGACAAAAATCTTAAGAACAAAAGTGAATCAAATTCAGACCTTCGTATTCCTCCTTGGCCTCTTTAGTTTGGCATAACAGTTCGTAAGCAGCACAGATAACTTCATGAGTACCTTCCCTTTTCACAGCACTCATGGCAAAAGGTGTGATACCACGAGATTGTAGCTTTTCCTTAAAAGATGGCCACTTCTCATTTGCTTCTGGAAGATCCATTTTGTTATAAGCAACTACAAAAGGTTTCTCAGCAAGTTCAGGACTAAATAGTTCTAGTTCTAGACGAACTGCATCAAACTCTAGATCAGGCTGAGGTGAAGAGCCGTCAACAACATGCACCTAGAATACAATGCAGAGGCATATTGGTAAGCAATGACAAATAGAATATAAGAAAGAAGGGAAAATGAGAAAAGGAAGCAAAAAGATATCAAATATATCAGACTTTGGAAGACAAGTAGAAAAGAAAAACAGAAGTCGTTTCAATATTTACTACTTTAATTTCAAAGTTTGTCAATGAATCAATATAAAAACCAAGTCTCATTTTGGGCGGGCAAGTGAGTTTGGTAAGGAATACAAATTTTTAAATTACCCACTGTCACTAACTTGGTTTATGTGTTTGGAACCATGTGGCTGGATTCACTCAAGCTGGCTTATGGTTACTTGGGCTTACATATCTAACAGATGATCTAATCTTAAATGATCAGGTATCGGTATGTGTTGCCTAGAGAAAAACTTCATACCATGTCCACGCCTAAAAGATGCCTTTCTAGAGATTCCTTTATGAGGGATTCTTCCAGAATTGCTTAATGGTCATGAGAACTTTGACAGTTTTTAATGCACCGGGAACTATTACATGCTTACCAAGCACTAACAACGGAACTTCATATCGAAAAACCATCATTCATAGTCTACGTAGCTGGTCATGGTTTCATAATGGTTAACTTATTGATCAACCAAAACCTGGAACAACTGCAAATGTGCAATTTATTGTAGCTCAATGATAAAATCCTTGGAATTGCCCAAGTATTAACGATTAAGGGTCATTCAGAAAAGAAAATTTTGCACAGACCAATCACATATGTGTTATAAAGAAAAAATGCAGAAAAGTTTCACAATTTGTCAGTTTCAAAGGAGAAAGGATGCAGGGTCTATTAGTGAACATAGCTCCATGATTTAAGGCTGGCACCACAAGAAGCAGAAGAGAACAAACATGTAGTCGTCATATAACCACATGTACTTACCAGGGCAGAACACCTTTCAG
Source organism: Acacia pycnantha (assembly GCA_025563575.1). Lineage (NCBI taxonomy): Eukaryota > Viridiplantae > Streptophyta > Magnoliopsida > Fabales > Fabaceae > Acacia > Acacia pycnantha. The sequence continues at coordinate 4,136,438 of JAMWYP010000011.1, read as the reverse complement.
AGTGTCTTAGAAACTCATGACCTAATCCAAAACCTCGGTGGGCTCCTTCAAGTAGACCGGGGAGATCTGCCACAACCATTGTTGAATCATAGTCAAAGGAGACAACACCCAAATTAGGAAGCAGTGTTGTAAAGGGGTAATTTGCAACTGTTGGCTTGGCAGCACTGATCACACTCAAAAGAGTACTTTTCCCTGCATTTGGAACACCAACTATACCGACATCTGCAACCAGCTTCAGCTCTAACTCGAACCATCTGACCCAAAAAAGGGGAAATGATTCTTAATAAATAAGCACATGGGCTGAGCCGCAGGAAAATAAATAAACAAATACATTCTATCACAAAAACATCCACTGACAATTAAGCACTTTTTTTAAATAGAAAAACTATGCCCATTTTCATTTCATATGCAAACATCAGTACTTTTGAATGCGGTCAAGCCTCCTTTCCATATTACAAAGATTTGTGAAATGAGTCGGGATGATAGTAGCCAGTTCTTGTAGCCAAAAGAGAACCGTTAATTCATGCAGCCAACTCATCCAAACGATATATAAGTCTCTCAACCCCATTCAAATAAATGACAATACTCTTCTTAATAGCAATTTCACATATATATATTTTTTTCACATATCATATTGCATATTTCACAGTTGAAGGACTACCATTTGATTGATCCAAATAATCTTATTAACAGAAGCAGAATGTAATCGGCGACTCTCAGATAAAACACAATTTAATGAGAACCAAAACAGCAGAGAGCAAGAGAACACAATTTAGGCCAGAGGAGAACTCACTTCTCTGGACCTTCTTCACCATTCTCAGCAATCCTGGGTACTTTATTCGTCCCAGACTTAAACGATGCATTTCCCCTCCCACCTCTACCACCTGGCAATAACAATGCTCTCTGCCCTGGATATAGCAATTCCAATACCACTTCATCTTTTCCTGCCTCTCTTATCACTGTTCCTGGAGCCACCTTCACTACCACATCTTCTCCTTTAGCCCCACTTTGCATCCTTCCCTGTCCATGACTTCCCCTCCCTGCCCGAAAGTGCACACTATTCCTAAACGGCAAAAGTGAATTCATGGAGCCATCAACTTCAATATAGACATTTCCTCCTCTTCCTCCATCGCCACCGGACGGGCCGCCCAGTGGCACGTACTTCTCACGACGGAAAGCTACAACTCCGTTTCCACCATCGCCGGCCTTCAAAAATATTTTGGCACGGTCAAAACATCGCATAACCGCCGGCACGCCCTTCTCCTTTATAACTCCCCCCTCGAAAATGTCCTCACCATCGTCGGCGACATAGTCACCATTTTGAAACTCCGATATATCAACCCCTTCGTCGTTTCTAGAAATTCTCGCATTTGTGTTATCCATAAAGCCCAACTTTTCATCATCTTCATCATAATCTTCTTCTTCTAGTTCTTCTTCATCACTATATTCATCTTCAGAATCATCATCGACTTCAAAAATTCCGAACTTATTGTAATTTCCCCCCAAATTATCACGAACGACATATTCATCGGTGAGTTCATCTTCTTCTTCCTCTTCGTCCAGCAGCTCATCAGCTTCTTCCTTAAATGTCGCCGGGCTTACCTCAGAAAGCTTGACTTCCAATGAGGGAGCGGAGTATTCATAGTCATCCTTAGGAGGAAGACAAGTATAGGTGGTGGCTTCGCCGCCGGAAAGCACCACCGGTTCAGGAGGCGGTCTGTATGTGCTGATATGCTTTTTAAATTTAGGGTTAGGCTTAGGATTTCGGAAATGCTTTTTGCTAGCGCTTCTGCGAGGATTTTGAGCATTGGGTCGAGCTAGAGCTTTGGAGGAGAAGCACGCCGACATTGAAGAAGCCATTTCTGAACAGGCTCTGTTTGACAGCGCTGCTTGTGAAGAGAACACTCAACGGAAAAAACTCTAGGCGAGAAAAATAGCGGCAAAAGTTCAACTGGATAAGGCGCCACGTGTCATGCCGTTAACCCAAATGGCTACTGCCGTTGGACCCTACAGAAACTATTTGCCAGTGAGTTTGAGATAACAGCGTAAAAGTGACTTTTTTATATGGACTTTTGAAAACTAAAGATATGATAACAGTCATTTGTATTTGGGATAGCAATGACAAAAGTCATTTTTTCCAGATGGGCTCTTAATGTTGAATACTATATATATATATATATATGATAAATTAGAATGCATACAAATGTATATTTAATAGTACATTATTTATTGAATCACTTATCCCTAACATTTTTCTCCATAAGTTGAAAAAACTAAAAAGTGACTTTTTTTACAGAAGCCCATCAACCGTCGAAGCGATCCTAAACGGTCTATATTAGATTTCATTCTTCCCGCTGGGCTTTTCCTCTACGGTGCTGGTGTTTTGGTATTATGCCAAACAGGCCCTATGATGATGGCATCATAGCGGTGGGGAAGATAAAACATATTTATCTGATTTAATTAGAGTAAATAAGTTAGTTAATATAACATGTATTTTTTAAAATACACTAGTCATCTTCATTAATTCCCTCATCCTCTTCTCTCCTTAATTATTGTTGAGAGAATATCAATAGGAGTGGGCAAGTTAGGAAAAAAAATTGATAAATATAAAAATTATATCTTATATTTAAAACCAATATCAATTTACCAAATTTAATCTTATATTAAATATTAAAGACTAAAGAAATAGTAAATATCAGGACATAATATTTTGCAGAACTAGCTCTCTTGGGAAACTGGTATAAAAGCTATTGATGCTATTAAGGCTCTGAACCTCATTGCTACAAAGAGCCCTAGAGATCATGCTCTCTTTTTGGTTGAACTACAATCTCACAATCTTGTGCTTTTCATTGCGATGTTCTCTCATTGAGGATGGAAATTGCCCATTACCATCTAATCTTTTGATTTTCTTAGCACGAAGAGCTTGTTTCAATTTCTCATGGCAAGCTTTCTTGAATCCTTTACAAGTCACACTTAAATATCGTCCCAAGCTAAAATACATGTTCATCATTCCAAGTCATCTTTATTTCGTCCTCCCCAATGTGGTTAGTCAAATTTCTCCTGTCCTTTCCTCTGGCTTTGCCTACTTAATCTCTATATAAAGAGTCTTGCCTTTTGACATTTCCACCACAGCTGTACTTCCCTTTCAATACACCCAAAATTTAGAGATATCACCTTGCTTGCCAACTTCATATTAAAAGCATAATTCACTTCACTATTAAAATAAAGGGAAAATCTCACTCAGGTCCTAAGGATCAGGAAAAAAAAAACATAAAAAAAGTCTTAGTGTAGATTCTTCTATAAAAAAAAACTCTCTAAGGATTATAGTGATATAGATTCTAATTGTGAACTTACTTTATTAACAAGTGTATACGAATAAAGTGGTCATTGACAAACTCATATATGTTAACTATAGTAGCTATCGTTGATAAGTGTATGTGATTATATTGACAAGTAATAGAGTAATTATTGACAAGCTTATTTATATTAATTAAACAGGCGACCCTTAAATAGTATATGTCACTATTTTGACAAATTATAATATGGTCATTGACAAGCTCATATATGTTAACTAAAACAACTTCCTTTGACAAACACATTTATGTCAATTAGATAAGTTGACATTTGGAATCTATATCATTGCAGTTCTTAGGGAGTTTTTTATTGAAGAATCTATAATGAGACTTCTTTTATATTGTCTGTCGTTCTTGAGACTAAATGAGATTTTCCCTAAAATAAATCTACCCTTACGCCTCCTTTGCCACTAGTGTTGTCTTGCCTCTTGCCTACGCCATAGAAAAGGCACATTATTTTCAACTCACTTAATACATTTCAGAGAATATTTCTTTTGTTAAGAATTAGGGTTTATTTTGATTCTAAATGTGAAATCTCAATCCGTTCGCAAAATCTCAATTCATTCTATCTCCAGATTGATATTTTTTTTTTGAAAAAACTATACATCTCTTTTTTTAAAAAAAAAAAATTATATATCTCTGTTGATTACATATATTAAAGAGGTTTCTAGTTATCAATGGGATATTTTCAATATAGTATTTTAAGGGAAAAAACGTTTTTTTTTTATTTATAAAAGACTAATTTAACCAATTTTTAATATTTTATAAATTAATCATCCACCTCATTTATATTTTTTTTCTGTTATGTGTATTGAGGTTGCCAAAATTGAACTTACCATTTGACTGGTGAAAAGGAAAACACTCTTTTTTTTAAAGGTTCAGGTACAATTTTGTCTCGAAAATAATAATTTCAGAGCATTGGCCACCAGGCATCTAGAAAAAAATTTTAGGAGCTATTTAGCTTTAAACGTTAAAAAATTAATATTGAATGTTAATAAATTAATATTGATTGTTAACATTTTTAACATCAAGAGCCAAATTTGCTACGTTTTGATTATTTCTAAAGTAAATTTGTTTATCAAGAAACTTCTGAATACTCAATGCTTGTGAGTAATTAAGCCCAAAAAAAAATTGCACCCTAACCTTTTTTTTCCCCCATCAAAAGCAAAACACTCTCACCACCATATAATCAAAATAATGCCATGTTAATATTCTTAAAATAAAATAATAACCGTTTTAATTTATTATTAATATGCAAGTAAAAGAAAAAGAATATCTGGAAAAAAATTAAATAGTTATTCAATAACTTGAATTAAACAAAGGATAAATAGCTTGAAAATGTAGGACAAAAATTTTTGTCATTGGAAAAAGACTGAAATAGCAATTTATGTCATTTTCCAAAGTACATTTGGAGCAATTGGAGTGAGAAAACAATGAGTAGGTTCATTTTATAGGTGACGATTGTGATGCGACTCAATCATACAATAATGGTTGAGGTAATATGAAAGATCGAAGGTAACATTACTCGACAGGTAAAATAGACGAGGTTTCGTGAATTGCAATTTCCCCTATTTAAAACTCCGGACATTATCCTGATCAAAATAATATAAATATTGTGCGAAAGATAATTTTTTTTACCTGAATCCAAATAGTAACCCCAATACAAGAGCTATGTTTCCCAAATTTAATTATTTGGGTTAAGGTGAAAAAATATATATGTGGTTGTCTCAAAAGTGCACCCAACACTAAACGATTTTTTGAGGTGCAAAAGTGGCTATATATATTTTTTATTTGGGTTGTCCACCCAGTTCACCAGAGCTTTGCTCTGACTAGTTCAGATCTAACCCGGGTCACGTACCTAGTTATGGTGGGTGAGTCTCTCAGCGTAGATTTTCTGCATTCACAAGGCTCGAACTCGAAACCTTGCTTAAGCGACACCAGCCGCTTACTACTTGTATCAACCCCGTTGGTGCAAAAGTGGTTATATGATTACAAAAGTAGAACAAAAATACTCATAAGTTTGACTTTTTTGTATTTTTAAAGCTGACATAGACGACAGGGAAAAAGTCGCTGCAGGCATTGTGCTGTTGGACATGTTCCATCTGCTTTCCAAGTCGCAGATATATTTACTAAACCACAGGTGTACCTCAGCTAAATTTCATCCTAGCTGGCAATAAAGAACTAAAGAAAATTACAAAAAAAAACGACATAGATATTTTGGAGATTATAGTTTAACCTTTCTCTCTTAAATTCCCCTTCTCTCTCTCAATCTCAATCTTACCCATCAGGCCGCCTATCTCCACCTCCTCACTGTCGTTGCTGCCTTATTGTAATTCTCAAAACTATCTGGGCTCTTTTCTATAATTTTATCCAGTTCTCCATTGCCAGTTGAGTTGAAATTTAGCTGAGTCATTGCCCATGTCAACCTTAAAAATACAAAACAGTCAAACTAGCGATCAATGAGTATTTTTGCTCCACTTTTGTAATCACATAGTTACTTTCACACTTAAAAAAAACACTTAATGTTAGGTAGACTTTTGGAACAATCATATATATATTTTTACCACTTAACCCTTAATTAGTGATACTTTTTTTCCCGTCAAGTAATTAGTGACCCCCTAACTACAACTAGTGGTTATATTCATATTTTTCTTTATTTACGTCTCCTCCTATATGTTTCCTTTATTTACCAAATCCAAGCCCCCGGCGGGACTTACCTATTTTGTTTACAGCATCCATCCGTACTCTCCAGCTCCATAGAGAACCGTAGAAGGAGGTTAAAAGGTTCCATCCTGCCTCCAATTTTAGTTTCCACTGTGAGGGATCAGAACTCCATACTACCTTCTTTTTCAAGTTATTCTTGTACTTCTCTTGGGGTTTTTACCAAACTCTGAAAATTTTGAACTTTGAGATCCAACGTGCCGACTCGGTCATCGCGCAGAGAGGGAGGTGCCTCCGTCATGTACAGCGGCTCCAGTGACGGCGAGACCCATGAGGCCGCGCAAAGAAAAATTCCGCCGGCCTCGTCCATGTTGTGGGTCAGAAATTTACGTAGATTTATCGGATCAGGTGCCGGTCTCGGATCCGAAGCATTGATGGGTACGTAGTGTTTCAAACCCTTGATTTGTGGTCGATTAGGAGCATTTTCTTTATTTACTTTTCTTTCGGGTTTGAGAGAAGGAATGCATACCTCGAGGTATTCGAGTAGGTTATCAATTATTAATAGCATTGGCGTGATTGAAAAGACACATAGCAATGAAGAAAGAGAGGCAGAACAGAAATTTAACATAAATCACGGGTGTTTCCTACTGTGCTGCAATAGATAGTAAGTGAGATGTTGAGGCTTAAGTGGCTGTGACAGACACATTTTGGGACTGAGGCTGTGGCCGTGAGAGTGAAAGGTTACTAATACCCCGGATGAAGGGGGCCTTTTTGGCGTTTGATGCGTTGTTTGTGTTGATCAGAATGCTTTAATGCTGCGCCATTCACCTCAGTGCTCCATTAAGAAGTCTGGGAAAATCATGTACTTTTACTTGATGAAGCCCTTTTTAGAAATGTGAGGGAATAATTTGCTATATTATGCTGATAGAAGCCACCTGTTTAAATTTCTTTCTTGATATCTGACTTACTTTACCTGCTTGTTGATGCCTGAAAGTGATTTTAGTTGATTCACACAACATAGATATTCTTATTACACTACAAATTTGAAACTGTTGGATACTAACAATATGTGAGATAGCCAACATGGCAAGCGTTTTAACAATATAGAATTTTTCTCAAGCTATTGCAACGTGTCATTTCTTCAAACCTGATTACATTATATTATTATCTGGTCATTATTTTCTTAACTTCTTATTTGCAGAGCTTGAAACAAAAAGGATTTTGCTTGACATTTTTAAAGAAAAGCAGAAGAAAAACGCTGAAGCTGGTTCAATTCCAAGTTTCTACAAAAAGGCATGTGTTAGCATTGTTAATTCACAGTTTATTGCTTCATACACATGCATGAAGTGGTTGAAGCTGTCATATTCTTTTACTTTGCTTCCTCAAGCTCTTCGCCATTAACAAAAAGTCTATTCTTTCTAAGTAAAGCCTTTTCCCTTTAAAACTTCCATGGTGCCATTCATGAGTGCATGGACACCCATGATTTATTTTATGTTTGCAATTTGATCTCTTCTGCATGCATACAAAGCATCTTCCTGTAATGTAAATACTGACATGCCTTGTCTTCGTCCAGAAACCTGAAGAGGGATCAATCAGTCAGAGGGTCCAGAGATTGGCAAAGTTTCGGTTTCTGAAGGTATCATAATCTCATCGTTTGTTATTTCTTTTTTGCATCTTCTTATGTATGTAACTTTTATCTGTTGACTACTTTTCCCTTGCTTTGTACAGAAACAATCGGATCTTTTGCTGAATGCTGATGACTTGGATGCAATGTGGGTCTGTTTGAGAGAAAATTGTGTGATTGATGATGCTACTGGTGCAGAAAAGGTCTGCTTCTTTTTCCTTACCATTGGTTTATACTGTTGCAAATTTCTATGATACTTGCAAGTTCAACCATGTCTTCTTGGCAATATAATTACTACTTGAAATCCAAACGACAGTCATTAGAGCTGGAGAGATTGAACCAAATGCCCCTGCCCCATCTAAAATATGAAAAAGAGCGGACTTGCCTTTATTTTGGGAGTTGTAGCATGAGATCCTCATGCTATGTATCTCAAAGAACATGTTGAAAAATTGACCCTTTTTCATCAAAATGTATCTACTTGTTTGAGTTGGCATTTGAAAAGTACGTTCATGCAAGTCGAAATAAAACTCCTCTCACATACTTACCTCATAAACTATAAATTACGTTGAAAAAGCAGCTTCTACTGCTAACCTAAACGGGCACTTTGTTTGTCATGGATTTTTGGCACACCCTAACCTCAAGTTCTTGTGTTGTTTGAAAAATTTATTGTTTTCTTCTTATTTGGTTATATTTGTTCTTAATGATCTCATAATTGAAATATAAAATACTGTTTTTCTCAGTTATTCATCTGGTGAATCTTATGTTATCCTCTATGTAGATTATTTTGGACCATAATTTTCTAAGAACAACCCTTGGCGATCTTTAAGCTCTCCTTTTTATTGCCACTTGGAATGACATGATTATTGATGCATACTTTAATGTGTCTTATAGATGAATTATGAAGACTTTTGCCACATAGCCTCTGTATGCACAGAACAGATAGGTCCCAAATGCAGACGCTTTTTCAGCCCTTCAAACTTCATGAAGTTTGAGAAAGATGAGCAAGGAAGAATTGCCATCCTACCCTTCTACCTTTATGTGATGCGAACAGTAAGTCATTGTCAACTTGTACTAGTTCACTGATTATTGTTTAATTCTCCTGAGATTAAGTTTTAAAGTATATATGTTATGAGCGCGTGTTTCTTTCTCCATAACTATTTTCTTTGAAGTTTTGTAACTTACTCTTCTACTTAGAAGAATCCATCTTTATTTTGTTATGGCAACTTATGGGTTATTGTTATGCAGGTTTCACTTACACAGGCAAGAATTGATATGAGTGAGCTTGATGAGGATTCTGACGGTTTCCTTCAGCCACATGTATGTGTTCTTATTGTTAATATGCCTTCAATTTTTGAAGTTGAACAATATGTATATTCTTTGCTGGCATTTATTCAACTAATTGTTTGAACTTTCACTAGATCAACTACCTGTAAAAAGTGGTTTTTTTTTTTAATTATCTAATTTATTTTGAAATATGGAGTGCTCTATAGTCTATATTATGCAGTTGAGAGACCTAATTTGGCTAAAAATGTTTCATACATAATACTATCGTAATTAGTTTAACCTTGCTAAACTTTTTGCTTCTCTCTTCAGGAAATGGAATCCTACATACGAGGTCTTATTCCAAACTTAGCACAATTGCGTGAGATGCCGGCAGCATTTGTGCAAATGTATTGTCGCATAGCTGCACACAAATTTTTCTTCTTTTGTGATCCTCATAGACGAGGTATGCATGGCTTATATATGTTAGTTGCTAAGGCTTGTTGAATTTTATGGTAATTTTTGTTTGACATGGACATCTTCCAAAAAAGAGGTGATTCTGGTTTTACTTTTGAAAAATGTCAATGAAAATATAACTAAATATTAATCAACAGAGTTTAGATCATGCTAATGGCAGCTTCTAGGGAAGTAATTTAGTAGCAAATAAAAAAAATTAACTGAAAATTAGTTTGGACTGTATCTTCATAGATTGATGATTTCCTTTAATTCACTCTGTTTAATATTGTGGCAATGGTGATTTACTACTTATCAAGCTTTGAACATGAGGAAGGCAAAATTGTAAGTTGCCGCATTCTATGGTACAAGGTCTTGATAAGGTGTTTCATGGGTTTAAGGGGATAAGATGGAATGCAAATGATGTCAGTTATGCCAGGCAGGGATGTTTTTGTGCCGTAAATTTCCTGAAGTAAATGCTGTCTATGCAGTTAGTCCTATACTTTTTAACACTTCATTAGGTTACATATACATGCTAATGTGTACAGATCTGATTGTTCAGTTTCCAATGTATTGCGATTTACTGTGTGTTCTTTCATTTAAAATATATTTGAATGGCCATCTTTTACAGGAAAAGCGTGCATTAAGAAAGTATTGCTTAGTAATTGTCTCCAAGAACTTATGGAGCTTCATCAGGTAAAGTGTGTAATTTTTTTTTAAATATTATTCCTAGAACTAAACCTTAGCTCTTTATTTCCATGTGCTTCCTTTTGTTCTGGTATTAATACGATTCTATTTTGTTAAAGATCTTTGGGCTGTATTTCGTTCTAAACCCTTATAAGCATTAATATAAAAATCTATTTTTTAAATTTGCTATTATATATTTCAGGAAAGTGAAGAAGAAGTCACAGACACAGAACAAGCTGAAAACTGGTTCTCTTTGACATCTGCTCAACGAATATGTGGTTGGTTTTTCTCATTTGCTTTAGGATCCAGGATTAGCTCTTATTCAGATTTAGATAATCTAGCCTGATTGTGAGGCATTTGCTTGAGTACCAGTGATGTAGAATGTGGGAAAGGGCGAGGGAGTAGGGGGAAATAGAGAGATCTAGGGATAAAGGGAAGAAGAATGAGGGAGAAATAAATATGATAATTTTGAATATTCAATCTATTATGTCCAACAAAAGAAAATATCCTAGGGCTATTCATAGAGAGCCCCTATCTCTAAAACTCAAAGTAAAGGAAGTTTCTAAAAGCATAAAAATTAGCAAGAACCTTAATCTAATAAGATCTCTTACATCTAGAATAAACCTTTCCAAATTGCTCATCACATCTTTTCAAATTTCCCATCAAGTAGTGAGGCTTAAATTACAAATTATATTTGCCCTATATAACCTGACTTTTTTTTTTCCTGTGAGAAATGTGTTTACATTGAATGGGGTGAATCGCATCAGAATTGAAATTATGATAAATATAATTATAGTTTAAACTATTGTCTATGGATTTGTAATCATCTGTCATCAATATTTCTACAGATATGTTTCTTGCCCTTGATAAAGATGCAAATGGGACATTGAGCAAGCAGGAGCTTCGAGAATATGCTGATGGGACTTTGACTGAAATCTTTATTGAGAGAGGTAGAATAGAAATTAGCACGTTGTTTTATGAAATATTGAGGAGCATTCTACTTGCATGGTCCTCGTGAAATATCATTGAAATACTCATCCTTTCAGACCCAAATTAAAACTGGAACACACTGAGCTGTGTTATATAAATATCTTGTTCAAGTTAACATAGGTTTATGGGCCATCTGAAGAAATAACAATGTAGAGTTCTGATATTATACACTTCAGTCATGAAATTTATGGGGAGCCTGCTGTGTTATTTTCGTTTGCATGTCAAAATAGTTCTTTTATATAACTCACGTGATTTGTGCCGTGTGGAAAACTTCACCTGCTATTGTTTACCCTTTTTGGGATCAACTGTGTTCTCAATTATAGTTACTCATCTTTTTGAGGGAAAAAAAATTAATTAATTTTCTTCCTGTAGTATTTGATGAACATGTTCGTCGTGGGAAGAGTGGTGGTGGTAATACCCGGGAGATGGACTTCGAGAGTTTCTTGGATTTTGTCTTGGCTTTAGAGAACAAAGACACCCCAGAAGGCATGACTTATTTGTTTCGATGTCTTGATCTTCAGGGTCGGGGTTACCTTACTACAGCTGATATTCACTCCCTTTTCAGGTACATACTGTCACAGCATCATTGTCTTGTCTGAGGATAATGCCTGTTTACTTTATCCGATTCTCATTGCCTCTATTTTTCATTGTTTTTCTTCAGTTATTCTTGTTAGTCAACTTCTATATTCTATGGTTACTGACTTCTACTCATAGAAATGAATGTGTAATCCAATTAAGGAAGTAAAGAAGGGGAACATTCAAAAGTCAGGATGTTATCTGATACAATCTTCCTATAGAAAAGAACTGTCATTTCCTGCTTGTAGTGCTTGAGAATGTCCTACAAGTCTCCGTTAGACAGGCACAAAACTTTAGTTATTGTCCAAACCTTGTTGAAACCTTTATCATCTTAGATTTCAGCTAAATGGGTATATTTATCTTTTTTCTATCCTGTAAACGCAGAGATGTACACCAGAAATGGATAGAGGGTGGCAACTATGAACTCTGTATTGAAGATGTAAGAGATGAAATCTGGGACATGGTCAAGCCAGGTGACCCTCTTAAGATCACATTGGCTGATCTTCTGGCTTGCAAACAGGGTGGAACTGTAGCCAGTATGCTCATAGATGTGCGTGGCTTCTGGGCTCATGACAATAGAGAAAATCTTCTTCAGGAAGAAGAAGAACCAGAAGAAGAATAACCTCACCTATTCAGGATTTGCTAACAGAAGACTTTTTTATGATAATTTTCTTTGGATGTGTGATTCTCACAAGATGCATCCCCTAGACCTGCGATTAGTTAGTTGTGTGTAGTAGTGTATCTTGTATTTTATGTTGATTTTAAAACATCAATACTAAAGTGTATCTAGCCATGTATTGAAACTTAACATCTTTGCTGGGCCAACTTTTTTGTGATGATATAATGTGGAAATATCTTGTTCATCCCTGCCAAGCAATGATGGATCTCCTCTCTAATCATTCCCGGGTTTAAGTTACTGTAGTTACTTAGTTGAGGCTGCCTTTTTTTTTTTTAAATAATAATAATAATAATGGCAGGTTGTTGCTTTTTGTTTATGTATCAGTAGTAAGTAATTGAAAATTATTGCAATCTTTCTTTAACTTTTTCGGACAAAAAGGTGTATGCGATGATTTACATTTAACCGGATTTAATTAAATTTTATTGTGCATAAGGTTTTGGATGATAATAAAATGAAAATATAAGGGCAAATTATTATACATTTTTGAATTTAAATAATAAAAAGTTGTATAAATGGAGTAATAATGATCTAATAATGTAAAAATTAATAGTATAATTAAAAATCTCTGCAGTATAGCTTATGTATTTTAATAAAGACCATGATATACTTTTAGTCCTTTGAGTTTTACATGAGGTATATTTTTTAGGGTTAAGGAGCAATTTTACACATGAGCTTTTCCTCCAGGAGCGTCCAGCACCACGTGCTTTTTTCTGGAGCAAAAGTACACACGTGGTTACGTTTTAAGAGTGCCCAGCACCACGGCAGTTAGTTGACCGTTATTCAACCGTTAACTTGGATGGAACGCTGACGTGGCGTGACGTGGCGCTTATTTGGACTGACACGCTGACATGGACGCTGACGTGGACGCTGATGGTAGGAAAAAAAGAAAATTACCATTTTACCCCTTAGTTTTAAATGAAAATTACCTTTTTGCCATTGGTTTTAAATGAAAATTACCCTTTTGCCCTTAGTTTTAAATAATAAAAAAACTAAAAATACCCTTCCACCACTGGCCCCACCACCGCCGGCCGACCACCACCGCCGGCCGGCGGCGGCCGGCAGTGGTCGGCCGCCTGTGGTGGGGTGGCCGGTGGTGGGGCCCACCAAGGAGGGTATTTTTAGTTTTTTTAAAAACTTAGGGCAAAGGGTAATTTTTATTTAAAACTAAGGGCAAAAGTGTAATTTTACCCGAGTTACTGTTCATTTCCATCCAACTTAACAGTTGACTAACGGTCAACTAACTACCATGGTGCTGGGCGCTCCCAAAACGTAACCACGTGTGTACTTTTGCTCCAGAAAAAAGCACGTGGTGCTGGGCGCTCCTGGGGAAAAAGCTCATGTGTAAAATTGCTCCTTAACCCTATTTTTTATCCTTTAACTCATAAACTATACTTTTAATCCTATACTTCTAACACGGTTAATGTTGCTTCAAGTAATGATTGGACAACTATCAAAAACATATTTAAGTTTTATTTTTTTAATATAATATAGTTAGATTATTAAATTAAAATAAACCGACAAATTGCTTTAAATGAAATTAAGGTTTTGATATTTAGATTATTAAACTAAAAGTTTTTAATACAATCATGATATTGACTTGGTTAATTAGGTCTTTAGATATTTTTTAATTTATACATATATTAAATTAAGATTAATAACATTTAATTATATGATCATTACTTGAGTTTGCAATATTAACGTTTTCTGTTGACAATATTAACGATTTTAAAATTATAGAACCAAAAGTATACTTTATAAAGTTGAAGGATAAAAAATATACCTAATTTAAACTTAAAAGGAATAAAAGTATACTTTAGACTTTAATAAATATCTTTTGGTATTAAAATGGGAAAATTCCAATAAAGTACCATTTGAATTTATAGAACCCTAAAAAGTCCGTTAAGATATGGAAATGACAAAAAGGTGACAGACAATCAATATGAGATTTTAAAGTGTTCATGATTTTACAATAACATTCTTCAATTTTTTAAATAAAAAAAGAAAAAGGCACCCTCATCGGAGCACCACCGTCAGCCAACCAAAGCTCTGGCGGCAATGGTTGTTAAAGGGTTGCTTTTCTTATAAAAAAAATGTAGAGCCAAGGTGGTGAATGTGAGATTTGAACCTACCCCACCTTAGTTTCCCAAAAGGCTTGTTGACAATTCTTTGACATGTATATGCATAAGAATATATATGTAAAAAAAAATAAAAAAAAGGCGTAATAGTATTAACTAAATGACGAATGGAAATGACTAAAGGCGTAATGGTATTAACTAGAGCCGTAAATGTATTAACTAAATGAGTAATGATTTTAACTAAAGGCGTAAAAGTATCAACTAAAAGCGTAATGAGAGTGGCCAAATGAGTAATGATATTAACTAAAGGCATAATGATATTGATTAAATTTGTCAATATCATACGCCTTTAGTCATTTCCATTACTCATTCAGTTAAATATCATTACGCTTTTAGTCAATTTCATTATTTATTTAGTTAGATATCATTACGGCCTTTATTTATATTATAATACATATACAATTCTTATGCATTTACATATGAAAGAAGTTTCGTGGCCTAATGGCCATTAAGCTTTTTGGGAACCAAAGTGGGTGGGTTCAAATCCCACCTTCACTAACTTGACTTCACATTAAGAAAAAATAAGATTAAACGCCCCCAAAAAAATAGCCAATGTCATCGGAGCTTTGGCTGATCGATAGTGGGGCTCCGGCGAGGGTGCCATTTTCTTTCTTTTTTATTTAAAAAGTTGATGGACATTATTGTAAAATCACCAACAATTTAAAATTTCAACTTGATCTATGTCACTTTTTTGACATTTTCATATCTTAATAGACTTTTTGGAGATATAAAATAAAGTGATATTTTATTGCTCCATATCCTCCGCCTCCGGTTAGGACCCTTCACTGGTAGCCCTCTTCGAAAATTCTCTCAATGAAAGTACCATTGTAACGGGTATAAGTCTTTAGGAGAACCACACCTCAAAAGCTAGCTGTTGGAGGTAGGGAACTCAAGGCTTTATAAAGCCCCTCTTTCAAGGAAACCCACCTAATGTGGGACTACATGACGACTTATTAAAACTTACTTCTCTAGTCCCATATATAAGGCATTTTCAGCATTTTTTACTTAGATAAAGAAATACCTTAAACTTCATTAACTCTTATCTAGAATTCAACAACTTTTCAACTTTACCCTTATTTAATATACATTATACCCCATAAGAATAAAATCAGTATAATAATAAATGAAGGGTAAAATTGTACATTTATATAAATTTTTTCTGTCTACTTTTTTTGAACAACTTTCTGTCTACTTTATAGATATAACAAAAAAAATTTCTACTCTATATCCTATATATAGGACAAGAGGAGTATTTAAAATCGTATGCTTTAACATGCTTAAATATTTCATATGCATCAGTCAGTGATGCATTCAAACAGTGTATTGCTATCGACGAAAAGTCTCACTTGTCTTGAAGGTAAGTTTCAGTAGTGACTCTATTCAAGGTGTTGTTTGAGTGTCCGAGTTCCACGGCTCCAATGGATTGGCTGATGGGCACCGCATGATATAGCACTCTTCTACAGTATGGAAATTTGTAGAATTAAGCCGTTTCATGCTTTATAATTTAAATGTTAATGACTTGATGTCCTCAATATGATAATTGTACTAGTGGTTTGACTTTGTGAGGATATCTTGAGGTATGAAGGAATTTTATGATGGCCCTTTATCCACTCACAGCAACACAAGAAACCAGAAGTAACTCTGCTGTACTGTATAATCTTATGGGTGTTTACTCAAATTGAGACAAAGTTCTTCTCATATTTTTCACAAATTATAGAAGTTTTCTTTTGTCTGTGTTGCTGGCAATAAAAGACTTCGTTTTCTCTCATGGTTGATATAAACATCACATTTACTGGTTATTCGAAGGCTTCAAGATTTCCTGAATTTTCATTTTTCAATGAACCTCCATCTTGTTGCTCCTCAAAGCTGTTAATCTCCCACACACATTAATTTGTGGTGAATCCCAAAATCCCATATTACATTTTAAACTATTTTTCACCCCATAAAAACAGTTAATATGTCTATCATTATTTGATAGTATAACTTAATCACAAATAAGTATGTAAACCTCATTACTTTTAAATATTCATTAAAGACTTTTTTGAATAAAAAAACTCATTAATTATTCATAGAAAACACTGAAATACCTTGTATTTTTAACCATGAAGAGCTTAAAAATACCTTAATCGTGTCCAAGGACTGATCATACTCGTAGGGACCTTTATCTGTCAAGAATGGGCAGTACATTTGCCTCATGAGTAGTTTACATTAGAGAACCAATGAAGTGGATGATTGACACAATTCACACGTACGCCTGTAGAAACCGAATGGAACATTTTCTTTTGGGTCCCGTGTTGTTACAAAGGGGTTGAGAGTTGGAACATTTTCTTTTGGGTCCCGTGTTGTTACAAAGGGGTTGAGAGTTCAATATAGCATATTGTTAATAAAATACTCTGTCCATTACGCTTTAAATTTGAGAATAAGTCCATATCAAAATATAAGCTTCGTTTCAGTTTTGTCACACAACATGCGGTGTTCTTCCAGCCGCTGGACCTATGAGTGCATTGGTCCTTTTTGTGCTTTTGATCATATCCCACCCTGGCTTTCTGAGTTGGGAAATTGATGAAAGGCTTCCTTTCTTCTTAGTTTCTGCTGTAATTTTTCTCGAGTGATATATTTCAGGCTTTATACAGAAAAAAATGCATTAGGAGAGCAGATGCTTAAAGATATTCGGTACTATGTTAAGAATAGTCTAAGACCTAAGCTTCCATCTGTTTGAAATTCTGAGAAAATGTACAACCAATCATTCTACCACACAACTTGTTTCTGCAGGATCTTCAAGTAAAGTTAATCTGTTCAATTCTTTAGGTGATCATCTTGAAACCGTCTTACGAGCAGTAAGGATTGATGATAGAGATTGAGATCAATTCCATCAACATTTCTACCAACACGTGCCTGCAAGACTCCCTAACAAGGAACAAATAAGACCAAAGTCAGTCATCTTCTCGTTTGCACACTGGCGTGTTCATAAAGCATACCTTGTGCTCAAGTGTGAATGCAAGAGCAAGGTGAAGCAGAAATTCAAACACATCTTCACAAGAACATACCTTGTTATCAGGTTGGATGAGGAGCTCACCAATGAATTGGTAGACAGAGCCGACTCGGAAGCTAAGGTCCCTCAGGTGCTGAGTATTAACTTTTAGAGTGGCATCGCCATCAAAAAGTGTTGCTAAGGCAGTCTCTACAGAGTATTCATGAAGCCTGGGAGAGAAGGGAAAGTAAGCTATCGATGAATTCATTGTACAGCAATGTAAGTATTAACACCATATATGATGCAATATACAGCAACTTGTATGATCAGAACTTAAGGGTGTGTTTGGTTTGAGGAGAGGGAAGGGAGTGGAAAGTAGGAAAATGACCAAATTGTCATTAATGAAGGGAATATTTCTTTTTGTTGAGAGTATATTTTTGGAATATTGAAAAGTTTCCATGGGCTTTTTGGTAAAGGGGGTAAAAAATCTCCCCCTCCCCCCTCCCTCCCCCTCCCTCAAACCATGCACACCCTAAGGCTTAGAATGTCAGTAAACTCTGCAAGAATTGTGCAAATTGTTACAAGGTACCATGTATGTTGATATTACACCCCCATCTCATTGCATGCTGCTACTTGGAATTAATCGGCTCTCTGTTACAAGGTACTACTTCGGTCCTAAATATAGAACATAGTTTTGCACTACAAATTATGTCTTATTTAGGACCGGAGGTAATATCTTATAAGTAATCTTGTGCTTCCAGATATTATATAATTTTTCAGCCAATCATCCATAGAAATAAAAGAAGACAAAGAAGGAAAAGGATTCCTCTACACTTTTGACAAGGAAGACCAAAAGCCCGCATCTTCCGCCTTGAGGGGCGGTGCTCTGACCAATTGAACTACAATCCCGGGAAAAAAGTCATATTCTTACGATTTCATTCAAACCTTTTGCTATTTTGATTTTAGATGTACTAGGGCATTCTACCAGTATTAGATAAGCACAGTGGATATCAGCAGATTTAATACCAAGCATAATCAATATACAGGTAAAAGAAACTAGCAACCATAAGGGAAGTCAAAAGCACACATGATTTTTAAGTGGAAAAGTCATGAATGCATTGTTATTCGGTTATAGCAGTCTTACTTTCCAACAATTCTTAGTGAAGCTCCTTCCTTGAAAAATGGAGATGATGGGTGTAGCTCTTGTAGAGAAACTAATGCCCCAGAATTTAGTTCAGATAACGCCATTGAGCTACACTTGTTACCTCACAAGCTTCCCTGTTCTTTCTGCACTTTTTTCAGAAACCTATGCATATGCAATGACATTCCACAAAGCATGAATCCATGTTAATGGCTCGGATTTCACTCCTACAATGTCCGAGCAAATAACCATTAATGGGAAGATTAAAGAAATTAATTTTCACACATTCACGTATGCCTTCATCGAAATTTAAACTGCTGATCTCATATTGTCGGCTTCCCGTATTTTTTACCAGAAAGAATATGATGAACTACGTAGAAGTAATCTTAATAGTTAACCAATATTAACATATTTTTGATTTCACACACATATATACACGAAGGCATTGCAGCTCGGGATCATCATTTACCCGTCTCAGATTCCTCTTCGGCTAGACTACAAATCGAAAAATATTGTTTGGCCTATGACTAATTTATGTTATTCTCCGTATTTCCTTAAGAAAAGACCTCGAGCATCCGGATGGTCCTTGTGTCTCCAAAATCTAATCCCTTATGTCTACTTCATACCCAGTAATTTTTTTTAATATAAAGAAAAGAAAGAAAGAGCAAAGGAGGGAAAGCAGGAAGCATACGAAAGTAAACTTATAAATGAGAGACAGAAAAGAGACATAGAGATACCGGGAACTCTAGAAACACAGATTCCCGTCGTGGAATTTTGGCTATGGAATCTGCGGTGTGCGACGGCGGCAGAAGAGTGAAGCGGAGAAGAAGGCTCTGCAGTCTGCACAGTAAGAGGTGGGTTTGGCATATTGGTCTTTACACCTTTTATTCGTATTTTTATTTTTAGCGAAGCTATTTTTTTGTCGCCTCCGTGAAAATTAAAATTTAACTCATTTTGCTTCTTATTTTTCATCATTTCAGTCCTCAGGTAATCTAATATTATTTTAAATAAAAGCTAAGTTTAAACAAAATACAAAAAGCTAGAAGGCTAATAGAAAATTTATGCCCAATCAAATATATGATCATTTTGTTCTTCAAGTTTATCCTCATTTTAATTTTAGTTTATCAAGTTTCAAAATGGGTTTAGGTCATTCCATTAGTTATTATACTATAGGGATAAATATTATAGAAGAAATAATTAATTTGAAACTTGAGATACTAAAAAAATGAAAATAAACTTAAGTAAACAATATAAATACTCGAGACGTATCAAATATTGACATTAGAGCTAACACCGATTCGAATCACATTGTCATCAAATGATTCAAGAATGAACTTGAATCTCTTTTGAGAGGGAGGAAATGATACGTCTTGGGTCTTGGAGGGGTGCGAATCAGGTATGGCTTGGAAGATCACAAAATTGTAAGAGATTGATGAACCCATGTGTGATACGATGTTCAGCTTTCGGTACAATTCCTTGTGAATGATTTTAATTCTCTTGGTAATGAATGGGTCTGCGTCACTCTAAATTAAACAAATGGAGCAAATTCTACGATGAAATCCCTTATCATAGCGAAGTCAGCTGAAAAGTGAAGATCATAATGAAGCTATTAGTTCATGGATCATTATTGAAGAGCTGTAGAACCACCAGCAACTGAAAATGAAGTTCAGCATCATCCACAAAATGGTGCAATTGACCTGATGGCAATTGATGATACAACAATGCTTTTTTTATGCACTAAATGGTATTAGTATGATCGCCTAGCACTTCCAGATTCCATGAGAGCAACTCACTTTGGACCACACCAAGGTGATGCGGCCCATCAAGGGAAGCAAATGGGAGAGCAAGAAGGCCATGCTTTTGAGGATTGATTGTCTTCATTGCGAGGATTAATTCTAGACTTACAAGTCGTATGAGAGAAGACACTCATTTTACTCCCTGTGACAATGAAAACACTATCCATTTTAGGCTTCATTTAGTTGGGGTTTTTGAGGGTAGGGCAGGGAAGGAAATAAGTGTTTTTGGTTTGAAGGAGTGGAGTGGAGGAGTAAAGGATGTTTGGGCTTTTTAGATGTGAAAGTATAGACGCAGATTGTGAGGCAAGTAAATGGAAGTTACAAAATAGAAAAGTTAGCATATAATGCTAAGCAGCTTTACAATTTGAATTTTGAAAGATACAAGAGAAAATTGTCAATGAAACTGATCCAAGAAAATAATAAAAACGATTCATCAAATTATAATACAAATGATAACACAAATCCATTGATGATGTACAACAATTGGTCAAAGCTTAGATCCTCAGTAAATAACAAAAATCAACTTCCTGCTGATATGATTCGGGGGAAGCATAAATAAATGATCAAATATCTCTGCTGATATGATTCAGGGGATGCATAAATAAATGATCAAATATCTCTTATCGCATGCTGCAAAGTGCACATATCAAAGCTTGAGGGAAGCAGACAGTGCACAGCCCCAGAACAAACATCAGCATCGCCCAGGAAAGCAGCTGAGAAAAGGAGGATTACGATAAAAACACGGTCAGTCTTGAGACTGGAAGCCAACTTCGAATCCACGACCTCAAATTTCCATCCGACTGGAATGCTCAGCCAAATGCCAATGAAATGCAACTTAAAAAGCAGAATCGGCAGGGTAGAGTAGAAGTACAAGCAGATTCCCATATTGGCATGTGCTCTGGAAGAATGTGCCAACACAATCTCCATCCTCCCACATTGATGGATGAGTAGTAGTAGAGGTATTTTCTCTTCCCTCACTCCAATTTTTTATATTCAACTACAGCATCATATGTTTCAATATTGTAAGGGCTCTCAGCATAACACCTGGTTGGCAACATTTTTTATTGAAAAAAAAGTCAGAGTCGACAATAATATATGGTACTAACATCTTACATTAGATTATACTATAGATTTATAAAATAACTTAGCACTAAGCACCTTAGTTCATGCCAAAAGATCCTGGCTTTATCTTGCAGGTAAGGACGCAGGGGTGATATAAACCTCTCTTCAACATCAAACTGTCCAGAACTAACTTTCTCTTCCAGCCATGCAAAGTACTGTGAGGTTGCCACATGAACTATGACTGTTGGATCTGGGTCACCAAGCACGGCTTGTAGCTCCCTCCGTATCCATGGCTCAATCTTTTGGAGTGTTTTTTCTCTTTTAAAATGATTTCTTGGATTAATCTGAAAATTTCAATAATAAAGACTACAACTTTAATGAAAAAGAAAAGAGAAGTAATTAAGCGTATATTGATTAATCTGAAAATTTCAACAAGTCATGACATATTGACAATTCAAGAAACTTTTTAGTAATTAGATTGTTTATGTGAGGCCGTGCGCACAGTAATATTTTTCTTAAAAAAAAAATTCATATTCTGATTACAACATAGAAAGACGCTTCAACATGTAAAATCTAACCTGCGAAAAGAGATTCTGTAACTGACGAAAGACATGCATTCATAAAGTAATGTGTAAATACTAGATCAATAGTGGTGATTGGTGAATATAAAAATGAAAGAACAACTCAATCTTCATTATATTTCCACTAAGCATACCTGCTCAAGATAGCTAGAACTTAAAGGAACTGCCTTCAGATGCTTCTTGTATATGCTGTAAGTGAAAACAATGAATGAATGAAAAGAATTACATTAGCAAAACTTTGGGGTCAAGTTATTGACAGAAGCAAAAAGAAGGAGACAGTAACTGAAAATATAGTTAGGCTTACAGAATCATAGATTCATAATGCGTAAGTCTATGTACCTTGCACGCCAATTAAGTTTCCTTTGAGCAATAACTTCTGAATTAGGACGTCCGAATGATCGCCGCCATGGCAGTGCCCTACTTCGCCTTTCATCTAAAGCAACTCTTGCCCTATTTCGCCTTTCATCTAAAGCAACTCTTGCTCTACGAAGAAGTCTGAACATGGTCGCATGAAAAACATATTAAAATGCGTGTTCTATGCTTAAAGTCCCAAAAACATTTTCACCAGGAAAATAAAAGTCTCAGAAACAAGATAACTAATTAGTACCACCGAACATTTTGATCAGCTTAAGTTTGTTAAGTGATTTACGAGACAAAATTAGTCTCCCATAGCTAATTCAAATGGGCTCGCCATCATACAAATAATCTCAAACAACGTAGTCATTGATTTTATTGAATGAAAGATAAAAGCAAAAATCAAGAACATGCTAGCTAATAAATTTAATAATCCAACAAATCAGGAGTAAAAATTGACAAGAAAAAACTTATTTCCGTTCCGCTTATTGACTTTCTTGAACGCCAACGGGAAGGAAAATACCAGCCAGAAGAATCATAAAAAACAAATTAAGTGTAAGAAGAATGAACTCACCTAGGAGCATCTAGACGGCTTGAGGTAATTTCTTGATGAGAATTTCTGGCCAAACCCTCCAAGGGCAACTCCTCTTTCTGGAACTCTCTTGAGGTAAGACTGAGCTTACAGAACCAGGAGCTGAAGTTTGCATTACAAAGAGGACACTTTCTTTTCAAGCCACTCCATTGGCGAATACATTCGATGCAATAGGCGTGCATACACACGGAGAGAATGGCGGCTTCTTTATAATGAACTTCGAGGTTTCTGAAACATATCGGACAAGAATGGCCCCGAATTGAAGGCCAAATTACTTTCCTCACCAGCTCCTCCGGCCTCCTCCTCCGCCGAGTCGTTTGCTGGCGATTCGATTCCATGACAGAACTATAATTCAATCACCGGTACCGATATAAATTAAGAAGTTCGATCTCCGAACTCCGACGTTGGAGGCGGTTTAGTGGCCCAAATAAGGTGGACCGGGGGAGGCGGTTCACACTTTTCAGAGATATGTTGTAGTTGCGCCGCTCTAACGATGCCAACGGTTAGAAAAACCCAAACATTGGATTTCTTTAAGACATACTCTCTCTCGTACTTATTATCACTTATAAGAAATTAATAAGTAAGTTTATTTGGATTTTTATAAGACATTTATTTGTTCTGAATGAACATTAATAAATTTTTTTTCATGTCTGCTCATAATTAATAATGATAGTGGGTGAGAGTAATAATTGATATAATATTAGAGTTTAGTGCAATTAATAAGAGTAATATTGGAAATTACTTAGATTCTAGGACAACTTTATTGACTTTAACTACTTTTATTGGTTTGTGAGAAAAATTAGTTGGTGACTTATAATAAAGACAAAAAGAGTATGTGGTTCTTTGGAATAACTATTAGAACCTGTAAAAACAATTTTTTAACCATTAATATTATTCAGCAGAGTTTAATTTAAGGGGTTTATACTGCTCATGTTGCATGAGAAGAAGAAGATTCCTACACACACATAAAATGGTGGGACCCACATATATATATAATCTCATTTTATATATATACGTGGGTCTCATAGAAGAAATGTTTTTCCCTTAATTTAATCATTACCCCCTAACCAAACACGCCCGGTAATTACGAATACTAATAAATAAAAACAACCTCCACTCTATGTAGGGCGAACGGAAAAACGAGGCGAGGTTTCAAAAAGCAAAGGAGCGCGTCAGGTGACACCTTTGGCTTTCACATCAGTCTCAAGTAAGAAGAAGCACTGAATTTTTCTGCTCACAAGCTATTAATCATGGAAGTTCCGAAGGATCAAATCGCTACCCTTCTCGAGAATGGCCTCCACGACTCTGCTCAAATGCTCGTAATTCCCAATTCCGCATCTGAAATTGTGTTTTGAACTAAAGAATCGTTGCTTTTCATTTCGGTGATAGACTAATACTCAAGTTGCATCTGGACAGGGTTGTTTTCTTGTTTCGTCGCCCACTGTTAATGCTGAAGCGAACCTACACCTCAAAGCCGAGAGTCAGGTCTTTGGAAATTTCAATTTTTACATATTTTCCTTTCTGTTTATTTCGTTTTCATTGCATTGCGCTGAAATTCCCCCTCCCCAAAGAGTTTTTTAAAGTTGGTACTTTTCTTCTTTTGCAGGCGCTTCTTGGTGATACGTTTTTCCGTGAAAGGGAGTATCGCAGAGCCATTGTAAGTGATCCCTCTCTCCTAAAATGGATCATGTGTATTTGAGGATTGAAGTCTTTTAAATCTCTTGTTGATGAGCAGCACAACTACAAGCAAGCTTTGCAATACTACAAGATGATTCCCAAACAAAACACTCCCTCATCCCGGAGTTCACTGTCATCAAACAGGTCTTCCTCTCCAAATTCTTACAATGTATCAGCAATCAATGAAAATGAGGTGGAGTAATTTACTTCCCTTTGTTTATAGTTGATCTTTGTTGGAGTGTATTTGTAAAAACTTTAAAAATATCGCATGTTCAAATTGTTTTTTCCCCTTTTTTTTCGATGTGTCAGGTGAAGTTCAAAATTGCGTCATGCCACTATTCTCTGAATGAAAATAAGGCAGCTCTTGTCGAGGTTTGCATGTTCTCTTCCTATCTTCCATTATATTGGGGAGGGATTCAAGATGACCATGAAATGCTATAAATGGTTTTGCTTTGTATATTTGTTCACTTGTAAGGCTCATTTTATGTTGGGAAAGATGTTATGCCATTATGAGTTATAATTTATAATACGTACTTATTTTGTTACCATTTCATTCACATTTCACTAATTATTTGTCACTTGCGCATTACAGATGGAAGGAATTCCAAGTAAAGCCAGAAATTTGCAGATGAATTTATTATTGGCTAAGCTTTATCGAAATTCTAGACATAATCGAGCTGCTGTTGCAATTTACAAAGAATGTCTAAGGTTTGTCAAGTGAAATTCTATAAATTAAATTGATTGGTGGTCTAATTTGTTGGTAGTATTAAATACATCATGAACTAAAGGAACTGACTTGTAATTTTTTAGTTTTTCCTACTTGCATATGATTTTTTTAAAAAAAAATAAATATGGTACAATATTATTGGCTTTTTAAATCAAACTTCTTGATGGATTTCTTTCTGACAGACATTGTCCTTTCATAATTGAGGCTATCACAGCTTTAGCAGAACTGGGATCAACAGCAAAGGATATTATTTCATTGTTTCCTCAGGTTCGTTGATAAAATCAGGAAAGTAGCTTGGCCCCACAGGGAGCTATCTTTACAAGTGTAGGGTTTATCCTATATTGCCTAGGAGGGAGATGGGAAAGATATAAGACATAAGACCCTGGTTTAATGAAAGTATTTCTTTACTTTGTTTTGAGAAATTTTGGCTTCCTTTTATTCCACTAAGTTTTCTTGGTGGAAAGAGAATAAAACAAGCTAAAAATATAAGTTTGAGAATGTTTTGAATCCTTTTTATTTTCTGTTTCGGTGGTGCTTTATCATCAGTGGGGTATTTTTCCTGCTTCATGCCTCGTTCAGCTTTATGGATTTTTTAATTTTGTCCCATCTTTATGTACTAACAGGAATATTTTTTTCATCTGTTTTTGCATTTTTTCCAATTTATTATTTGTGAATTCAAATGTAGTCATTAAATAACGGACTTTTACATCATTTGCATTACCAAAGATATTCTACTCTTAAAAAAATCAACCTTTTACATCATGATCTAGTTATGTTGATAATTTGCCTTTTCTTCCCCCATGTTTTGGCTGGTGCTCACCTGCTGCATTCCTGTCTGCTTCCAATTAATAACTTAGTAATATACTGAAGTTATAAATTTATTCTCCTCCCTCAATGTAACCATCTCTTCCAAATATTCATGCTAGTCAATCTGGTCAAAGAGAGCAGCACGGAAAGTAATTTGTATCATTTGAGTTACTAGTTGGTCAGCATTCTGAAATGATCTGTCCCTTCAAAATACCTCAATGACATTGTAAAGTTCATTGTTTATAATTTCTTGAATATATCAATAACTTGTATCATATTAGCAATTTAGCATTTATCTTTTGTCTTGGTCCACCTTATTTGTTTTAATAAATAATTTATAGTTCAAATATTCTCCAATATTGTAATGTAATTGATGCCTAACCATTTGATGTCAGAATCCAAATAGAAGTGGGAGAGCTCAATATGATCATTTTGAATCATGTCGCTGGCTTCAAGTAAGTTGTACTTAACATAGTAAAAATTTGTCGTTGCCATTTTGCACCTAATTAAACATTACCACTTAGAAACAGTTTTTAAATTTTTCAACCATTTTTTTTTCAAGTCCTCTACATCAATCCTAATTTGCATAGTTAATACATTTCATGAAACCCTCCAGAAGTACCTCTAGCTAAATTCATACAGACAGAATTAATGAAGATCAATGTTTATGGTAATATTTTGGTGGTTAAACTATATATCTGGAATGCATTGAGCTGATCACGTTGATCTCAAGAACAGCACATCAGGATGAACAAACAACACTAGCACAGAGATCACAAATCAGCTACAGCAACACAGCTCTCAAAACACAACTCAGCAGTATAGAAAGTTGAGAGAATTGAACCCACCATTTCTCCAGTAACTTTCAACCCCCCCATGGGAATGTGAACCTATATAACAGTCTTATTATCTAAAGATAATGAACGACCATAAAAATAGCTAATAAAACAAAATTATTGTTTGATGGTGCAGTCACCATTGTTTTTCTCTTAAATGCAACTTCATCTGTAAATTTGATGTAGAGTTTCCTCCTTTCTTGTAGCGCTATGTTGAGGCTCAGTGTTGCATGGCTTCAAATGACTACAAAGGTGAGTTATTATATTTTACATGAAGTCTCATAATTCCATGCTTTTTACCCAAGAAGCTACAAGGATCTAACAATTAGTGAAATTTGTTTGATCTAAGGGTATAATGGGTTTGCTTGTACATAGAGATTACACCAATTATTGTATAATCTGCCACCACAATTTGTTTGTTGTCAGTATCAATGTAAATGCTGTCTTTTCTTCCTAAGAAGCTTTGTCGAGTTAATTATTATTTATGTGATCCACTTATGTATTTCAATCCTGAACAAAATCTGAATCGAAGAAAGATGCTGTCATTTATATTTGTTTATACTATTTTCTGAGATATGTGTTTGATAAACAGTTTTATCGCCTCTCAATTTTGGCAGGTGGCTTGGAACTCTTTGAGGATCTCTTGCAACGTTTCCCTAATAATATACACTTGCTACTTGAGATTGCAAAGGTTATAAATGCTACACTAGGTTAAAGCCTATTAAAAATTCCTAAAAGTTATAGCTGTTGCTTCATGTGCATTGGCAGCTTAATTGCGAATATCCGTCTTATTCTGGAATGATTTTTTTTTTTTCACTTTTTAAGCTGACAAGTGGAATTACTTTATATGAATATATCTGCAGACACTTTTAGATTTTTCATAGTCTTGTTCTAACTTCTAGATGGTCTTATTTCCTAATTTCTTTAGACTGTTGGTTGCATGATCAGCTTATTTCTAGGGAAGCTCGTCTAGATATGTCTTTTGATTTAGACTATACATGAGCCTTTTTGCAAGTTGTTTAACTGCTAGTGACAGTATATTCCCCTTATTGTTTCTCGTGTACA
Source organism: Acacia pycnantha (assembly GCA_025563575.1). Taxonomy (NCBI): domain Eukaryota; kingdom Viridiplantae; phylum Streptophyta; class Magnoliopsida; order Fabales; family Fabaceae; genus Acacia; species Acacia pycnantha. The sequence goes on along the minus strand of JAMWYP010000011.1, from coordinate 4,108,411 downwards.
TCTAGTTCCTTGAATTGACCGCATGGCATTCTGTTATGGATTTTGATGTATGCTCAAAACTTGCAAGTGAAGGTTGAAGCTATCATTGGGAAGAATGAGGAAGCCATTATGAATTTTGAGAAGGTGTGTGAAGTTGTTCATGATGTTGTTAAAACATCATTATTGAACCTTCTCTTACCAACATACGCTATATGCACATTCAATGCTCATATAATTTGGTGATGACAGGCTCGGTCAATTGATCCATACATTATAACATACTTGGATGAGTATGCAATGCTTTTAAAGTTAAAGTCTGATCATTCAAAGCTGAACAAGTTAGTGCATGATTTATTAAATATTGATCCTGCAAGGCCAGAGGTTTTTGTAGCTCTATCTGTTCTATGGGAAAGGAAAGATGAGAGAAGAGCACTGTCTTATGCCGAGCAGGTTATAATTTTTTTTTTTTAAATTGTTTTTGAAGCAGGGTGGACCTGAATTCCATTATTATAGTGTTGATATTGATTACAATATGAGTGATTATTTTGCAGAGTATTCGAATCAATGAAAGGCACATACCAGGATATATAATGAAGGTATAAATATAACCATTGTATCGGATGAAATGTCTATCTGATTAATGTGTTTATAGTAGCCCTTTACATTATTCTGAAACTTGATCTGATATGTTTAATTTATTCAGGGAAATTTATTATTGACAATGAAACGGCCAGAAGCAGCTGTGGTTGCCTTTAGGGGTGCTCAAGAATTGAGACCTGACATTCGCTCATATCAAGGTTTATTTTATTATCGAAACATTAATAGTTGCATGGTCTGTATATTATATCTGCAAGAGAATATAAATCCTAAACTTACTACTTCTGTCATGAATCTAAATTTTCAGGTTTGGTTCATACTTATTTGGCTCTTTCTAAAATTAAAGAGGCTTTATATGCTTCAAGGGAAGCAATGAAAGCAATGCCACAATCTGCAAAGGCCTTGAAACTGGTTGGTGATGTACACGCGAGTAATTCTAGTGGCAGAGAAAAGGTAAACACGAAGTATCTTCAGAATACTTTTGTTTGTAAAGTTTTCTTATGTGTTAAATATAATGCATACTTTTTTTAACAAAAAATAAAATGCATACTTCATAAAGGCAAAAAAGTTCTATGAGTCGGCATTGAGGCTGGAACCTGGTTACTTGGGAGCTGCCCTAGCTTTAGCTGAGCTCCACGTTACTGAAGGACGGAATGTAGATGCCGTGTCTCTACTGGAGCGGTATCTGGTAGACTGGGCTGATGACTCTCTTCATGTAAAACTGGCCCAAGTTTTTGCTGCTACTAACACACTGCAGGACGCTTTGTTACATTATCAGGCTGCATTAAGGTTTACCTCTCTGTCTCAATGTCTGCACCATTTTTTGCTTTTTTTCTTGCAAGTCATGTAGAGTAAATTGCATTGACTTCCCTTTATTTCTGGAGTATGATACCCACCACCTGGTATTTGATATATTGAAAGAACCTCACTATTTGCTTCTGCCAATGTAGTTAGCTTTGTGCACTAGACACATTCTTTTCAGAGCATAAAAGCATTATCTCCTCATTTTCCAAAAGCGTTGATATTTTTTTGGGAAAATACCACTTGAACTTCAAAATCCGAAATAGGTGATTTCACAACAAAACGAGTTGTCAATTGTTTTATTGTTCTTGTTAATCCCATTATTATTTTTGTCAACAGGATTTTGAAGTTTAAGTGGTTTTTTTTTTTTTTTTTTTTTTTTTTTTTTTTGTCATTTTCCCTATTTTTTTCTTCGATTATTTATTGTTTATATTGTCGTTATGATGCATGCTGCTTGTCTGTTAAGATGATGAAGCCAAGGTGGTGCTTAGTAATGAGAAGCTCCCGCAAAAGGTGATTTTATCATGACAATAAGAGAAACTAAGTAATTTCACGTTTGTGGCTATTAAGAATGGGAAAGATTGTTCCAATTTTAAAACATTAAGGGTTGAATTGCATCACAAATTAGTTTAGGATACTCGATGTAATCGGAAAATAAGTTTAGGATGTTCGATGCTATTTCACCCTATAAAATATATAGGAAGCTGCACCAATAAGTTACGAGTAATGCAATTTGTTCCTTAAGCTCCATACAAGTCACGGGAGGCCCACATTTCTTTATTCTATATTCTGACTTTTTGACATGTTTTTCAAGGGTAATGGAATAAAAATGATAAACAATGTTGGTCAAATTTTTTATGAAAGCATTGTGGGGCAATGGCGTGTCTAGAAATAGGTTCAGGAATAAGTTTGCCTTGCAGGAATTGGTGTTATAAAAATGTGCTCATGAATTTATTCTACTTCTAACTATTAGAAAACATTGTAGGTTGAACCCACAGAATGAAGCAGCAAAACGAGGGTTAGAGCGTTTAGAGAAGCAGATGAAGGTTTGCTCTTTATCATCAATCCTAACAGACTAACTCTCTCTCTCATTGTTCTCCTATTCATGCACTTTTAACTGGATAATGGCAGGGGGTGGATCCAGATGCACCTGAAGAAGATGATGACAATGATGTCGAAGATGCTGATGGAGACCAAGAAGAAGCTGAACTCTTATGAGTATTGGTGTCAAAATAATGTCCAATAATATGAATTGTGAAGTCCTCCCGATGGTGCTTTATTGTGGCTATGACATTAGCAGTAGAGTGAAAATTACCACGGTGGCCAAGAAGCTCTGTTTGTCTTTGTGCAGCAAGAGTTTACATCAGGAAACTATGATTGCCATCACTGCCGATTGGGCCACCTGAACCTGATGGTCACATTATGAATTTGAAATGAGGGGCGTAGCAGATGAAATTCCTTGTCCAGAAGGAATCAGACTTAGGAGGAGGATCAAGTTCCAACTGGGCAGGCCTTAGATGACTCTTGGCTGGTAGCTTTTGCAATCTCCATTGTACATTTTCTTTGTTCATGCTTGTAAGAGCTGTGCTTTAGTTAAAAATTTCTTTGACACTTGGCCATCTTCACTTCTTGTATTTGTGAAGTTCACTTGCAAAACAGCTGTCCTTGCTTATGCTTCCGCCTTGGCCTAATGGTTATGTTAAGGATATCTGATTGAAGAGGTGGGAGGTTATTTGCTAATCTATTTAATGTCCCTGGATCTCGCTTTGACTAGTGTTGAAAGTTACTTCATTTTTATAATACTTCCTCCCAGGTTGTTTTTATATGCAACTTTCTTTCTCTTAGGTTAGGGACTTAGGGTTGATCCTTAATATATGCAATCTTTTCCTTGTATGTCAAAATTTAAAATCTTTTTTTTTTCTACCCCTATTAAATACATATCTTTAAATTAAGGGTTAAAGTGTAAAATTACACGTGATTTTTTCAAAAGTGCGTCCAATACCAAATAGTTTTTTTATGTGCAAAAGTCTCCGTGGTTAAAAAAATGGAGCAAAAGTTACATATTCTGTTACTTTATGTTGGTGGGGCCCACAGTCACTTTAATGGAATATGTGACTTTTACTTCACTTTTGTAACCACATGGTTACTTTTGAATTAAGCACTTGGTGTTGGATGCGCTTTTGGAAAAACCACGTGTGTATTTTTGCACATTAACCCTTAAATTAATTGTCCTACACTCACCAATAATTCTCTTTCATTTAACTATTTACTACTCATTCTCTCTCTCTCATACTTTACACTCATCCTCTCATATTTTTACTCTTTCTCTCTCTTATACTCTATAAATTGGAGCATATTTAGAAGGAACATGACATTTTTTATTTTTAACTAATATTAATTGTCAGTGCGTTTTACGTAATCAAGAAAAAAGTTGTTTATAAAAAGCAACGAAAGATTATATTTTTTAATCAAATTTAATAATTATTTGTTAGTATCTGTATTCAGCAGTGCCTTTCATATTCAATTTTTTTTTTTTTTAAATGTGATACTAGTATTTTGAAAATATTCAACTAACTTAATTTCAGATATGCGATACTAATAATATCTCTTAATGCTTATTTTTTTGTCAAATAAATCAAGTTTTAAAACTATTAAAACTTTAAATATTAATTTTTTTAGCAAAATATATGGTTAAGTTCGTTTTATGAAATATTTTATGCAAAAAATTAGTTCTCTAATATTTTTTTTTTTAAAAATTACATGTAAATGATATGAAAGTTAAAAAAATTTTCAAATAAATAAGATATTAAGTCTAGTTTAATTAAATGTCAAAAGAAGTTACCATAATTCACTCATTTATTTTCTAGAAAATCTAGTTGCACCGGATGCTGTGTTACCATCTCTGTCATCAACAAAATTGTTTTATAGATAAGAATGAAATCCATTGCCTATCTGATGTCAATGATAAAGCCTTATTTCACTAGTTCAAATATGTACAAAAAAGTTCAACTTTCTTACAATTTCTGAAATTCATTGACATCTTTGACAACTCAGACACTTCACTATACATGAAAAGGCTTCCTAGGGGTAGGTGCTCTATTTTCCATTGATTGCAATCTCTGCTTGAGATGAAAGACTTCAACCTGCAAGGCAAACAAGAAGTTGCATCTTGATCAGGGAAGAAAGCACATGAATAGTCATATCAATTATGCAAACTGAATGAACATGCATAGTCCTTTGTCAATTAAAGTTAAAAGGAGATTTTAAGCTCTCTTTTTTTCACTTTTCCCGGTTACAAACTCATATATTCACCAAACCAATCACAGAATAAACACACAATGTTCAAATAATTCTCCATTTTCCATCACATATACTTAACCTGTAATTGGAATGCCCTGGATCTTTCTCCAGCAAGAACTCCTCTTGTTGAATGCAACTCCTACAGCAATTTTTTGAATCAGCCAATAGTAACTTGTTTGTATCAAGTATGCAAATTGAAGTTAAATGATGCAGCATATATACCTTCTGGGTATCATCCAAAACAGCCTTGAGGAAAGCCACATCATGTTCAAGCCTTACATTGTCAGAATGAACAATGTTTGATAGGCTATTAGCCTCTTCTTGGGCTAACTCTACACTAGCTAGTTTCTCCCTAAGCAATTCCATCTCCTTTGCTGTGTCAGCAAATTTTTTCTCCATCTCCAGCCTACTTTTAAGAACAGATGCTAAGCTTTTCTCAGCAGCTCCTCGGCTTGCCAGCGCAGCCGCCAATTGTCCCTCAAGGATCCCATTTTTCCTTATGAGAGTAGCCACTTTAGCTTCATAGTAATGATAGATATTTGAAGTGGACGATGGCTCCGCTTTACTGTTTTCTGAGAATGACACTTCATCACTTTCTATTACTAGATTTCCAAATCCTTGGTTTTGTTGTTGATTTGAAGTTCCAGATACCATCAACTGTGAATCCTCCACACTGATCTTGGCTCCACTGGTGTTCATCTGATTTCCATTATCATTTTGATTGGTTCTGTCATCTGTTGCCTGATACATGAAAGTTTACAAATTTCTTAAACTTTTTATCATAAATGTTGCACATGAAAGTTTACAAATTTCTTAAACTTCTTATCATAAATGTTGCATCATGCAAATCTAGGGTAAGAATAAGGATTGGAATAGCAATAAGTTTTCATGGACATTATATTATATGGTTCAGACTTCTCACCGTCCAAAAGAATATATCGATAATTGTAACCATGATAAAAGTAAACTGGCCCATCAAAATGAACCGTGAAAAAAAGTCACACGAAATGTCACAAATATAACTAGTCATGTAGATTTGGATCCACATAATCAAAGTCATATATAACCAAAATGAGCCATGAAAAAAGTCTCAAAACATGTCTCAAATATAACTAGGCATAGTGATTTGGAACAATATAACCGAAGTCTCAAAGCACTAGTCTAGGTCTAGGGAATATGACACCACAACCTGTGAGACTGAAAGATGGGGAAAACTCTAGAAGATATTTATTAGGGGAATGCCCAAGGAGCGTCTATTATGTCGCTTTAAAAAGCACTCCCTCTAATCCTTTTTGTAATACTTTATCTCTCTTGGGGCTATGCTTTTTACAACCAATTTTCTCCTTGTGTTTCAAATTTTAAACTACTATTTTTTCTTTTCTACCCCTATTAAATATATATCTTTATATTAATTATCCCTCACTCACCAGTAATTCTCTTTCATTTAATTATTTATTACACATTCTCTCTCATATTTTAGACTCATACTCTCTCATATTTGTCACTCATTCTCTCTCCTATGCTCATTTCATAAATAGAGGCATATTTAGAAGAAACATGGCATTTTTTATGCATTTATTGTTTTAAACTAATCTTAACCGCTAGTTTGTTTTACATAATAAGGATAAAAGTTACTTATAAAAAGGACCGGAAAGAGTACCTAAAGAGAGTCTTCTTGGGTTTCCAATAAGTGTTGTATATTAAAACGATTATGAATGAAATTGAGACCTCTCCCTGTCTTACCTGAGGGAAACAACCATCCACTTCTGTAGTCTTGTCTATCCTGATATCTGAGTTATAATCTTCTTCATTATCAAATTGCCTCCGAAGAGACACGTTACAAGAGAAAGGATTGGTATCAGCAAGTAGAGACTCTGACAGAGATTTCCGTCCAGAACCATGTTCTATAACAGAAGCTTGATTTTGTCTAGCAATGGAGTTAATTAATCGCTGCGAACAATCGTTAGGTTGAGTGGTCAATGCAGCAGTTGATGAATGCTTGTCTAATATTATAGAACCTGGACCTTTAGTGGGAGTGGTCTGTCTTCCAAGGCCTGATTCATTTTTATCAATTATCAACACTTCCACCTGTGAGTTCAAAAGGAAAAAGGTTGGAAGTTTTAACAATAACCAACTCATGCCACAACTTTCAAGACTTTTTGCCACACCTGATTTGATGCCTCCTTTTTTGATCCTCCAAATGCAACAAGAAAGTCCTTTTCCTTATGCTGCACAAGTACCAGGCTAAAACCCTGGCAATGCAAAAGATTTTACAAACAAGCTTAGATAATTAGTAACAAGAAAGCATGTATTGTCAAGCATGCTTACACGTCTTGTGAGTGTAGCAGGTTAGGTCTCAAAATGACAAAAATGATTTATGTAAGGCATAATATAACATCTGGTTATTAGTAAGGAACTACAGGTTCTAGCATTTGTACAGTTTTTGACAGCTTATTAGATGATAGGATCAATAAAATTTCATTTCGGGAAATTAGAAAAGCCAGGGATTTCATCAACAAGATTAAACACATCCAATTAAGGCCCAGACTTCATCAGTAGTCCAGGTGGGGCTTCTGAAATGAAGAACTATTTTCCAACTTGTTGGCGCATAAAGTTTTAATTGCAGAAGGCTAAATGGACCACATTGAAGAAAATAGCTTTTAATTAATCACAGTAAATGATGAAACAGGAAATAAATCACCTTGTTGGCAGTAATTGAAGACTGAGGTGATGTGTTTGCCACAGACCATTCACCTTTTAGAATATCAAATATTAGAGTCTCTGTATGTCCTATAAAATGAAGCAAGGAACTGAGATTGCTTTTTCCAAAGAATGAAATTTTTTAAGTGGTTATTGAACAGGAAGTAAACATACTCTTTTTCCTACATCCACCCCCTGCAATGTACCATTTAGTACCACAAAGAACACCACAGCAACCAGCCCTAGGTGTAGGATTGAATCCTCGTATCTTCATTCTTGACCATGCCATCTGAGGAACAGATCTTTTCATCAAATTATGTAGTCAATGAAGATTTGAATTATTCCAATGAGAAACTAATCAGTTTCACCACATGAAATTGCAGTAAGGACTTAATAAAACCAAAAGCTTATGCACCGTTTCAAAGTCAAGCGAGTATAAATCATTCAAGGTCCTGGATTTTGACGCTCCTCCAAATATAAAAAGAATCTTATCATCATAAAGTGCTGCCACATGGTTTGATCTTGGAGAAGGTCCTGTCCCCCTAAAAGTAATAAAATGATTCATTAGGGATGAGGAAATACCGAAATTCCAAGTTTCACAAGCATGTTAAAATTTATAACATGTAATTTTCATTAGATAACCACATCGGAGTTCAGTCATTTCAATATTTCATCAACTTACGTGCAGTGAAGCGGTAGCCATGTTAAAGACTTGAGATCAAACATATGCAGGTCATTCAGTTTCCTCCTTTTGGCATCTTCGCCACCAAACAATATCAACATTGAGCTTGCCCTATGAACAGTGTGCCCACTGCGAGCAACCTATAAGTGGAACAAAATATTTGGTCATTACAGCCTAATTCTATTACATAGAGCCCTGTGCGCCAACTTCAACATAGGAGTTTTAATTGAAGAAAACGAAGGGAAATAAATTAGTTTCGTGGGTGCGTCATTACAGATTTTATCCCTAAACTCTTTCTGTTCAGATGTCTGTGCCAATGACTTGCTGACATTGGACTTTATCAGATGTAATATGAGAATTGCACCCTTGACATAGATTATTGACATCATCTATTAATATACTTGAGCAAATCATATAATCCAGAAGCACACTCCCAATAAGCTGGATCATTAAAAAAGATAATGCCACGGATCTAGTTATATGAGAAGCATGTTTACACTTTACTGAAATGAAAATTCCTACCGGTATGTCTCCCTTTGCTTCAATAAGTGACCAGCATTCTGTCTCTGTATCAAATGCCCACACTAAAAAAAACAAGAAAAACAATTAAATCAATTGGACAGCATAGACCAGAAAAAGCTATTATATGAGTGAAGGACATGTAGATGAACCTGAAATTCTATCACTTCCTGGTTCTGTTTTCCCTCCAATCAGGAGCGCCTTTTTCCCCCAGGAAACCTGTTAAGGCCAAGATTTTACAAGTACAAAATTAGCAACCTTAAAAGATGTATGCATTTCTAATATGTAGCTCAATAATTTGGTATTGGCCCCTCAATTCTTTTTCATTTAACTTATGGACCTGGCTTCATGTGGTATTGGGAGTCATGCACAAACAGGATTGCTAAGACAGAGATAGGACATAACAACGCAAACCAGTATGCTGAATTTCTTATGCTAATAGGATATATTGTAGTACCAAGCTGTGACCCTTGCATGCTGGAATCTTTAGTGGTAGACTACTAGGGGACAAGTAAAGCTTTGATGATGCTGTGGTCCAGGAAAATCTATCGAAATTTAGTACCTGTATCACAAAGAAAAGCATCCAAATCAAAGTTTACAAGATGAATGAACAAAATAAACAGTTAATATTAATTTTTTCAAGATAAAAAGCCACAATCTCTTGATCGTGATAAACAATAACTTCAAGATAAACAGCTAATACTGATCAAGCAAGGCTCTTAAATGTTTGCTATCAAGTTTTCAAACAAAAACATGACTTGTGAAGGTAAGCTTTCAAGATCCAATTGATTGGTGCTGAACAGTAACCAAAAAATATCCACAAGTAAGGTGTTTATATGTTAGCCACCACTTGAAAACTATAATTATGTTTTCTTCATCCAAGAAGTGTTTTCTCACCTGCACGTCATCCAACAATCCAATTCCAGATTCACCACCAACCACTATCATCTTATTCCCAATGACAGCTGCTGCATGCTGTTCATAACAAAAAACAACTCATACTTTTACCATCACTGCTATTCTGGGAGATTTTTACACTACTACTCTTGGCAAAAGAATCCGGGAACAAAAATAAAATGGAATAGAAGTCGTAAAGTTATCTACATTGGATCTAGGAGTGGGCTTGTCCCCTGCAATTGACAACACCATCCAATTTTCCGAGTTTCCTGACGTACAAGTGCTAATCTCAGGCACAGCAGATGAACGTTGGTCATCAGGCTCATCACCATGACCATCTGTCCCAGAAACTCCTTCAACCTGAAAAAGACAGAATTTCGTGAGCATTAGCCCTAAGAAGCACCACTATACGAGATTTAATACAACAGAGACAATGTGAAACAACGATATACAGTGTTTAAAAGCAATTTTAAGTGTTGCCTCCTGTTTAATTGAGTCTCAAATATATTGTAAATCGATGATTCCTTTTTTTCCACAGTACTGCATTGGTGATTTATCAGCGCACATAATGGAGTAAACCTTCAAGGAATGAGAACGTGAAGCTTACGTTGGAGTTTCCGTTTCGCTTGGGCTGCCTTATGGGACTTCTAGTACCCTGAGGAGTGTCGGAAAGCTGGACCTTTAATCTGAGGCAACAATGTCATGGGAAAAAAACAACAATATAAGTATATAACCTCACAAACTTGCTATGCTTTCGTCTCAGTTTCAAATTTGTGTACAATAAGAAAATATAATAGCTGAGATGTATCTTTCAGTTGGCAAACGAAAACGGGGTTTAAAATGCAAAGAAAATGGAAAGGAATGATTGACCTCCCAAGTTTCATACGCCGACGAGAGAACCCAAACATCTTCGAGAATCAGCCAAACACTTGAGTGAACAAGAAACAGAATGAGGAGCCAGAAAAAAGCCCTAATAATTAAACTCCACAAAGGCAATCTACGTTATCCTGGAAGAGTTTATTATGATTGGGAAAAAAGTAACAATGATGAAGCAAACGTAAAGTAGACAAGGAACGAAAAAGGAAATAATGTCAGAAAATGTGTGGAGTCAGCTTTTACCTGGAACAGCACTGAATCCCAGAAAAAGAGAAACAACGACGATACACTCGTTTGATTGCAGAGAAAGCTGAGGAAAAAGGGAAAAGGTAGCATTAAACGACGCCGAACCGAAAACACTAGGCTTGGGCCTGGGAAAAAAAGGGGTATGGCAGGGGAAAATCAAAATCCTCACTTTACGATGAGTTATTATTGGCATAAGCTGGGAGCAGTAAAACAGAGAGAGAGACAAAACACAGACAACATAGTACAGGCACGAGGCGAGGAAGCTCACGTTAGCGCTTAACAGAAGTTGTCTTCTTGTGGAGTTGTGTGGGGGCAAGGTCATTGTGAAGATACAGTGATTGATTATTATAGATTACGCGGGGAAGTTGGAAAACACAAAGGAAACGACCGTTAGGATTAAATTAATAAGCACTTAAAGCAAAGCACACCATTTTAAGGACTAACTGTCTTAATTTAATACCGTGTCTTGTGATCTAACAGTACCCCACTAAGTAGCCGGATCAAGCTACTTTATCCAATATTAGACCAGTCTGTGACAGATTCAGGAAATTAATGAATGGTGGTGGAGTTAATATCTTTTGTTTGTATCTGTATAATTAGTGGGGAGATTTAGGGGTACAGGGCAGCGCCCCCAATCTTTTTTAAGGAAAGTTTTAAATGCATTAAAAAACAAAAGAATATAAAGAAGAAGAAGAAAAGAAAAGAAAATCAAAAAAAAAGTTATGAAATCAACTGAATACTAATGATGTAATAAGAGAGGCAGTTATTTTACAAACTTGTCATTTAGAAAAGCAAGGCTAAGTGATGTTAGAAATGCAGCTACATAAATTACAATGATGGGTGAGCCATCAATAAGTTCAAGTAATATATTTTAATAACAAAAGTATATTACAATAAAAATAATTACAATGTCATCCTTCTAGACTTTATTTTTTAGAATTCCATCATAATTGTCTTATTATCAAGACTATCAAATACATCTTTTTTTAATATAAGACATTTTTGTATCACAGAAAAATAAAATTCAAGGGTGGGCACTTGTCCCCTTCTCTATAAACTGCGTCCGCCCTTGAGATCAGTGGCTGATCTATCTATTATTTATATTCCTTAGTCTTAGAATTATGTTACTTGGAATTCTCCGTTGGTCTGTAGCTTGTATTGGCTGGCAATGCCTAGCTAGGCTATTCTTGGCACCCTTGTTTTAATTTTAAACTCCTTGAATAAGCTTGTGTGAATTGGTACATCGTTAGATGTCGGGTATCTCTACTGCAAAGGATGAAGTATCTTAGCTTATGGCAGAGGTAGTACCTAATGGTGTTCTTGATGATCACTTTTGGAAGATTTTATGGAGGCTCCGCCAACCTTACAAGCAAACTATACCTTTCATTTGGAAGCTACTTCACAATATAATGCTTTGCTTTCTACTGATATATTAACTCGACATCATCTTCCAACACAAATTCTTTGTCGGTTTGGTTGTGATGAAGAGGAGTCTCTTGATCTTATCTTTGTGGCTTGCCCGTTAACTAGAAGCTTATAGTATGGATGTCTTAATATATATCAGTATTTCTACATTTTCTTTTATGGATTTTAAGTACTGGCACACACGCAAGCACGGGCGCGCACACACACTTGCCACCATTTTAAAAAGCAGTACAAAAAAAACTACTCACTGTATGGGTAAGTGTTTCCTTCAACTTCCTTTGGATCTGGCTCTCATCAAACATTAATTTACCTTGTAGGAAATTTTGGCTTTGATTTTTGATTTTTCTGTTATTAGTATTAGGATTATTCCAAAGTCTTTCTTTTATAATTTCTTGAGGTCTCATTTCAGCATTTTTTTTTTATAATTTATTTATTTTATTAACTTGTAAACTTTTGTTGCTTTAATTTCATTTTGTCTTAAAAAAAAAAAAAAATTATAGTGCGAGAGTGTAGGGAAATGGCCCTTACATTTGTTGGTGATGAGCGGGCCAGCGGGGGCCCATCGGGCAGGAGATTTGAGCAATGAGACAAGGATCGAATCTCTGGTCTGGTCCTACAAGGGGATTGTTATGTGTATATGTATATATATCGAGGACAAAATAGTTATTTTGTTTCAATTCAGAGATAATCAATTACTGCTCTAGTCTTTAACGTATGAAATAATTAGAAGTTGATTTTAGTGTAAAATAAAGATCTATATTTTATATTTATCAAAAAAAAATTCAAATTACCCCTATTAATACTCTCTCAAATAGAATAGAGGGAGAGAGAGAGAGAGAATTAAAGAAGTTGATCGAGGTATTTTAAGATAAAAATATTATATTATAATTAACTAAATTGTCTAAATTTCTTAATTTAACCAGATTAGTTAAATATGTAGTAGGTCTTACAATGAAAATATCAATCTCACTAAGGCAACCCACCCTGAAATGAATCTAGATGATCTGGTCTTAACCAAGTAAAAATGTGCATCATTATTAGCCCAAGGACTTATTGAGCCTACAAGGTCCAATTGGGCCTATCAAACTTTTTTATGTGAAAAAGAGAATTCGAGGAAAAAACGAGGTTGATCATTAATTACAAGCCTCTTAATATGTTCTTATTGAGCCTACAAGTTCACTCTTTCAAAAAAGAATACTTTGGCTTCTGTATGAAAAGTCATCTCAGCCCTACAGACCACGTTAAGAACTCATGTTGCAAATATTCAGATTGAATCACATCTTTACAATAGAGATTTCTCTAGGATCATGTCATATTCTTTTTGTTACACAGGATCTTCAAAAGAGGTAAATTCAGATCATAATAGAATATTTTGGAGAGACATATTGAAAGATAAGACTTTCAAAAGAATATAGAGGTTTTGAATGAACTCATATTGGCAAGCTTGGAAGCCAAAGTATTCATTTTTGTAAGAGAGAATTTGTCATATTATAAGAACATATTAAGAGGCTCGTAATCAATGACCAATCTCTTTTTTCCTCGAATCTGTCCAGATATCTTTTCCACATAAAAAGCTTGTTAGCCCAGTTGGACTTTGTAGGCTCAATAAGTCCTTGGGCCAATAATGATGCACATTCTCACTTGGCTAAGACCAGATCATTTGGATTCATTCTAAAGTGGGTTGCCTTGGTGCGATTAATATCTTCATTCTAAAAGGAAATTTGATGTAGAAATCATTATTTTTCCAAAGTGGAGATGGATATTTGAACTGGTCATGACTGTCTGAACAAAGTCGGAGTTACTTATCACATATGTTAGACATTTTGCAAGGATAATATTAATTTAAAATATAGACCATTTTATAACTCTAGCAAAAATCTTTCCATTTTTATTCATATGTTGGTTAATGTGCATATACCCAAAAAATTGTGGATATTAGTTGCAAACAAGAACAAAACTTAAAAAGAACCAAAGAAGAGTCAGTTTTTCATGAGATAAATAAAAAATATCGGGATTTGACAAGATCATATAATAATACAAAGCATACCAGCCCCATTGCAAAAGCAACTAACAAAACAACACAAACCCAAACTAAAACTTAAGACCCACCCACACTAAGAATCTGAAATGGCCAAACACAAAATAGAGCTCTGTATTAAAAATTCTTTCATATATATGTGTGTGTGTGAGAGAGAGAGAAAGAGACTGTGTTAGCTGTCATATATACTGAGTAAATTAATTAAACAGATAGTATTGTAGGGGTCCGGGAATCTGCATCATTATCATATTTTCGCTATTTTCAAACACCAGAAGACTTAAAAATTGATATCGCAGCAATAAACTTGTAGGGTGACGCGTTGGATACATTTACCTGGGTATCTCCGGGTAGAACTATAAGATATTGGGAGGAATTAATACAAGTCTTTCAAGAACAATTCGGCCCTACAGAATTTCAGAATCCAGACGTACATTTATGCAGTATCAAGCAAATAGGCTCTATTGGAGATTACAAACAGGAGTTTGTACGCCGTCAAGCTCAAGTACAAGGATGGCCGGAGCATTGTCTTCTAGGAGTTTTCATCAATGGCCTCAAAGACGAGTTGCAATTAGACGTCAAAATCCAAAAGCCGCGGACTGTTTATAAGGCGGTGAGTCTTGCGCTAGAGTTTGAAGCAAAAATACAAACTCAGGGTGCCCAGCGATCCAGTCAAAGTTTCATTAATACACATGGCACCAGCGATTACAGCCGAGATTACAGATCGCACTCATGCAATCAGTTCGGTTACTATAATGCCGCGAATCAAGGGAATAATGCGCCTGTTAATGCGTCCAGTGCTAACAATTCGAGAATTAATTCAAATTCAAATTCCCTTTATCCAATCAGTGCACCGTCAACGAATTATCATCAAAATTCAAATGGCATTAAACCGTCTCCCTCATTTTCGGCCAGTTCCCAACTTTCTCCTAATTCTTCGCAATATTCAAATTTTCAAAATTCGAATTTTCCTCAACCGACTCCCTCAAATTCAACAACTTCCCATTATTCTCCTAATTTTTCGCAACAGTCGGCCAGTTCCCAACTTGAATCGTCGGTTTATCAGCAAAATTTGAATCTCCATAATTCGAATTTTCCAAAACAGATTCAGTCGACCAACTCTCGATATTTCCCGACAAACTCGCAAGGCCCCAGACTTTTAGAAAGCGAAAAACAACATAGACGCGATAAGGGTCTCTGTTTCCGTTGTGGAGAAAAATTTACACCTGGACATCGTTGCAGATCATCGACTTTGCAAATAATGGAGCTTACCGATGATACAGTGAAGACACCTGAATTCTCGGAATCTGGGCAGCTAGCCAACGCAAATTTGGCTGAGATTTCCTTATTCCCGCCTTGAGGACAAGGCTGATTTTTAAGGGGAGGGTATTGTTAGGGATATTAGCGATAATAACTATCCCCTGCCTTTTCTGGTTTATTCTAGGAGAAAAGAAAATAAAGATATAGGATAATATAGGATAAGTCAGAATAGTTATGGACAGTTTAAAGTAGTTATTGTGAGTTATCTGTTTAGTTATTATGTATTATCTGTGTAAGGGTAGTTTTATAGGCAGTTAGGAAAGTAACACTATATACTTGTAATATGTTTCATGGAGATAGGAATGAAGATATTATATTTTAGAATTGTGTTGTGTTGGCTGGAGTTAGATTCTGACTCTAGATTATCTCTCTTTTCCCTCTTCTTTTCCTAAATTCTTCTAATCCTATCATAAACCCTCATTAAAGAATTTCTATGGCTAAATCAGGCAACACTTGGAACCATTTTTCTCTCAAAATGCTTTCACGTTGCACTCTTCTGATCTATATAACACAAGCCTTCTACTCTCTAGTTCCACATTATCTTTAACTACTCACTGTATGGATAAGTGTTTCCTCCAACTTCCTTTGGATCTGGCTCTCATCAAACATTAATTTACCTTGTAGGAAATTTTGGCTTTGATTTTTGATTTTTCTGTTATTAGTATTACGATTATTCCAAAGTCTTTCTTTTATAATTTCTTGAGGTCTCATTTCAGCATTTTTTTAAATAATTTCTTTCTTTTATTAACTTGTAAACTTTTGATGCTTTAATTTCATTTTGTCTTTTTTTTTTTAAAATAAAAAATATATAGTGTGAGAGACTGAGAGTGTAGGGAAATGGCCCTTACATTTGTCGGTGATGAGCGGGCCAGCGCGGGCCCTTCGGGCAGGAGACTTGAGCAATGAGACAAGGATCGAATCTCTGGTCTGGTCCTACAAGGGGATTGTTATGTGTATATGTATATATATCGAGGACAAAATAGTTGGTTCTAATTATAAGAACACTTTTGTAGTACAAATTGTACTACAAAAGTGTTTCTATAATTAGAACTGGAGTGAGTATTTTGTTTCAATTCAGAGATAATCAATTACTGCTCTAGTCTTTAACGTATGACATAATTAGGAGTTGATTTTAGTGTAAAATAGATATATATATTTTATATTTATCAATTTTTTTTCTCAAATTACCCCTATTAATACTCTCTCAAATAGAATAGAGGGAGAGGGAGAGAAAATTAAAGAAGTTGATCGAGGTATTTTAAGATATATATATATATATATATATATATATATATATATATATATATAATAATTAACTAAATTGTCTAACTTTCTTAATTTAACCAGATTAGTTAAATAGAAGTAGGTCTTACCATGAAAATATTAATCTCACCAAGGCAACCCACTCTGAAATTAAATGAATCTAGATGATCTGGTCTTAACCAAGTAAAAATGTGCATCATTGTTGGCCCAAAGACTTATTGAGCCTACCCCTACAAGGTCCAATTGGGCCTATCAAACTTTTTATGTGGAAAAGAGATCTGAACAAATTCAAGAAAAAAGAGGTTGATCATTAATTATAAGCCTCTTAATATGTTTTTATAATATGACAAGATCACTCTTTCAAAAAAGAATACTTTGGCTTCTGTATGAAAATTATCTTGACCCTACAAACTACATTAAGAACTCATCTTACAAATATTCATACTGAATCACATCTTTATAATAGAGATTTCTCTAAGATCATGTCATAGGATCTTCAAAAGAGGTAAGTTCAGATCATAATAGAATCTCTTGGGGAGACATATTGAAAGATAAGACTTTCAAAAGAATATAGAGGTTTTGAGTAAACTCATATTGGCAAGCCTAGAAGCCAAAGTATTCATTTTTGGAAGAGAGAATTTGTCATATTGTAAGAACATGTTAAGAGGCTCGTAATCAATGACCAACATCTTTTTTCCTCGAATTTGTCTAGATATCTTTTCCACATAAAAAGCTTGTCAAGCCCAGTTGGACTATAGGCTCAATAAGTCCTTGGGCCAATAGTGATGCACATTCTCGCTTGGCTAAGACCATATCATTTGCCTTGGTGAATTAATATCTTCATTCTAAAAGGAAATTTGATGTAGAAATCATTATTTTTCCAAAGTGGAGATGGATGTTTGAACTAGTCATGATTGTCTGAACAAAGTCGGAGTAACTTATCAAGTATGTTAGACATTTTACAAGGATAATATTAGTTTAAAATATAGACCATTTTATGACTTTAGCAAAAATCTTTCCATTTTTATTCATATGTTGGTTAACGTGCATATACCCAAAAATTTGTGGATATTAGTTGCAAACAAGAGCAAAACTTAAACCCCTCGTCCTTAGGTTCAACTGGTAAAGGGGTCGAACACTCTCACCAAAGGGAGGGAGTTCGATTCTGGAGTTGGTTAAGGCGTTGGGGGAGACATCCTAGATGATGTGAACTTGGGGAAACGCAGGTTGAGGTGGAGGCATGTGTACTCTCAGTCCTGTATGCCCTGAGGAGCAACCCCTCTCCTAAAATTTTTGTATTAAAAAAAAGAGCAAAACTTAAAAAAGAACCAAAGAAGAATCAGTTTTTCATGAGATAAATAAAAAATATGGGGATTTGACAAGATCATATAATAATACAAAGCACATCAGCCCATTGCAAAAGCAACTAACGAAACAACACAAACCCAAACTAAAACTTAAGACCCACCCACACAAAGAATCTGAAATGGCCAAACACAAAATAGAGCACTGTATTAAAAATTCTTTCATATATATATATGTGTGTGCAGTGATTGTGTTAGCTGTTATATATACTGAGTAAATTAATTAATCAGATAGTATTGGAGGGGTCCGGGAATCTGCATCATTATCATTCCTAGCTAGATTGCTTTTCTGTGTACAACAGTGTCCTTAACCACATGATGTTTCCTCAGTTATATATATATATTCTTTTTGTTTGTTCCTTTCAAGTTGTATATAACTGTTTGTTGATGTTACGTACAAAGGAATAAAGCATGCATGCATGTTACACATGTTCACTTGTGTTATTGTCTGGCGAATCTGTACTCGATCTCTCATCAGATAAGTCTGATAGATTGCATTGGATAAGGTTTACATAGACATACTCATTCGTTACAAGTCTCTCTTTTTTTTTTTACCCCGTGCCTTATGTAGGTTTAATTTTGTTTTTCGGTTTTTCCCCCTTACTCATTTTGTTAGATTTTGTAATGATGGTTTGTAGATTATAGGATTAGGACAAAATTAAACTTATTATTAGGTCTGTTTACTTATATCTATTAGGTCCAATTCTCCAATCAAATCTTGTTATGTGGATTTTTCTTAATAATAAGTCCACATGACAAGATTTATTGATTGGAATGTTCGATCAAATCTTGTCATGTTCACTTTTCTTAATAACTTTTTTGTTTTGGCAGTAAATAAGTATTCCCCAAAGTGAAACAATTTTTCACATACACACAACAACGCTTTGTTTTTTTTTGGGGTGTGGCACTAAGTCGTTGAATAAATTAAAGGATTAGATACCCACTAACAATATGTTCTCAAATTGTGTAGTCGTTTTAGATGCGGCCATAATGCCAATGAAAGAAACTATGAGTCTATGACCACGGCAAAACACAAATATACGAAATATATGAATATCATAAAAAGCAACGAAAAAGCGATAACTCCTTGTAATGCATGAAAAAACGAGTGTGTGTATACACCTAGTGGCGGAGACACACTAGTGCCAATGTGGGCAAGTACAGACACAAAATATATATAATTTGAAAGAAATTAGTGACAATATGTATAGGTGGTACAGATGGTTAATACTCTAATCCCTTCTCACAGGTCACCGGTTCGAGCCTCCAAGTTCCTTTTGTCTTTTTTTCCCCATTTCCATCGTTCACTACCCTCCCTCGTCTCCAATTCTCCAACTCATGGCTTTCACCATTTCTATCGTTCTCTACCCTCCCTCGTCTCCAATTCTCCAACTCGTGGCTTTCACCATTTCTATCGTTTTCTGCCCTCCCTCGTCTCCAATTCTCCAAATCGTGGCTTTCCCCATTTCCATCGTTCTCTACCCTCTCTCATCACCAACTTTTTTCCCCCATTTCCACTTTTCTCTGCCCTCTCTTGTCACCAACTCCCCCCCCCCATTTCCATCGTTCTCTGCCCTCCCTTGTCTCCAATTCTCCAAATCGTCACTACTACAAAAAACGGTTTTTATGTCCCAAAAAGACGTCCTTTAAAAAAAAAAAAAAGAAGTAAAAAGTAAAGGCGGTGACATTTTTGTAATTATATGTGATAAAAGTTGACTTTTGGCGTCTAAGTTATTAACTTAGATGCCAAAAGTCCCGCGAGAGACACTTTTGGAGTCTAAGTTTAAAACTTAGACTCCAAAAGTCGACACTTTTGGAGTCTAAGTTTTAAACTTAGACTCAAAAAATCATGCTTTTGGAGTCTAAGTTTTAAACTTAGACTCCAAAAGTCCCCCTGTTTTCTCCCCCCACTTCATTTCATTTCAATCTGTCGTTCCTTCTCTCCTCTGCATCTTCATTTCCAATGTTGCCTGAGACCTTCATCGTCAGCCCTCCTCCGTCATCGCCCCTCCTTTGCCGTCCTCCCTTCACCGTTAGCGTGGTTTGTGCTCATCTTCTTCCTCATCTTTTTCCGTCAACCATCGTGCGTCTTCCTCGTCATCTTTTTCCAGCGATGCAAGCCTCTCTGTCTTCTTTTACTGAAATCAAACTCAGATCTGAGCTAATGAAGGAGGACGATGGTAAAGGTGAGCAAAAACACAGATCTGTAGATTTTTTTTTTTTTTTTTAAATTTTGAGTTGCTCTTGTTATTTTTCAAAAACACGAACTCATATCTGTGTTCCTAAAGCTTTCAATGTGCTATAGATGATAGGTCCGGTGATGTTTTGTTTATTGCGTTCTGGATTTTTTCCAGATATGAAATTTCTCAGAGCTGTTTATTGTGTTCTGGATTTTTTTGAGATCTAAAATTTCTCAGATCTGTTTATTGCGTTATGGATTTTTTTTTTCAGATCTTAAACTTCCTAGATATGTTTATTGCGTTATGGATTTTTTTTCAGATCTTAAACTTATCAGATTTGTGTTTAACGCCGTCGCCGACCCCATCTGTTTTTTTTTTTAAAAAAAATACTTATGGCGTCTAAGAAATATTTAGACGCCGTAAGTCTCCACTTTTTGCGCCTCCCAAATAGACGTTCCCACGTTTTTAGACTTTAAAAGGCAAAATAAACGGACATTATAGACCTTTTTTGTAGTAGTGCGTGACACGCTCTTTGCTCTCATCCGTCGTCGCTCAACCGTCGAACAACAAGGCTGGTTCAATCGATTCTGTCTCAAGGTAATTTTCCAGATCCTCCTCTCAACGGTAATTTTCCTTTGCTGAATTCTGAATTCCTTTTCTCAATCGATTCTGAATTTTCTAGACAACAAAACTGTATAGGACAAATACCCTAGGGGTTTGGAATCTTGTGCTTCTCTATTCTCAATTCTCGTGGTTGTCTCTTGTATCCTCCCTAATTCGGGTTAGTTCACTCATGAGAATTCTATATTTCAACCTTCTCTTCTTTGATTTTCTTTCTGTCTATCTATTTTTTCAGTTGGCAATCATTCTATTTTATTAGTTTATTTTTCAAGTTTAGACTCCAAGTTGAAGTTTGTCCTTGGACATTTGTTAGATTCGTGCTTGATTTTCATTCCTCTTGGTGTTTTGTTATTATTTTTATGTTTTTTTTTTCTTTTTTGTATCCAACCTCCATATCAGTTGTTGTGCTTGCTGTCTTTGTCAGTGATGATTGATAATGGATGCTATATTGTGCTTGAATTTATTTTTTCCTGTTTCATGAAGTCTGCTACTCCCAAAATTTTTATAGCTTCCTGATAATTCGTCAGGGTTATGAAGTATTTTCAAATGAACAGGATGCAGTATGTTTTGTGTTCTTCCTGTTTTATTGCTCTCATAATTGAAATGAAATGTGACAATTCATATGTTTATCTTTCACCATTGCAATCACCTAGCTGGACTATTTGAGCATGATATGTATATCTAAGTCTAACACCTGTGTTCCTAAGTCAGTCTAAGTTGCATAAAAAGTTCAATGGGCCTATGATAATGGAACTGACGAAACTTCCACAATTTTTGTATCTTATTAGAAATGGCTGATGATTGCTCTTTTTTTACGAAGGAGCGGGTTGCCTTTTATCCTCCTTAAAAAAAAAAAAAATATTTCGGGGGCAGCACCCCCGAACCCACAAATCCCACCACTAATTGTACACTCACAAACTTTAAATCATGACTCCGCCACTATATACACCGATCAACCTTTCTAATCATTATTAATAATAACTAATAATCGCAATGAATTCAATTTTCCCCCTTTCTTAATTTCTTACTCCCTCCTATCAAACGCTACACTACAAACAAAAAAAACAGAATTAGCGACAGAATTAGTTGAAGGGTTTTGTTTTGGTTGTAACAAGTCAATCCACTTACCTCCCCGCTCTTAATTATATATATTCCTCAGGTCTCTTGATGAGATTAGAGGGTAATCAAATTAATCTGAAGTAGCTTGTGAAAATGCTGATGAACCATGCATATAAACCATATTTAGCTTGCTATATATCTCAAAATATTTAAACACACACTACTCTAATTTACGACGCGAAGAAGAAAAAAAGGCACACAGTCAAGTTAGCCTTAATTATTAGTATTATTACATTATAAGACAAGCTCTATATAAATAAGTAGGTACTTGCATATTGCATATATATATCATCAAACCCAAATGGCACCTGCTCGCCTGAGCATTGGGATCAAGGATCGGTTAAGGTGAAGGCTCATGACTTCATTGGCTCCGCCCACGAGCTCGCCGCCGATGAACACGGCAGGCACGGCGGGGCTGCACCCCAGTCTGGAAAGGGCTTGCTCAACCTCCCTCCCTCTCGGTATCTGGTCGAGCTCGTGAACCGCTGGGTTCACGCCGAACTCGGCAAAGAGGGTCCTGATTGTGTGACACATGCAACATGAGCTCTTGCTGAAAATCACCACCGGCCTCTCCGACGCCATGGTCGTCACCCTCTCCATGATCTCTGCAACTTAAAGCTTCCAAGTATATATTATTTATAAAATCTGATGGCTATCTAGTTAATTTGAAGAAGATTCAATGCAGATTGATCAGGAAGTAACAGAAGAAAGTGGACTTATATATAAGCCTTCTTGTTAGCGTTTTGGGTGTGAGATCGAGATGGTGGATGAAGTAAGTGGAAGATGTTTATATAGGAGTTTAGAGAGAGAGAGATATAGGTTTTTGGGGCTTGGGGTTAGAGGTGGAGATCGATCAGATCAGATCAGATAGAATGTTCCGTTGAGATATCTAAAGATTGATCGATAGGGATTTTGGATTATATATTGATTTAGATCATTTGATTGAAAGGGATTAAACATATGGATGCATGCCGTACGGAAGCGTAAACGTACCGATTCTAGTTATTGTCTCTCTAGTCCTATTTATAAGTCAAAATTAAATAACTCTCATATACCAAATAGAGTTATTTAACTCATTGATTATTGGCTAAATCTCCAATGTTGCTCTTATCTATGATTATGATTGGTTCCTAATATCAACTTGAATAAATTTTTTGTTGTTGCAATTAATAGGGGCAAAAAGGTAAACAAAAGAAAACATTAAATTACTCTGAAATTGGACTTATAATAAGGACTAAGTTTTTTTTTGTTCAAAATGAACTTATAGAGAATGAGAATGATAGTGGTAGGTTATTATATATTCTCATGCATGCATGTTCCTTGTGATTCTTTTTGTACGAGATACTACCTCCTATTTTAAATATAGGATGTAATTTGTAGTACAATTTATACTAGAAACTATGTCCTATATTTAGAACTGGAAGAGTATCATGTTTTGTGTGTTGCGTTAATTTCTGCTTTTTATTTTTCATTTTCGATACTTTCCTTTAATCTCTCTCTCGCACACACACAAGATTATTTCGTGTCGCAATTTAGCTTTCTAATAAAATAATGTGGGGATTTTGGCTTTTGTTCCGTATCTATCTTTGAGGCATCTGCTGCTTTGGAATATAAATTTAAAGTTGAATTTATCCAATTATAGTGTTGAGAGATTTTGGCATCTAATTCCAGAAAGGGAAATATGATTAAAAACTTTAATTTAAATATAGTTGAAGGCCACGGTTAGGAAATATGTAGATAATTCTGGGCAGCAACATTAATATTATAATTTCTTAATTGAAAAAATTAGAACCAAGGACCTAGAGTAGATGATATTTATTGAAAAGGACCATAAAAGTTGTAATTATTCAGAAACACCAATAGCCAAAATATAAATTTAAAAAGGATTAAGGAGCGAATTGGCCAACAAACTATTACCCTAGCTAGGAGCGCCCAACACAAACAACTATTAAGTTGACCTTAAATACCAAAAAAAAAAAAAAGTTAAAAGATGAAGTTAGCACAAAAACGTTAGTTCATCATCAACGTCCGTTATTGGTGGCTAATCTAATCCAATGAGTCCTCGGTCGACAAGTATTTCGACGGAGCAAGGCGAATTGGGGAGCAAATTCTGGTTAATTGTATGGAAGGCCATATTGGTGGCCTCCATTCCACCGTCGACGGTTTGTTGCCTATGGAAAGGGATTATGATGAAGGCGACTCTCTTGTCCTCGGTGATGTTGTAGATATCTTCGTGCATAGTGGAGGAAGGAGGTGCGGACGATGAGCATGACGGATAATTCGTTCTGGACATTTGAAGGAAACAACCCTAATTTTCAGACTTCTTCCTCTCACAATATTTGGCTTCCGAAGCTCTGTGATTCGGCCTCCAGTTCATTCCCTCAATATTTGGCTCCATTGGTCCTTCCTAATACCTAACACAGTATAAGTTGTTAAAAGCCTGAAATCTCTCAAGTCTTGTTTTTTTTCCCAGTCAATGGACTCAGAAGTTGAAGACACAAAATCTCAAGTTGAAAATACAGAGCATCCACTGGGACTAGAGCCACTAACAAAGAAGGCAAATAAAAAGAAGAAAAAGGAGCGCCCACAAGTTCAGGTGAAGGTACGAGGGAGATAAATTAACTGCACTACCCATGAAGAAGCAAGTTGATAAGGAGGCATTTTTATCGGATTTAGCCAGAAGAAGTAGAACAGATTGAAAATTTATTTGCAAAGAAGAAGCATAACAAATTTGCATATAAACATCAGCAATTTTCCACCTGAACTCAAACGATTGCTCCACACAAATGTAATAGCCAAAGTGGACTGGTGGGATGCAAAGAGAGATTTAGATGTACAGAATCCTAACCTTGAAGGCAAAAAATTTAGGTCTCCTACGGAGTCTAGCTCCAGAGAGTACAATAAAGCAACGTTGTCGTCGGCTGAGGCTCGACGGGCAAGAGGGAATCGGCTTCGGCGGTAATCCTGGATTTCCCAAGTCGTCCTCGCCAAGTAAAAAAGAAAAGAAAGGCCCCGGCCACCAATTTTCTCTCACCTCCGGCATAGCTGTCGCAACTGGGAAGGACTCCCTCTTCTCCACCAATCCCTCAATCACCGGCGACATGTGCTGGCCACGATACCATCGAGATCGACCCAGCCTAGCCGCCAAGCTCTCGTAGATTCTAATCCAACATAATGGCTAATTCATATCGTAAGAAGGCAAATAGAGCATCCACTAGAACAAGAGCCACTAACAAATTAAAGAACGCAAAGAAAAAGAAGAAAAAGGAGCGCCTGCAAGTTCAAGCGAAGGTACGAGTCCTCAATGATCACCCAGAAAAAATCCCTCCCATTGTTGGTTATTTTTCCTTCTGGGTTCGATCCTCAGAAGAATTTAGACAATGATTCCGAATCAACGAATATTAAGGTTTATCAAAACAAGAAAAATCCCAAAAGGTTGCAACTTGTTGTGAGCCCTAATGGGTCACTAGTGGATTTTGTCGGCACGAGTTATTCCGGCGAGGCAGAAGTTGATTTGTGATTGTTGCAATGCGGCAATTGGCCTGTGCATTAGATTCCATGAACGGAGGTTACCTTTCCAATTTGTACTCCACTAACGGATGTTGACAATGAACTAACATTTTTGTGCCAACTTCACCTTTTAAAAGTTATTTGGTATTTAAGGTCCGTTTAATAGTTATTTGTGTTAGGCGCTCATAGAGTAATAGTTTATTGGCCAATTCTCTCCTTAACCCATTTAAAAATGCTAAATTTCTCTTTATTAAACTTTCTACATTATCTCATTCAGTCTCTCTCATATTATATTTTAAAAGTAATTTGAATTTTATAGACCAATTGAGACTATGTCAGTGGCAGAACCAGAAAGTTTTTTTTAGCCCGGGCCAAAAAATAAATATATTGAACTATTTACTAAATAGTATCACATAATATTGAAAATACAAATAAATAATAACCAAAAATTATAAATCAAAACAAGATATAAGATGATACTAACATTTTCAGTAAGTATCTCAAACAAGAATTTTATTTTCCTTTCACAGGCCAATAGTAATGAATCAAACATTGTTCTTATCGAGAAGATAAGAGATTAGTTGGGGTCGAATTATTAACCAAAATAAAATAAAATATAATAAGTACATATATATACTAACAAATTTTATAAGATCAGTCGGGGCCTGGCCATAACTATGTTCCGTCACTAGACTATGTTAAATTTTTTTATCTAATATCTTAGTCATTAAAAAAAATATTTATCTACAAAAAAATAAACATTATTATTATTTGAATATTATATAGACTTTATTGATTATATTAACATTATTTTTTTGGTTTACACACGAGTATTCTCTAAGGAGGCAATCTTGTATACCATTCCCGAATAAAAAATATAATAGATTATCTAGCCTTTTTAAAGTATATATATTAACATAACATTACATAATTTTGGGTCAAGAAACATTACATGGACTTTTATTTTTTAAAAATCATATAAATCTATTATGACATAATGTTAGCCTCCTTTAAATTGTTTAAAATTTCATATTTTAAAATTTGTTTAGATATACATAATCTTTCTTTAAAATTTATAATAAATTATAAAACATTGAGTTTTATGTAATTTTTATTTTCAATTAAAGTTTGTGTCAATTTTTTTTGATACTGCAAAGATTTCTTCGATACTGAAAGTTCGAGTCAATTTTAATAAGGTTAAGGTGCAAATTTGCCAACAAACTATTATCCGAGGAGCATCTGACACAAAAAATAATAGAGGATACCATAATTATCAATCAACAATTAAAAAGTGAAAAAAAGAACACAATTAAGTGCAGATTGGCTAACGAACTATTACCCCGTCATTGTTTTGGTGTCTCCGTCTTCCATTGATTGTCACAATGTCAACGACGTCGGTGTCTCCAAAGCTTCCATTGTTACTGGGTGTTCCACTCACCCTCTTGAACTCATCAAGGCCCTTATGCAGCTTCAGGACAAGAATCACGCACTGAAACCAAATCCAGCAGTCCAACAAGAAGCAGACGCCGCTGCCACAACGCCTGCTTGCATGGGTCCCATCTCTGTTGGTATTTGCTTTATCCAACAAGAAGGCTTAACCGCTCTTTTCTCCAGCGTCTCCGCCATCATCCTATACCAGTGCCTCATATTTTAATGTAATTGTGATAGTTATTTTTTTAATAGTTATTTGGTACTTTTTTTTAACTTTTTAATTGTTGATTGGTAATTATGGTACCCTAAATTGTTTTTTGTGAGGTAATAGTTCGTTGGCACATTTGCACCTTAACCCATTTCAAAATTTATAATTTTAACAAAATGAAATACGTTTGTGTGATTATTTTCAATAGATCAGATACCTACGTAATTAGTAAAAAAAATAATTTTAAAAATAGAACATAGAAGAAAATATAGGAGGTTTAATTAAGGACAATTTACTATTTTAAAATTTTTATTGTAGTAATTGGTCATTTAAAATAATTATAACCTTTAACGTCCTATTATCTCTTCTAGGTCTTTCTTCGCAATTTTCACTTCTTAATTTGTGTCGATTTGCTTATCAGCACACCAAGTTATGATTTCGAATCAAGTGTGTGCACGCGCAAAGAGAGATATGACAGATTTTCTTTTAGATTTCTTCACCGATATTTGGCATTACTATAATCGATTCACAATAGAATTCAATTTAGTCCTAAGCTTTAAGTGAATTATTAATTTGACAATATATTACTTGAGGTTTTAATTTAATCTTTCAATTAAACTTCCTTGAAAGATCAAGTTCATGTATGTGTATGAATTAGATTTTGTCATGTTATGATTTCTAGAAGAACCCAATCAAATCAAAAGCTAAGAGGCTTCCATTTTGGACCTTTAATTTTCGTTGTCCTTGCTAATCTTCAATTTTTATATTATATAGGTAATTTTTGAATTAAAGAAGAGCACGTACGTTAATATTACTTATTTACTCCAAAATAATCAAGGCAAAAAAAAAAAAATCCCAAATAAAGAAAAGTAACTAACTTTAGGCTCCCAAAAAAAAAATTGTTACTTTAGTATATATGTCAAGCAGTATGAATTATTTTTCACAATTTTACACCTTTCATTAATGAAGATAATCATAGTAACTCATATCATGCTCTCTTTTTCTTCATTAATTAAGGGTACTTTAATTAAATCACATCAAAATCTAAGCTATTTTTCTCTTAGACTATGTGCATAACATAGTTATTTTGATATATATTTATATTTTTTATATTATTATTTGGTATCCGATGCGAGGTTTGTGGTTGCCCCTTTAATATAAGTGTCTCCTCTAAAACTCGACTCAAGACCTAAAAAAAGGATATTATACATCGCTATACCAACTCTATGTTAATTATTTATCTATATATTTTTTTTATTACAGGTGAAGTAGTGAGAGCCCAGGTTAATTTTTACTATTTCATCAACAATTTAAATTAGAAATTCATCATAGTTAATATAAAATCGAAATTCAACAATTAGGTTCAAATCCAATTTCATCTTGTATAAGGTCTGAATAAAAAAATAATTATTGTTGTTGATTTGTGATGATTATAACATAAATAAATAAATAATTATGTGTGCATTAATTTCAATTTAATAATAAATTAAGTATTGTCATTTCTTATTCTGAAACTTATTATTAATTGATCTTTAGTTGCTATGGGGAACTATGGGCAATTATGTCTTTTCCTTAGTATCTCATTATACATAGGGAAAATCAATTTCAAGGCCCTTTTAACAGGAGAAAATGCAAAAAAGGCCCCAAGATTATGACAATTCCAGAAAATGCCTCAGGACCTTTTTTGGGATTTTCAGAATCTTGGGTGGGTTGTTAAAGGGGCTAATATAATTGTTAACAGGGTACTGATATAGTTGTTAAAAGTACTGATTTATTATAGCAAAAAAAAAAAGTACTGATTTAGTTGTTAGCAAAAATGTTGTCAACGGGGCTGATTTAGTTGTTAAAGACTTATCCGTTAACAACTATATCAGCTCCGTTAACAACTCACCTAAGATTCTGAAAATCCCAGAAAAGGGGCTTTTTCTGAGATTGTCAGAATCTTAGGGCATTTTTTGCAAGTCTCCCTATTAAAAGTGCCCTGAAATGAATTTTCCCCCATATATATATATATGTCAGTTAGCAACAAAAATGAGATGAAAGTTGCCCAATGATGTGACATAATGAAGTGCTTTTATTCTTACAAAGCCATGTGGGCCTAATTAATATGCATTGACAACTAGGGATAAGATGCGAGTGAAAGAGGAGAGCGAGGGGGCGAGTGGAGAAAGAATGTGGAATTTGTGAGAGAGACGTCAAACATCAAAATCAATCCCTTGACGAACCCTGGCATCGCAACTCCTATATTTGTTCTTTAATTTTTTTAAGGGGCAAAAATTGTTCTTTATCCTCTTTGTATTCCTATAATTAATATATATATATATACACACACATATATATGTGCTTGTGTGTATATGCTCATCTTATAAAGAATAAATTGCATTATTAAATTAGGTTGCATGCAGGCTTTCATTTCATTCACACACAAGTTGGTGGAGGTTTGATTCTTAGTGTAAGTAAATAAAATTAAGCTTTAAAATATTAAATTATAATTTAATAAAGTTAGAGACGAGGATAGATATTCGGAGACAAACTTGAGGGATTAGACGTTTATGTTATCCAATTAAGATTGACATGCCCCAATCTGTATTATAAACAGATTTTATTTTGATATCTTCCTTGCCCTTGCGACGTGATTATTGATTTCTAAATGCATTATTAAAACTAGCTACCTTATTAATCTTTAATTTAAAATCTCACTTATAATGTGAATTACATTATAAATAAGATTTTATATTAAAGATAATAAGAAGTAACATTTTTCCTCTCATTTTTTGAATGCATCAGCATTCATTATAAGACATTGATCTTTTGGAAGCTGCTTTTCTAACATGATTTATGTAACATTCCAATTTCAGAGCCAATTTTTTTTTTTTTTTTCAATCAAAGAGTAGAGCATCGGAATAAAACATTGAGTAACTGATTATAACAATAACAGTGGCGTAATCGCCTGTTCATAAAGATTAATACATTATCTGTTTAGATACTAGACATCCTTGATCGGGTCTCCACGCGGTCTTCATCTTCATGTGTGTTGTCCGCTCAGCTTACTCTTATCTTCCGTCCTTGGTATCTCGTATACTGATGCTATAGTAAGAGCTGAGATCCAATACCCATCGGATCTCAGGTAACGGTTAACCTCATGCTTATATAACAATATATGTTCAACATATATTTCTAGAATGAATTACAACAATGATCTTGACAGAGCAATATATGATCATTAAATAACAACTACCCTACAAGCAAAGTTATTGGTCTGCACTATTCACCAGTGCCACAATGTACGATCGTGTCCTCAGCGCTAGGAAAACATACGGCATTATCATGTCTATAACCCGTAAGGCTGTAATAGTGATTAGCTAAGTTCTTTACCTTAGTCACTGTGCATGACCCGGGACAGAGTCCCGAACATGGCTTATGAAACTATCCGTATCATATATAAGCATTCTATAAGCATCAGAGTCAGTATTACAGTACGCCGCGAACGTACCTTCGTTTGATGGTACTTCGGTACTTTTTGACGGAAATGACACGTTTTACGAAAAACAGCGAAAGTCCGACAGCGGCACGTCGGGCAGCAGAATTCGGCAAAGAAATCGAGTTTCTGATGTCCTATAAGAGTAATATCACTTTTATTAGTGATTTGACATTATAACTGGCATTTTAGGTAAAAATCATCATTTTGCCCCTATACCCCTAATTGGCGGAATTTCGCCAGCACTTCGTTACTTTGGCTCCGATTTTCCAAAATTTTGCCAGAACTTCGACCCAATGATAATTTTCGAAATTCTAACTTAAAATAGCCCTATCATATGATATCTAATCTTACTTGAAAGATTAGAGGCTACTCTAATATTATTACTCTAACTATTGAAAGAACTACGAAAGCTTAAAGCTCGGTACCGAAAAACTTACCCAGAGCTTCGCTTCAATTTTCCCCAGAGCACTTCTCTCTTCTTTCTCTCTCTATTTTAGGTTTCTTGCTTGAGAATGGTGTGGAAATGAAGAGAAGGGTGGTATTTATAGAAAAGGAGGAAGGATTTCGGCCGTCGGATCAACTTTGTGAGAATCGATCTGGACCGTCCAAGAGTAAACTTTTGAAACAAGTTTTCTTCCTTCCTTTTCTCCCTTGGCCGACCTGCCCCTCTCTTAGGTGGCATCCATTGGCCAATCACAAGGTGCCAAGTGTCCCTTCCAGAAGCTCATCCGGATGAATTTCTCCGATCGGTACCCGATTCGTGTAATCTCGGAAAAATCTCAAAATTCTGGATTACACAATTTGAAGACAATTCCTTCCTTATTAGAAATGTCTAGTCCAACGATTTTTTTAACTCTGTCTAGGCCTTCTTCGGACTGACGGAAGTTTTACGGAAAAACGTGTCGGTTTCGAAACGAAATTCCGGAAGCTACCGCCTGTGGACAAGAACGCACTGATTCCAAATATGTCCAGAAAAACTCTCAATTCTTCCCCAGATGTCACAACGTGACTTTTGAATTCCTAACTTCCAACTTGGCTATCTGGCTTTTCTCAGAATTTCCCTATTTCGTCTTATTAGGAAAATGCTCTACCGGCCTCAGAATTGATTTCCGGAAAAGTCTAACGAAAGGTAAAATCCACTGATCAATATTTTACCTTGACTTTGAGATTCGCATTCCTAGATCTCCAGATAGGATCCGTTTCCTATTTATTCAATTACTATTCACTATATTTAATTATATTATATAATAATACAAAATATCTTCACATAATAAATTTGATATTATCTTCATTTTTTTTCTTTTTTTTTCTTTTTCCTTGGAATTTTCGGCTGCCCCTTTATTTTAATTAATAAATATTTATTTTTTATTTAATTAATTATTTAATTATTTACTTATTTAATTTTTCCCAAAAATTCCACAAAAATCCCTAATTGGCTCAATATTGTATTTAGGCTTAAAAATACCTAAACTCATTCATTTTTCTCCAAAATTTCCAATTAATTAGAAAATATATTTTTACTAATTTTAAGCCAAAAACCACTAATTTTAGGGTTCTACATAATTATTCATGAATTTCCTTTGCTTATGCTTAAGTAATTAGCCAATAATTACCTAATTACTTTATTATCACTTGTTGATAATTTTCTTAATTAGAATGCCTTATTTCCTCATAACTTTTACACTGACATCTTTGTTTTCATGTCTCCTCCATTATATTGGAATTTATGAGGGTATTTTAGTCATTTCAATACTTTTTGAGTATTCCTTTTTAATTTTTCCAAGGTTATAATTTATTAAATTACTAAAATTAGAGACAATATACTCCCTTAATTTTAATAATTATTTTACTACCTCTTAGGATTTTTCGTAATTTTCCTAAGTTATTATATGCTTCTCAAGGGTATTTTGGTAATTTTGGCACATTATTAGTTTTTCCTCTAATTTCCAAGAGATTTCTCCTTAGAAAATAGAATAATTATAACTTAATATTTGATATCTCATATTCACCTATTTTTTATAGGTATAATTTTACTAAATCATGATACAGATTTTTAGGGTATTACATTTCTCTCCCCCTTAAACAAAATTTCGTCCTCGAAATTTGTACTAACCCAACTAAACTTTGTACTAACTAAACTCCGTCCTACTCGGTCTTTGGACTTTACGCGTCGGATCTTCACTTTGTCTGCCAGCCGCCCTTCTTGGTAATCGGGAATTCGCCTTGGTTTGACCGCAATGATCCTGTCATTTCGTACTTTGATATAAAATGTTTCCCCGTAGTTCCCATACGCCGCGGTTAACACCACAGATATCAAAATGGATACCAAAAATGTCCCCATGGTTCCCATACACCATGGTAACATAAGATACCTCCTACTCAATGACATGATCATGGTCGAAAATATCTAAGAAATATGGAGAACGTTATGGAAGTCTAACCATTTTCGGGAATAAGGCTATCTAATAGCGACTGGTTCGTTTTCAACAAATACTTCGAATGATTTCACGAAATGTGAACTACATGTTCTTCTTTGAGGTGTTCTTTTGACATCGGCTTCTAGGGATATACGATCATCATAACCACCAAAAGATTCTCCCGATCTTTTGTGACTTGTACAAACTATTCAGAAACGTGATCAATTATACCCCGTCTAAGAA
The DNA here is from genome assembly GCA_025563575.1 of Acacia pycnantha. Classification (NCBI taxonomy): domain Eukaryota; kingdom Viridiplantae; phylum Streptophyta; class Magnoliopsida; order Fabales; family Fabaceae; genus Acacia; species Acacia pycnantha. Next base: position 4,075,197 of record JAMWYP010000011.1, on the reverse strand, counting down.
AATTTCTGCTCCGACAATTTCATTGAGCAATATAAGTGATTTTCACTTCTGCCTGTACAAGGCGTCAATCTGTGTCATTTCGGTTGTAAGAAAATTTGGAAGTTCGGCTTCATCAGGCGTATTTATAGTTTCGCGGAGAATTTCCTTTGACAGGATTACGTTCCCGTCATATTCAAGCAGCTTCCGTTATCTACATCGTCACGTGCGATACCGATACCAATTTTCTATAGAGACTATCTACCTGATATTTTCTCTATCCGGTTGCTACTTATTTTCTACATCGTAGCCTTATAGTAACTGTATCTAGCGAGAATTTACTTGAATCTGCGGTACTATCCCGCTGGACCCAAAACTACACATATACGTTTACTATTTCCGGTTATTCTTATTCCAGAACTGATCCTTCTTTGCTTAAAAGTAGTTTACAACATCGTTGCATCACATAACATGACCCAGAAAAATTTATTTCTGAACAGATGAGGACGTCGTCAATTTACGCCTCTATTAACCTACCTATGTGTCCAAGAGAATTTTGGTCTAAGTACCCCATGAACAAGGTAGGTGCATTTTGTTTGGAAGAAATCTCAAAGATTTCAAAATGTTCATACATCTTGAGAACTATTCTCAGAACAATGCTAGTTTTGATTTGCAGCTGGGGATGCTTTGATCATCAATTGATCTTTGAACATACGATTTAGATATTGGATTGTCAAAGAAAGTGGTACTTGTTTCTGACAATTACTTTGTCATACTAACGATGGCGAATACAAGATTACAAACTCTTGTTTCCTTTTAAGAATATAATCCGAAGTTTCTATAGTGGTACATTGGATTGCGATAAGCCTTCCTTTTTGGTTGTCCTTCAAGTTGCTCCCTCAGCTTTTATATTCCGTTCGACGACATTTGGTACGGCTATTGATCCTATGCTAGGCATCAGTCATTAGTAAACTTCTAAACTTCTCCTCCTGGAGGTAAGTTTATCAGGGGATTAATTCATGTCTGAGTTGTTTTTTGAATAAAGATTCGGTTTCCGCATCAGTTCTACCTCCGCTTGTGAGAATCATGTATTCTCTTTGTTGTCGTACTTCATCACCGTTCGTTTAACACTACTGAGAATGTCGTTGACACTATGAAGTAGTAGAAAGATTTATATTATACTCGCAACTTGGTTCAGAATACGCTTTACAAGCTAAGAGCTCACACCTAATGGTGTAGCTACTATTACATCGAAAGGAAGTATATACGTATGCATCCCAAAAGGATCCGTATATGCATCAAAAAGTAACCTATCGGTTTAGCATTTGGATCGGTTTATCTCTAACATAGATTCTACTAGGCGATAGTATCTGGGACCATTTTTGAGGGTTCTCCGGCTTCTACTGCGAGCAATGCTAACATCTGATCTAAGTTCTGTGGTTCTGTTTCCGCAGCTTTTCGGGGACAGTCCTTGCTATTGTGCCCTGGTTCCCGACATTTAGAGCAAATCGGTCTCAGATTACAGGCAACACCGGGATGGTAGTTCCCGCATTTACAGCATGGATGAAGTTTCTGCTTCTGCTGTCCAGTCTGGACTGACTTCTGGCCTAGGTTTTGTGACCCTTTCTTTGCAGCTCTCAGAGGACAATTCCTGCTGATGTGTCCAGGCTTCCGGCACTTGTAGCATATCTTCTTCCCATCACAGTCTGTACCTTGATGGTACCTTTCGCATCTGGGACATGATTGGGGTCCCGTTACTCCAGGGTTGTATTGCTGCCCATTGTTACTAGTACCTTGGTGGTGACTTCCGTGCTTTAAGCAGTCCTTGATAATATGCCCCGACTCTAGACATTTGTAGCAAATTCGCTTCTCTGCGGCTTCCTCAGGACAGTTGGCTATAATGTGTCCCGGCTTTCGGCATTTGCAGCAAACCCGTCTCCCAACACAGCTATTACCAGGATGGTACCTCCCGCAATTCAAACACTGTTGGAGTCCCGGTACTTGTGAATCGTTCTGTTGTTTAGTTCGAATTATCTTCTTGCCTTTTCCTTGGTAGTTGACCCAGGATATTTTCCTTTTGAGTGTAGGGTTTCTGTTGCTAAGTCCGTCATGACTTGCTTTGCTTTTGTTGACATCCTTTGATCTACGTAGCTCTTCTAAGTTACACTCCATCAGATGGCATGATTCCAGTTGTCTCTCAATCTGCCTTTCTTGTCTTTCAGTCAGGAGGGTATCAATAAGAATCTCCTGCTCTTTCAGCTTTTCCACCATCTCCTGCAACTCCCTTTGTACTGGAACTGGTATTACTTGTGGTTGTCTACTATCATCTCCATTTTGATCTTGGCTTCTAAGGACTTTGATTCCTTTCCAGTCTTCCATCCTATCTTTCTTTTAAGAAATGACTATTCTTAGGGAATAACATTTTAAAACGTATATATTACATACTGTACATGTCAAAAGATACTATATCATTTGGCTTGTTTTAACATTCGTGGTTACATCTTATAAACTGTAATTATTTGCTTACATATTGTCTAGGACTAGCCTTTGAAGATGATTTAGGAAAGAGTAGAGATTGGTTGTAAGTTCTTCACCTAAGAGTTTATTGGTTTGTTCCATCCAGAAGCGGTCTCGGGGAAAGAGATATAAGGTTGATTTTACCCAACTATTTAGCTGGTAGGAGCACCTATTTCTCCGTGCGTAAATTGTTTTGACCTGCTCCAGAAATCGGAAGTACGTCCCTTTGCTATTATCACTGCGTTGATCTGCCGTCAAGTACTCGATTCGTAGAACACTTATCAGCTCTTTGTTTGCATTCAGGACATGTCGTAGGAGTTTCGATTCGTAAAAAGAATCACTCTCGGAGTCATCTTCATAACTTAGCCACAGAAAATATTCACGATTATCATCATCGGAAGAATGATCTGATCCTATAGGTTCTCCTGATTGAGAAGGCATTCTAGCCATTGATACGAGGTAGGATACAGAATCAAAGTTTCGTACAGGTTCAGAGTTTTGTATACCGTCTCAGGAGGGTATACTTTCAAAGGTTTACGATCATGTATGAGCGTAGAGCTTCTTCCCTATTCCTAACCTTTCTTTTGTAGGTCATTCGCGTTTCCGTTTATTAGCTTATTGCGGGTTACCCGCCACTTGAAAGGACAATTGAAAATTTTTTGAGATAGTACTTCTCCTAAGAGCTTGTTTGTGCTTTCCACTCAAATGCGGTTTCGGGGAAAATGATGAGGAGTGCATCTAGTCCAATCTCCAGAAGGGTACGAAAATATGTAATGGTTCCTCTGATAGAAGCCTTTAACATGGGTCAAATACCGCATGTACTTTTCTTTGCTGGTCTTAGGGTTTTGTCTGGCATGTCCCAACTCCACAAACGAACTCCGTGCCAGGATAGATTTATCGTTAAGCAATATCTGACAATTTTCAGAGTTACCAGATACTGATATCAGGGTTGACAGGGTTATCAGAGTTATCGGAAACTGATATCAAGGTTATCAGAGTTATCGGAGACTGATATCAGGGTTATCAGTGGCATCAGGGGTATCTGATATCGGCATAGGTCCCGACGGTGGATACACCGATTCTAGGTTCAATCTTAATTCTATTCTACGGATATGTGCGCGGTACGCTTTCTTCGACCGTAATATTTTATGTAGAGGACTTTGTTTCTGTCCATCTCTAGAACATAACGCTAGTGTTATATCAGTACTCATTTTCAAAGATATGCTCAACGTTGAAAGGCTTTTTGAACATAACTCCGTTATCCGAACAGAATGGCCAGGTAAGTGTTTACCATGGGGGCCTCACCGACTTATACGGCGACTGATTGGCACACCCACGTAGACTAGCCTTGCCTTCGGCACCAAACTGTTCGAGGTAACATAGTTAAATTCTTGCCAGGAGTGCGGCTCTGATACCAAAAGTGTAACATCCCAATTTCAGAGCCAATTTTTTTTTTTTTTCAATCAGAGAGTAGAGCATCGGAATAAAACATTGAGTAACTGATTATAACAATAACAGTGGCGTAATCGCCTGTTCATAAAGATTAATACATTATCTGTTTAGATACTAGACATCCTTGATCGGGTCTCCACGCGGTCTTCATCTTCATGTGTGCTGTCCGCTCTGCTTACTCTTATCCTCCGTCCTTGGTATCTCGTATACTGATGCTATAGTAAGAGCTGAGATCCAATACCCATCGGATCTCAGGTAACGGTTAACCTCATGCTTATATAACAATATATGTTCAACAGATATTTCTAGAATGAATTACAGTAAGGATCTTGACAGAGCAATATATGATCATTAAATAACAACTACCCTACAAGCAAAGTTATTGGTCTGCACTATTCACCAGTGCCACGATGTACGGTCGTGTCCTCAGCGCTAGGAAAACATACGGCATTATCATGTCTATAACCCGTAAGGCTGTAATAGTGATTAGCTAAGTTCTTTACCTTAGTCATTGTACTTACCCAGAGCTTCGCTTCAATTTTCCCCAGAGCACTTCTCTCTTCTTTCTCTCTCTATTTTCGGTTTCTTGCTTGAGAATGGTGTGGAAATGAAGAGAAGGGGGGTATTTATAGAAAAGGAGGAAGGATTTCGGTCGTCGGATCAACTTTGTGAGAATCGATCTGGACCGTCCAAGAGTAAACTTTTGAAACAAGTTTTCTTCCTTCCTTTTCTCCCTTGGCCGACCTGCCCCTCTCTTAGGTGGCATCCATTGGCCAATCACAAGGTGCCAAGTGTCCCTTCCAGAAGCTCATATGGATGAATTTCTCTGATCGGTACCCGATTCGTGTAATCTCGGAAAAATCTCAAAATTCTGGATTACACAATTTGAAGACAATTCCTTCCTTATTAGAAATGTCTAGTCCAACTATTTTTTTAACTCTGTCTAGGCCTTCTCCGGACTGACGGAAGTTTTACAGAAAAACGTGTCGGTTTCTTGAATTCCTAACTTCCAACTTGGCTATCTGGCTTTTATCAGAATTTCCCTATTTCGTCTTATTAGGAAAATGCTCTACCGGCCTCGGAATTGATTTCCGGAAAAGTCTAACGAAAGGTAAAATCCACTGATCAATATTTTACCTTGACTTTGAGATTCTCATTCCTAGATCTCCGGATAGGATCCGTTTATTATTTATTCAATTACTATTCACTATATTTAATTATATTATATAATAATACAAAATATCTTCACATAATAAATTTGATATTATCTTCTTTTTTTTTCTTTTTTTTTCTTTTTCCTTGGAATTTTCGGCTGCCCCTTTATTTTAATTAATAAATATTTATTTATTTTTAATTAATTAATTAATTAATTATTTATTTATTTAATTTTTCCCAAAAATTCCACAAAAATCCCTAATTGGCTCAATCTTGTATTTAGGCTTAAAAATACCTAAACTCATTCATTTTTCTCCAAAATTTCCAATTAATTAGCAAATATATTTTTACTAATTTTAAGCCAAAAACCACTAATTTTAGGGTTCTACATAATTATTCATGAATTTCCTTTGCTTATGCTTAAGTAATTAGCCAATAATTACCTAATTACTTTATTATCACTTGTTGATAATTTTCTTAATTAGAATGTCTTATTTCCTCATAACTTTTACACTGACATCTTTGTTTTCATGTCTCCTCCATTATATTGGAATTTATGAGGGTATTTTAGTCATTTCAATACTTTTTGAGTATTCCTTTTTAATTTTTCCAAGGTTATAATTTATTAAATTACTAAAATTAGAGACAATATACTCCCTTAATTTTAATAATTATTTTACTACCTCTTAGGATTTTTCGTAATTTTCCTAAGTTATTATATGATTCTCAAGGGTATTTTGGTAATTTTGGCACATTATTAGTTTTTCCTCTAATTTCCAAGAGATTTCTCCTTAGAAGATAGAATAATTATAACTTAATATTTGATATCTCATATTCACCTATTTTTGATAGGTATAATTTTACTAAATCATGATACAGATTTTTAGGGTATTACAATTTACATGTTTATTTGGGTTAGCGATAGGTGCTGTTTTTCGAACGTTTTATAATGTATACTTTGTTCACTTAGTTAAGAGTATGAGGCTCGATTCTTGAGCATAAAAAAGACTCTTGTCGGAAGACCCTTGCCCCTTCAAATTGAACCTTCATCGAAATGGGCTGACCTAGGCCGGCTTTTAAGTAATATAATTGTCCTATAGTTATTTTCTGCAATTAAATTTGTCATTCGTGATTTTTTTTTTTATTACATTATGTTTTGAAACCTCATAGTGATTTTCATATATGATTGATATTTTGATACGTCATTATCTTTTAAATAAAATATGTCATTATTTTTACCAACTTTATATCTTCGGATTTGGTGAAGACATTGGTGCCCCATTCCTCTGCTGCTTTCCTAATCTCTTTGTCGTCCATGTCCTTATCACATCTTCAATTTTCATATACCTGTATTTATAACTTCCTAAACTATATATACTACCATGCTTTTTATATGTTAATGCTTAATCTACATATAAGTTCTGCTTACATAAATTATAAATCCACGCCACACACGCACATACACATACACATGTACATGTAGAGAGGTGGAACCAAAAATGTAATCAGGGGTGAAAATTACGGAATAAAACTCAAGTTTTCATGAGAGTACATTTCAACCCCATAAAAAATTTAATATTTTCATTTTAGTCACTCCAAGAAACTTTTAGTGGGGATTAAAGTGAAAATATTGAAATTTTTATGGGGTTGAAATGTACTCTCATGAAAACTTGAGTTTTATTCCGTAATTTTCACCCCTGATTACATTTTTGGTTCCGCCTCTCTACATGTACATGTGTATGTGTATGTGCGTGTGTGGCGTGGATTTATAAAATTGAGAATTTGAATGTATGTGAACTTCTTACTCAAACTATTTATTTTGGTCAGGCTATGCATGCTGGATTTCTTAATAATTATTTTTTGATAGTTTATTTTGCTGCTTGACACTGTAAGGGGTTTAATAAATTTACAGTGAGTGCACCTCTCAAGTTCAAAAGATACCAACTATGTATCACAATCTAACCATATGGTGCCTGAGTTGACTTGCATTTTGATTTAAAATACTGACTTCTAATGCATTTGATGTAAAGTGAGTAAAAAGGGTGTATAAGTTCACTGTGATCAAATTTTATGAATCAACCATAAATATACTATTAATATTATTTAGAATGAATGTCCCAACTTTTTTTTAAAAAAAAAAAATCTATAGATGGTTGAACTCTTTGAAAAATGCATTATGTTCTTGATCTACCTTGCTTTGAAAGCTGTATGTTCATTTTGAAGAAATTAATTTTGTTTGTCTTGCGAAGATTAAGAAGGAGATCAGCTAGCTAGCTTTTTGAAGTCTTTCTATGCGAATTCCCCACACATGACATGAGGAGCTGGTCGTTCAAGATGCAACTGACCTTGCCCAATTGTACACTTTCTCTTCACACTCTTATATTGTATTGTTTATCATTTGATTGGGCTAGATCGATTGCATATCATATTTTGAGTTTTGTGTGCTTCCTTTGTTTTTATGTTATGGGGAAAAATTTTAAATTTTAAAAAAACTGAAAAACTTTGTTTTGGATGTGAGAATTGCAAGTATGAGGTAATCCTTGGTTTGGATGTAGTCTTGAATTGATGAGTGATTGATCGTGTATTAAGTAGAAAAGCTACATGCCAACGGTTTTGGCTTTAGGTGAATCTTAAGTAGGTAGTCATGACCCAGTGAGGTGTTTGGTTCTAATCATATTCATTTAATGTGTGTACCACCTATCTTTTCCTTACTCTAGAACTTGGCTTGCATCTTGTTTGAGATCACATATTTGCATTCGCTTTGATTGGATTATATTGACTGGGGAGTGTGCATGTCCTGAATATTCTAATTCATGCATGAATCTCTCATATTCATCCTTAGATTGTGATGGCTAAGTTGATTATATTATGAAGGTTAGCCTTAGAAACAGGTAAGACAAATGTTTTGCGATCAATTAGTCTTCAGTTGGATTTTGTGAATATCTCACGAGAGAGATAGCCTTGTTGGAAGGATCTTTGAGCCTATATTTCCAAAAGTTGTTGGATTAACCTCCTACGCTGGTAACTCTTCAAAACTTGTTTTAATTCTTTTTATGGCTACTTTACGCATGTGCAATTCTTTAAAATGATAGAGGCATTCATATTCTAAACCCTATTTATCCCAAACACAAGTGTGGCTTGTAATCCCTTTCTACCCCTTTGAGCCTATCACTTTTCTTAAATTCCATTGTATTGTGATAACTTATTGTGCGTGTAAATTTATTGCTAGGCATTATGATTTGTCATTTACTAAATTACATATTGTGGTATTGTTGCTATTATTTAAATATGTGGGGGATGACAAAAAAAATGAGAAAAAGGTATGGCAAAAGAGAAAGAGAAAAGAAAAAACACTATAGCTCCAAAAAGAAGGGGGAGAAAAAAGGCATCCCATAAAAAGGGGAAAATGAGCCAAAGAAAAGCAAAGAAAAATGTATAGCTCCTCAAAAGGGTAAAAATGGCAAAAAAATAAAATAAAGAAAGCCAAGCAAAACAAAAAATGAAATGAGAAATGAAGGGAAAACAAGAAGAAAGGCATCTTATCAAGCTCTCTCGATTAGCAACATTATTACTCCTTTTATATATTATATGACAAATTTTGGATGCTACTTATTTCTTTTTTATATGCATAATACTTACCACCCCTATCATCCATTCCACGTGGCCTCTTTCCAACATTACAAGCGGTAAAGACCTCTTGATTCTTGAATGCACATGTAAGTGGTGGTAGTCAATGGCGAACGTAGGTATATGACTAGGGGGCAAGTGCCCACCCTTAAAATAATCATTCTAAACACTTTTTTTTTTTTTTTTTTTTTGAAATTTAGGCTAAAATCCGTGGTTGAATGAGCATTTTTCGCTATGAAATACATCAAGATTGCACTTCGTAATCGCATGGGAGATGAATGGTTGAATGATTGTTTAAAGCCTTATATTGTAAAAGATGTATTTGATAGCATTGATAATAAGGTAATTATGATGGAATTCCAAAAAATAAGGCCTAAAAGGATGACATTATAATTATTTTTATTGTAATATACTTTTGTTATTAAAATATAGGGTTAAGGTGCAAAAATAGACATGTACTTTTTTCAAAAGAGCGTCCAGTAGGAAATACTTTTTTAGATGCAAAAGTGACTATGTGGTTACAAAAGTGGAGCAAAAATCACATTGACCGTTAGTTGACCGTTAGTTTGACCAAAAACATTAACATGGATGCTGACTTAGCAAATTTTTATCCTAGTTGGCAAAGAAGAAAAAAGCACAATGCTGACTCATCCGTCCTTTCTTCCTTCACCTTCTCCATTCACCACCATCGTCATTCCTTCCTTCCTTCCTTCAAAACAGATAAGTAGAAACCCTATGGTGGGGGGGTTCCAGATCGAGGGGGTGGATCCAGATGGTTGGGGGAGCGGATAGCTGAAGGAGGCCGGCAAGTCTCTGGGGAAGAAGAAGGTCAAAGCCCCGCCGCCACCGCCGACGAACTCAAAGCTAAAGCCGTCGTCAATGACGGCTATGTGGCGGAGCTTCTAGGTATACCAGAATCTGGGTCCTTCGAGATCAAGCAGTCCTTCGATTTGTATAATCACTGAACGGCGGCGGCCCCAAAATATGCCCAAACTGTGGCTTCCTTAGCCCCAACTCGCCGCCGAAATCCCCAAGGTCTGCACCTTTCACCAATTGCGAGTATCGTCACTGTCGCGTGGTATCGTTGCTCCTATCGGTTTTATTTTCTCGCTGGTTATCGCTGCTCCTATCGGCCAAACGTTTACCCCTAGACCCGATAACAGAGGCACCGAGGGTGATCTCCAGCGTGTAGGACAATAGCGATGGGGGAGACCGGCAATTGACGATCTCGAGCGTGGTAGGTCTCAGGCGATCGATTGACACCTTCGTGAGACGATCTGTATTTCAGACGATCTGAATTTGTGGGTTTAATGGTTTAGGTAAACCATAGGTGTGTTTTAAATGGTCTGTATTTCTTCTCTCATTAAAAATTTGAAAGTTAACTTTGGGCAAATAAATTTCATAAGCATGAAATCCAATCATATTGTCGTTCTTATATTCTGTCTAGCATTCTTATGGTGCTTTTTCAGTTAGTGCTTGCCTGAGATTCTGTTTATGTGGGTTAATTTGTGAAAGAGATCACATTGTTCTCAAGAGGGGATTATTTTTTTGCTTCGTGTTTCACTCTTCTATGAATAATAGCTGCTCTTTTGAAGCTTTTTTGCTTCAGTTTGTGTGCTTTGTTCTGTGTTTGGAGGTTTACAATGGCGGAAGAAGGAAGAAGGTCACTGGTTCTTTCCCCTCTCAGATCTGTCTTGGAGGAGGAAGAAGCTCCCTGGTCAAAATGAGTTTGACCAGGGACTTAAATGAAAATTTTAAAAGTTTATAGAGGGACTAAATTGAAATTTTCGGAAATACATTCTAATGAACGTAATTTATAAAACATTAACATCCACGTCATCGTCCACGTCATCATTTTCGGTCAGAAAAAGTCAACTAACGGTCAATGCTAATTTTTCTCCACTTTTGTAACCACATAGTCACTTTTGCACCTAAAAAAAGTATTTGCTACTGGACGCTCTTTTGAAAAAAGTACATGTCTAATTTTACACCTTAACCCTAAAATATATGTACTTGAACTTATTGAGTGTCCATCCTTCATTGTAATTTATATAGCTGCATTTCTAACAGCATTTAACCTTATTTTTCTAAATGACAGATTTGTAAAATAACTGCATCTCTTATTACATCATCAATATTAACTTGATTTCATGAATAGTTTTTTGATATTCTTTTCTTTTCTTGTTTATATTCTTTTATTTTTTAATGCATTTAAACATTTAAAAAAAAAATCAGAGCGCTACCTCCGAACTCCCGAAGCCCCCCACCACTGGTACCCACAAGTCCACATTACGTACTATTCGGTTATATGCTTCTTACGTGCTATTCTTCAAAACTCACCGTTTGGCTTAGTGGGTAAAGCTGAACCATTGAATTTGTACAATCTTAGATAATGAGAAGCTGACACGTGGGTATCTTTTCACTGAGCTTATTTCTTGCAAAAGCAGCAAACCAGAATTATTTGAAAAATAGAGGACCTCCGACGGGGCCCTTGGACCGTCGACGAGGACCTCACCCTCATAATTACATCACCACTCACGGCGAAGGTCGTTGGAACTCCCTTGCTCGCTCCGTAGCTACAACTTCTCTTCCATTTTATATGTCTTTTCAACAATCTGAATCATCCCCCGGCCGTCGCTTCTAAACTTCCACTACTACAGAAAATGGCTTTTACTTCCCTAATTGGCGTCCTATTTTAAAACTTAGAAGTAAAAAAGAAGGCGGTGGCATTTTTGTAATTATCAGTTGATTTTTGGCGTCTAACTTTTTGCCTTAGACGCCCAAAGTGTAGCTCTAGCGCCAAAAAAAAAGCCAAAAGTTGAATTTCGCGGTAGAGGGAGTACTTTTGGCGTCTAAGTAATAAATTAGACTCCTTAAGGCTGACTTAAGGAGTCTAATTATGAGAATTAGACTCCTTAAGTCTGACTTAAGGAGTCTAAGTCTGGGAATTAGACTCCTTAAGTCAGCCTTAAGGAGTCTAATGCCTATAATTAGACGCCAAACGTGGCCTTATTACCACCAGCTTTCATTGTGTATTCGATATATATCCAGAGAGAGCAAAAAAAATTTCATTCGGTCACTTTTTTTCTCTCCACCGCCACCAGCCCTCCGCGTCGCCGCAGATCAGCCGTTGGAAATCCAGGTCAGCCTCCAGTTTCGTCCCGCTCGTCCGCGCACCACCGGCCCTCCGCCTTGTGTCGCACCTCCGGCCTTCCCTTCGTCCTTGCGTCGCACCGCCGGCCCTCCACTCCTCCTTATAACCCTAGTTGGAGTGAGCTGTCCATTTCGAAGGAGTGAAGTCTTGTGGTCTCCATTCGAAGGAGTGGTTCTTCATCTTCCCCACGTTTCAAGTCGCTGCAGTAATCCTATTCATGGATCCGTACAAGGTACAGGAATTTCGATACTAGTTCTTCCGATTTTATTCCTCACCTGTAAACATAGCCACTTTTGTTATAGTTGTTTAGTTTATTCCTTCTCCTGTTTGAGGTGATCTTAAAATCTTTCTTTTTATGGTTTAAGAACATTCTCGATCGCCTTCTTTATTTTGATTATTCGTAATTCTTCTTTGATTGATTTCGTTTATTGGGAAATCAAGTCAGAAATCGTTTTAATGGTTTTTCACCGGCCATCTTCAACTGGACTCTTGTTCATTGTCTCTCTAGCGGACTGTTGTGGTGTGCATATTGGGGTTGTTTTGGCTGTTTGCTTGGCCGATCTGTGCATGCAAGGAAGCTCGTTCTTGGTTGGCTTGGAGTGTCGATCTGCTCTGCTCATTGGATCTCTTAGCTGTCGGTGGCTTCTTTTTGCATGGTAAGTTTTAAAGCTTCATTTAATCGAGCTTAAATCTTCATTTAACCGAAGAATGTATTTTTCTGTCGTCTGCTACTCAAGCTTCTCTTCATTTAAATCTTCATGTCATCGACTAAGAATCGAGCTCAAATCTTCATTTAATCGGAGAATGGATTTTGTTGTCCTAAGCTATTGGAGCTTAAATCTTCATTTAACCGAATAAGATTTAAAGCTTCATTTAATCGAGCTTAACTGATCTCAGTTGCTGCTATATGAAATTTCTGCTGATCGACCAAACGGACATGTGTAAAGAAATTGTTCCCCCTTAGTATGACTGACATCAAACAGTTGGTTAACTCTAGATGAACTGGTGTGTAAAGAGCACTGTAATTGTAATATTATATTCCAAGTTCTTAACACCACGGGCTAAAATTTAGATGCCAATGGGCACTGTCACTTTTTTGGGGGGAGGGGCATTATATGATTGTTAAAGATTTAAGCTTTAAATGAAGGTTACTCTGAATTTATGCTTATTGTAAACAGAGTCTGGGAAGGCATTGATGATGGTTGTGATCATAACTATTGTTTAGAATTTGCTATGGCAGCTTTGCCTATTGTGGTTTTTGAAACACCATGCCAATGTTGGCAAGGTTTATTCGATTCTAGTCTACATGTATTTGCATGCACTAGAGGTACACTTCTTCTAAGATAATTTTAATATGGCAGAAAAAGATGAAATACTTTGCAGGATATCTGGATGTTATGTCTTTATTAGATTATTTTTGTTATGAAGATTGTGAGATAATTCACTTTAGTCATCTCTAAAGACTTGCAAAATATGCTTATTGATGGTTTGTTTTTATTTTGTTGCAAAATAAATTTGACTTATCTGGATGTTATGTTAGAACTTTGAAATTCATTTTATGCAAATCACTCGATTTGCTCGGAGTGATGTATTTTAATTGTTTGGTTGTTTTATTCTCAAACTTTTAGTGCTTAATAGTCTCTATTTAGTTCATTTGGTTTGAAAAAAATAGCGCTGCTTTTTAACATTGTGTTTGATAAAAATTATGTAAAAAGGATGAGGGACTCTTTAATGTCAAATAATTGCAGGGGAAACAGTACTTGGTTGACATTATTCAAATGCTTCAGCAAACAATATATACAGGTACTATGTTGCTCATAAAACACACCACTTGTCATCCCACCCTACCAATATATATACATATACAATCATGTGTGTGTGAGAGAACCCTTGTAGAAAAAGAGAATTGGAAGAGGAGATCTAATGAGAAATATGGTTTTTCTTTTGAATAAAATGACGCTTGTAATGTGGATATCTGTATGCATGTTTTTCAAGGTTGGTGTTTTATTAATCATCATGTACTATGTGCTACTATTGAAGTTATGACTAATTCATAAGTTATTAAGCATAGCTATGTCACGTTAATATTGAAGATATATATTCATAAGTACTCACTTCCTTTGGGAAGCTCATGCAGAATATATATTCTGCACGTTCATTTAGGTGGTGTAAACATGTTTCCTTTGGGTCCATCGTTTATGTGAATTCTCAGCTTATCCTCTCCTGGCAGACTCAAGTATCTTTATGCATGCATATATTTTCCTTTGTTGGCTGTGGCATTAGCATTTTATTTTATTTTATTGAATTGTATTTATGAATACTTTTAGAGTCAGTATGTATATTATTTTAGTAAACTTTGATATGTGGCAATTGTTGAGATAGCCATTCCCTTATGTATTTATAATGTTCTGAACTTTCAGGCAGTTGCATTTGATTCTGTCAATTCTACTACATAGAGATGAAGATGCTAAGTCAGAAGCAACTAGTAACAAAGAGAAGAAGATTATATCTACTATTACTTCTATCTTTCAAAGTATCAAGCACGCTGAAGATATGGTTGACACATCAAAGTCAAAGGTTGAGGATTGATAACATCACTATATTTGACATAGATGTGACTGATATGAAGTTGGAACCTCACTATTGTGATCTATGAATTTCCAGAATTCTCATGCTCTTTGTGACCTTGGGTTGGCTATCACCAAACGACTAGTTCAGAAGGATGTTGATTTGGAAGGATTGTCATCTTCAGTCTCTCTGCCCTCTATGCTATACAAAGTGTGTGAGAAGAAAGAAGGAGATGACTCTTTGGTATGTTATTTTCCTTGTAAAATTATATCATTCTCATCTTGGCTGTGAGAAATTTTGTACTGGACAAACAAATGCCAGCTATAGTGTTTGCTAATTTGTGAAAAATTCTTGGATGGACATAATCTAGTAATCTACAACAAATAGGTAGACTAAGCCCAAGAATTGTTGGCATGCTCACATGTCAGGTAGCTTATAAACTTAAGTTAGTTGATGCTTTTAGTTGAATTTTTGTCATTCTTAATCTCTGTTAGATAATCTTGTGCGGTTTAGGTCCATCAAGACATGATCATTAAGTTGACATAATCTAGTATTCTAAATTCAGTCTTTTTTATTGCAAAAGTTGTTGTAGATATCATTTACTTTTATACGTTTGTCTATATCATTTTCATTTCAATATCATTAATTATAGAATAAGTTTGTAGCTTTTGCAGTTTAGAATAGTGCACCTTTAGTTGCATATTTACATTGATGTGCCCTCTAAATATATTTTGTAACTTTATGAAAAATCACTTCACACTTCTTTTGATAGGTTAAAGCTATTGATGAGGAAATGAGAACTGGATTTTTGGGCATTGGTTTCGAGCCAAAGTGGGGACTCAAAGACATACCTATAATGCCAAAGGAATTTCTTTGCCTTCTTTCTATTGTGCTTGCTTTGAACTTGCTGAACATGTACATTCATTCATTTGTGGAATCTGGATTGAATTCATTTGTAATGATGAACATCATGAACTATGTGTCTTGGGATATTTGTTATATATATATTAGCATGTATTATGTTTTCTGTATAAGGTTAGCTGAGCTAACCTTTTAGCACATAGCTAGGTGTTATTTTATTTTATCACATTGAAGTGATTGTTGCATGCTGATATGTAAGAATGTTTTTTGTAAGGGATTGTGGGGTAGTGAATACGAATGAACTATTTAAAAAAAAACATCACTTAAGGAGTCTAAGTCTGAGAATTAGACTCCTTAAGTTAGACTTAAGGAGTCTAAGTATGGGAATTAGACTCCTTAAGTCTGACTTAAGGAGTCTAAGTCTTGGAATTAGACTCCGTAAGTCTGACTTAAGGAGTCTAAGTCTTGGAATTAGACTCCTTAAGTCTGACTTAAGGAGTCTAAGTCTTGGAATTAGACGCCTTAAGTCATGACTTAAGGAGTCTAATTCCCAGACTTAGACTCCTTAAGTGTACTCTAGCAGTGTTTGGGCCACATTTAAGGCGTCCTATTTAAATTATTAGACGCCTTAAGTCATAATTTTAGGCGTCTAATTAAAAAATAGGACGCCGTAAGTTTAACCTACGGCGCCCCCCAGATAGGCGTCCCCCAGAAAAAGGACGTTAAATGTACAAAAAATAGGACGCCGTATCCCTTTTTTGTAGTAGTGTTCTTTGCCTCTTCTGCTTTTCGTTTGATTCAAACACTTGTCGTGTTCAATCATCTCCACCACTTGTCTTATTTTCCTCACAACCCATCAATCTTATTTGGGGACACAACTACCAAGCATCAAATCAAGTTCTAAAAGCCAAAGTTTTTGGTTTTCCTTGACATACAATAGCATTCAGAGCGATCAAAAGATATATACACTTGCGTGGTGCTGCTTATATATATATATATATATATATATATATATATATATGCAGTGGCGGACCCAGGATTTTAGGTTTGTAGATGCACAATTAGTGGGGGGATTCGGGGGTTCAGGGGCAGTGCCCCAAAAAACTTTTTTAAGGAAAATTTTAAACGCATCAATCAATCAATCAATCATCATCAAATCAATCAATCAATCAAATATATATCACTAAACCTCTAAGCCAATCAATCATTGGTACACCGTGTCATGACAACTAAGCATTCACTTCATCATTCATTAGTCATTAGTTGTACACTCACTTATTGATCCACGTGTGCGTCTCCGTGATATCTATTCCTTTCTTTTCAAACCCAGTCGCATTTTTTTTCAAACCCATTCGTCGTCCAAATTAATATCATTAATTATAGTGGCCATTCCAATGGACCTATTCAGTTTCCCATGCATCATAAGTGGGTTTTGCGTTTCCCATGCATACTTTCCGACGATTGACGCTGCAAATCTGCATCTATTTATACCGTAGTGGTTTGTATTTCCATATTTGCTCGGTCATATTTATTTTTATGAACGTAGGTGTTGTGATTTCGTCGGTCCTCGGTGCAACACGTGTTTTCATTGATCCAGATTTCCTTGAAGTGGCTTTGGCCAAGAGACATGTACTTGGAGGCTGAACTTGTGTATCTCTTTGTTTATGTCTTCTGCATCTTAACTATCATATATTGTTTTTGGATTTTAGTAACAAGTGCTTTTCCTATGTTTGTTCTGGATATTATAGAATTGTGTTACAACACTACAATGTTTTGAAGAAGGCAAGTTGTTTAGCCTGTTTTGTACAAGTATGGTCTTCCAGTACAAACTGCAGTTTCATGAAGTATCTATATTCTTTTTTCCTTGTCTTCCCAGTATATTAAATCACTTTTTTATCATCTGCCTAGTATAATAATGTTCGTGTTCATTTATTGGTACCAAATGTATTCCCGATGCTCAGTCTCATTTATTGGTACTGATAGTATTACCGATGCTCAGTCATCATCATTAACTGGAATTAAATTAAGTGTTGGGATGCATTCAAACCACGATAAATACCACAACAACCTGTACCCTGTCATGTTGGTAATCAATCACATGTTGCGGCTTACCAACGTGTTTTACGTAAACAATTATGATACGAAATAGCTTCAAGAATGAAGTGGCATGCAACATATTTAGTGTTCAGTGTGCTATCGTTTTAAGTCCAATAATATTTTTGTTTTTTTGTTCTTTAAACAATGAACAAAGCATTTCAATCCACTTCACTACATTAGATCAATTTCAATTTCTCATTTATAAATCTAAATTATAAAATTATAAACCTTATTTGATTTCTTTAAACAAAACTTTTCAAAGAATTTACCGTCCCAAATTATAAAATTCCAACGATGGATGCGTTTTCCTCATGCATATGCAGTCTGACCGTCGTCGTCATTTAATCACCTCCATTCAACCATTGGTTTTACTAATCGCTTACATTTAATTGTTGTTCTGAAGATCACATTGAAGTTGGATGCCTATTTAATCCATTGTTGTTATGTTTTTCTCGGTCAGTTGCAAAACTCGACTCGCAAAATCTTAATACCAAAATCCATATTATACAACAATGGCTTCGTGTAACGTATTGTATTTTATTTCCCTGGATGGATGAGGCAACAACTGGTCTACTACTGTGAAGGTGGTGTCTCATTTCTGGGACGTTCCCTACACCAGAATGCTTATAAACAAATTTTATGGTTACTTTATTGAACTTTAATTTATATTTGTCAACTCACATTCCTTTCTAAACTAAATGCTATGTATCATTTCCCTTCCAATTACATTGCAAGAAGCAATGTGTGGTCAGGTGTCTTTTGCAAGGACAAGCTCTTGAAAGTACACTACCTCAGTTGGAAAATTTGAACGGACGATCTGGTGTTTTTTGTGGTAGTCCAGTATGCACATAAATATTATGCCAAGATTGAAAGAGGTAAAAAATTAAGCTGTTCAAAGTTCATTTTGCTCATACTATCTTTTGTATTTTAACTTGCAGTTGTCATTGCTTATTGGTTATGCTTCTGTTATGAATGTAGTTATGTAGGTGTGGAGATTTCTTCTGTTCTCGGTGCAACTCACGTTTTCATAGATCCAAATTTTCCGACACTAGCTTTGCCGAAGAGAAATGTTCTTGGCATATGTTTATCTACAGTACCAACTCCTTTTCCATTCTAACTATTAAAGTTTTTGTAATTCTGAAAGTTTAAAATGAAGTACATTGCCAGTGTGTTTTGGTTTGTTTATATTTAACATTCGTAGTAACCAATTTTTACTAATGTTGAGATGACACCTGATAACTGAGCAGTTGAAAAAATTATTACCTGAAATTCAAGTCATGTCAAGATACTTAAACTTATTACTCCCTCCGGTCCTAATTATAGGACATATTTAATTGATTTTGGAGAGATTAAAAAGAGGAGTTAAATTAGTTAATTTTACTCATTTTCCTAAAATGCCCTTATATAAATTTAAAATGACATAAATAAAAGTGAATCAACAACCCCGCCACATATGTCTTCGACCAATTTTCCTTTTCACACGTTTTCTAATTGAAATAATAGTCTTGCTATATATACATATATGTGCGCATATATATGTATACATATAGATCTATCTACACACACATATAGACATACACACACCCATATATCTACACACACAGATATATTTATTTTTGTATGTGTGTGTGTGTGTTTGTGTATGTACACACACATATATAAGATACACACATATATATTGACACATACAAACACAAATATTCATATATGTATACACACATATATACATAGACACACACATATACATATACATATATTTATAGACACACACATGTGTGTGTGTATTGCAACCCACATACATATACTCACCAAAAACCAAATACACTTGAGAGAATAAAATAGGGGTATATTAAGAAGAAATTGACAAAAACTACAAAGTTGTCCTATAATTAGGACCAAAACCAACCTCCAAATGTTGCCTTATAATTAAAACTGGAGGGAGTAACTGAAACATTAATTTATGTTAATTTTTTAAAAAGAAAGTACTACAAGCAAGTCCCTACGTACAATCACGGGCGGATTTAGGGGGTTAGGGGTGGCCCCCGCCCCCCTAAAATTACAGAAATTGACTCAAAATTTTCAGAAATTATACTTTAGCCTCCTAAAAATTTTAATATTTTCACTTTTGTCCCTATTAAAAAGTCTCATAGAGGGACTAAAATGAAAATATTGAAATATTTATTAGGTTAAATCATAATTTCCGAGAATTTTGGGTCTATTTCTGTAATTTTCTCCCCCAAATCTCAAATGCCGACTCTACTGAGTTTTGTTCTATAATTTTCACCCCCTTAATTTCCTTTCCTGGCTCCGCCCCTGCGTACAATTGGTTTTTAGGACGTATATTTGCGCGAAACTGTTAAAAACATTACACTGGTTCAACAGATCCCGCCAACATTAATTTCACGTTATATATTTGTACCGACTTGAACATCAAACACCATCAATCAGAAAGCAAAGTATTTGGTTTCACTTCTATCATTCTCGTCCCCCACGTCCTATCTCTTTCAAACATTATAGTAAGTCACTATTGTTTCATTTTCAGCATTCTCTTCACTATTTTTCTTCTAAGTTTAAAGAACACTTTTTCACTATAATCTTACTTTACATACCCATAGGAATCTGTGTGTACGTACAGCTGCGTCTCATTATTGAATGGTGAACATCTGTGTGTACGTGGTCAAATTGATAGATGCCATGGTTCTGTATCAATGTTTAAACAATTGCATCAATGACAATTGAATGGTGAACATCTGTGTGTACGTGGTCAAATTGATAGATGCCATGGTTCTGTATCAATGTTTAAACAATTGCATCAATGACAATTGATAAAAAGATGATCTGGCGATCCTTGCCAGAAGAAAAAAAACATTGATACATAAACAAATAGATGTGTTGACTTCATATATCATATTCTAATTTTTGGATAATTCTTATTCAATTCATTGAATGAAAATGATATTGAATCCAGTTGAAAGGCGATTTGTCAATGTATATATGAAGTTTCACATAAATATTATTCCTGTTAACTACTCAACCTAATGAGGTATTATCTCCGAAAACAATAATGTAAGTCTGTTTTAAATTAATTAACTAAGTCAATACTATTTGTTCTTTGTTGCCACAAGATGAAGTAGAGTACTTTAGTGCTGACTCTATAAACGTATAGATTATGCAAATAAAAGTTTCGATGATCTATATGACATAGAGTTTCTAAATTCAATTAAATGTTTTGGGATTCCTCATCATAAATTGGTTTTGAAGGTGAGAGTACCAGTTATGTTAATAAGGAACATTGGCCAAGCATCAGGATTTGTGCAATGGTACGAGGTTTCAAATTACTCAACTTAGCAAGAACGTCATTAAGGCGAAGGTGTTGAATGGCACTAGCGCAGGACAAGACATTTTGATACACAGGATGGAATGAACCCATGTGAATCTAAACTTCCATTCAAGATGACGAGAAGGCAATTTCCAATCATCATTTCATTTGTGATGACAATTAACAAGAGCCAAGGACAATCAATGTCAAATGTAGGTCTTTACCTACCAAGTCCAATTTTTTCACATGGACAACTTTATGTTGCTTTATCTAGGGTAAAGAGTTTCAAAGGTTTGAAAATACTGATTTTGAATGAGTTTAATAAGTGTATTGACAACACAGTTAATGTTGTATACAAAGAATTTTTCCAAAACATTGTATGTATCACATTCATAATTGTAAGGGAAAACTTTGTTTGACTTTGTTATTGTTGTGGTTTTAGTTTCATATTTAAATGAATTCAACATTTTATTACTTTCATTTGTGTATTTCTTCAGTGTTGAATTGTACCTATTACTTAATAAAACAGTTTGGTTATTACAATTGTGTCTTTGTTATTTATACTTAAAATAGAATAGAACTCAATACTCCGTGCAACGCACAGGTCGAAAGTCTTGTTAAAAAACAAAAGAATATAAACAATAAAAGAAAAGAAAACTTCAACTTAATATAAAATATAATAATCAAGAGTCAACTAACATTTACATCAGAACGATTACAAAAGCATTATTCGGTTCTTCATCATTAATTGTATCAAATATATCATGTTCAACATAAGTTAGCATGTATGAGTTAAACCAATCATCACTTATCCGATTGCGCAACTTATTTTTAACAAAAGTCATTGCAGAAAAAACCCGCTCAACACTAGCAGTTGCTATCGGTAGAAAAAGTGACAACTTTATCAACAAATAGACCAATGGATAAACAATATCCTTTCTCTTCTCAACCATCTTCAAAGCAAGGTCAAAAATTGTTTGCAACTTGACAAAATCAGAATCAGCTCTCACATCAACAATAAAATTACCAAGACTTGAAGACAGAAATGGAATATATGCAAGCTCATCAAACTCCAAATGATAGAATCTAGCAAACTCAATCAATTTTTCTTTGTTAAAATTAGAAAATGAATCACGATGATCAAGACAACTCAAACACTCAAGCAACTTGGTATTGACATTATCAAATCGATCATTCAACTCTTGAACCTGAGTATCTATCACTGTATTAAATAACTCCACCTTAAAGTAATGGAAGAATGTGATTGATTCCAATCTCCGTCTCGATCTCCCTTTAGGACAATAAACATCATTCATATTTGGAATGTCAATATCATATTTATTGGCTAAAATGTTCGTTTCTTGAAGCAATTCATCAAAACCATTATCTTTCACCTCTTGTAAACGAGACTTGACTACCTTCACCAAACCAATTGCATTTAAAAGGTCTTGATCTTTTCTTTGTAGTGCTTGTGACAACTCATAAGAAATCCCCAAGATCAATTTCATAAGATGCAAAAAAAATGTAAATTCAAAATCCTTCATGGCATACAAAATGCAACCTGCATCAGTTCTTGCAGCATCATTTTTTGGCTCGTCTTCAATAATTTTCATCAAGGAAATTATTGGAGAAAATAATGAGATAACACTTGTAACCGTACCAAAATGAGAACCCCAACGAGTGTCTCCAGGTCGCTTTAAAGTTGTCTCTTGATTTAAACATTTTCCAGTTGGTATTTCACCGCTAGCAATTCTTTCAACTATTAGCTCATACTGATTCATTTGAAGAATCTCCTTCCGCTTGCATGAACCCCCCACAACAGTAGACATCTTTTGAAGCATGTCAAAAAATTCTTGAATCTTCTTGTGATGTTTTGCAACCTTCACAAGTGCCAATTGTAACTGATGAGCAAAACAATGAATGAAGAATGCGGATGTGTTGTCTGCCAAAATCAAACTCTTAAGCCCTTTGAATTCACCCCGCATATTACTAGCACCATCATAGCCTTGACCACGACATTTAGACAAACTTAAACCAAGTTTAGAAAATAGCCCATCAATCGATGCTTTTAGTGACTGTGCAGTAGTGTAACATCCCGATTTTTCAAAAGCAGTATAATTTTTTTTTCCAAAAAATCATTTCAAATCATCAGAGTAGAGCAACAGAGCGATTGAGTAACTGATATGTATATATAAAACGCCGTAAGTCTGGCTGGTTACAACAGCGGTACAGAAACCGCGTGGTTCTAAAGTATATAACAAAAGAAAGGCTTCCACTGGAACAACAAAAGGAAGTCTTCACTGGGTCTTCTACTCGGCCGCTTGCCTCTCTCCTCGGTCCTTGGTCCTCCCGATCCGGATGCTATGTTAAGAGCCGAGGTCCATTGCAATCGGACCTCGGGTAACGGTTAACCTCATATTCACATATACGGTATATAGGCTACGACAATCATAACAACAATAGTATATGTGCACTCATCGCCCAAGAGCATGCATACATATATCGCCCAATAGCATGTATACATATATCGCCCAATAGCATGCAGATATATCGCCCATGGCAAACGTAAACATATCAACAGTATACAAACATATCACAGAGCTATCAACTACCACATACAATACACCTAGCACATACATGCAAACCATAAACATCAGATTAGTGTTACAGTACGCGGACGTACATACTTTCTTAAACCGAACAGAATGGCCAGGTAAGTGTCTATCATGGGGGCCTCACCGAGTTCACGGCGACTTAATGGCTTACCCACATAGACTAGCCTTTCCTTCGGCACCAAACTGTTCTAACATATTTGCATTCAATAAACATACCATAACAATACACATAACACATATATGCATACCATAAACATAAGAGTTAATGTTACAGTACGCGGACGTACCTTCGTTGACGGAAATTCGGTACTGCTGTCGGTATACGGCACGACAGTAGGTCAAAACGTAATCAGGGATATCCTATCAATATAACAACGTACTTGTTAAGGATCTATCATTACGACGGACATTTTTAGTCAAAATGACCATTTTACCCCTGACCCCCTAATTGGCGGAAATTCGCCAGCACTTCGTTACTTTGACTCCGATTTTCCAAAATTTTGCCAGAACTTCGACCCAATGATAATTTTTGAAATTCTGGACTAATATAGCCATATCATATGATATCCAATCATGATTGAAAAATTAAAGGGCTAAACTAGCAGTACTACTCTAACTATTGAAAGAACTACGAAAGCTTAAAGCTCGCTATTTTAACTTTCAACTTTCAGAGACTCAATCCCTACTATGTTTTTACCTCGTCAGGCATCTTTCAATGCAATGAGGCTTAAAAACAAGAATAGGAATCTCATCTCCTACTTCCTAGATCTAACTAACAGTTCTACTAAAACTACCGAAAGAACTAAAGACTAATGACCGAAGGACTTACCCGTTGAAGACTTCTTCACAATTTTTCCAGAGCTTCTCTCTCTTCTTTCCCTCTCTAGATTCGGTCAAGGAGGAAAGAAATGGTGTGAAAATGAAGAGAAGGGGGGTATTTATAGAAAAGAGGGAAGGATTTCGGCCGTCGGATTAACTTTGTGAGAAACGATCTGGACCGTCAAACACTACTTTTCAAAAAAACCCTTTCTTCCCTTTTTGCTTTCACACTTGGCCGTAATTCAAGAGGGCTTGGCCAATGGGAGGTGGCCACGTGTCACCTTCCAGAAGCTTTCCGGTCCAATTTCCCCGATCGGTACTCCATACGGGGCATTCCGTGTTCAGCCGAACTTTCTCGAAAGACGTGTCTGATTTCAGAACGAAATTCTGGAAGCTACCGACTGTGGACAAGAATGCACTGATTCCAAATATGTCCAGAAAAATTCTCAATTCTTCCCCAAATGTCACAACGTGACTTTTGAATTCCTAACTTTCAACTTGGCTATCTGGCTTTTCTCGAATTTCCCTATTTCGTCTTATTAGGAAAATGCACAATCGGCTTCGAATTAACTTCCTAAAAACCTAACGGAAGATAAAAACCCACCGATCAATATTTTACCTTGACTTTGGAAATCTCATTCCTAGATCTCTAGATAGGGTCCGTTTCCTATTTATTTCATTACTATTCACTACAATTAATTATATTATAAAATAATATAACTTATATTATAAAAAACTATAACTTACAAACTAAGTTTCTATTTTTTTTTTTCTGCCGATTTTTTTTTAATTTCGTTTTTTTTTTCTGCCCATTTTTTTTTTAATTTCGTTTTTTTATATTTGATTAATTGTTTAATTAATTAAATAATTAATTTTACAAAAATTTTACAAAATTTTCCTATTGGTCTATTCTTGCATTTAGGCTTAAAAATACCTAAACTCATCTATTTTTCTTCAAAATTTCCAATTAATTAGAAAATATATTTTTACTAATTTTAAGCCAACAACCACCAATTTTTGGGTTTTACATAATTATCCATGAATTTCCTTTGTTTATGCTCAAGTAATTAGCCCAATATTACTTAATTATCACAATTTGATAATTTTCTTAATTAGAATACCCCCTTGTCTCACAATTCTAGCTCTGACATTTTCATTTCCATGTCTTCTGCATTATTTTATAATTTACAAGGGTATTTTAGTCATTTTAATGCTTTTGAGCATTCTTATTCAATTTCTCCAAGTTCATAATTTATTAAATTACCATAATTAGAGATAATATACTCTCATAATTCACTTGGTCATTTTACTGCCTTTTAGGATTTTTCATAATTTTTCTAAGTTATTATATGCTTCTCAAGGGTATTTTGGTAATTTTGGCACATTATTAGTTTTTCCTCTAATTTCCAAGAGATTTCTCCTTAGAAAATAGAATAATTATAACTTAATATTTGATATCTCATATTCACCTATTTTTGATAGGTATAATTTTACTAAATCATAATACAGATTTTTAGGGTATTACAAGTAGTATCTGAAACATTAATTATGACAATAAAACGTTCAACAATGGACCCTTTTTTGTTTACATACCGAAGTACAACCGTCATTTGTTCTTTAATTGCAACATCACGAGCTTCATCCACTAGCAAGGAAAAGTAATCATCACCGGGATCACTAATTATTGCTTTAATAATCAAATCGGACAAGCTTGAGAAAGATCTTTCTGAATCTTTGGTGAAGTCAATTTGTGATTATCGAGGGCATTTTGCAAGACCACATCACTCATCTCTTTATTTGGCTTAGAATAAAACTTTAGAATTTCAAGGAATAAACCTTGTTGATTTGAACTTGTAGATTTATCATGTCCCCGAAAAGGTTGACCATTGCGTAGTAGGAATCTAGCACAATCTAAAGAAGTTTTCAGCCGAATACGATAATCAATTCTTTGTTGTTCAGAAATATTTGAAAAAGCAATATCAATATGTTGATTTTGCTTAATCAAATCCTGACAAGCTTGATAACATCTATTGTGAGCACTCTTATGATCTCCAACATGAACTTTGATTTTATCATTCTTATGCCAATTTTTGAACCCCACACACCGACAAATGCTTCCTACGTCGAACCACTACCTCCAACCTCCATATCAAGTAGATACCAATACAAGCAAAAACATGCATCTTTTGATACACTATACTCCAACCAGGAACCAAATTCTTCATACCACTTAGGATTGAATCTACGCATTTTTCCATACAGTTCTGTTTGAGGGAATGGTTTAAGAATTGGTTGAGTTGGCCCCTTAAGCAAATAAGCTCTTCGAATATTCTCTCTTTCTATAGGATTTGATGTCATTGAATAAATTGAAGGTCTTTTTCCCGGATCTGCTTCAAGATTTTCTATATTAACTTTTGCTTGAGGTGATGATTGAAACTTTGAAATTGAGATGCTTGTGGTGGTTGGGAGGATTCTTGGACAATTGGAATTGAAATACTGTTTGAAAGTTGCTCACTTTGAGATTCGGGTTATGTATTTGTGGGTTTTAGACGTTTGAAATAAGATTTTATCGTTGATATTTTCTGGAAGAAAAAAAGTTTGACAAGATTAGGGAACATGTTGCAACCTATAAGCTAACTCATCTCAATGCTTCCTCTATTGAAACCTATAAGATTGCATATTTTTTCATACAGGGACACTAAGCAACTGAAGCTATGAAATTTAAAAGAAAGCTAATCAATGTAAGAAGGTAGATTGTTCAACTTAGGAGTAAAACCAAACATAGGCAGGGTTTACACATCAATGTAAGAATTGCATGATAAGATAAAAATATACAACAAAGAGCTACAAATAAATAAAAGTTATATTTTAGCAAGTGAATGACAATGATTGATGCAGTAGACTTCGTTGATACAAGTATACACCAAGATATACTTTAGCTTGCACATGATTTTGATATCAAATTTTCATGGTTTATGAACCATGAAAGCATTAGATCTTATGATAGCTAAAGTCAGTATCAGTCATTCCAATCGGATCTTTATTTCCACTTTTTTTTCCGATTTATGTTGTGTTTCAAAAACTGGGTTTGAACAATTCCATTAAGAATAAATAAAACAAGAAAACCCAATAAAAAAGGAAAGCAGGAATATATTACTTTCCTAAGTTAGAAGTTAAAACTGTTAATGATTTATGACCCATGTACAGTAGTGAGAATCTAACAGTGTGGATGGTTGCCACTTGCCACCAATTTTGATAGAGTGAAACTAGCACTTAAAATAAAACACATTTAACCATTTCCCTACCCATTACAAAAAAGGTTCATCACTTTACGCAAGAGTTCAAGGGACTTTGACAATAAAGTTCATGTCAATTAACTTAAATTGAAGTTCGTAATCTATTGAAATTTACACTACAGAACACCCATATCCTTCCATAAATCCTGTCCCTAGGCGACCACATCCAATAGGCTCTTAAAACAAAACCATTCAATGGAATAATTAATACTCAACAAGTCTTGTATGATTCAATTCAATTCAATTCTGAAGGTATGATTCAATTCAATTCAATTACAACGCATTGCCAAGTTTACTATACGCAAATAAATTCTTTCCTTGTCAAGTCACAGCTGAAAGAAAGAAGTACCAAGACCCAAACAAATTAAAAGTGTCTTGCTCGATTAAGAACACCTTCCATCTTCATGCCATACGAGCGAGTTTGGTTCACAAATGATGTTTGATAGACCGAAGAGGAGAGATGTTTGATTCATTTAGAACGAAAGGAAAAGAAGATAAGAATATGAAATGCTATAATAAGGTTAACATAAAGGAAAAGAGACCACAAAACTCTTGACATGCCAATAGAATGAAAGAGAACGATGAAAACACAGGAAAATAAAGAAAATGTAAGCAAAGACGATGATCTCACGGTGAGTGAACTAACCTGAATTGGGGAGAATACAAGAGACAACCACGATAATTGAGAACAGAGAAGCACAAGATTCCGAACCCCCAATGTCCTATACAATTTTTTTGTTTGAAAAATTCAGAATCGATTGAGCAAAGGAAAATTCAGAATCGATTGAGCAAAGGACAATTACCGTTGAGAGGGGGATCTGGAAAATTACCTTGAGATGAGAGAGGGCCGTTCGACGGTTGAGCGACGACGGACGGCGGACGAGGCAGAGAGTGTGGCTGCACAAAAAGAATTGGAGACGAGACGAGGACCAGCAACCAGGGAGGACGAGAACCAGCAACCAGGGAGGACGAGAACCAGCAACCAGGGAAATGGGGTACGAGAGAGGGCCGTTCGACGGTTGAGTGACGAACGATGGCGGACGAGGCAGAGAGTGTGGCTGCACAAAAAGAATTGAAGACGAGATGAGGACCAGCAACCAGGGAGGACGAGAACCAGCAACCAGGGAAATGGGGTACGAGAGAGGGCCGTTCGACGGTTGAGTGACGAACGATGGCGGACGAGGCAGAGAGTGTGGCTGCACAAAAAGAATTGAAGACGAGATGAGGACCAGCAACCAGGGAGGACGAGAACCAGCAACCAGGGAAATGGGGAACGAGAATTAGGGAAATGGGAAAAAAAGGGGGCTTGGTGGGTTGCAGGCTCGAACATGCGACTTATAAGAGCAGGACTAGAGACTAGAGTCATAACCATTTGCACCACCCACACACATTGTTACTAATTTCTTTTAAATTATATATATTTTGTGTCTGCACTTGCCCACATTGGCACTAGTGTAGGTCCGCCCCTGTATGTATGTATATATTTGTGGATCAGGATGACATAAGGTTAGTGATAGATGATAATTGTTCAGACGCAGCCCACTTGTTGAAAAGGAAATGATAGGTTATGATATATACCACAACTGAAAGTGTGAGGGAAAGTGAAAGTTCTCTCTATAGAGTATAAAGCCAATAATAATCCTCTTTTGTTTCCTCTATTTTCTCTCATAGAATAGAAGTTTACCAATCCAAGCAATGTACTTTTAATTTGGTACAGGCCTCAAACATACGGGCAAGAGCTGCAGACTGAGGTGGCTCAACTATCTCCGTTCTGATGTCCGACGAGGAAATATCACACTGGAAGAACATCTCATGATTCTCGAAACTTCATTCTCGCTGGGGAAACAGCTAATTAATTGTCACCTCAAATAAATAAGTACATATATATTTGCATGCACTCAACAACATCAAGATACATGTATATATTTTTTATTTCTCTTTATTATTGTTCTCTTAATCTCAGTTATCATGTAGCTAAAATATTGAATTGATGAAAATTGTTCATATGGAAATGATTAGGTGGTCCAAGATAGCCCAGTATTTGCCGGGAAGAACCGGCAATGAGATCAAGAATTACTGGAGAACCCGTGTCCAAATTAAGCATGCCAGACAACTCAAATGTGACATGAATAGCAAGCAATTCAAGGACACCATGCGCTATTTTTGGATGCCAAGGCTGGTACAACACATTAAAGCCACTGCCGCCGCAGCAATGGCAAGTTCCCAGACGTTATCTGTTGCCACAATTGTCACCACGAATTCCACATACAATCATTATAGTAATAACATGCAAGTTGAGAATGGGAACATGCTGTTGAACCCGGCGGCAGCCATCATGAATAATAATGATGACTTTGGAGGCTCCCAGGTCACACAGAGCTACACGCCGGAAAACAGCAGCACAGACGCTTCATTGGACTCGTTCGGAATGCAAGTTTTCCCGGTGTCGGAATTGACTGATTATTACAGTACTATCCCTAATAATAATCAGGAATACTACCAACCCTCTCAGATGAGCTACTCTGATTGCATCACCAACCCATCTGGGTTATACCCTCAAGGATTGGATTATTCGCAAGTGATGGATCCAAACAACCCCTGGATTCAGGGCGGCGACACGTTGGACAATTTGTGGAATGTTGAGAATATGATGTTTTTACAGCAGCAGCTCAATATTGACAGCATGTAAAAACTCGCACCTATACGATATCAGATCGATAAAATTTAAACAACATTATTTGGCTTGGGGAGGCAAATTGAAGACATGAAATGGACAACAACATTATTTATGACACAATATCCAAGAAAACAAAACGCAGATCCATTCTTCAAGTACAAGACCTCTGTAATCGGCAAGGAAAAAGGAAAATGACGAAGGGTTGGTGACCGGAGAGGTTGGGAAAATGACAGATCCTCTGCTTTCGCTGGAAATAAGCTTAGTGAAAAGATGTCCACGTGCAGCTTTTTATTATCCAAGATTGTACAAATCAATGGCTCAGCTTTACCCACTAAGCCAAACGGTGAGTTTTGAAGAATAGCACGGAAGAAGCATATAACATAATAGCACGTAATGTGGACTCGGTACCCACCCTTCATAAATTTTCTGAATCCGCCCCGATTGATGGTACATCTCTGCAGCCAAAGCTGGAATTCTAGAAGCAACCTATAGAAGGAGAGAAGACCCAGACGACCCTTTTTGCCTACACCCTCCACACCTCTCACTATCGTGCTGCGTCAATCATTAATTAGGGCACGCTGTGGAAAAAATAAAACAGAAATGAAGGAAAAGATCATCGATCTACAAGCGGGTTCCTTCATCCTTGTGTGTCATTACACGTGAAGCTTTATGCACTCGAATGATCTCTGTATAATACTTTCCTCCCGAACTGACGAAAGCGGCTATGCCTGCAGCAAGCACAACACCAAAGGCAAAAACTCTGAAAGTGGCATTATTGGCCATTGGGTACTACCAATGATGTCTTAAACTTAAAAATAGTGTAACTTACATTTTTACTAAGGTCATACGTGTTGAAATGCAAGTAAAAACTGTCATGAGCAGAAACTGAAACTCCGTTTAAACACGTAAAAACTAACGTTTTTACTGTTTTTACTTTAACAAAAAAAAAAAAGGATGAATTTTTTTTTTTGCCTGAAAAAAGAATGAAAAGTTGAGAACCCTGTTAGTTCTCTATTGGTTTTGATGATAACGGACAATTGTAAACACAGTTAAAAGTTTGTCTTTGTAAGTTGGAAAACTTACTATCTAAGGCAAACTCGAGTTTCAGTTTGGAAACTCGAGTTTTGACCTGACAGATAAATGATCAAAATTTTATAAAGAAAGACAAACTCGAGTTAGGATTTGAAAACTCGAGTTTTGACCTTACAGAGAATTTTCAAGTTTTTCATTGAACAAAGCAAACTCGAGTTTGATTTAGAAAACTCGAGTTTTGACAAGACAGAGAGCAACCAAGTTTTTCAAAGAAACCAAAACTCCAGTTTCCATTTGGAAACTCGAGTTTATGTTATACAGAGAGTTCTCTAAGTTTCCAACGTTTTATGGAAACTCGAGTTAACCTTAGAAAACTCGAGTTTACATCACCTGAGAACAATGCTCGTCTCTGACCTTGTAAAAACATCATGCTTCAATTCGACAAAGTCTTTCAAGGTTTTCTCTTAAGTAAGAAAACTCGAGTTTTGTTTTTGAAACTCGAGTTTGGAGCTTACAGAGAAAATTCCATAGTTTTTAAAGAATATGAAAACTCGAGTTATAATTTGGAAACTCGAGTTTTGGCCAGGCAGAGAAGCTCTGCTAAATTTGAACATTTGAAAACTCGAGTTATATTTTGAAAACTCCAGTTTTAAGATTTTGGACTAAAACATGATTTCTCATTAAGAGTCCAAAACTCGAGTTAGTCACTTAATGACTCGAGTTTTGCACTATTTACAAAACATGTCCAAATGAAAATTCGTGATGTTTGTCTCTGGAATGAGAAAACTCGAGTTTCGGTCTTTACTGAAAGTTCACTGAAGCATGAAAACTCGAGTTTCCATCGCAGAATTTGAATTTCGAATTGAACGAATTTGTGAAATGTTTGTGTTTGATCTCAATACTCTATATCATCACTCATAACTATTCTTAACTATGTTTAATCAGTTTGTTAGTGAGTTTCAGATGCTTTTAGACAGGATTAAATGAAGATTGAGCAAAAAGCATAAAGCATATCAGCACATTAAATGAAGAGTGCTGAAACCTTGCATGCTTTTGGACAAACATTCTCCACACGTTTTGTAGAAGTTAATGTTTGCCTTCTACATCCAGCAACTGCCCTTCCAACGGATTAATTGTCAGAGAGTCAACTCTGATCTTCTGCAAAGCTGGATTAACCAAAGAGTAGAGAGAAGAAGACCAAAACCTTCACTAATCATCCTCTAATGTCTCCAACGGTTATATGAGAAATTACAACGGTCATTTAATGATCTCTACCTATAAATAGAGATGCATTCAAGTCTTCTCAACAACCAATCTGAGCAAAAACGAAAATCATTAAAGTTTCATTTACTCTTTGAGTTTTCTGTTGTAAAGTATCTTTTGATACATTCATTCTTCAGTGTTTATCATATCTACTCTTAGAGAGAGTTTCTTGATTGAAAAATCATTTATTGTAAAGTATCTCAAGTCAAGGGGACTTGGAGATAGGGTTATTGATTACAACTTGTAAGGGGGAGTAAGTTCTAGTGAGAGAATTACTCTTAAGTGCAGAGTGCGTAATCAATTGTTATAGTGAGAAATCCCAGAGAGTCTGGGGACTGGACGTAGGTCAAGTGGTTGGACCGAACCAGTATAAATCCTTGTGTCTTGCTTCTCTTCTCTATACTCTTTTTCACTTCCATTTCTTATCCCAAAAACAGAGCATTCGAAAAAGTTGTTGAGAATCCCCAATTCACCCCCTCTTGGTGATTCAAGCTCCACTTTCAAACCCTATTTCCATCATGCATCTTGGACTCGAGATTACTGGAGAGTGAAGACTTTTTTATGTTTTATATGGTTATATGACTTATATTTTTTAAATATAAAGTTGTTCAATGAATTTTGAGTAGTGATTTATGATTTTTTTTTCTCTGTGTGTGTGTGTGTGTCTATATATATAAAAATTGAGCTATGATCTTAAGTAGTAGAAAGTAGAAACTTTACGTTTCGTGTCGTTTCTATAATTTACGTTTCTACCACCTCCTTCCATGTCTATATAGAAACTTGATTTTGACAACATTTGGTACTATAGCGTATGTGAACAAGCGTACAGAGGCAACCCTTACCTCTCTCACCTCGATACAACCTGCAAAGGTAATTAAGCCTCAGCTTTTGTGGTACATGTTTGAAACAAAGCTAGTAAGTTACTTCCTACCATGTCTTAAGTTGATTTTTTAGAAAAGGGTTAAGGTGCAAAAATACACATGTGCTTTTCTCCGAGGAGCACCCAGTAGCAAATGCTTTTTTTAGGTGCAAAAGTGACTATGTGGTTACAAATTAGGTGCAAAAATACCGTTTGACCGTTAAGTTTGACTTTTTTTGCTGACTAGACGATGACGTGGCATTTCAAAGGTGCAAGAATACACATATGGTTTGTCAACAAGAGCGTCGAACACCAATTTTTTTTGGGAGAATTACATTCAGGTCCCAAGGAAGGAAAAAAATTACAAAAAAGTCCCTTGAAATCACAAAATTACCCAGAAGTCCCAAGGAAATTTTTGTTGTAAATACATACATTTCCGGACTTTTTTGTAATTTTTTTCCTTCCTTGGGCCCTGAGTGTAATTCTCCCATTTTTTTAAAAAATTTAATAATTTTATTTTAATTACTATCGGGTAGTCGGATACTAAAAAGATATTCAGGATACTGACCTATACTGAAAAATTACTTCATGATCTTGAAAAATTATTTTAAGATCTGAAAAAGTATTTTAGCGTACTGACTGGTACTAAAAAGATACTTTGAGAATACTTCCTAATACAGAAAAAATATTTCATGATCTTGAAAAATTATTTTAGAATCTTAAAAAAATATGCTGAAGTATATTTTTAGTGCTAGTCAGTACCCTGAAATATTTTTTCATGATCTTAATATAATTTTTCAAGATCATGAAGTATTTTTCAGTACTAGACAATATCCTTTTAGTACCAGTCAATAGCTTGAAATATTTTTTCAAGATCCTAAAATAATTTTTCAAGATTATGAAGTATTTTTTCTGTACCAGTCAGTATCCTGAAAGTACTTTTTAGTACCAGTCAATACCCTGAAATATTTTTTCAGTATCAATCAGTATCCTTTTAGTACCGATCAATACCTGAAATATTTTTTCAAGATCCTAAAATAACTTTAAGATTATGAAGTATTTTTTTTTTGTACCAGTCAGTATCCTGAAAGTACTTTTTAGTACCAGTCAGTATCCTTTTAGTACCGGTCAATACTTGAAATATTTTTTTCAATATCAGTCAGTATCCTTTTAGTACCGGTCAATACCTTAAATATTTTTTTCAGTATCAATTAGTATCCTTTTAGTATCGGTCAATACCTGAAATATTTTTTCAAGATCCTAAAATAATTTTAATTGAAGTAAAATTATTAAATTTAAAAAAAATGGTGTTGGACACTCTTCTTGACAAACCACATGTGTATTTTTGCACATTTGAAATGTCACGTCATCGTCCAGTCATCAAAAAAAGTCAAACTTAACGATCAAACTGTATTTTTGCACCTAATTTGTAACCACGTGTGTACTTTTGCACCTAAAAAAAACACTTACTACTGGATGCTCCTCGGAAAAAAGCACATGTGTGTTTTTGCACCTTTACCCTTTAGAAAAATTAAGAAAGTTAAATAAATTACTTTAAAATATTTATAATTATCATTTTTCTGTAATATAATTTTTTTAACATATAAACTGATATATAATCTAATAATAAAAAAAATTAAGTAATTTTTTTAGCTTTCTTAATATCTCTAGAAAAATTTAAATCTGTCTTATATTAAAAATCGAAAAGGAAATACTATGTTTTCAAATTTTAATTTGATACATTAATGAATGCAGCGAGGATAATCGCTGCAGTATGAGGTGTCACAATGTCCCAGGCAATTATGCATGTCCACGGGGTTATGTAATGTTCTAAAACCGATAGGGATCCATAAAATTTATGAAGGATTGACACCAGTGGTGAGGAGATTGGGAGTTCGGGGCAACGCCCTCGTATTTTTTTTTTAATGAAAGTTTTAAATGCATTAAAAAACAAAAAATATGAACAAGAAAAGAAAAAAAATATCAAAAAAAATATTCATGAAATCAAGTGAATACTGATGATGTAATAAGAGGAGCAGTTATTTTACAAACCTGTCATTTAGAAAAGTAAGGCAAAGTCCTGTTATAAATGCAGTGACATAAATTACAATGAAGAGTGAGTACTCAATAAGTTCAAGTACATATATTTTAATAACAAAAGTATATTACAATAAAAATAATTACAATGTCATCCTTCTAGGCCTTATTTTTTGGAATTCCATCATAATTGTCTTATCATCAATGCTATCAAATACATTTTTTTCAATATAAGGCACTAAACAATCATTCAATCATTCATCCCTCATCCGATTACGAAGTGCAATCTTGATGTATTTCATAGCTGAAAATTCTCATTCAACCACAGATTTTAGCCTAATTTTAAAAATAAAAATAATAAATAGTTTAGAATGATTATTTTAAAGGTGGGCTATATAATATTGGGTAGAATGTGATTCTTCTTTTTTTTTTTTTTATGATTCATCTCTAAATCGAGTCACTTTGAAAATGTAGATTCAAAAAGAACTTCTTTTTTTTTTATTTGTATAGGGAAATGCTAGTGTTAGTTAGCATGTACATCAGCTGCCCTTGATAGTATGCTAAAACAAGGATCCGGATTTTCTCACTATCCGCTCCTTCCTCATCTCTCAGTATCCCTCAATCTCGGCCGTCCAATATTTGATCCAAGGGTCCAGATTTTTTTAAAAAAAAACTGCGCGCGGTTTTTTTAAAATAAAAACAGCGTGCGGTTTTTTTTAAAAAAAATCTAGACCCTTGGATCAAATATTGGACAGCTCAGATTAGGATACTGAGGGAAAAGGAGGCTTTCACTTCTGAGATAATCCTTCTCCGAGCTAGGTGGCTAGCTATTATTATATATGGATCACTTCAAATCCTGATCATTCAAATTTCATCTTTTTAATGGCGCGTCCAAATCATTGACGCAAAGGTCTTGGTCTTCTCTCTTTCTATAGGTTGGTTCTGGAACTCCAATCAGTACGTTCTCTGATTTTTTTCAAAGATTTTTTAAAGGGACGACTTTGACTATATACTTTCTCTTGTGCTTATTATAAAACAATAACTACCTATTCTCATAAATCAATAAGAACAGGTATAGAGTTGTCCTAAAATTTAATTATTTTCCAATATTATCCCTACTACTTGCACTAAACTCTAATATCATATTAATTATTACTCTCGTCCATTACCCTAATTAATTATGGGCATACATGGAAAAAAAGAGAGTAAATACCCTTTCTGGTCCCTGACAAAAAACACGGACCCCATTTTAGTCTCTGACAAAAAAATGTCCTTTTTAGTCCATAAGAAGGACGAATAAGGGTCGATTGGTGGACATTTTGATCCCTCACAAATTTCCAAAAGGTCCTTTTTAGTCCCATAAAAAGGAAAAATAAGGGTCGGTTTTTTTGTCAGAGACCAAAATGGGGTCCTTGTTTTTTTTCAGGGACCAGAAAGAGTATTTACTCAAAAAAAAATTAATCCTTTTTGGGAACAAGTAAATGCTTTATAAAAAGGATCAAATAAACTTAATAGTTAATGTCTTATAATAAACATCAAAGAGTATAATATGGTTATGACTGACCCTTGATCCAGTTATTTTCCCAATCATGAGTTATTTGGTGTTCCTCCATGTTCGCAGGACTCGGTGTTTTTATATACCGAGATAAAATTTAACAACTTTACAGTTTTATACTTATATAATTTGTACTATACCCTATAAAAACAAAGTCAAACAATAATAAATGAAGGGAATAATATACACTCACATAGAAAATTTAACAAGAGTCCACATTACATGCTTAGGAGTCCACATTACATGCTTAGATTTACATGCTTATTAGGTGCTTATACCTCTAATTAGAGGTATAAGCATATTTTTTTTTTTAAATTTTTATATATTGTATTTATTTATTTAGATTTAAGTTATATGCTGCTTTCTGAGATTTTTTTTGCACTCAGTATCTCAAAATAATTAATTTTGATAATACTGGTGTTACAGACAAATTCAGAACTGAAAATTAATTAATTTGAGATACTGGGTGCAAAAAAAATCTCAGAAAGCAAAGATATAACTTAAATCTAAATAAATACAATATATAACAAATTAAAAAAAAAATTAAAAAAATATGCTTATACCTCTAATTAGAGGTATAAGCACCTAATAAACATGTAAATCTAAGCATGGGGTGCACATTAGGTGTCCATAGTTATGTGCCCAATTATGTGCTCATACCTCTAATAGAGGTATGAGCATTTTTTTTATATTGTATTTATTTAGATTTAAATTATATGCTGCTTTCTGGAATTTTTTTGCACCCAGTATCTCAAATTAATTAGCTTCCAGTTCTGCATTTATCTGTAACACCAGTATCATGGAAAGTAATTAATTTTGAGATACTGACTGCAAAAAAAATTCTAGAAAAGTAGTATATAATTTAAATCTAAATAAATACAATATATAAAAATTTAAAAAAATATTCTCATACCTCTAATAAAGGTATGAGTACATAATTAGGTACATAACTATGGACACCTAATGTGCATTCCTTTCATAGTAGGCCTTTTGCTGTGAGCACAAAATGGGTATGACGTCTCTGTTCGAGGCATTTGTACTATAAATCAATTTTTTATAGAGACTAACATGAATATGTTGTACCGAGCAAAAAAAAACATGAATATGTTGTGATTTTCTGTAATGAAACAAGTCTTATCTACGTACTGATGAAAATTTGGGATTTAATAACAATGATATACTTTTCCCCTTAGTTAAAGACTTTTAAGATCTGGAATAAAGAACATTTTTAAAACCATTTTTAGAGAATAATTTTTAGAATTTTCGAAATAAGTTGTGAGAGGAATTTTGTATCGGCTTACGTAAAATAACTTTTCAAAACGGGTTATATCAAACGGGTACTTAAAGACGGTATAACCTAAAACTCTTACATTCGCAAAGAGTAGCTCTTAACACATGAGAAATACTGACATTAAAATAATTTAAATGATCATTGCCCGGAAAAGGATTATCTCAGAAGCGGAAGCCTCCTTTTCCCTCAGTATCCTAATCTGGGCCGTCCAATATTTGATCTAATGGTCTAGATTTTTTAAAAAAAAAACCGCATGTTGTTTTTTTTTTTAAAACCGCATTTAAAAAAAAACCGCACGCGGTTTTTTTTTAAAAAATATGGACCTTGGATCAAATATTGGATGGCCGAGATTGAGAGATACTGAGGAATGAGGAGGAAGCGGATACTGAGGAAATCCGGATCCTGCCTAGCTCTTAATCCCTGTATATCCCACACTGTAAATCCGATTAGAGTACATATCGACAACAGAGATGAGTTTGTTGTACTCACTGCATTTGAAACTGGCAGTGCTGGTCACCACGGCCGTCGCAGCGGCGGCCGCCAAAGCCCAGACGAAACCGGGTTGCAACTACACGTGTGGGAACGTGAGCATCCCATATCCCTTTGGCACTAGCGAGAACTGCTATAGGGATTAAACGTTCTTCCTCAACTGCAAAACCACCACGATCCCCATCATCTGGAGAAGGCACAACACAATTGATTTCCGGCTTTAATATACCAGTTCTCAACATCTCCCTGGATCATCCTGAATTGACCTTTTCCGGATACGTATCCAAGCATTGCTATGATTCAAACAAAGATTCATCTTCGGATGCAATGTGGTTCCCGAATTATTCTATATCAAACACAAAGAACAGATTCACTGTGGTGGGGTGTGAGTGTGTGACACCTACGCTTACTTCAGTGACCTGAGCAGCACGTTTAGCACTGGCTGCTCGTTGAGTTGCAGTGACGAGACGAGGTTTGAGGAAGCAGGGGCATGCTCTGGTGTGGGATGCTGTCAGACCAGTTTCCCTCAAGCCATAACGAACTATAACATCACCTTACTGAGCTTTAACAATTACATGGACGTGCGTGACTTCAACCCTTGCGGCTATGCGTTTGTTGCCAAGGAAGGATCCTTCAACTTCTCATCTCGAGAGCTGCTTGATCTGAGCAACGCAACAGAAATTCCCGTGGTTGTGGATTGGGCTGTTTCCAATCAGACAGGTCGGGAAGCGCAGAAAGATGCAAGGAGCTGTCAGGGGTGGACTCAGAAAATTATAGAAGGGGCACAATTGACAAGGGATTCGGGACTGCCCCGAATTTTTTTTTTTTTAAAGAAAGTTTTAAATGCATTAAAAAAATAAAATAATATAAACAAGAAAAAAAAATATATCAAAAAAATATTTATGAAATCAAGTAAATACTGATGATGTAATAAAATAAGCAATTATTTTACAAACCTGTCATTTAAAAAAGTAAGGTTAAGTACTTTTAGAAATAAATGCAGCTACATAAATTACAATAAAGAGTGAGTACTCAATAAGTTCAGTTCAAGTACATATATTTTAATAAAAATAATATATTACAATAAAAATAATTATAATGTCATCCTTTTAAGCCTTATTTTTTAGAATTCCATCATAATTGTCTTATTATCAATGCTATCAAATACATTTTTTTTTCAATATAAGACACTAAACAATTATTCAACCATTCATCCATCATCTCCTTACGAAGTGCAGCCTTAATGTATTAAAGGTGGACACTTAATTTTAAGGTGGACAATCATTCAAACATGTATTAATTATTTAAAAAAAATCTCAAATTCAAGGGGGCACTTACCCCTCTTCTCTAACGAGTGGGTCTGCCCTTGGCTATGCCTGCAAGCAAAAGAGTAGATGTAAAGAGTCACTTAGTGGTATTGGGTACTACTGCGTATGTGAAGATGGTTTCAGGGGCAATCCCTATCTTGATACCGGCTGCAAAGGTAAGCCTCAGTCAGCTTTACCAATTTCAATTATTTTAGGTTAAGATGCAATTTTTAATACAAAGTTTTTCGTTATAAGTAGAATTAAGTTTTAAAGGCAGTAAAAATATGTTAAAAATTGTGCAATTTTAGCAATTCTATAAAATTGGCACAAACGTAAGAATAAGTGGGTCTCACATTAAAATATATATATATATATATATATATAGAAAGAAGGAAAGGGGCTATGGACCAATTTGATGGAATTACTAAAATTGTTTTGTTTTTAAATATTATGTCTACTTTTACACTTTTCAAAACTTAAAATTGCACCTTAACCCACTATTTTACACTTAATGAAACTTAACTAAAAGGGCCAAAACCAAAATAAAGGTAAATTTAAGGGAGAAAAATTATATTAGCCCTTACTTTTAATTCTGCTAAGTTTGTCCGAGATATGACATCTAGAACAAGATTTTGATATTTATAATAGTTGTACTTTGAGATATTTATAACCAGCTTAAAGATTTATTTTGTAGATATCAATGAGTGTGATGGGGACAATCATTGCAGTAGGAGATGCCACAACGTCGATGGAAATTATAAGTGTTCTTGTCCACTGGGTTATAGAGGCAATGGCTATAAAGACGGGTCAAGCTGCAAATTCCCCATCATAGAAGTTTCACTGGGTAAGAATATCATATTAATTAACCCTTTATCATTTGATTGTCTTAGCTAACAATGTTAAAGTGACCGGATTTTGATTTGGATTTAAAAATAGTTTTGTCATCTCATTCCTTCAATAAAAATAAAAGACAATCAACAACTTTGGCGTTATATCAATATATATCTAATAACACATCCCTCAAGCCGACTTCTAAACGGCTTATCACTGGCTCCCCTCACAAAACACTATTCATAAGCCGATGATGTCATCATTCATGGCTCCCCTCAAGCCGACTTCTAAACGGCTTATCACCGCTCCCCTCACAAAACACTATTCATAAGCCGATGATGTCATCATTCATGTCTCTCTGAATTCCATTTCCCTTATTTCCTTTTTTTGGCACGGGAATTTCCCTTCTTGCCAATGCTCAACTCAAGACCCAAAATACATGCTTTTGCCTTTTTCAAAGTATAATATTAATGGATGAAATATTACATGCTTTTTCCTTTCCATTTCCCTTCTTTCCTTTTTTTTCTCGGACATTTCCCTTCTTGTCAAGGCTCAACTCAAGACCCAAAATACATTGTTTTTTTCCTTTTTCAAAGTATAATATTAATGGATTAAATATTACATGTTTTTTCCTTTTTCATTACAGAATTCCATTTCCTAAAAATAATAACGGAATACCTACCAAAATTCCTACAAAAATCATTTTATGGAAAAACAAATTAACGGAAGACCTGCAATGAAAAAGGAAATACATTGCTTTTGCCTTTTTCAAAGTATAATATTAATGGATGAAATATTACATGATTTTTCCTTTCCATTTCCCTTCTTTCCTTTTTTTTCTCGGACATTTCCCTTCTTGCCAAGGCTCAACTCAAGACCCAAAATACATTGTTTTTTCATTTTTCAAAATATAATATTAATGGATTAAATATTACATATTTTTTCCTTTTTCATTACAGAATTCCATTTCCTAAAAATAATAACGGAATACTTGCTAAAATTCCTACAAAAAACATTTTATGGAAAAACAAATTAACGGAAGACCTGCAAAAATGAAATAACGTGGCAAAAGAGATTAAACCATATCAATTCGAATCCATAAATATCACACAGCATTTTGGCAGGTATAGAACTCCAAGAAATACAATTAAGCATGCAAAAACTTAAGACAAAATAAGCCTCAGCACCGTCTATCAAACACCTTTGGCAGAATTTTTAATTACAGAATTTCATTTCCCTTCTTTCCGTTTTTTTTGCTCGGACATTTCCCTTCTTACCAAGACCCAAAATACATTGCTTTTTCCTTTTTCAAATTATAATATTGATGGATGAAATATTACATGCTTTTTCCTTTTTCATTACAGAATTCCATTTCTCTTCTTTCCTTTTTCTTGCTCGGACATTTCCCTTCTTGCCAAGGCTCAACTCAAGACCCAAAATATTATAGCTTTTTCCTTTTTCAAAATATAATATTAATGGATGAAATATTACATGCTTTTTCCTTTTTCATTACAGAATTCCATTTCCTAAAAATAATAACGGAATACCTGCCAAAATTCCTAAAAAGAACATTTTGGGTAAAAACAGATTAACGGAAGACCTGCAAAAATGAAATAACGTGGCAAAAGAGATTAAACCATATCAATTGGAATTCATAAATATCACACAGCATTTTGCAGAAATAGAACTCCAATATATACAATTAAGCATGCAAAAACTTAAGACAAAATAAGCCTCAGCACCGTTGACAGAATTTTTAATTACAGAATTTCATTTCACTGCTTTCCGTTTTTTTTTTTTTTTTGCTCGGACATTTCACTTCTTGCCAAGGCTCAACTCAAGACCCAAAATACATTGCTTTTTCCTTTTTCAAATTATAATATTAATGGATGAAATATTACATGCTTTTTCCTTTTTCATTACAGAATTTCATTTCCCTTCTTTCCTTTTTCTTGCTCGGACATTTCCCTTCTTGCCAAGGCTCAACTCAAGACCCAAAATATTATAGCTTTTTCCTTTTTCAAAGTATAATATTAATAGATTAAATATTACATGCTTTTTCATTTTTCATTACAGAATTCCATTTCCTTTTAATAATAACGGAATACCTGCCAAAATTCCTAAAAAGAACATTTTATGGAAAAACAAATTAACGGAAGACCTGCAAAAATGAAATAACGTGGCAAAAGAGATTAAACCATATCAATTCGAATCCATAAATATCACACAACATTTTGGCAGGTATAGAACTCCAAGAAATACAATTAAGCATGCAAAAACTATAATCAAAATAAGCCTCAGCACCGTCTATCAAACACCTTTGGCAGAATTTTTAATTACAGAATTCCATTTCCCTTCTTTCCTTTTTTTTTTGCTCAGACATTTCCCTTCTTTCCTTTTTTTTTTTGCTCGGACATTTCCCTTCTTGCCAAGACCCAAAATACATTGCTTTTTCCTTTTTCAAATTATAATATTGATGGATGAAATATTACATGCTTTTTCCATTTTCATTACAGAATTCCATTTCCCTTCTTTCCTTTTTCTTGCTCGGACATTTCCCTTCTTGCCAAGGCTCAACTCAAGACCCAAAATATTATAGTTTTTTTCCTTTTTCAAAATATAATATTAATGGATGAAATATTACATGTTTTTTCCTTTTTCATTACAGAATTCCATTTCCTAAAAATAATAACGGAATACCTGCCAAAATTCCTAAAAAGAACATTTTGGGTAAAAACAGATTAACGGAAGACCTGCAAAAATGAAATAACGTGGCAAAAGAGATTAAACCATATCAATTCGAATCCATAAATATCACACAGCATTTTGGAATAGTGGAATCAACGTATATAAACCTCGTGACATAAAAACAGATTAAACGTGGAAATTGAAATACCTGGTGATTTGTTAATTTCAGGCTATCAAGATCCAATTCGTGCAATAGTGGAATCAACGTATATAAACCTCTTGGAAAATCTTAACTCTAATGAATACTTCAATGATAGAGCAATCCTGGCTCCAACTATTGAAATGACTAATTCTATAAATGAGCACATGTGTGACATGTTGCCTGGAGAACCATATGAGTTTCTCAGTTGTGACTCGGTTGTAAGTCAAGTGAAGATAGTGATAGTTTTGACAACTTTGTATACCATAGAATTTCTTAACACTATTAGTTGCTCCGGTATGCCTCCACATAAGCTAACATTGAAAGTAGGAGCACCTATAATGTTGTTGAGGAATATTGATCAATCTTTTGGATTATGCAATGGAACACGGCTCCGTGTAACTCACTTGGGAAAAGCTGTCATTCGGCGATCACATTAAATGGTTCACATCCAAATCAAAAGGTACTCATTCATAGAATGGACATGAATCCTTCTGAAAGCAAATGGCCTTTTCGCATGAAACGGAGACAATTCCCTATCACCCTTTCCTTTGCTATGACTATCAACAAAAGTCAAGGACAATCTCTTCGCCATGTTGGTTTATATCTTTGCAAGCCAGTCTTTACACATGGCCAATTATAGTTGCATTATCCAGGGTTAAAAGCATGGATAGTCTAAACATTGTTGTAGATGATAATAGTTGTGGCAACAAGAACAAAACAAGGAATGTTGTGTACAAAGAGATATTTAGGAATGTTAATTGATTAGAAGACATTGTTGTTTAACATTGATGAGATTTCATTTGTAATATGTACTTAGAATCGATTGGAGGATATTTATGTTCACCATTGTTGATGTTTCATTTCTAATATATAGTCATTCATTGGTTGTGATGTTATAATATTCCTTAAAGACAAGAAATTTGCATCAATTTGAAAGCAAAATATGTTTAAATAATCTGTGAAATAATATCATCCCATGCAACGCACGGGGGAATAAAAGCTCGTTTTTTTAAAAAAAAAACACATGTAGTATAATGTTACAGATCAAGACGCTTAATACATCAGCAGCTTTATAATGACATGCCAATATCTTTTTATAGTGTCAATCGCTGAACAATTCATTTCAGTCATG
Source organism: Acacia pycnantha (assembly GCA_025563575.1). Taxonomy (NCBI): domain Eukaryota; kingdom Viridiplantae; phylum Streptophyta; class Magnoliopsida; order Fabales; family Fabaceae; genus Acacia; species Acacia pycnantha. Next base: position 4,030,378 of record JAMWYP010000011.1, on the reverse strand, counting down.
TCACAATGGTTATTTTGCTTGCCTCCTTTCCATATTTAGAGAAACTTTTGTTTTCATTCAAAGCATTACCAATTTGAGTTCAAATACCACACACAAGCTTCTTTATCTCTACCCACAAGACTCACCTGCAACAAGAGAGAATCAATACCATTGAACCAGGGGGTAATGGGGAATAAACTAAGCTATCATGAATCAAATCCATGGTTTATTGACAAGCAATACCACTTACTAGCAACTTTGGATAATATTTTGAGCATTGTTTGCAGGCATTTTTGTAGGCTTACTTGTTGTCTTCATACTCGTCTCCACATTATGTTGGGGAAACAAGCAAAGAGCACTAAAGCAACTTAGAAGACAATATTTTGAGCATAACGGAGGAATTATATGCTGCAGCAACTTCATCAACAACAAGGATACATTGATAGAACCAAAGTTTTTACTGAAGACGAGCTCAAAATTGCCACAAACAACTTTGATGAGATGAGAATTCTCGGTCGTGGAGGACAAGGCACGGTTTACAAGGGCATATTATCAGATAACTCACTATTGCCATTAAAAAGTCTAGAGTAGGAGGTGACTAAAAACAAGTTTATCAATGAAGTGATTGTACTTTTCCAAATCAACCATAGGAATGTGGTTAAACTTTTTAGGTGTTGTCTCGAAACTGAAGTTCCCTTGTTAGTTTATGAGTTTGTGGACAATGACACCCTTCTTGACTATATAGATCCACTATAGAATAAGCACTCTTTCGTGGGAGACTCGATTAAGGATAGCTGTAGAAACAGCCGAGGCCATTTCATTTTTACACTCTGCCGCTTCTATTCCAATTATTCATTGTGATATTAAATCTGCCAACATATTGTTAGATCATAGTCACCAAGCAAAAGTTTCTGACTTTGGAGCTTCAAGACTTGTTCCACTTGATGAAACTCAAGTTACCACCGTGGTTCAAGGGACATTAGGATCCAGAGTACCTCCTTACGGGTCAACTTAATGAGAAAAGTGATGTTTATAGCTTTGGGGTTGTGCTTGTGGAGCTAATCACTGGGAATAAAGCGGTTGAATTCAATAGGCGAGAACAAAGAAATTTGGCTATGTACTTCACATCTTCAATGAAAGAAGACAACTTATGACAGATTCTTGACAATCGAGTGTTTGATCAAAAGAATGCAAAGCGGTTAAAGGAGGTTGCTTTCTTAGCAAGGAGATGCATTAGAGTGAATGGGAAGGAAAGGCCAACTATGAAAGAAGTAGCAACAGAACTAGAGGGTCTAATTGCTATGAAAAAGCATCCTTGGGTAAAAGGAAGGGATATGATGTCTGAAGAATATGAATGCTTGCTTGGTCATGTAGCTACTGGATATGGGAATGCTAGTGCTAGTACTTCAGCTGCCTATGATAGCATCCAGAAACAGTTAGCATTTGACATTGAAGATGCGATGATCATGTTAGTACTTTCTCATGTGTTTGAACCACTCTTTGCAATTGTAATTTTAGGTAATACTTCTACCATCTTTAAATACTTATAAGGATTTTAAAAATGTTCAAAATTATTAAATATTTTAAAAGCCTTTGGTTATAAAGGACATGAAGTTATCAAATCATGAATTTTTACCAACTCATAATGATTTCATTCTCTTTTTTTTTTTTTCACAACAGCTAAAAGAAATGATTTCACTCTCTTAATACCGTGATAGACCACTCGTGTACAAAATTCAAATCAAAGTCAAAATACTCAAAAAGTTATCCAATCTTTAATAATGTAATGCAATAGATTAAAAAGGATTATTGATACTTCCAAATTTTGTTAGTATAATAAACATTATACCAAAAAAAACAAAGATTAAAAGCGAGAGCCCTAACAACAATTCTAAGTTCAATTTAAGATTCTTGAACATACGACTGACCATGTCCTCTATCAGAAATATCTGCATGTTTGCATAGTCATACCATATAAGTTCCATGTTACAAACTTTTGATGTGTGTGAAATGTATGCGAGTTATTAAGACATAATGGGCTAGCCTTTTACAACAAAATAAAAGAAAAAATTACATCTAAAGGACTCATACACGATAAAAGTTATATCAATACTACCTCTAGTCCTAAATATAATACATAGTTTGTAATACAATTTGTACTACAAACTATGTCATATATTTAGAACCGGAGGAATATCATATTTGGTTGGTAGGAATTATTTTTAAGAAAAAGGAAAGATGGAGAGAAGCAGAAGGCAAAAATGTTATTATTTTTTCTCATTTATTATTGTGTTGACTTTATTCTCATAAGTTATAATATATATTAAATAAGGAAAAAATTAAAAAATAGTTAAATTTGATGGAGTATAGAAAGATACCTTAGGAGCTCTGTGAACATGGAACACATGATTGGCAAAATTTCTGCATCGAGGGTCAGTCATAACCACATGTATAGGCTTCGTACATAAAAAAATACTTATCTAGTCAAAGTCGTCCCTTAAAAAGGAGAGAAAAATCAAACAAAGAGAACGTACTGACTGGAGTTCCAGAACCAACCTATAGAAAGAGAGAAGACCAAGACCCTTTGCGTCAATGATTTGGACGCGCCATTAATGAGATGAAATTTGAATGATCAGGATTTGAAGTGATCCATATATAATAATAGCCAGCTACCTAGCTCTTAATCCCTGTATATCCCACACTGTAAATCCGATCTAGAGTATATATCGACAACAGAGATGGGTTTGTTGAACTCACTGCATTTGAAACTGGCATTGCTGGTCACCACGGCCGTCGCGGCGGCGGTGGCGGCCGAAGCCCAGACGAAACCGGGCTGCAACTATACGTGTGGGAACGTGAGCATCCCATATCCCTTTGGCACTAGCGAGAACTGCTACAGAAATGAATATTTAAATTTCTTCCTCCATTGCACAACCACCACTTCCCCATCATCATCTGGAGAAGCCACAACACAATTGATTTTCGGCACTAATTTATCACTTCTCAACATCTCCCTGGATCCTCCTGAATTGACCGTTTCCGGATACGTATCCAAGCATTGCTATGATTCATACCATTATTCATATGGGAATGCAATGTGGTTCCCGAATTATTCTATATCAAACACAAAGAACAGATTCACTGTGGTGGGGTGTGACACCTACGCTTTCCTCAAGGACCTGGACGGCACGTTTACAACTGGCTGCGTGTCGAGTTGCAGTAACGAGACGAGGTTTGAGGAAGCAGGGGCATGCTCTGGTGTGGGATGTTGCCAGACCAGTTTCCCCGAAACCATAAGGGACTATAACATCACCTTAAAGAGCTTTAACAATTACACGAAGGTGCGTGACTTCAACCCTTGCGGCTATGCGTTTGTTGCCAAGGAAGGATCCTTCAACTTTTCAAAACGAGAGCTGCGTGATCTCAGCGACAGAACAGAATTTCCCGTGGTTTTGGACTGGGCTGTTTCCCATCAGACATGCCGTGAAGCCAAGAAAGATGCAAGGAGCTATGCCTGCAAGCAAAACAGCAGATGTAATGAGTCACTAAGTGGTATTGGGTACTACTGCGTATGTGAAGATGGTTTCAGAGGCAATCCCTACCTCGATACCGGCTGCAAAGGTAAGCCTCAGTCAGTTTTAGGAATTTCCGAAACAGGGCTACTCTGTTTTCAACTTGCTACGCAGGTTTAATTTTATAGATTAATACTCACTCCATTCCTAAATATAATACTTTTAGATTTTTTTTTTTAAATTATAGAAGCTAAATAAGTTACCTAATAATGTGTACTCCCTCTTGTCTTTATTATAAGGCACTAACTAACTTTTCTCACAAACCAATAAAGCAGTTAAATGCAATAAAGTTGTCCTAAAATCTAAGTAATTTTCAATACTATCCTTTCTAATTGTACTAAACTCTAATATCATATTAATTATTACTCTCATCCACTACCCTTATTAATTATGGACAGACATGGAAAAACATAATTAATGCTCATCGGAAACAAACAAGTTCCTTATAAAAAGGACCAAATAAATTTGTTAGTTAGTGCTTTATAATAAGGACGAGTATATTATATATCAATTTATAAGTCAGACAAATGAGTTTGAAGAAAAAATATAAAATAAATATTTTTAAGTAATTTAATTAGCTTCTTTAATCTCTCCAAAAAAAGTCAACTGGTTCTTACATTTAGTACCTAAAGTAGTTAATATTTGATCCCTCAAATTTTCCTCTATTTTTGGTTTTAGTCCCAATAGTTTCAAACCATGTCTTTGGTCATTCAGAGGGAAAAGTGGTTCAGATTTTTATTTAATTATAGGGATTAATATTTTAGAGTTAATATGCAATTTTAAATACAAAGTTTTTCACCATAGGCGTATGGTACAATTAAGTTTTAAAGGGAGTAAAAGTAGACAATGTTTTTTTTTTGTCAAAGAAAAATATAAATATAAATATTTTAAAATAATTTAATTAGCTTCCCTAATCAATCAAAAAAAAGTCAGATAAGTCTTATATTTAAAATCGGAGGTAGTTAATATTTGATCCTCAACTTTTCCCACACTTTGGTTGTAGTCACACTAGTTTCAAACCATGGCTTTGGTCATTTAAAGGGCAAAATAGTTTAGGTTTTTATTTAATTAGAGGGATTAATATTTTAGGGTTAAGATGTAATTTTAAATACAAAGTTTTTTGCCATGAGATTATAGTACAATCAAGTTCTAAAGGGAACAAAAGTAGAGAAAGTATGTTAAAAATGGTGCAATTTTAATAATTCCATAAAATTAGCACAAAGGTTGCTTATAATTATAAAGTTCCCATTATAAAGTTGGAAGGAGAACAAGTGGGTCCGACATTTTTAAAAAAAAAAAAAAGGAGAAAGAAATGGGGTTTGAACTAATTTGACGGAATTGCTAAAATTGCTTTGTTTTTAAATATTATGTCTACTTTTACACTCTTCAAAACTTAAAATTGCACATTAACCCATTATTGTAAATTTAATGAAATTTAACTTGAAGGGTCAAAACCAAAATGAGGACAATTTTGAGAGAGCAAGAATTATATGAACCCTTAATTTTAGTTCGGCTAAATTTGTTCGAGATATGACATCTAGAGCAAGATTTTGATATTTATAATGGATGTGCTTGGAGATATGTATAATCAGCTTAAAGATTAATTTTGCAGATATTAATGAGTGCGATGGGGACAATCGTTGCAGCAGGAGATGCCACAACATCGATGGAAATTATACTTGTTCATGTCCATGGAGTTATAGAGGCGATGGCTATAAAGACGGATCAGGCTGCAAGTTTCCCATCATAGAAATTTCACTAGGTAAGAATATCATAGTAATTAACCCTTTGTCGTTAGACTCACTTAGCTAACAATATTAAATTGACAGTTTTGTCATCTCATTCCTTGAATAAAAAATAAAAGGTAGTCAACAATTTTGGCATTATATTTTTTTAAAAAACACATGTAGCTATAGGTTACAAACCAAGATATTTAATACATCAACAGCTTTATCAGTTGTGTCACAATGGTTAATTTGCATGCCTCGTTTCCATATTTAGAGAAACTTTTGTTTTCATTCAAAGCATTACCAATTTGAGTTCAAAAACCACACATAGGCTTCTTTATCTCTACCCACAAGACTCACCTGCAACAAGAGAGAATCAATACTATTGAACCAGGGGTAATGAGGAATAAACAAAGCATCACTATCATGAAGTGTTCAAATCCATGGTTTATTGACAAACAACATCACTTACTAGCAACTCTGGATAATATTTTGAACTTTGTTTGTTTGCAGGCATTTCTGTAGGCTTGCTTGTTATCTTTACATTGGTCTCAACATTATTCTGGGGAAACAAGCGAAGGGCACTAAAGCAACTTGGAAGACAATATTATATGTTGCACCAACTTCAACTACAAAGATACACTGATAAAATCAAAATTTTCACTGAAGGCGAGCTCAAAATTGTCACAAACAACTTTGATGAGAGCAGAATTCTCGGTCGTGGAGGACAAGGCACGGTTTACAAGGGCATATTACCAGATAACTCGCTTGTTGCCATTAAAAAGTCCAAAGTAGGAGGTGACTCAAGACAAGTTAAGGATTTTATCAATGAAATGGCTGTACTTTCCCAAATCAACCATAGAAATGTGGTTAAACTTTTTGGGTGTTGTCTTGAAACTGAAGTTCCCTTGTTGGTTTATGAGTTTGTGGACAATGGCACCCTTCTTGACCATATAGACCCACTAAAGAATGAGCACTCTCTTTCGTGGGAGACTCGATTAAGGATAGCTGCAGAAACAGCCGAGGCCATTTCATATTTACACTCGGCTGCTTCTATTCCAATTATTCATCGTGATATTAAATCTGCCAACATATTGTTAGATCATAGTCACCAAGCAAAAGTTTCTGACTTTGGATCTTCAAGACTAGTTCCTCTTGATGAAACTCAAGTTTCTACTATGGTTCAAGGGACATTAGGATATTTGGACCCAGAGTACCTACTTACAGGTGAACTGAATGAGAAAAGTGACGTATATAGCTTTGGGGTTGTGCTTCTGGAGCTAATAACCGGGAAGAGACCAATTGAATTCCATAGGCTAGAACAGAAAAATTTGGCCACATACGTTGCTTCATCAATGGAAGAAGGTAGCTTGTTGGAGGTTCTTGACAAGCGAGTGTTGAATCAAAATAATGTAGAGCAGCTAAAGGAGGTTGCTTTATTAGCAAGAAGGTGCATGAGAGATAATGGAGAGGAAAGGCCAACTATGAAAGAAGTAGCAACAGATTTAGAGGTTCTAATTGCTATGAAAAAGCAACCTTATGTAGGAGGGGATATGACGTCTGAAGAATGTGAATGCTTGCTTGGTCATGCTGCTGCTAGCACTTCAGCTGGTTATGATGGTGGATATAGGAATGTTAGTGCTAACACTTTTGCTGCTTATAAAAGCATGCAGAAGCAAATAGCATTTGAGATTGCAGATGGGAGATGATCATGTTAGTACTTTCTCATGTGTTTGAGCCACTCTTTGCAAATGTAATTTTAAGTAATACCATTTTTAAATACTTGTAAGGATTTTAAAAATGTTCAAAATTATTGAATATTTTAAAGTCTTTGGTTATGAAGGACATGAAGTCATCAAATCCTAAATTTTTACCGGCCCATAATGATTTCATTCTTCTTTTTTTTACAACAGTTGAAAGAAATGATTTCAGTTTCTTAATGCTTCAATAGACGACTAGTATACAAAATTCAAATTAAAGTCAAAATACTCAAAAAGTTATTTGATCTTTAATAATGTAAGGCAATAGATTAAAAAAGATGATTGATACTTTCAAATTTTTTTTAGCATAACAAACATTATACAAAAAAAAAAAAAAAATAGAGATTAAAAGCTGAGCCCGACAACAATAAGTTCAATTTAAGATTCTTGGACATATGATTGACCATGTCCTCTGTCAGAGATATCTACATGTTTGTATAGTCATACCATGTAAGTTCCATGCCACAAACTTTTGATGTGTGTGAAATCTATGCGAGTAAATAAGACATAAAGGGCTAGCTATTTACAACAAAATAAAAGGAAAAATTACATCTAAAGGACTCATACATGGCAAAAGTTATATCGATATCATATTTGAAAGGAATTATTTTTAAGAAAAAGGAAAGATGAGGCGAAGCCTAACGAAAAAATATGATTCAAACAAAATCATCGGATGGATCTGAAGAGGGATAAAAGCATCAAAGCCACAAGCTTCATGGCTTAAAGCATAACACAAGTAGATGAGTTCAGAAACAGACAAACAGGGACATCAATTTATGCAGGGGCTTCGTCTGAATTCGACAAAGCTGACGAGGCGGCATGCTCTTCGGTAAAGGCTTCATATGGAATAAGCAGGGGATGCTAAACACAGTCCCCAACGGCTTCACTGCTTTAGCAATTAAATGTACCATTGGTTAGAATATTTGATAACTCAGGGCAAACTTTGGATTCCATGAAGGAAACACAATATCATAACCTAAATGGAGAAGACCTACTTCCTTGAAGGAAGCATGGTTCTTCAAGAAGCCTAGATTTGTTGAACCAAACATGTAGGGAAGATTTTCTCTCTCATTTTCCCTTTCAACAACTTCCTTTCATGTGTAACAAAAATGGCCTGAAAGATTATCAAGAGTTGCTACCAGATTTTAGAAAAGTTAATATTAAAGTTACTGTAACTTTCCTAGGTAGCCTGCAAACCTTATAATAAATCCCTAAAAACAAATAGGAACTATTGATCATTTGGAGTGACTACAAATTTTGATATCATTCAATTTGATTTTTATCAAATTCAAATCCTTTAATGTAATTTTCCCAAAATAAAAAGTACCTGCAAAACATTCTGTTAGGAACCAATGAAATAGGAACCTAAACAAAGATATATATTACCACAGAAAATAAGAATACACTGAATAACACAAATCTGTCAAGAATCCAAAGATTCCCACAGCCAAGGACAGAGGTAAAACTGTACTAACAGCCCTGTTTTCCCCCTCCCCTCCAATCTGTCGAAGCACCAAGCTCCCACAGCCAAGATGGAAGCTGTTCTGATACACAGAACCAGTCTCCCTTCTCCTAAACTCTCACAAAATACAACCTAACCTTACCCCTTCCCTCCTACGGCTAATATAAGCAAAAAGCACCTTGCACAGTGCCCAAAAAAATGTGCTGAGTGCTATCAGGCTAAATAAACAAAGCCACTCTATGTAGCAGCTACATGTCTAACACTTATACCAAAATAGGAAAGCCAGCCCTGCAACATTTAAAAGCACCCTTTCCTTCTGTTTGCCTTGTTGATAGCTTCCTAGGTTGTCTTGCCTAGGTTTTACCATTGAATAGGGTCCTTTCATTACCTTCCCCTAAAAGCTTCACCTTGTCCTCAAGGTGAAAATTAGCAGTAAGCATTGGTGGCTTCCTGGTTGTACAGCTCAACTTCTTATGTTTGCTTGTGTACACCAAAAGGAATAATAGGATTTCATGTTGAACCTTTGGTATAGATGAAGCAATCTCTTCAATGGGTTCCGTAGAAATTACATCAACATAGGCATGAGAGTCTTCATAGTCAAATAGATGAGAAAATGTTAATCCTAGTAGGAACGAGACCATAACAGTCCCATTCTTCTTCATTTTTGCTGTTCCAATTGCCTCATCATGACTGAAATCCTCTTCTTTATCGTCAACGATACACAACAACCGACGATGCCCTGTTTGTTGGTTCTTCCGACTGCTGCTTGATCGAAACAGCCCATTAGAGTCAAAAACAACCCCTACCTCACCTTGAGTCGCTGTATCAGCATCTCGCCAGAGAAACAACTCCCCAAGAAGCTTTGACGTTCCGGATGAGATGGAAAGCTCCTTCCTTCCAAACGGTGGGAGAAACGTCATTGATTTTCCGTTTGTAGCCAGTAGAAGAGATTTCTTCGGAATTTCAGAAGTTGCCATTGCAGAAACGATACTCCTGGTGCTTTCTGTCACATGCGTTAGTTGTGGGTAATAATAGGATTGGGCCAAAAAATATTCAGGCCCAATAGTGAAGCATTGGGTTTTGTTAAACCTAAAGCCCTTATCTTTCTCTAAAATCTGGTTTCTTTCATCTACATTCAACATCAATTCCATAACGTCTCGCAGATGCAGCGTCTTTGGGGTCGGCAAATTGAACCATACCTTCCACCGATCTCTTTGCCGCTTATCATATCTCCAGAATCGTGCTTGGGACCTCTCAACAGTCCTTCTTTTCTTCTTCTCCTTATTAGATTTTCTTGCTGCAACGTTTGTATACGGGATATCTCTGGAATCGTGTGGCTTTGCTGCTCTGTCCGAAAAGCTTTTAGCGTTGATCTTTTCTCTTCCGTTGTCACCAACAACCTCTTCACACTTTTCTTCTGAAGAAAAGGATTGTAACTTTAATTGTTGTTCAGCCTCAAGGTCTTCAGCTCTCTCTATTTCTTGTTCGTTTGGCTCCTTCTCGTCCTTCTCGTCTATTTCAACATCAACATTACCGGATATTACCTCTGATATATCGTTTGTTGTTCTCAACTCTGCAACCCTTTTGGTCTCTACTTGTGCCTCTGATTTCTCCTCTACTCCTTTGTTGCCCCTTAAAGCATCTCCATCTTCATTCTTGTTAAATGTAATTGCTTCCAACATCTGCCTCAATTCTTTGAGACTAAGTACACCCAAGTATTTCTGCTCCATTTTTCCCTAGGATCTCACTGCTCTGATACCAATTTGTTAGGAACCAATGAAATAGGAACCTAAACAAAGATATATATTACCACAGAAAATAAGAATACACTGAATAACACAAATCTGTCAAGAATCCAAAGATTCCCACAGCCAAGGACAGAGGTAAAACTGTACTAACAGCCCTGTTTTCCTCCTCCAATCTGTCGAAGCACCAAGCTCCCACGCCCAAGATGGAAGGCGTTCGATACACAGAACCAGTCTCCCTTCTCCTAAACTCTCACAAAATACAACCTAACCTTACCCCTTCCCTCCTACGGCTAATATAAGCAAAAAGCACCTTGCACAGTGCCCAAAAAAATGTGCTGAGTGCTATCAGGCTAAATAAACAAAGCCACTCTATGTAGCAGCTACATGTCTAACACTTATACCAAAATAGGAAAGCCAGCCCTGCAACATTTAAAAGCACCCTTTCCTTCTGTTTGCCTTGTTGATAGCTTCCTAGGTTGTCTTGCCTAGGTTTTACCATTGAATAGGGTCCTTTCACATTCTGAGTGAAGAAACCAGAGTTCAATGCAGTCTAGCCACACCTTGTCCAATCAAATCCCAGCAGAACAAATCAAGAAAAAATCAAATAATGCTCATCCTAACTAATTTGAAAACAAAGGAAAAGAAAACAGAATAGTAAAGTGGTTTAAATAAATAATAACAGGAAGAAGATTCTTCTAGAGGAGTGTGAAACCAACTCAACCAATCAAAAGAAACAACATGCTGAAACTTGAGATAATTACATAATCAAGACCGTGAAAGCTTCACAAATAGAGAAACTCAGGACATTGATGTCTGTAACCACAAAGAAGAAAATCACGAGATAGATTCATTTACCCATTCAATGGGGAAAATACAAGACACAAGCTAACAGATAGAAATCTTCAATGCCTCATTAAAGATTTAATGCAATTTGCAGCATAAGACGAAAAGATAACTACTGCGATTTATGCCAATAACAATATTAGTAAGTTCGAATGAAGAGATTACAGAAAATAAATAAGTGGGTCAAAATAAAATTATAGCAAACCAAGCTTTTTAGTAGCCAATATTCTTCACCCGGTGCCCTGCATAATTACACTTTGGATTGCTAGCTGCTCTCCTTTTAAACAGTTAACCAGAATTCAGTTGTCAACAGTGTGACCTACAAAGACACAGGGACTTCAACCATTAAGCAAAGACATGAAACCAAGATTTATAAATGGGGCTATGAGAGGAAAAGATACTTGTAAGTGTACTTTCTTCAAAGCCCATAGCTGGCATAGAAAAGCAAAGGTTCGACACACACACCCGAATGGAAACTTTCTGCAAGAAATTTTATCTATTAAAAAATTCCATACAATGGTAGAAGAGTATATTTCTTTGAGTTAATAAAAAGACCAATTATAACTATATGAGTATTCAATGCCCTCAAAAATTGTTGCCTAACGAGGGCTCCAACTCAGTGTAGCAAAGAATATACTACCTCCGGTCCTAATTATAGGAACATTTTTATAGTGTAAATTGCACTACAAAAGTGCTCCTATAATTACGACTTGAGGGAGTAGCATAGAACTAAAACAAAAATGTCCATCCTGTGTCACTTAAACAGCAGGAATCCATCACCCTTTCTAATTTATAAAAATTGAAGGGTGAGTGTATTGTGCCCATTTCCACATCAACAAGAACCTGAGCAAATTCAAAATACATAACAAAATTTTATAATCAATCTCATTTTGTACACATGTACAGAAGGGTGACCTGCCTCTTCACAGGTTTCCAAGTGCCAATCTATGGAGATGTCCTTTTTCCCCTTCCTTTCCGACTGCCATATTGGTAGAGAAGCAAAACCAAAAAATAAAATTATATACAGTATCAAGTTAATCTCTAGCACCACTGAGATGAGCACAACTTATGGCTTTCGTTACAGTACAAACCAGGCCTACAAGCTGATCTACATCGTGGAATCTCAAATCAATAACCCTCCCCATAGAAGTTATGCAGTCCCCATTTCGTGCCTCTTCCATTATCATGTTAGCAGCTGCAAAAGCACTCTGGCATTTTCTAGAAGCCTCCATTGCATAATTTACATCCTGAGTCAGCAAAATCACATGCTACTTGTGATCCATAGTGACCATACATAGGAAGCTATATCTATGGGACAGCATAATAAAACCCTCATGTTCATATGGATTCAATAAGTGAAACTCAATAATTATTCAACTAAGCACTTATTATTGAAAAAGATTCAGAAAGAATGATAAAAGCAATAACCAGCTCATCATTCTATCTTTAACACCAACAAAAGCATACATCTAATAAAATGCATGACTTCCAAGAAACACAAGTTTGAGCTAAGATCTGCCTGACATAGACTTCTAAGGAACATATTCTGAACCTCCATACTGACTTTTCTTTCAAACATTAATATCTCACACAGAACTATATTTCCTTTATGTTGTCTTGCATTGCTAAATGCCTTGATCCCCAATAAAAGTTTCGATACTCCATGGTTTTTGACCACCAAAAGAACTTGACAAAACCTTCCAAACAATCCATAGTGTGTATCAATAAAAGTAGTAACTTACAAAGTCAAGAAGATGGACAAAATTTGTCCGATGACGAGCACATATGACTTGGTTACAAGCAACATGAGTGTCAGCACCCCTGAGCAAAGTAAACTTATCCACCACTGCCTGATTATTTAAGTTATCAACATCTGATGCAGAAGATGAAGGAGATTCACCTAAAACAAAGAATAAAATTGCAGTGATACATCACTGACTTGTATCACAATTGGACGCATGCCCCAAAAACAAAATTATCAGTTTGGGAGGAGGGGGCGCTTTCGATACACTGATGCATCACTTTTATAAATCCATTGCCAGAAGTGTTCAAGTAAAAGACATTGCAAAATCAACATGCATCAACAACTAGAAGACATGAAGCATTACTACAAAATATTCACAACTAACTCGGTTACCTTGAAGAACCATTTGTAGAGTTGCTTGCAATTCATTCCGATCCCTGTTTATACTAGAATGTTTACTATAAACCACTCTCATATACACAACCTCCATGCATTTATATGCCAAAGAAGCAGAAGCTATTTCGTGGTGTCTTTCATACTCGTGGCGTGGGCACAAGATCTAAAATTCATTTCAAAAGGCATTTAACGGCTGAAAGCAAGCTTAAAGTAAATTGCTCAAGGAAAAGATGACAGATCCTTTGTATCTCATAAATTGCTCGCAGTTTAGTTCATTTGTATCCCATAAATGGCATGCCCCAAAAGAACAGATCCAGTAATAACATATTAGGATGATGGCAGAAAAAAATTAAAACAAAACGCAAATAAAAATAAAGATAACATGTTTATGCATAAAATATTCTTGTCTTATCTCAGGTCATGTTTGATCTTATGTCTATAACCCATCTTCATAGGACACTTGGTGTGTGTTTGGTTTCAGTTTTGAAACCATGGTTTTAAAAGGAAACTATCCAAACACTTAATAAAAACCCAAAATAGCTTTTAACCCTAAAAAAAACACACAGAGAAGTTGAGAAAAGAAAAGGGCAAAAAAAAAAGTTGAGAAAATTGAAAAGGGCAAAAAAAGAAGAAAAAGAAAGAGAAGTGTATACGTTTCTTATTTATGCATATTTCCCTTTCATGTACTAATTGGTGGTGAATTCAAAGCCTTAAATTTATTATATGTGTATTCCTTCAGTCCTATGATTTACTTAGAGGCTCTTGATTTTCTAAAGCGCCTTGTCACGGCCTTGGACTTGATCTCCCAAATACCGTGCCGGCCTTAGCTTGATCACCCCTCTCGATCTTTGCTAAGTCAGCCGAAACCTCACGAGTAGGCAAAGAACACAAAGACTAATAGAACTCTTAGAGAGAGAGAGAGAAGTTAGAGAGAGAAGCTCTTGAACAACAAATGCTTGAAGACTCTTGGATGGTTTACAAGTGAGGAGGGCTCCCCTATTTATAGCCTAACACCTCCTCAATGAACGGCTAGGATCGAAAACATCCTACGGCTACAATCGGTTCTCCAGAACCTTCCCTACAAATATCATGATATTTACAACCTCCGCCTGTGTAAGCGCTTACCTCAGCGCTCTCTAGAATTCTCTACACAATTCTAGTATTATTTACACATTTGCAAAATATAGACTTGAGCATGTAAGCACTCCCATAGCGCCCTGTCTGTGTCCTTGTGCTGTCTGCATGTTCAAGTCCGAACCTCGTTCCACAGAGAGTGTCTTTGTGCACGCAGAATATCCAGCGTTCCATATTGTGCGTGACACTCTCCCCCACCTAATTCAGTGACGCCCTCGTCACTGCACTGGACCAAGATCACCCTTGTCTTCATGAAATGGTCGGAACATTCTCACATGAGAGACAGGATGACTCTTCAAAGTCGGGCCTCAAACAAGACCCGGAAATCCCTTGGTTTGCTTGGGAGGAAGCTTCACGATCACCTTGTCCTCAACTCGACACCTCGGATCTCGCTTCTTCCAAGCTGCACCCTTCATCTGCATCGTGGCCGTCTTGCCCAGGAAGGACCTTGTGACCTCGACCCTCTGGCTCAATGTATCACCCACTACATTAGCCTTGCCAAGTCCATACTCCACCCCGCGGTTCGCCTCTCCCCTCGGCAGCAACCTTTCTTGGAGTCTTGGCATCATGATGTTTCCAGTCCTCTTCAATACAGGGGAAGATCCCTCGATCCTCCACATCAGGATCCACCACCTTCAAAGCCGCAAGGTAGGTGACTTCCCCGCTCCCAGGCCCCTTCGCCACTTGCATGGTTGACAAGCGAACACCCCGCTCGTCGCTTGTCGTCGGTACTGTGCAACCTATCCCCTTCTCAAGGATGCACAGCGAGTCTTCACCTGGCATGAGGGCTACTTTCGCCTTGCGCGAAAGTCCGGACCAATACCATGTTGAAGTCGTCCATAGGGGTCACCGACAAATCTACGTTCCCCTTCCACGTCCCGATGCATAGCTCTACCTCACGAGCTACACCATTGAGGGGTTTGGCAGGAGTGTTCACAGACTTCCACCATCCTCCTTGGGCTTGAACCACAGTGAGACCAACCCGCTTGGCCTCTTCGGGAGTAATGAAGTTATGGGTAGCCCCGGTGTCCACCATCACCTTCACTGGCTTCCCATTCAGTTCCACATCAACAAACATGAGGCCTTTATTCCTTGAAACAAGTTCCTCATGTTTGGCCTTCAAGGCATTCAGCACCCTGAGAGATCTCATGCGCATACTTGGCTCCTCCTCGTCAGGTCCATCTTTCCCCTCAACGATGGCTGACAAGCTACCAAGCTTCGGACACTTGCTCATGTAATACAGCCCTTTGCACACGTAGCAGCTTATTGTCCTCTTCTTCTCTTCAGATTTGTTCCCATGGAAGGATTTGTCATTTCCTCCCTTAGTGAACTCCTTCCCCTTGTCTCCCCCACCGTTCCCATGATTGGGTTCAGGAGACTTCGATCCAGAAGACTCACCTTTCTCCTCTTTCTGATAATCAGTGAGGCTCTCCGCGATGGCAATGGCTTCGTCCACATCTGACACACCACGTCGTTGGAGTTCATGTTTGGCCCAATTCTGAAGACCATCCACGAAGTAGAACAACGTTTCCTCGCTGCTAAGATTGGGAATTTGCAATGTGAGGGCGGTGAAGTCCCTTACATAATCTGAAATCGAGGTCTTGTGCTTAAGTTCCCTCAACTTCTTTCTAGCCACATAGACCACGTTCTCGGGATAGAATTGCTTCTTCAGTTCCCTCTTGAAATCTTCCCAAGTCTCAATGTTGCAAAGGCCTCTCTCCATGTCTGCATGCTTCCTACGCCATCACAACATAGCGTTATAAGTAAGGAATAAGGAAGCAGTGCGTACCTTGGTTGTGTCATCGGCCAAGTTCAGGCTTTCAGCATATCTCTCCATTTGCCATAAGAAGTTCTCAACCTCCTTGGCATCACGAACGCCTTGAAATTCCTTCGGCTTAGGGAGATCCAACCTCACCTCCCTTGCTCCACTGGTACCACCCACCAACGGAGTCTTAGTTTGTCTCTCCAAAGAACTCTTTAGAGAGTTGAGTTGCCCCTGCATCGCGGTAATGGCATCCATTACCTTTGCTTCGAGTCGCCTCATGGACTCGACTCGTTCCTCTTCTACATTGAGGTGCGAATCAACATTCGACCTCAAGTTGTCCAACTGGCCTAGGGTGTGGGCTTCAAGTGTCTCAAAGTCACTCTCCACCTTGTCCACCCTAGTAACCACCCCATGTAATGCCTCCTCCAAAGCCTCCACCTTTGCCATCAATGTGACAATATCTGCGGCTTGGCGGGACTTACTTGATCCTCGGGTCTTCTTAGCCTCGTGAGCAAGTTGGGTCTCTCTACCCCTTTCTTCTCCAGCCACAACAAATTCCTCAATCGTTCCCGCCATTCTTGCCTACGAACCACGTTCACAGCTTCGAACCTAGCTACTCCGAACCAAAGCTCTGATACCACTTTGTCACGGCCTTGGACTTGATCTCCCAAATACCGTGCCGGCCTTAGCTTGATCACCCCTCTCGATCTTTGCTAAGTCAGCCGAAACCTCACGAGTAGGCAAAGAACACAAAGACTAATAGAACTCTTAGAGAGAGAAAGAGAAGTTAGAGAGAGAAGCTCTTGAACAACAAATGCTTGAAGACTCTTGGATGGTTTACAAGTGAGGAGGGCTCCCCTATTTATAGCCTAATACCTCCTCAATGAACGGCTAGGATCGAAAACATCCTACGGCTACAATCGGTTCTCCAGAACCTTCCCTACAAATATCATGATATTTACAACCTCCGTCTGTGTAAGTGCTTACCTCAGCGCTCTCTAGAATTCTCTACACAATTCTAGTATTATTTATACATTTGCAAAATATAGACTTGAGCATGTAAGCACTCCCATAGCGCCCTGTCTGCGTCCTTGTGCTGTCTGCATGTTCAAGTCCGAACCTCGTTCCACAGAGAGTGTCTTTGTGCACGCAGAATATCCAGCGTTCCATATTGTGCGTGACAGCTTGCATTACCACCCAATAAATGTCTTTTTGATCTATCCTTAGCATTTGACTATTAGTGGTAGAGAACCTAGATGGTAGCAAGCTTATGGAAAGAGGATTAGATAAGGTGGAATTTTTTTTATTGTAAACACATGCCCATACATTTGAGTGGGAGAGCTAAACACTTTCCATTGGTGAGGGACTACTAGCTTAGGTTCACCTTGTTAAAGTTTTTGCCACGGTGCTTAGAAACTTGATTCACATGAAATTACTTTGCTTAGAAACTTGATTCACATGAAATTACTTTGATAGGAAAGATGTTGAATTACCTTGGTTTTCCTTTGCTTGTGATTCTTATATATTTCCATTTGATTTCCTTTTGGTTATTTTGGTCCGTTTTTGTCATTTTTTTCACTTTGCCATTTGCATTTTATATTAGATTTTTAGTTTTGGGCTGGATTATTTAATAATGTTTCTTAGCTTTCCAACCTTTAATCTATGTGAACCAATCTCTTTTGTACATTGGATTGTTGAAGGAGAGGTTGAAGAAGAAACGTGAAGAAAAAGAGCATAAACAAAAGGAAAGGCCGAGCTTACCATTGTACTATAATGTTTCCAAGTTTTCCAACCTTTAATTTGTATAAACTAATCTCTTCTATACAATGGATTGTTGCAGGATAGGTTGAAGAAGAAACGTGAAGAAAAAGAACACAAAGAGAACGAAAGGCTTACCTTACCATTATACTATAATGTTTCTTAGTTTTCCAACCTTTGCCATAGGAAAATTAATCCGTTTTGTACAATAGATTGTTGCAGGAGAGGTTGAAGAACGAACATGAAGAAAAAGAATACAAACACAAGGAAAGGCTTAGGCGTAACTTTATACTAATATAATGTTTCTTGGTTTTCCATCCTTTATTCTAGGTAAACTAATCTCTTTTATACAATGGATTGTTTCAGGAGATGTTAAAGAAAGAGCTTGAAGAAAAGGAACACAAGAAAGAAAAGGTTGAGACTCACCTTTAAACTATTATAATGGTTAGTTATTTTCTTCCCTTTATTATCAACAAACTAATCCTTTTTCGTACAATTGATTGTTGTGAGAGAGTTTGAAGAAAGAACACGACAAAGATCAAGAAAAGAAAAGGCTTACGATCAGCTTGATACTATTATAAAGGTTGTTAGCTTTCCAATCTTTTTCTTGATAATAATATCATATTCGTGTGTCTTATATTTACCTCCATTATCTAGTGTTGTGAGCCGCCAAGTGAAACTACAATTTCAAAATCACTTATTTTGGGTGAAAAAAATTCATTAGTAGGATTTTGTTCTTTGGTTTCACAAGATGAAGATCTTGCAGAGCATGTTATAAGAAATATACACGTTAGACTTTAGCAATATGGATTTACCATTTTTTTCTTTTTTCTTTTTTTTTTTTTTTTTGGGGGCTGGTGGGATGCTTAGAGAAATTACTGAGGAAGCCAAAAGCTTTGCAATTGCGAAAAAGGGTCTTGCTGTGCTCTTTGTTCATACTCCAGCTGGTGAGCTGCAGCGGCAAAGTAGATACTGGCTTGCAGAGAATTTGTCATTATGGTGACAATTTTTTAGCACCTATTAGAAAAGGAAATGCGCATGCAGTTCAGTTCCATCCTGAAAAGAGTGGAGACAAGTTTTTATCTTGTATATCATCATTTGGTTTCTGCTTCATTATGTCGGATATGTGCATTTGATATGTTAACTAGGTAGAAAACAAGAAATTTGATGTTTTGTAACTAATTGTTGGTCAAGCAAGAGAGAAATTGAATGATTCAATATTTTATTTTTTGAAATAATTAAGTATAAAAGGTATGTCTATTCTGTAGCATTTTCTATGGAGGGCTCATTGACTCAGAAAAATGAAATGAAAAGGAAAATGAGGGGAAGATATCTACTCTGATTTGAAATTAAAATTTTACTTCAGGCTTTGATTTTCTTAGTTCTTATGCCGATTTCTAAAATTTAAATTTGCAGATGTTGGCCGCTCTGTTTTAAGAAGATTTTTAAATCCAAGTTCAAACAGGACAGAGGTGGCTTTCATGCTATTCTGAATATGCACATTGCAAAAATCAATTCTATTACTATCAATTTTATCTCAAGTTGGCTAACCATTTGTAGTGTTCTTCTAATATCAGAAGGCTGATGGAGGGAAGGCTTCAAAACTAGCAAAAATGGTATGGTGATGGAAGCCTGTACTAGTTGTTTATGTATATATTCTTGGGCTAAATTTTTCTTTGATATTTCCTAACTTTCACAATTATACTCTGATTTTAGTTTCTTTTTACATACTCATTTTTTAGGGTTTTTCTTCTTTTGGAGGGAGATTGGGGTCAGCATGATGATAACACTTTTTATTTGGTTTACTAACTAGAGGTTATCTGCTAAGATTATTGCTTGTCTTGATGTGAGGGCAAATGACAAGGGGGACCTTGTTGTAACCAAAGGAGACCGGTATGATGTAAGAAAACAAACAAAACAGAAAGAGGTATTGTAGATAATGTTTATTTTATTTTTATTGGGTTGCTCATGTTAAAAGCATTAGACATCACCTTTGCAGCATAAAGCCACAAACTAGTCATCATGATGAGTAGTTAAACTAAGAGACAAAACATGAGGATATTTAAATGTGGTGGGTCGCCACATCATCTTCTTGTTTATATAAGGAAGAGACGTTTGGTTTAGGCAGAATATTTGTAGTTGGGAAGTTACTCCCTCCGGTCCTAATTATAAGACCTAGTTGACTTTTTTGGAGAGATTAAGGAAGCTAATTAAATTATTTTGGAGTATTTTTATTTTTATTTTTTTCTTCAAACTAATTAGTTTAACTAATAAACTAATATATAATCTAAGGATATACAACATATGAAACGATTAAGTAACTTATTTAGCTTCCTTAGAGCCCGTTTGGATTGACTTAAAAAAAAGTGCTTTTTTTTTAGCCCCATGTTGTGCTTTTTTTTTAAGCTCAAAATTTGAGCTTTTGAAAAAAGCAGCATTTTAGCTTTTTTTGTGACTTTTACTTTTTAAAAAAATATCATCTAAACACATAAATTAATTTTTTTTGAATTAAAAAAAGTGCTTTTTTTATGAAAAAAGCCCATCCAAAAGGGCCCATAATCTCTCCAAAAAAAGTCAACTAGGTTTTATAATTAGGACCCGAGATAGTATATTTTATGTGTCTTAACCTTTAGGAAGTTTAGTAAGTTATTAGGAGGTTATTGTCAGTTTAGTTTTGTGTCTGTATAACTTATATTTGTGAGTTATGGGGTTTTTCCATTTAAACTATCATGTAAGACAGAATGGGTTGTCAAGTAATATTCAGAAAAGTATTGTCTTTCCTCTTGGTCTAGAACTTCAGATTCTGGTTCTAGAATTACTCTTACTCATTATCTTTGATCCTTAACCCAAGGATCCATCAAAATGTTTAATCAATTTATATATTTTTTGTTCTGTTATATGATTTCATTAATGAACCATACCATTAGTGATGTCTTTTACTATAAGAAGTTTTAAACTCATTCTCTCCTTAGCTATTAGCATTCACCACTACAAAATCAAATGTTCTGAAGCATTTTTCCTGTTAGTCAACACTAATACTTTCGTCATCTGATAATACTATTTTAATTGTTAGGTGAGAAATCTTGGCAAGCCAATTGAGCTTGCAAGGCAGTACTACAAATATGGAGCTGATAAGGTATGCCTTCTAAAACTCTGCTCTTTACTCATACTATGAACCATGTTATTTAAACATATCTATACCTTGGGTTGCATATCAGCTTTCTAAACATTACTGGTTTCCGGGACTTCCCTCTTTGTGATTTGCCGATGTAGCTAGGTCTTTCAATCACGCCAGAAAGGAAGTTTTCAATGTTATTTGGAACTTCAGTTTGAGTGCCCATGTTTAAATCAAGTAAACACATACATATTTCCAATATTTGCTCTAAATTTCATGTGTTATGTTCTTCATAGGTATTGTGATATACATTGGAAAATGTTTTTGTAACCTGAATAGTTGGGGGTGGACTTAGAGATTTTACAGATTCTAATGGTAGGTATTGTACTAGTCATTCCGGTAATTTTCGTCCCATAATTTTAGCTTACATGTGAGAGTCCTATATCTGAGGATGTACAGGTCCTTAGCCTTATATTTATGTGTTTACTTAGAGTGTTAATTTAGTGTTACATCACAAAACTATGTTCCCAGGCACTATTCTAGTTTGGAAGTTGCTTCAGAATATTTTTTATCTGGATCTGGAAGTGATGCAGTTTAAGCTGCAGGAGATTATCTAAGAACTGGAGTATAGAATTCAACCCAGTATTTTTTTTTACTTGCAGATATGAGCTCATCAATTTGTATATATCTCTTCTGATATTTCTAATGATAATATCGTTTAGGTAAAAACTGGGAAGAGCATCTTAGAAGTCTTCCTATGAAGGATTCCCCACGCATAACATGAGGAACTGGTGTTTCAAGATGCTTACTTGGGTTGTATACTTTCTTTTCACACTTTCTTCTGATATTTCTATTGTGTGCTTTCTTTTCTTTTACGTGCAGAATCCCAAAACTTATGAAGCAAGATCAGAAATTTAGGGAGCAAGTTCATATCCAAAATTATAGGGAGTTATTAGGATAATTAATTTTGATTATTCCCTGATTTGTATAGTATCATATCGGAACTCTGTCATGTGTGTGTGTGTGTAATCGGTCAGTGTGAATAACATACCAAATTCAGTCTGATTGTTCTCTTCATGGTATCAGAGCGAAGAAGAAGAGATTAAATCCAATGTGTTCTTGTCTCTTGTCTGAATCAAAAGGTGTTCGCTCATCATCACTTCTCGGCAAAGTTCGAACTATTCCTCAGGTCTGAGCAGTTCGTTCTCAGTCTCAGAATCTTGGCGACGCTCTTCGGTCACACACAGTCTCGGCCTGTCAAGAGCAGATAATCAGTTTCGGTGGTTCCTTCACGACCGTGAGTCCGTCAGTGCATATCGTCAGTTCTAACGATTCCTTCATGGCAGCACGTGGTCTCGGTGGTCGATTCTGTTTCTCCGGCGTCTTAGGTCACGCTTAGTTTGTGATCATCGGCGAGTTTCCTTCGGCTTTCGGTGGTTGTGATCGACGCTGGTCATCTTCTCATCCGTGATCATCGGCAAGTTTCCTTCGGCTCAGTTCGTGATCTCGTCTCCTAGTATGTTCGTGAACTCTTGGTTTATTTCGTTATCTCCTGTAAACCAGGTAAACAGTCATTCTTCCATTGTAATATGGTTTTACTATATGGTTTACTGTTAAGTAATTAGCAAAAGGATACTGGATTCATAATTGGTGCTCTATCAGTGATGAAAAGTCATTTTCCCAAGGGCTATTTCTGATTGTCTGACTGTATTATAAAATGCATTAGTTCACTGGATAGTTAGTGTATGACGCATATTAGAACTGAACATACTATCAAGTCACCAATCTATTTTCACCTAGTAGGAAGTGGTAGTCAGTATTAATAGATTAATCAATCTACCAAAAGATGTGCATGCAGGTTTATGATCCTTTATGTCTGATATTGAAGAATGAGCCCTCACGATAATTTCCCAATGTACGTACTTTGCTATATTCTATTGTGATTTTCTCCTTTTTCACTGGTTTGATATGGCTAGTCGTTATCATTAATTATTGCTCAAAAGCAACTGCTAGTTCTAACAAATTAAGCTGTTTGTTTTCTTGAAAGGTTCCTCATTTTTAAAGGAAATTCTTGTTCTTAAAGTACAACATCCCAGAGATGTTTTGGGATGTAATGAATAATGATAGATAGAGATCGTTTAATTTTTTAATAATGATTTGTTCATTCTTCGTTTATTTGAAAAATAAATTTCAGGTTATAGAGATCGTTTCATTTTTTAATAATGATTTGTTCATTCTTCATTTATTTGATCATTATTCTCATCCAGTAAAAAGTTGAATAACCGTGAGAGAGTTTAAGAGCAAACTAAATATAAGATCTATTTTTAGTTAACTTCTATACCAGTGAATTAGGAATGCATGATGTACTGTAAGGATATTGCAACCTATCTTGGCAGTTTTAAATTATGTACATTTTAGAGTTTGACCAAAGTCAAAATGATCCCAAGGGCATCTTCTGTGTCCATAATTAGAAATGTTACAAGAATTGTCACCGTTATAAGTTTTTCTTGCTTGAAAATTTTGGTTATCATCTTCCTCATCATTGCTGTTAGATATAAAGAAAACCTATAGCTGTCACAATTTAATTATTTTTCTTAGTTTTGTAGATTATAGAGTTCAACAAGAGTTTAAATGATATTCAAGGGATTTATCACTACTACAAAAAGTAGATATTACTTCCCTAAAAGACGTCCTTATTTTTAAAAAAGGAAGTAAAAAGTATAGGCGGTGGCATTTTCATAATTATTTGGCTGAATTTTGAGACTTAGGCGTCCTAAATATAATTTTAAGGCGCCCAAAATCGATTTTAGGCGTCCTAAAATATAATAAGGACGTCTAAAATCAATTTTAGGCGTCCTAAAATATATTTAGGACGCCTAAAATCAATTTTTTGGCGCATTTTGAAGATTTTTTTGGCGCCAGGAAATTTGTTAGGCGTCCTAAAATACAATTAGGACGCCTAAAATTCTAAAATATATTTAGGACGTCTAAAATCGATCTTTTGGCGCATTTTGGAGAATTTTTGGCGCCAGGAAATTTGTTGGCGTCCTAAAATTTAAATCAGGACGCCTAAAATCAATTTTTTAGCGCATTTTTAAGAATTTTTTGGCGCCAGAAAATTTGCTGGCGTCCTAAAATTTAAATCAGGACGCCAAAATTAAATTTTACTAATCAAATCAAAGAAATCGAAAAATAATCAAATCAAATCAAAAAAATCGAAAATAATACTAATCAAATCTAATCAAATTCAAACTTTTACTAATCAAATCAAAGAAATAAAAAATAATACTAATCAAATCAAATCAAAGAAATCGAAAATAATACTAAACAAATCTAATCAAATCCAAACTTTTACTAATCAAATCAAAGAAATAAAAATAATACTAATCAAATCAAATCAAAGATATAGAAAATTTTACTAATCAAATCAAAGAAATCGAAAAATAATCAAATCAAATCAAAAAAATCGAAAATAATACTAATCAAATCCAAACTTTTACTAATCAAATCAAAGAAATAAAAAATAATACTAATCAAATCAAATCAAATCAAAGATATAGAAACTTTTACTAATCAAATCAAAGAAATCAAAAAATATATATTTTAAAAACATTTTAGCATCCTAAAATATATTTTAAGACGCTTAAAAGGGAAATTTTTGGCGCACTGGGTAATTTTTTAAAAGAATTTGGCGCTAGGGTAATTTTGGCGCCCGAATTTGTTTCAGACGCCAAAAATAGTATTTTTGGCGACCTGAAACAAATTTCAGGTCGCCAAAAAGGATAAAAATTTTCGGCGCCTGGGTAATTTTTTAAAAAAATTTGGGCCAAAAATACTATTTTTGGCGACCTTAAACAAATTTCAGGTTGCCAAAAAAGGATAAATAGTATTTTTGGCGTCTTGAAACAAATTTCAGGTCGCCAAAAAGGATAAATGTATTTATTAGCTATTCGATCTGTCACGGCGCTACACAATTGATCTCCCTCACACAGCGCTAAAACTCCTCTCCTTTTCCACTCGTCTCGTGCCTCGTCCTCCCTCCATCTTCCCTCCTCGATCCTCTGCTCCTCCTCCGATTCAGCCGTCGTTAGTTTCGCCTCGCCTCTTCCCGCCATGAGAAGTTCGAGAGGAAAACAGATCTAAGTTTCCTCGCCACCGAGATCTCGAAACCGAGCGACACCGACGCCACCGCGGATGAAAGCCACAGTTGATTTCGTTGCAGATCTGTTCAGGTGGGTTTGTTCTAGGTTTTTTTAAGATAACCTTATCGCTTGCTTCTTATTTTTGATGTTTTCTGCATTTGCTCCATGGCATTTTTATTATTCTAGATTTGCTCCTTAGCATGTTTCTTGAATTTCGATCTGCTCTTCCTCTGCCCAAATCGTGGCTTGCTATCTTCGATCCGCTTGGCTCATCACTATCTAGCTCCCCGAAATTGAGGTTTGGGGGATTTTTTTTTTTTTTTAAAAGGCGTCATGTGAGGCGACCTGAATAAATTTCAGGACGCCTGATATTAGGCGTCCTGAATTTATTTCAGGACGCCTCATATCAGGCGTCCTGAAATTTATTCAGGTCGCCTAATATCAGGCGTCCTGAAATTTATTCAGGTCGCCAAACTTCAAAAAAAACGACTACCCAGCCCGAGACGTCCTTCTGAAAAAGGACGTTAATTGGGCCTTATTTATGTCGTTTTTTCGTTTTTTTGTAGTAGTGTATGTGATTAGAATGCAACTAGAAATGTTGCCATTAAAGTGTTTTTTATCAGAAGATAAACTTAATTTTGCGTATAGTTTGCCAAGAACTTTGTTCGATTGATCTTGCTTATAAAGGGAGAATCATGATCTCAGTCTTTCTCTTCAATTATTTTTTGTTTAGGATGAAACCATTTTACTGCTTGCTTTCTAAGGTGTATTTCCCCCTTTTTAAGGTGAATGGGGGACGAGAAGGACGACCAATTGGGGCTTATGAGCTTGCAAAAGCAGTTGAAGAACTTGGTGTTGGAGAAATAGTGCTTAACTGCATTGACTGTGATGGTAATATACAAATTTTTTCATGCTTTTTTAAAAAAAGGATATTTTGATAGGTGGAAGTAGAAGAAGAAGAATTTTGATGAGTGAATGAAGACTACTCTGGAACTTGTATATAGATTTGAGTGAAATGAGGTTCGAGTATAGGTAGCTAAACAGAGAGAGAGCGGCATGGTAGGAGGAAGAAAGATGGGACTTGAGAGGAGTGGGTGATTGAGTTGGGAGAGAGAGTACGAGTTTTTTTAAAATTTTATAGAGGAGAGGGATGAAGATGCACATGCTTCTAAGAAAATAATTAAAAGAAGGGAGGAAGGGAGGGGTGACAAGGAGGCTGCCACATAGGATAAAAATGCATGAGGTGTCGTGATTTTATTAGCCAGTGCATAAGTGAGGTGGTGCACTAGGTTCCGTGTACGAAGGCTGAGGCCATTGTGAGAGCTCGGCAACAAAAAAAACGGTGGTGCTGTTGCTGGTGACCTGGGGGAAGTTAACCCAAATACCATAGCTCAAAGTGAAGAATCGCAGTTTAGTGGCAATTTATGTGTCATGAGTGACTAGTTCATCAAACTGTTGTACCGATAGTAATATAATAGTGTTGTGGTAATCTTAGTTCCCATTTAGTGGCAATTAATGTGTCATTTTGAGATGACAAATGGAAAGAGATAATTGTTTCTTATGTTTTTGTCCAGTTTCTCAAATTTTTTTAAGTAAGGATCATGCTTGCTTCAGTCTTTCTGAGAAAAGATGTTATAAAAATACCTGGTTTCTTAATTAGACCAGTTTGAGGTATGATTTTACATCAGCATCACTTCTTGAATATCACGTTCGTTTCATACATCTTTTCTGACTTTCTATTTTTCCATTATTGAAATTTCAGGTCAAGGGAAAGGATTTGATATATATTTTGTTAAGTTGATTTCAGATGCCGTAAGTATCCCTGTGATTGCAAGTAGTGGTGCTGGTTCTAGTGCTGTTGATCACTTTAATTTTCTGAAGTGTTTGCCAAAACCAATGCATCTACTGCGCTTGCTGCTGGCATTTTTCATAGAAAAGAGGTAAATTCATTTTATCATTATGCACATTACTAATAAACTCAATTTAATTCTACAACAAGCTAAGTGATTAACTTGATAAATAATCTAAAGTTAGTGTTAAATTTGAGCTTTGAATGGTCAAAGGTTAATCTTGAAGCAATCTAATTGAACAAGTATAATATGACTAAAGTTAGTAATTATATTTTTTGTTTAGTCCCGTTGTTTAAAATATTTGCAAGTATTCAGAAACCAGATTCATTGATATACTTGACATAAGGTTATGTCAAATCACTCCAAAACTACATCATATGGAGGGTTAGAGGAATTAATGAGGGGTGTTTTGATCAAATTCATATAATAAATATAAATACAAAAATACAAAAATACCTTCATTAATTCCTCTAACTCTCAAAACGACGTCTTTTGAAATGGCTTGACATCAAATGACATACAAACGATAAACTCTTGATATATATATATATGGAAAATTTACTAAAATGCTACGAACAACAAAATAAATTACTCAAATCTTATAGGGTGGAAAGTATTTACCAAAATGTTATACTTAAAATCATTCTTACAAGGATTAACTTTAAAATTGTGAAGAAATCGTTCTTACGAAGAACGGTTTTACCTTAGTATTTAGATCTCTCCCCATCATATCTAGAGCTGGCAATCAGGGTCGGCCCGGCCCTCTAGGGCCGGCCCGTGAAGGGCCAGGGCCGGCCCTCCAAGGCCTGGAGTAAGAAAAACACCCGTTTTTCAAAGCCCGGCCCGAGAGCACCAGGGCCAGGGCCGGCCCGCAGGGCCTGGAAATTACTATTTCAAATTTTAACTTCTTTTTTTTTTTTTTCAAAGAAATATAATTAGTAAATTACAACAATTAAAATTCTAATTTATCAACAAAATGAGTTGTCAAACATTTATATGCAAATGAAGAAGATGAATGCAATGCATAGATAGATGCATGAGACGCCCCTTGCTGCCTCAATAATTGCAACCTCTACAACACCACGGTCTTTGCTTGTGGAGGGCACATTTGCACTTTTCATTTCTAATCTCTTACCAATCAATGCTCTTACAACTCAATTCAAATTGCACTAGTCCTATAATAAATGAACTAGAGAACCAGTCTCCTAATCGGCTGACCAAGAATTTTCGATGAATTGACTGGTGTTAGATTTTATATCCACCCCTAAGCCTGAAATAATACCAATTTTAGTTTAAAAAATATGACAATTCTTCATATTATTGTGTGCTTTAGTAACTCTATTTAATTGTGGATTAATGCCTGTTTTATTTAAATATTATGATATGAGTTTGATCTTGAGTTAACTCGATTTAAACGACGATCTTGTCTCATTTTGTTCATCAACCAATCCATTTATCATTACCTTGCTTTTACAGTTGTTAATTAAAAGCTAAATGCCTACAATATTATTCTCTCTTTTGCCCTTTATATTCCAAAAAACAGATAATCTTTATTATAAAGTCGCCAAGTGAAATATCTCAGTTTCATTTTTAAATATTACCCGTATAGTTTGTTTGATGAATAAAATATACGCTTGAATAATAATAATAATAATAAAACTAGATAAAGGAATAAGTGAAATGGGACATGTAATTAAGAAAGCAAGAAATAGAAGAACAAATGAGAACACACGTGAAAAAAACTAGTTTCTTTTGCCCTTTATTTGAAGCCTATCCTAATATTCTTATGCATGGAATTTTTTTGTTAGGGTTACAACTTACTCCCCCCACGTCCCAACTTTAACGTTTCTTAAATAATAATAAATAAATAAATAAAAAATTGACGGGCTTAACGGGCCGGCCCGTAAAAGCCCTTGGCCCTGCAGGGCCAAACTTCACCTCTCTCCTCCATTTTTTAGGCCCGGCCCTTAAAAGGCCAGGGCTTAAACAGGCCTGGCCCGTTTTGCCGGCTCTAATCACATCTCCGTTTAAATTTAACATTTATTTTTCTTTAACGAAAAGCTTGAAATTGTTCTTGCAAAGAACAGTTTTCCTTTTACAGACTTTCATCTTCTCTCCCCCTCACTTCATGTATTTTTCTCTTTTCTCATTTCTACCCCTCTCTCTCCTTTTACCTTTTGCTCTCGCTCCCCTTGAAAAAAAAAAAAAGTTGATGAGGTGTTAAGTGAAGATAGGAATTCAAACATAAAAATCAGAAAAATTTTAAGAACAATAAAATAAGTTACGTACTTCTAGATTATTATTATTTATTTTTTTGAAAATTTGATCCATAAGATTTAGATGAAGTTTGTTACTTGAACATTTTCTTTTAAAAATTATTTCATTTTTCATTTAGTACTCTCTTATGTCCACGTTAATTAATTCACAGGAAACAAGAAGTAACAGTTAATTTATTAAAGATGTCATAAATTAAAAAAAAATCACTTTTAGACTAATTGAAAAATGTGTTCGAAAATTTAATGAGTGGGAAAAAATTGAACATGAGCAATAATTGTAGGGATAGTATTGGAAAATGAGCATTAATTTTCTTAGAAGTGACTTATATTTCGGATCAAGCTATTCTTGTAGAAGCGCTCTATATTGCATACCAGAGGGAGTAATTGGTAAAGAAAATATTAGCCTATCTTCGATAATAAATCATGGTTTAACAAAGTAATCCTACACATTGAAGTATTTTTTCCATTAGCACTTTGTATCCTCTTAAACTAAGGTATTTTTTTCAATAGCATTCAACATCCTAAAATATTGTTCTAGTAATATTTTTATACATATGACATTCTAAAGTATTTTTTTTTAGTTACACTCTATATCCCAATGCATTTTTGAAAAAAAATATATATATATATATATAATTTAGAAGATCAGCTATAAATTTTAAATTATTAATTGTGTAACTTATTTGATTATAATTTTATACTTGAATTTTTCTTATTTTTGATATTTTTAAATCTTCTTGACAGAGTACAAAGGCAAGTGCGATCCATATGACTGGTCATATCTAGTGGAGTAAGGTTTTGTTGTTGTTATTTGGTATTTTCAAATATCCATGTCTTTCTACCCTTTCTTCACGCC
This sequence comes from Acacia pycnantha, assembly GCA_025563575.1. Taxonomy (NCBI): domain Eukaryota; kingdom Viridiplantae; phylum Streptophyta; class Magnoliopsida; order Fabales; family Fabaceae; genus Acacia; species Acacia pycnantha. Next base: position 4,000,251 of record JAMWYP010000011.1, on the reverse strand, counting down.
ACATGGATTTTATTTTATTTTTTAGGGTAAAGGTGCAAAAATACATATGTCCCTTACCCTCAAGAACACCCAACACCATGTGCTTTTTTTTGGAGCAAAAGTAACTATGTGGTTAAGAAACTGGAGCAAAAATCTCATTTCCCGTTAAGAAACCAAACGTCCATTTGTATTGAGTAGACGTCCTCTCATTTTACGTTATCTTCCTTCTCTCCATGATCACACCTAATACTCCAAAAGACACCTCAACAGTTTTCGCTATTTCTTCCCCTGTCCCTCCCTGTCTGTCGCTTTTCATTCTATTTCATTCCCTTCTCTAATCCCATATTGTCACCCTCTCACTCCCCTCTGTTCCCAACTTCCGGCCCTGGCTCCAGTTTCTTGCTTCTTCCCCACATTAATCTGCCTTGCTGCGATTTCCCTCACTCTCACATCACACCTCTCTCTCCCCACGCAAAACTATTAGCGACACGTGAAGCACCTTTCTGTCACCAAAGAACGCATCTGCCATGAAAATCGAAGTTGGAGGTGGCTGTAAGGATGGCAGAAGATATATGAAAATGGTGAAGTGGGACGATAATGACAGCTCCTTCCCCAAACGTGTTCAAACTTGCAGCTCAGTGGTGGTTGAGAGAGGGTGCTGTTGGAGGTTGTGACGGTGGTGAGGACGGAGGAAGTCGAACCACGGTGGAGTGAGAGAGAGAGAGAGGTCGAAGGTGCTGTGAAAACAGAGGTAGTCGTGTGGTGGAGATGAGAAGACACTAACGGTGGTGGTCTCCTCCTCCTATCTCTTCCGTCCTCCCAAGCTCTCTCTAGTTCCCCAAACTTGCCGCAACGCCACACTGTAATGTCCACGATGGAGTGAGAGAGAGAGAGGTCGAAGGTGCCGTTAAAACAGAGGTAGTCGTGTGGTGGAGATGAGAAGACACTGACGGTGGTGGTCTCCTCCTCTTATCTCTTCCGTCCTCCCAAGCTCTCTCTGGTTCCCTAAACTTGTCGCAGCGCCACACTATAATGTCGGGTCTACGGCATCGCCTCACTCCTTCTTTGACCGCTTGATTGTGAGTATGGGAGAACAGTCTGAGATGGTGGTGGTGCGGCAATTTGAAGCCCATAAGGACCGAGAGAGAGTGGAGAGAGAGAGAGCAGAGGCCATGGAAAAGATATGTGAGGAGGTCGGACCAGTGGGAAGCTCTCCTTGTTCACCCACATGGATGACCCAGTTTGCAAATCGATTGCACACAGAGAACGGACGGACGTTTGGTTTCTTAACGAGAAATTGGATTTTTGCTCCAATTTCTTAATCACATAGTTACTTTTGCTCTGAAAAAACACATGGTGTTGGGCGCTCCTGAGGGTAAAGCACATGTTTATTTTTACACATTAACCCTTTTTTTTAAAGGGGAGAAGGAAAGATAGAGGGAGAAGGTGGGGTAGAAGTGAGAAAGGAGAAAAATATGTGAAGTGAGGGAGAGAGAATATGAAAGTCAGCAAAGGGAATATCATTCTTTGTTAGAATGATTTCAAGCTTATCATTAAAATAAATAAATATCAGATTGAAAAGGTGATATGATAGGGAGAGAGGTAAAGAATAAGGCAAAAAATTTCTTGTCAAGAACGATTTTTTCACAATTTCAAAGCCGTTTGAACGAATACTGAAGAGGGTATGAACTTGGGATAATAAAATTTAACTAAAAGACAAAAATGGCCATGAGATGTTTTCTTAAAAAAGGAATCTCTTCTCCGTCCCTCGGCTTCCTTCTTTAACCTTTTCTTCTTCTCTCTCTCTTAATTAGCTTCATCATTTTTTTATCATATCCAAAGTCACATCTAGTGGCGAAACCATGGCCGTCGTCGTGTAAAGCCGGAAGAAGATTTGATAGTTTGTGAAGAATTTGCTGCCCAAGAGTTAGAATCTGGAATTTGCAATAAAGTGGTTGCTTTCATTTTTGGTTCGGAAAAAAAGAAAAGAAAAAAGGAATATTGAACAGGACTCATATATAGTTGCCATCACCTTCATCACAAAACGACTCGCCACCTTCACAGATGCTAATACTTGAGGACAAGGAACGGCAATGGGGTCAATCTAACACATCCTATTTATATTTATAGTTGCCACCAGCTTCATCACAGAATGACTCTAGTTCTATTTATAAGTCTCTTTTAACTCAATAATTATGATGTAAATTTTTAACTTTACTCTCTCATTTATGAATAGATATCTTTTAACTCTTTATTATTTTTCTATTTTTATTGGTACAATCAATATGGATAAAATTGTTACAATCACATTTATTATCTGAAAAAAAAAAAACTTATAAATAGGATCAAATTTTTTTAGTCAAAAAAAACTTATAAATAGAATTAGAGTCATCTTTTTTTAATAAATTTATGAGAATAAATTTTTTTTGGAAAAAAAAAAATTGGAGAAGAACAAAGAAAGAGAACCGCATGAGGCGTTTAAACCGACAGACAGTGGGGGGGTGTCGGGTGGACTTTTGACTTTTGACTTTTGACTTTTGTTTTGTTTTGTGTTTGTTGGATTCATTTGTTTATTAGAGCCATTGACTATAACCTCTATTCTTGCGTGTCTCTCACACTCTTAAAAAAAACACATTATTGTCGCTTTTATTTTTTAAGGGCTCGGCCTTATTTGTTGTGTCAAATTACTTAAACATCCAATTTATTTATTTATTTCAAAAATGCTCTTTTATTGATCATCTTAAAATCGTTACCACTTATATTTTGCAGGATAATTCAACAAAAAGATACTCCCTCCGCTCCTAATTATAAGATTTAGTTGATTTTTTTAAGAGATTAAGGAAGCTAATTAAATGTATGAGCTAAGCAATTAATTTGGTGAGATTTAAAAAATTGTTAAGCTATTTTTTTTTTAAAAAAAATGTGTTTTTTTTTTCTAACAGATGTGATGTTACTTTCCTAAAATATCCATGTATAACATTAGATTATAGGCTAAAATATACTTTTATACTGTTTTACAAGAGATATAATATTGGTCCCTTAATTTTATAAAATATATTTTTGGTCCTTTATCTTTAACATCGTTAATGTTGCTAACGAAAAATATTGACATAGAAAATTCAAGTGATGACTATGAGGTAAACAAAGCATATATAATTTTTAATTTTTTAATATAATATATTTAGATTATTATACTAAAATAAACTGACAAATCACGACAAATGAAATTGAGGTTATGATATTTAGATTGTTAAATTATTATTTTTAAATATAATTGAGGTTTTGATATTGACTACTTCATGAGGTTCTTAGTTATTTTTCAATTTACCTATATTTTAAATTTAAGATTAATAGCATTTAATCACGTAGTTATCACTTAAATTTACACCTTCATCACTTGAGTTTGTTGTGTCAGCATTTTCCATTAGCAACATTAACGATGTTAGAATGATATGACCAAAAATATACCTAATAGAAATTTAAAGGACAAAAATTATACTTTAGTCTTAGATTATATATCAACTCATAAATTTAATAAATTAGTTGGAAAAAATGATAAACATAAGTGACAAAATAGAATGGAGATCAATATTACATTCTAAACCAAATCTAACCTACCAACTAATTCTAATATTAGGGACGGGGTAACGCCAATTTAATCATTTGCATTAAAAATCTCTATTAATAAAAAAAATACCTTTAATATATGCAATTAGTACATACCACTCTGGTCTTATTTATAAGTCCATTTTGACCAAATCTCACATACCAAGGAGAGGTAGTTGACACAATGATTAAGTGGATAAATTTTCAATTTTGCCCTCATTTATGATTGGATATTTTTCAACCGTTTCTTCTCTCTCTATCTTTATAGGTATAATTAATATGAGTAAAATTTTCACAATCTCATTTATTACATCAAACTGAACTTATAAATAGGACCAGAGTGGTACTCAATAGATAGAGGTATGAAAAAATATTATAAATTTCATATACAAGGTGAATTAATTAATGGAGTTGTATATTCTGATCTCTCCAAAGAAAATTAGCTTTATATAGACATGCCTTTTAATTATATGTACATGTGCGATGTATCACTAAAATTATCATCACATGCATGTAGCTAAAGCAATTTTAAGGAAAATCTAAATTAAATTATAAAAGGATAGCTGTGATTTATTTTGTTTTCTTGTTTGGTAATGAACTGGCTTGTTAACATCTGTATCACACATGAATGCACGTAACTAACGACACATGTTGTGTCTTTTTCATATCATCCAACATTTTCAACTTGACCAATAATATAAAATAGGGTTAAGGTGCAAAAATAGACATGTGCTTTTCTCCGAGGAGCGCCCAGTAGCAAATGTTTTTTTCAGGTGCAAAAGTAACTATGTGGTTACAAATTAGGTGCAAAAATAGCGTTTGACCGTTAAGTTTGACTTTTGATCATTAAGTTTGACTTTTTTTTGCTGACTGGACGATGACGTGACATTTCAAATATTTTTTCAGTATCCTTTTAGTATCGGTCACTACCTGAAATATTTTTTCAAGATCCTAAAATAATTTTTCAAAATTATGAAATATTTTTTTTTGTACCAATCAGTATCCTGAAAATACTTTTTAATACCAGTCAGTACCCTAAAATATTTTTTTCAGTATCCTTTTAGTATCGATCAATACCTGAAATATTTTTTCAAGATCCTAAAATTATTTTTGCACCTTTGAAATGCCACGTCATCGTCCAGTCAGCAAAAAAAGTCACACTTAACGGTCAAAAGTCAAACTTAACGGTCAAACGTTATTTTTGCATCTAATTTGTAACCTCATAGTTACTTTTGCACCTGAAAAAAGCATTTGCTACTGGGCGCTCCTCGGAAAAAAGCACATGTCTATTTTTGCACATTAACCCTATAAAATATTGTGTTTTAATAAACTATTGATAGGTACTTTAAAAGTGGACATCTCGGAGGAGAATATTATAAGTTTATATCCTGTGAAGGATATTTGTTGAGAGATGTGAGAATCATTTGCCCTATAAACCTTGAGGAAGAAACCTTTTATCAAATCCCAAAAAAAAAAAAAGGCTGACATTTCAATTCTTTTGTTTTAAACTATTTTTTAAATTCAAGTAATGTAAAAAGTAAGTATGCATGGATAGAACTTTATCTTCTTCAATAGTTAATTTACAGCTGAATGATCCAATGACGTAATTTAAAAAATTCGATATTTAGTGAGTCTAAGCATAGAGTTTTGTTTATTTTTTTGCCACCACTATCCTCTCATGCTTCACCAATATTATCAATATAAAGTATGATATATGTATAATAATTCATGTTTAAACACGGCATATATAACTATATTTTTAAGGGTTAAGGTGTAAAAATACATATATGGTTTTCTTAAAAGTGCACCCAACACCAAGTGTTTTCTTTTGGTGTAAAATTGACTATGTGGTTACAAAAGTGAAGCAAAAATACTTATTAACCGTTAGTTTGACTTTTTTGTATTTTTAAGGCTGACATAGACGATGGCTCAACTAAATTTCATCTCAGCTGACAATGGAGAACTGGAGAAAATTACAGGAAATGGTTCAGATAGTTTTGAAAATTACAGAAAGGTGGCAACAGAGACGAGGAGGCAGAGATGGATGGCCTAATGGGTAAGATTGGGATTGGGAGAGAGAAGGGCTGAACTATAATTTTCAAAATATCTATGTCATTTTCTTCAATTATTTACTGCCAGTTAGGATGAAATCTAGCCGAATCATTGTCCATATCATCCTTAATAATACAAAAAAGTCAAATTAACGATCAATGACTATTTTTACTCCAATTATGTAACCGCATAGTCACTTTTACACCTAAAAAAGTACTTGGTGTTGGATGTACTTTTAAAAAAACCACATCTATATTTTTACATGTTAACCCTTTTTAAACTTTATATATAATAGTAGTTTGAAAAATAGTAATGTAACGAGATATTATATTAAGAACCGAATGCAGTATTTGTTGAAAGACTAACCAAAACTTCTCTAGGGAATACACTAGTTCATCTTTACATTCTACTTAATTGTGTCATTTTAACTAAAATGTCAATATTATGACTTGGTAACTAAATTACATATTATATATATCCATGTGTGTGTGTGACCCAATTTAGAACAACATGAAAAGGTACATCAGTTTTCATGTTTATTGGAGGATTGATGCACGATCGATCACCTGTCTGGCTGTCTCTATTCTTAAATGTGTACGTAGCATTTTATTTTTTGAACTGTGTTAACAATTTTTATTGTCATTCAATGATTTAATTACGAGGCCAAATAATTTAAAAGAATTATTGTTGGTTGGAATTTTCCTCTCTAAACATCACATGGATGGTTCCTGAACTTGTTGATCAACTTAATTAATTAGCATTCTTTGAATCCATCAAAAAATAGAATTTTAGTGTATTAAGAAATCTTCAAAATAAATTAAACATATATAATTTAATCTCATGGCTTGAGTAATTTTATTATTTTTTTTAAAAAAGTAAAAAGTGAACTCATATGAGGAGATATTTTTATCCAGAACACAAAAATGGGTAACAATAAGTTTATTAATCAAACTATTTAGTTAAAAAAAAAATACTCTAAACTAAAAAATGCACATGTGCACTTACAATTTACTTATAGAACAATTGTAAGAGGCAAACATACATAGGTACTAAATTAGAAAATAATGAAAAATATATGTACTTGTAAAATAGTTTTCTTTCAAAATAATCCACTTTTTGTTTAAGTTCCTAATATAAAATTAGGCCCTATATTAATTTTGGTGAAAATTAGAGGAGGAAAAAGAAGTAACAACTTACGCAGAAACGAAGTTCACCTCACTATTGCTTTGATTAAATCAAATTAATCTTCCCATTAAAAAATATTTAAAATTACTTTAAAAAATGTTTAATATCAGAATTACTTATTACTCCATTTTCGTCCTTCTCATCTTCTTAGTGAAGAAAGGAGAAAACGTGTTGAAAATGTCCAGGGCACATCCATATGGTGGGTCCCACTTTTCAACTGTAATTATGCTTATTGAACATATGTTCACACACACATACAAAAAATACGATTGGCATACTTTTAGAAGGAATGATTACTAAATTTATACGGTTCTGAAAAGCCAAAAATAAATAAAATAATGTTTTTTTAAAAAAAAAAAATTATAGGTGGTTTATAAGGAGGTAACATGAAAGATACTAAGTGAAAATTTATTACAGTGATAATCATAGGTTAAGGTGCAAATTTGCTCTAAATTTTTTATGTACAATGTTACTCTGAAAGTATTACCATAAAAAAGTTAACGATCAATAACAATTTTTTAATAGAATGAGACAAAATTACTACATTTTAAAACTTTCAAATAACATTGAATCTAAATAAACTCATAAGACAACATTATTTCTCATTAAAAAAATTTAGAAGAAATTTACACCTTAATACTCTCTGGGTCCTAAATATACGATATAATCTATAATATAAATTGCATTATAAATTATATTTTATATTTAAAATAAGAGATAGTATTATTCTTCTCTTTACGTTAAAGTGCCACACTGCCACCTACTCCCTCTGGTCCTTATTAGACACCAACTAATAAGTTTATTTGGTCTTTTTTATAAGGTACTTGTTTGTTCCCAATGAACATTGATTATTTTTTTCTATGTCTGCCCCTAATTAATAAATGTAATTGGTGAAAGTAATAATTAATATAATATTAAATTTTAATGCAATTAATGGGGGTAATATTGGAAATTACTTAGATTGTATGACAACTTTATTGACTTTAACTATTTTTATTGGTTTGTGAGAAAAGTTAGTTGGTGTCTAAAGACTAGAGATAATATATTATTGGGCTTTGTAGGGGTAAGAATTCAACGGAGAAAAATAATGGAACCTCGTAATCATGCAAATTCCACGGGATTATGTGAGAAGAGAACAATTCCGGTCTTCATTCATTTAGGCTAGACTAGACCCTAATTTAAGCCCTCTACTTTAAATTCGAAATTCTCCAATCTCATTTTTCCTTTGTATACTACTCTATCAGTTGCTAGTTGCTACATCTATTTTCTGCCTTTCTTTTTTATTTTTATTTTTTTTGTTTCCTTTACCTTCTTACGCCACATCAGTTTCTTCGATTGCTTGATCTGATACTCCGACGTCTTGTTCTCGATCTTTCCCTTTAATTGCCGATGAAAATATCTAGTGGCGCCAGCAGAGTGAGCTGTGCTTTCGAGTGAGTCAGTGACGGGGAAAAAAAGCTGTAATTTTTTGAATTTTCCCGTTTGGGTTTGTGTGAGTAGTTTTGGGGAAACGAATTGTTCAAGGTTATCTGAAGTTTTGAGGGCTTTGTTATGTGAGCTGTTCTTTTCTGGGTTTTGTGACGGTGGCTCTGATTTGTGTGTGCATTTGATATGGGTGGGTGTTTGCCTTGTTTTGACAAGGAGGACAGTGGGGTGAAGAAGGAAGCGGTCAGGAAGGATTACCGTAAAGAAGGTTCAGCTACTCAGTCTCATCACGTCAATAGGGCTAGCTCAGGTCAGAACAAATGTGGAAGCTTATTCTAACAAAAAAAATTCTGGCTTTAATTTTTGGTTAATTCATTGGCTTAAACTATGTTTAATTTTGCAATTTTGGCCCGCTTTTTTAGTTTTATGATGATGCATATTTTTTAAATTAATGGGTACTTTGATCTGATTCATATGATGATTGTACTTACACTGCTACTGTTAATGATTTGATGCTCAGGGGATGTCTCTTCTGTCTATTGCATTCTTATTCTTATTGAAAGGTGTAGTATAAGTAGCGTTGTGGGAGATCTGCCCTTGGCTCTCAAATTTCACAAATGTTTCACTTTTTTTTTTTTTTTTTGCCAACCACAGATGGTTAACATTGTTTGATAACGTGCTTCATTAAATTACAGTCACCATGTACAAGGTAGGTGCGGATGCGAAGCTGCATTTTGAGTAAATAATTCGACACCCTATAAAATTAAATTGTGGCAGGATATATAACTTTAAGCAAGATGCTTTGCGTTTCTATAAAAATCATGGAATGCATTATCTAGATAATTGGCTAACCTGTTTAGATATAAACTGAAAATTAACAGTTCAGGCATATTATTTGTGCTTCTGTATAGTTCTGGATTATTCATATTAGTTGAATCATATTCTGGCAGATGATAAGTTGTGACCAGAGAAAATCTTATTCCTTTTTGTTCCAAATGTAGATGCTACAACCCATATTCTACAATGAAGCGGCATATGGTCCCTGTAGCCGCTGTTCCCAAGTATTCTATGCTATGCCATTAATCCTTATATGACTGCATAATAATTTGCATAATCAACTTCTCCTCTTCATATTCATTTTTTAGCTTCTCCAATATATATTAGTTTATGTTTCATTCCCTCTTGCTTATTTTTAAATCATTTACACAGACAAGTCGAAATCAAAAAGTGGCTCTGACTCTAAAAAAGAACTACCAGTTCAAAAGGATGGAACAACCGCCCACATTGCTGCACAAACTTTTACATTTCGGGAGCTTGCAGCTGCCACAAGGAATTTCAGGCCTGAATGTTTATTAGGTGAAGGTGGTTTTGGACGTGTTTATAAGGGCCACCTTGAAAGCACGGGGCAAGTAAGTTGTGATTGCTGCTACAGAGATTGTTGTTGAATAACAAAACCACATCATCATGCGACACATTCTGGGCATGGATTATATTAGTTCTCAATCATGGATTTCTAAACAGTTTTTGATCTGTCCCTCCCTTCCTCTATCTGTCTCATAATCCATGTTGATGGAATAATCTTTTTATAAGTTGTGATTGCTGCTACAGAGATTGTTGTTGTTGTTGAATAACAAAACCACATCATCATACCATACATTCTGGGCATGGATTCTATTAGTTCTCAATCATGGATTTCTAAACAGTCTTTAATCTGTCCCTCCTTCCCTCTATCTGTCTCATAAACCATGTTGATGGAATAATCTTTTTACAGGTTGTTGCTGTAAAACAGCTTGACCGCAATGGCCTTCAAGGAAATCGAGAGTTCTTGGTGGAGGTACTCATGCTTAGCCTCTTGCATCACCCAAATCTTGTGAGCTTAATCGGCTATTGTGCTGATGGAGATCAGCGGCTGCTTGTCTATGAATTTATGCCTTTGGGGTCTTTGGAGGATCACCTACATGGTCAGACTGCATTCCTTTGTTACTGTAACTAGTAGTACCTGACTAATTGTGCTTTCAAAAGTTAAAATTTCATTTTTGTTTGATTTTTGACTATGTAATAGACATTAAAGAGTGAAAAAAGATTTAGGTTGAACTATAGAACTAAAAGGTAGTTAGTGAATTAGCATCATTGAACTCTGTTGAATTTTTGCTGGTGTATGTTTGTTTGAGGCTTTTACCTTGTTCTTTGTTTAATAATAATTTGAAGGGCGCTTTGGGGGGATGATAATTGACATGACAGCAGGGAGTAAGAATATTTACTGTCAAGGATGCGTGAACTAAAATGGCTATGCATTAATTTTTGTATTGTTTCCCAAGAGATCATGTAATTTTTGGGCAACTGTTTCAGGCCTTCATTAAATGAATGAAACCATCGTGTCAAACAAGATGTGGGTTATGAATGGTTATTTCAAATTATCAGATGGTAGATGTTACTGCTTCTACATGGATGCTAGCAATTTATGATATTTAGTGCTTTAAACTTATTATCCATGCTGTTGCTCTTATCATAGGGATGTCAATCATGAGATAGCTGGGCAACTAGGACTCAAGTAGAAAGGTGACAGCTAGGGGATTAGGGTTTTGATAGGATTAGTTAATAGTTAACAGGGCTGCCTGCCATGGAAAATAGGTTTGGGTACCTTTAAAAATTGATGCAACCAGAACAATTGCAAGGAAGGAGAAGGAAATTGGTCTAGGCATCACACCTAGGGTTTTATTTGATCACAAGACCAAGAAGAGAGCAGCAATATGCTGCTATCATTCATACACTTGATCATTCCTCTAGGAGAAAGCATTTAAAAGTCTAAATGAACTTCTTAGTTCTTAGCCTTCAAGAATGTGGTATAGCATCCTAATCCCAAAGGGTGTGGTTGCAGCCACTCAAAATCAGGAATTCATTTCAATTGAATAGTAATTGTTTAGGTGACTGTGTTGGGAATATATCTATTAGTTAATATGACAATTTGATTTTATATCTTGTAAAGGAGAGGCATTATTAGTTAGTACAACATCCATTTTGATTTCTGTTTCTTCTTTACATTTCCAATTTCATAAAGAGGCCACTTTCTAGTCAATGTAAGAGTGCTTGTCCTTTTCTTGGGCTAAGGTGATGAAGAATTTGAGTTCCATCATTTCCGAATGTTTTAGAAATTGAATTCTTGATGGATTTGGTTCCGAATTGAATCACAAGGATAGGGATTGTGACTCTGCAATTATGAAACCTGTCATTAAAACTTGAACACTAAAACTAGCACAGGAAGGACAAAAGATTGTTAAATATCCTAGGATTGAATATAATAATTACATAAGAAAATGCAATCTTGATAGTGACATATTTTAATCTTTGGAAATAATTCAGTTAGTTCCATAGTTTTAAGTAAATCATAATATTGAGATGAATTGTTTGTAGGTAAGCCTTCTTGATGCTAGTGAGTCTAGGTTCATTCTCCCTTTGTCAAGGAAAAGTTGACCTTGAATTTAAAGTATTCAAAGTAGCAGGAATCCAAACTAGTTGAGCAACACCCTTGGCATGACATAAGAATGGTGTCCTTGATAATTGATATTTCTTGCTTCTGTTTGTTGTTGAAGTGAGGGACAATCAAAATGGATGGACAGTCTTGTTACTTGCACTGTTAAATTTGTGAGTAATGATAAACTCAATGATAAGACCTTACTTTGCTCCATCCTTTTCTTGGGAGAACTCCAAATTATGCATTGCAACAACTCAGTATTCACATCTATCATCTTGCCTTTAATTAATGAGTAGATATTTCACATAACCTGTCAAGGATTAGATTTGGCAATATGTTGAATACTGCACAAAATGTATTACCAGGTGTGTTTATCCTGGTTGACACCACTGCAAAACTTACATGCACATCCTGACAACTTTCAAGAAGAACATACTTTCATCATTACTTGTAAATCATGATAGGTTGTTTTGTTCACTGCATTTCAAATTTTATATAGATTTAATTATGAATCAGATGCTAATGTTATAGAATTTTCATAGCGTATTCTAGGTTGTAACGTCTTACCCATTGAGTGCAGACTAATTTATAAATATGAAAATTTATGCGCATGTTTCTCATAATGAAGAATTTACACCGGATATGACTTTGTAAAATATTCCCTACTAAGATTATTCATTGGTGTGAAATTGATTAAAACCTGTGTTGGCATCAGTTAAGCCAATGTCTGAATCCTGATCTCTATTATCTAGTTACAGACTTACAGTCCAACAATAGAGCATTGTGTTCACAAAACATGGTAAAAGCATCTCATCGTTCGATAAACTTTGAAGCTTGTTAAGTCCATTTTTACCATTTGTTAGTTCATTGTCACGTGTATTGCTTTTATTTATGCATGGCATTAAAATGAAATCGACCCAGATGGGATTTCAGCCCATTTAGTACAGAAATTCTTACTTAAGGAACTTTACAGATCTTCCTCCTGACAAGGAGCCTCTGGACTGGAATACAAGGATGAAAATAGCAGCTGGAGCAGCAAAGGGGTTGGAATATTTGCATGACAAAGCAAACCCTCCTGTAATATATAGAGACCTAAAATCATCAAATATCCTGCTAGATGAGGGTTTTCATCCGAAGTTATCAGATTTTGGGCTGGCAAAACTTGGTCCAGTCGGGGATAAGACTCATGTATCAACGCGAGTAATGGGGACATATGGTTATTGTGCCCCAGAGTATGCTATGACCGGACAGCTAACTCTGAAGTCTGATGTCTACAGCTTTGGAGTTGTGTTCCTGGAACTTATTACTGGGCGCAAGGCTATTGATAATGCACGTTCACATGGCGAGCATAATCTTGTGGCATGGGTAAGTCTCTGACCTGGTCATTGTGTTTTACTGTTTCTTCTAAAAGTTTGTCGATCATAAAAGAATATTGGTTTTGGTGTTATTCTTTCAACCAGTTACTAATATACGATTAACATTTAATATAATTACATGTCCTTTGCATTTATGTACCTTGGTAAACGGAACTTTGTAGGCACGACCTCTGTTTAAAGACCGGAGGAAGTTCCCCACAATGGCTGATCCTGTGCTTCAAGGCCGTTATCCAATGCGAGGACTCTATCAAGCACTTGCAGTTGCAGCCATGTGTTTGCAAGAACAAGCTGCTACAAGGCCTCTTATTGGAGATGTTGTGACTGCTCTTACATACCTGGCCTCACAGACATATGAACCAAATGGATCTGGTCATACTAGCCGAGTTGGTCCATCAACCCCTAGGAGCAAGGAGGATCGAAAGAACATGGCAGATGGCCCTGACAGCCCTGATCATGGCCGACATCATGGATCACCATCCACCCATAGGAATTCACCCGATTACAGGAAGAGAGATGGTAGGGATCCAAGTGCTGGGACAGGCTTGGGAAGGATTGAAACTGGTGGGGGTTCAGGAAGAAAATGGGGATTGGATGATGGAGAAAGGCAGGACTCTCAGAGAGACAGCCCTTCAAGTGCCGGAAGAGCCAGGGAAACTCCAAGGAACCGAGACCTGGACAGAGAGCGTGCGGTTGCAGAAGCAAAAGTATGGGGCGAAAATTGGAGAGAGAGAAAGCGGGCAAATGCAATGGGAAGCTTTGATGCTACAAATGAGTGAAAGCACCAAAAACTTTGGTCCATTTTACTTTTTCATCTACTAGTGAAGAGATGTATGGTTGAGTTGGGAGAGAAATTCGCAGGAGGGTCGTCCTTGTCCATCTTGGTCCGTTCCATGTCTGGCCTGGGAGTAAAAGTCATGGATCTTGCTGGGACTAGTCTCCTGCATCATTCTGGTAGTTAGTCATCAAGAGTTGAAAGAAATACAGATGATTTGAAAAAGAGAGAAACTAGTGTGGATTGGGGCATTCGAAGTATATATATTCGTGGATGGTGCAAAATGTTAATGCCCCTCTTGCTTGTAAATGGGGGAGCTTTAGTGAATTTGTGTGGATGTCATTGCTGTGTCATGTAATCGTACAGTCTCCATTTTATGGTATGGTCTGAGCCTCGTGATTTCGGCTTATACAAAATGGTTTATTATACTGCACTCCACATGTTGTTGCCTTATTATGCCCATGAACTCATGATCCACGTAAGCGCGCAAATCAATTAGAATTTAATTAGTTACTGAAATACTGACTATCGATGGTTTTTGGTGACTTCACTCAGAAGAATATTGACTAATTGATGGTTTTTGAAGAGAATTGGAACCTCTGAATTTGGTCGCATAAAGGTTTGGTAACTTTTTGTGTTGAGTTCTGTAAAGGGAAAATCACCATCAGTTCCAGAGAAGAATAATCACCAAAAAGTCTTAAATTTTTTTTTTTTTTTGCTAAAAAATTTTAGGAAAGGGGTCGGGCTCACCCACAATCCAAGGGCAGGGTGCTTGGAGCCCAGTCCGCAGGGCATACTGGACAGAGAGTACACATGCCTCCACCTCTACCAGCGTTTCCACTGCTTCCTAGACCCCTAGGATGCCTCCCCCAGCGCCTTGACCAACGTAGGGATCGAACCCCCTCCCTTGAGGTGAGGAAGTCCGACTCCCTTACCAGTTGAACCCAAGGACGAGGGGTAAAAAAAGTCTTAAATTAAAAAGTGTGTATGAACAAAGTTATCATTTTCTTACTTGTCATCACACGCTACTTGTGTTGTTGACTTTTTCGCAATTACAACCTCAATAATTTCCCTTTTTTAAATTAAGTTCAACTTATTTTATGACTAACTTGAGAATAGTTGGACCTCACCACACTGAAAAAGGATTCATATTCTGAGGCTCAGCCTTCATCTAATGTATAATCCATGGGCAATTAGAAACAAATGAGTGAACATGTACAAGGTCCCACGATCATGACAGATGAAACAACTGTATCTCTTCAATTCCACCTACCACTCCTACACAGGAAATGAGGATGGAGAAGTGGAAGTGCAGTCCACAAGTTGGGTCGTTTGTTGTATGGGAAGCCCACTTCCGCATGGAAGTCACTTCCATAAAAAATGATGCAACTAAGATGGTTCGCTAGAACTGATATTTGACAATCTTGCCCCTAAGAATTTATAGCCATATTTCATCCTCTTCTCCCTCTCCAACCAGTCATCCCCACCGGCGTCCACCTCCCTTCGATCTCATGCTCATCTTCCTCCTCTTCTTTTTTTGGGTGATGCAAACCTCTCTGACCTCTTTTACTGAAATCGAACTAAGATCTGACGCTGATGAAGGAGGACGATGGCGAATGTGATGGACGACCGCGCTTCTGACGCTGATGAAGGAGGACGATGGCGAATGTGATGGACGACCACGCTTCGACTGTAGATCTGCGACAAAGGACAATGAACCTCCGGTCCTCTCCTTCTGCCTCTTCAAATTTGTGACGAAGGGTGGCCCTTCTAGTGGTTCTTGCCTATGGTTTCTTTGATTCTGTTTCATGATTTTCTTAGTAGCTTTTGGACCTTCGAAGCAATCCTTTTCTCAATGTCCAACGGTGGCTATGGCTTTGCTGGGAATGGGGTTTGGTTTTTTTTGCCACCATGGGCATTTTGGTATTTTCACTTTAAATATATATATAAAATAAAAATTGTATCTCACTTCCACCATCCTACTAAACGTTTTAAAAGTCACTTCCACCCCCATTTCCACTTACACTTGAGATAGGAATGCGCATGGTTTCTTCGTTTTTCCATGAAGATATAATATACACCATCATAATCAATGATTACGTAACCGTTGGAGACGCATGTTTAAAGAGCAGGAAAAATTCATCACGGCTTCACGTTTATTGAACTTGGACAAATTATTCACGTTCTTAATTTCACCTTTTTCGGATACAAGTTCAAGTAAAAATTAGTTCTTACCAAGTGGTTTAAAGGACCAAGGTTAATTCCACACACTCGGACACGTATATTCGTTTCATATTGAATAAAATTAAATCATTTAGCTCAATCAATAATTCTCTTTTTTTTTTTGGATACAAATCCTCTCTATTTAACTAACAATAAAATGCCAGGTTCAAATCCAGTCTACTCTTCTAATATTTGGGATTCCATTTCATCCCACGAAACTCTCAAAAACAGCCTTCTGGTAAAAACAAAAAGATCACTCCAATTTAATATTAGCACAATAGAATTGCCTGAGAATACCGAAGCAAATCTGGATGAGGTTTTTGGTAAAGCACGGATTTACTGTCCATTTAAGAAACATGGGAAAATCAAAAGGTGAAAGCAGCGCAGCCCTGCACAGTTATGGTTGGATTGATTCCCTATTTCAGGACAGGGTCAACAAATATCACACGTGTAAACAAATTCTTTTCAACCATTGTTAAAGTACAAATCAATATAACATCTAATGGGTAATGAGTATGTGCCAGATCCATGATTACGCTTCCAACACCTACATCTCACCTTAATCATTGCTAACTAGCCTTTCCACCTGTCACATGTAGGACCGAAATTGGAGAAAAAAGGCGTTTCTATCACCGGACTTGAGAAGCCAAACCTGACCACGGTCACAGTTTAATCCACTCTATCCTTAGTAAAGGTAACTAAGTGCCGCATATTTACATTTATTTTCTCCTTTTTCCCTGTCACAATATCATGGTCAAATTCAGTATATGCATAAGCAAATTCCATGTAATAAAAGAAGGCTTGTTACAATTCATAATCTGCAAAGCAAAAGGGCAAACCGTGCTAACATAGTCATCTATAGCTAACCGCCTGCGCTTCTTTATTGATGTTGAACCATCCGTCTGTCTAGCTGAGCCTCGTTTTGATGGGGTCATGCTCTGAAAGATTTATCAAGCTATGCTTCAGCAATCAAACTTATTTTTATGAACTCTCTCGTCCTTAACTTTTTAGGGGAGGAACAGAAACAAACCTTGGCAAGTTTCTTCTCTTTACGAGCTTGTCGTTCTCTCTCATCGTATTCTTGGTTTTCCTTCTCTACCAACCTAATGAGGGTGTCACATCTCCTAGCAAGTTCCTGTGTTGTGCGAGACTTAACAAACCAATCGAATCGAAATAAAGGTGATGTTCGAAATGCCGCCTTCAACTCATCCCAATTCCCATACCCAAGTTTGTGGACCATGCATATCTGCAAATTCATAACCAAAATCAAAATGACAACAGGAAAAATACACACGCATAATCATCAAAATTAAATGATCTTTTAGGTAAAAAGAAATAAAGAAATCACACCATGAATCTATCACATTCTTCATTGTATAACTTCCCTTTGTTTTGCCCATATTGTATCTTCAACTCTAGCCATGGATTCTTGTATCGATCCAACTTCTTCCCAATAGCTTTCATGATCTCATCCTTTCTAGAAATTCTAGCCTCCCCTCTTTCAATGTTTTTAATAATTCTATCATAATCTGCAGACATTAGACAAAGTCCAAAAATTAATATCGAAATTATAATGAGAAACTGATTTCAAGATTCAGTTCAGAAATGATATATTGAACCAGGACAAAATTGCACTGCAGTTTAGTTCAACAGATTCCGATTGCAGTCCACATCAACTACAACAAACTTAGCTATGGACAAAACAAAAAAAATGACTCCAAAGTATTACTGTGGAGTACACCAAACAAAATCACATTCAGCATCTGAAGAGGATTTTGCTGAAGAAAAAGATAATAGCCAGATTACCATAATTTAACAAGCAATTTCATCATCAGAATATTAACAGATTACTACTATATTTTAAACATAGTAACTCACCATTTAACTCCTTGTATCTTTCTTTGAAAACCTTTGCATATCGTTCAACCTCCTCCTCTGATTTTCCTTCCATCTCAGAAGCAATACTCTTTATATCATTCCGCCCATACTTTTCACAGGCTCTAATGAAAGTATTGAAATCCCTTCGGCTCCATGAAGAAAATCCCTATATTTACACCCAAAAAAGGGTTAAAATATGGAGACCAAAAAGGAAGAACAGTTTATACGCAAAATCTACTCACCTCCTCCAGTAAGCGCTCTTTTTCTTCCAGTTCTTCAGCAGTTAAGGGATCTCCCACCTCTACACACTCAACTTATCATTATTAGAATTTCCTTAGAAAAGAGAAGGGACAAACCTGGAGAACATTGTCATACCTTCTGGTTCATCAACATCTATGGAGTCTTTTATCTGATTCTTCTGATGTGCTTGCTGAAAATTCAATCATTTCATTAGGTATTAAAGTCAACCCAACAGACAAATAAATGAGTGTTCATGTAAAGAAATACCCACCATGAGACAGCGTACTTCCTTTTCATACAGCTCGCTCAGCCTTTGAGTATTGAAAAACTGGAAATCATGCCTATAGATAGGAAAGCAACAATCAGTCACAAAATAAACATTATGATAAGACAAAAACATGTTTCATAAGATTCTTACAGCTGAGGCATCCTAGGAATACGGGGCTCTTTTGGCTTCGTAGGGCCACCTTGGCGCAATGTTTGCTTAAAATATTCAGACTCTGAGTAGCTACAATAAGACACGAAATATTAATTCAGATTAATAAGGAAAAAACAAAATTTTATGATTTCAAGTGTCAAACAAAGATAGTGAATGTTTACTTGCGCTTCCGCTCCCTTTTTGGTGGCTCAATCCAGTTATCACTTACAATTTTTTTGAAATCAGCTTTATTCTCATCCTACAAATCAATCAAAGAAAAAGTTAACAATATTCTTTGAAGCAACATCAGAAAATTCAAATTTAAAAAATTGATTATATTCATAGTAATCTCTTCAATTTCAAATAGAGTTGTTAACCACCAATTCTGCCTCAACCTTTAATAAAATACTGTAGAGAGCTATGGAGAACCCCCCCACCCATCACCCCCCAAAAGAATTGCTAAAAACAACAATACCTTTCCAAAATTACATAATTATAAAATTTTACAATGAAAATTTAGACCAGAAAATGAATACAGCCTCCATAACAAGCATAAGCACATGTCAATGTGATAGTTGTCAAAGCCAACATAAACTGCCATTTCTACCTTTTCATCATCAAAATCATACAACTCGGCAGCTGCAAAAGAAAACATATTGTTAATGAGAAATTCAAAATCAACAGAGAGGGAATGAGAAAAATCAAAACGCTCAGCCATAAGTTGTCTTTGTGGATATTTAATCAATTAAAAAAGCTATAGTAACGATAACAAACTGTGTTGCTATTAAGTGCATGAAATAAGCAACATATTATATCACATCAATAATTTCAACTTATTAAAGAGGATAGGGTTCCAGCACAAATAAGGCCAAGAATGCTTCAGTTTTGCACAAAAACGTCTTCTCAATTTGATATTAAATGAACAACATAAAACTGCTCAAGAAAAAATGAGGGCAAACATGAGTTAACATAAGCACAACAGATTTATCAAGAGAGAGGTTGAGCCATTAGTATTTAAAAACTAGAACTTTAAGTTATAGGTTCATACTGTCATCCATCTTAAATTTTATAGCATCTTCAGTAAATTTCTTCATCTTGGCATCAAGTTCAGCAGTTGCTTCCTCTCCTTTAGCAATAATCCTGTCAATATCTTCATCGGTAATTGTACTATCCTTAGAACTGAAAACCATTTCAGCACCAAATCTGACCATATTAAGTAACTCATCTTTATTTACAGCTGCACAAACAATAACAATCTAACATTAAAAAACCTATACATTTGGCAGGAAAGGAATGAGATACATCATCCTGAAATTTCTTACTCTTCTGCTCTGCCAATCGTCCTTGCTGAATCACAAGAGCATCAAGGGCTAGCTTTTTGTAAGCCCTTTCAATGACCTTCTCCTCAATTGTGTACTGCTCCATTTGCATGATGTGATGATATTTAGCATAAAAGACAGCAATTAATAACAAATAAAAATAAAATAAAACCCAAACCTCAGTGCAGAATCGGAAAACTTGAACTTCTTTCATTTGGCCAATCCTATGAGCACGGTCCTGAGCCTGCAAGTCAACTTGTGGGTTCCTGAAATAAAACTAACAGCAATCAGCAAATGAAAAATTTATCAAACAAATGCACATCAGAGTACTTGTGCAGACATGATCACCCGAAATAATACTCACCAATCACTGTCATACAGGATGACAACATCAGCAGTGGCAAGATTGATACCAAGGCCTCCAGCCCTAGTTGATAACAAGAAGACAAATTTCTCGCTTCCAGGTTTGTTAAAAATCTCAATGGAAGCATCACGATCTTCTCCACCAGTATTACCATCAATACGACAATATTGATATCCACGATACATCAGATAATCTTCAAGTATGTCTAGCAGTCTGGTCATCTGGAAAAATTATAAGTCACAAAGTTTAGCAATAACAGCAGTAGAAAGGATTAAAACAAGCAATAAAGCATCAGAACGAAATGAAAATGATAATATATGCAACATGTTGCACAGTTCAAGGCAATTAATAATTGTCAGAGGCCAAAGTCAAATTTTAAAAGAAAACTGACCTGTGAAAATATAAGGACCCTAGAGTCACGCTCTTTTAATTTAGGAAGCAACTTATCCAAAAGAACCATTTTACCTGCATATGAAATTTTTAAAAAAAGAAACATGAAATAGTTGCAAAATTGATAGGTCAACCCAAATGGACTCAAGTATCTATTGATAAAGTTAACAACTAAATTTACCAGCATGTGTAATAAGATGGTCCCCTGTCGTATAAGGCGGACCAGGTTCAGCACCTTGAAAAAGATACGGATGATTACAACATTTACGTAGTTGCATGGCTATATTCAGGAGACGTTTCCGTTCTCCACCAGCATTAACAACCTCAAGATCCTTCTGCAGCAAAGCTCTATAATACTGCTTCTGCATTTGTGACATGCCTACTTTAAGAATGGTTTCCTTTTTGGGTGGCAAACCTTTTTCAACATCCGATTTCAACCTTCGAAGGAGAAATGGTCGTAGGACCTTGATATTCACAAAAGATTAAATGTTAAATATGGATCAGATTCTCAAGAAGAATATCCCTGCAATCAAAGGTTCTGGGCTTACCTTGTGCAGCTGTTGAACAACCTCCTGCTGATCATTTTCACCAGAGATTTGAAACCACTCATCAAAAGTTTCAGAAGAACCGAATATTTCTGGAAGAAGAAAATTGAGAAGAGCCCAAAGTTCATGAAGATTATTCTGCATTGCAAATGATTCAGAAGCCTCAGTAATTACTAAAAACAGCAAACAGAGTGAGCATGCAAACTCAGACAGATGGATGGATGGATGGATGGAAGAGAGAGGAAGAGAGAACTCTGAATACGTAGTGTTTAGAATTATCCACCACAGGACCCATGAAAAAAGCCATAATAACTAACACAACAAATTAAATCAAGGAGATTCAAATCTATCATTTGATGCTCCCTGCGATGGAGAACAGAAAGAGTATTAGGGTAAAAAATTGCAGAAGACTTAATCTTAGGCAAAACAGTTGAAGTCAATTTATCTTTTCAATTTTCTCTCCCAACACCCCTACCCCTCATCCTCCTCCTTCCTTCCTCTCTCTCCTTTCCCTCTACTGTTCTACATCGCCCTGCCTGCTTATTAATCTCAA
Source organism: Acacia pycnantha (assembly GCA_025563575.1). Lineage (NCBI taxonomy): Eukaryota > Viridiplantae > Streptophyta > Magnoliopsida > Fabales > Fabaceae > Acacia > Acacia pycnantha. The sequence continues at coordinate 3,978,454 of JAMWYP010000011.1, read as the reverse complement.
CCCAACAATTAAGTCCAATTCTCACTAGCACGCATCATGGTTAAAATGTTCATTTTCTGACAAAAATATCGCCAGGAAGTACTAACTAAATGGCCTAAAAGCAAAGGCCATTGTTGTTTCTTATCTACTCCCTAATTATAACACCAACTAGATGTGAGAATCATCCATTGCAGTGAGGCTTAGAAATAAGCCACATTGTTGGTGGCATATAATTAGTGTGGCTTTTAAAGCTCTTATATTTAAATCAATGAATTGATATACAGTCTCACAGTCACTCTCACCGTCCCCATCTTTTAATTAAAAAAAGAGTCATAAATGGTCAGGAAGTTTATTAAAAGAACCGGTCACAAACTTGGCTCAGGGTGCTAACCAATCAACTGATACCTTCCAAATCCCAATGTATTAGTGTTAATGCAGAAAAGATAAACCAGCCAAGTTCGAAGATCCAACTACACACCCCCTGCCTCTTGCATTACAAACAGAAAGAACTTCTCTTTCAATTCATGATTCACCAGACTTGTACAGGATTAAGCCAGCAAATTCAGGTTGGCAAAAGCAAATTAAATTCCCAGAGGAAGTTTACAAATTATACAAGATTCAATGCCAGCATTCTGTGGATAATAAGAATTAAGTGATACCTGGAGTGGTGTACCAGTGATAAGGAGGCGATAATTTGTATTATAGAGCCTCATCGTCTTTGAAAGGAGGGAATTCTCATTCTTGATCCGATGGGCTTCATCTATAATTATGTAACGCCAACTAAAACGACGCAAAGCAGACTTCTCCTTGATGGCCATTTCAAAACTGGTAACACACACATCAAACTTCCCAGCAACTAATAATTCCTCTCTGATATGCCTCTGCAAAGGTGAAAAATCATACATGAAAAAAAAAAAAAGTTGACCAGAAACTGAAAGTAAAATTCACCAAGAATCGGTCATCCAACAGAAGAATCTAACCCTTTCATCAGGATTGCCAAGGAACTTTACTGGCCGCAAGACAGGACAAAAGCGCCGAATCTCATTCATCCAGTTTCCAAGTGTAGATTTTGGAGCAACAACCATGTGAGGACCAGTTATTCCTCTAAACTCATGCAAATAGCCCAATAAGGAGATAGTTTGTAGTGTTTTACCAAGCCCCTGGAATTCACCATTTATTTATGCATAATACGTTATCCACTCACATATGGTTGCATGTTGTCAAATAATGACACATCTCAAGGTAAATTTATATCGCATACCATCTCATCTGCCAGAATTCCATTTATACCATTCTCATACAATCGTATAAGCCAGTTTAGGCCAGCAAGTTGGTAATCCCTCATCTTTCCTTGAATACCTGTTCAAAAGCATTGATAGCATTTCACATTCAAGTGAACCAACCAATCGTGTGTTTCCTGCTAACCCAGGTAATGCCACTATGCCAGCATATATTAGCAGTTTAACAAAGAGAGGAACAAAACTCACATGATGGTTGCACCAACAATCGTGTGTTTCCTGCTAATCCATCTTCTTCTTCTTTAAGATACTCTTCATCTTCCTCTTCTTCAGTCACTTTTGATGCATGCCGACCCCTATAAAAATTAAAATTTAACAGCATAAGTTTTTTTGGGGGTTAAGAACAGCTTGTCAATGACCGTTTGAACTCCCCTAGAAATGAAGGCACAAATTACTGTTCTCCATTTCTTTTGCCATCAATTCTTATAGTCACTTCATAAAGCTACAAAAATTGACAACAAAAGAAACGCACATTGAATTCAAAAGGCAAGTTATGCCAAAAAAATAATTCAGAAGTAATGAAATATTCAAAGTCACCAAGAACGCTTCAGATATAAAAAGTGTGCTTCATGGAATGCAATACTTGCCTATTTTCAGAAAAAATTCTGCAATTTCTGGAAATAGCATTAGAAAATCTATCAAGTAATCTACTCATCCATCAGATAAGGACGTCAATCAGAGAGAGGTTCAAGCCCATTAATAAATCATAAATCAACATACAAAGCAATCAAAAGATGAAAGTGGCTAAGGAAATGCATTACTTTCTTCTGCCAATGTGGAGCATCCCTTTTCATATTGGTAAAAAAAAATTGCCATATTCTCTGAATAAACTTGAGAGTACCAAAGCAAATTTACTATACCGTAAAACTCCAGTAGATAATACTAAAAATCATTCCCACAAACAGAGAAGGATATGAAAATTGCTATCACATAACAATAATAACATTAAAAAGGGGGCTTTACCCATACCTTCCTTTGGACTTCTTTTGAGATGATTGATCGCCTTTTGCAAAATGAGCAAACAGTTCAGTTTGCTGTAGAAGATACTTCAAGCGACCCTTCCCCTTGTTGTTCTGCATTTCAAGTAAGAATTATATGGTTGAAAATTATAAGATTACTCTATTTCATAAAGAAGAAAAGGCATCCTCTATAAACGCACCATGTCCGCATCAATGGCAGCATTTTGCGCATCCAGCATATCCTGAATCTTATGTTTCTTCAGCCTCTGCATTTCATTCAGTCTGGCCTTTTCCCGCCTAGCAATTTCAGGATCCACAATACCTTCAACCTAAAGTTGGGCAGCACGTAAAGGTTTGAATTGAACAATTAGTCAATGACACTTCCAGTGAAGTTCTTTCTTCAATAGAAAGAAAGCGAAGTGGATAACACAGGGACATAAATTTTATAACAACCAACTAGAAATGAGAGAACGGAAGCAAAATTTAAATTCGGAATGGTTATTCTTTTTTTTACAGTGACAGACATTTCATTACATCAAAGAAAAAAGCTATGACACCACACTACCAAACCCTAGCACGACGCTACCTGAAACGACATGAAGCATGCAGGACACAACAATGAGTCAGAGTACACAATGGTTTTACCTGTTCCTCCTCGTCACTATCTCCAATGGGTGCCTCTCCATCGGAATCGAGCGAATTGTCATCGGCAGCATCTTCATCATCAGAGCTGGCAGAGCGAGCCACCGCTTGTAACTCCTCTTCGTCCTCCTCATCGTTGATCTGATCGTTGACCTGCTCCTCCTCCGACGAACTCGAACCGTTCGACAGCTGGTCGTCGGAAGAATCCTGAGGCTTCGAAGGCCGAGCCATGGCCTCTCAGATCAAGGGTTTCTTTTCGCGCGGACAAGTATGGTGAGAAGGGAAAACAAAAAATGGAAAACACTGTAAATTAAATAAAAATATATACTTTGAACCAGGTTTCAGTTACCTCTTTAAATTCGTTAGGTTTCTTTTTAAATTTCGTAATGGGTTAACACGGAGAGAAAATTTAAGTTCTTCAATTTTTTTGTCCCAAAATAAAACCTTCCTATTGAATCTGAGCTGCTGAGGAAACTATCAATGTTGGCTGTGCGGTAAAGTTAAGAAATTAATATAAAATTGAAAAAAAAAAAAAAAACCTTTTCCCCCTTCAAAGCAAGTTTCCAAAAAAAAAAAAAATCAAAATGATAAGTTGCTTTCTTTGGTCGGAGTTCCTTGGGCAATGGAAATTCATGTACCCCGATGGGGAGAGTATGTGAAATTGGGAACTGCTCCACCAACGCTTAGCAATGTAACAATGGTTGCATGGATTCATTGGTGATAAAGAGAGAAGATTTTATATATATGTATGTATGTATATAAATTTAAGAGAGGGGTTAGGTTCACTACAGACTAAGGGCAGGGCTCCTGAGCCTGCTATAGAAGGGGATTTATGACTGAAAGTGTACATGCCTCCGTTTCAACCTAAAATATCCCTGTTTCTCAAGTTCTATGATGTTTCCCTCAACGTCGTGATAGTGTCAGGATTCGAACCCTCTCCTTTTGTGAGAATTTCCAAATCCCTTACCATTGAACCCACGACAAGGGGTACAGAAGGAGAAGATGGATATGTAGTTTCAACCATAAACTAATGACAACTTGTGTAGCCATTGTGGAACTATTTGAAATCCTAAATGAGCTTCATTTATGTTGGTCCAATCCGTTTAGAAATACTCGTATGATATTTAATGTAAGACATATTTACCTAATTTGATTAATTTAAGAAAGTTAGTTGAGTTAATTACTATGATATGTATTTTCTAAAACACCCTAATCATCTTTTTCAAATCTCTCATTCTATCACATTCTTGATTGTTGTTGAGGGATTATCAATGGAGACAAATTATTAAAAAAAAAAGATATATATGAAAACTAATTAAATATTATATTTATGACCCAAATCAACTCATCAGACATGTCTTATATTAAGGATCAGAGGAGTATTTGTGTATTATCTGATGATATAGAAGTGCCCTTAGCTTAATTACAAGAGTATGTGATAATGATAACAAATAACTAGTTCAAGGATAGTATTGAGTATTGATGATGTAGGTTCATTTTGTGTAGAGATTGGCATGTTTTTACTTCACGCTCACGGGGAAAATATTTCCCTTGCAGACTACTTATAGCTATATTATCACAAAATAACATGAAATAAGCCTTTTATACCACTTTTGATATTTAATATAAGAGCCAGTTAGATATTGTATTTGGCTAAAAAATATTACTCCCTCCCTCCGATCCTAATTATAAGATCTAGTTGACTTTTTTGAAGAAATTAAGGAAGCTAAATAAGTTATTTAATTATTTCATATGTCTTATATCCTTAGATTATATATTAGTTTATTAGTCAAACTATTTAGTTTAAAGAAAAAAATAAAAATAGAATTACTCTAAAGTAATTTAATTAGCTTCCTTAATCTTTAAAAAAAAAAAGTCAACTATGTCTTATAATTATAATTGAAGGGAGGGACAAGGGAATGACAAATAACAATAACTAATTAATAATTAAAGCTCATTATTTTCCGCCAGTAGTGCTAATGAAGCATTTCCCGCTCTGACGGTGGCGCGCTTTCACAGTTCCGATCCGACCCATAGGTTTCTATGGTTCCCTCCGTTATGCGAATTTGTTTTGTTAACGTGGTTTATCTGGTCAGCAAAATTAACTTGGGTCTACACCATAAATTAAATTGGAATTTTTTTGTAATTTATGGAAAGTGTACTATATTATAATTTTATTAGACTAATTATATTAATATACTGAATTCTGGCAAAAAATATATATATACTGAATTACTGACGATGATGGCTATTTTAATTTATTTAATTCACTGATTTTTATTCTAGGCAAAAAAAAAACAAATAAATGCAGATTGGGCATCATGATGATATTACCCCAGACATGTTTTTTGAAGGACTGGTTTCAAATTTAAATAGAAATCGCAAGCTAAGTGCGAAGGTAATGAATATATATTTTTTATAATAAAGTAAAATTATATTAATAAAATACTAGTAACATTTCTAAGTACTTATAACAAGGAAGGAGAATGTGAATAAATACTTGGGTTTCAAATTGTCCCCCTTTTACTAAAATTCATTAAGAGTATTTGAGTCTTTTCACATTTAGAATATATTGCATTCCACTAAATTTCATTGCAAATTTGAGATTTCAATCGACCTTCTGGTCGTTTTTTTTTTTGGACTTATGTGCAATTTTCCTATGTTTTTTCAATGTCCATAGAAGTTTGATTTTTTTCCCCTTTCAACTTGATTAAGACTTCATATGGGTGGGTTTATTGATATGGCAGCCAGGGTGAGTGATGAAGACGATGGTAGTTTCTTAAACTGTGGGCCCTACCAAAATAAGTTAGGACGTTTGGTTCAGATAACAGCATTGTATTTTTGCCACATTTATTAAAATTTATATAGGTACTTTTACACCTTCGAATTCGAAAAGCATTTAGTGTTGTGTGTATTTTGGGTAAAATTTCATGAGTATTTTTGCACCTTAACCTAAAGGAAATTAATCATTTACACTTATGTATTTTTTTTAATAAAATAATGTAATTCCTAGGGGTGCTCTCGTTACGGAAAGGAATCAGGAAACCCCATTCCCAATCCCATCCTGATTCTAAAAATTTCCCGTTCCGATCAGGATCAGGATTTTCTAAAAAGTTTGGCTTATTTTTCCTTCCTTCCTTTTTAAACAATCTGAAACAAAACACCTCTATAAACAAAATACTCATAGTGAGGGGTAGAAACATAACATTCATAACTAGCATCTACTATATGGAAAATATCTCATCTGATGATTGCAGTTAGAGTATTGTTTTTTTTTTTTGCAACACTGGATTACTCATAGGAGATGTGTTCAACGATGGTGCAATGAAAAGGGAGACACAATTTGTGAGATTTGCTATAAGATAACCTCATTGCAATATAGAATGCAAATTTCAAATTTCAGTTTGTAGACTGTGGACTATGAACTTTGTTTATCTCAGTATTGGAGCCAAACCTAGAGAATGAAGATTGTTAGTGTGTGTTATTTTGTATTGGGTATTTTTGGGCTAATGTATTGTGGTGTGTGGTTTAGGCTTATAGGTTTGGCCCTGACCCATTTGGTTGTATGTACATGTTATTTTCTACTAATTAGAATAGGGCCCTTTTGGATGGGCTTTTTTCATAAAAAAAAACACTTTTTTAATTCAAAAAAAAATTTAATTTATGTGTTTAGATGATATTTTTTTAAAAAAAGTAAAAGTCACAAAAAAAAGCTAAAATGCTGCTTTTTTCAAAAGCTCTAATTTTGAGCTTTAAAAAAAAGCACTACATGGGGCCCAAAAAAAAAGCACTTTTTTTAAGTCAATCCAAACGGGCCCTAAGACTAGTTAATTCCAGTTGGCTGCGTAATTTGTTTATTTTGTTTGGGTGTAGAGTGGTTTAGTTTTCATGGTACTAGAGCACGGGTTATCCACCCTAAGAGCCCATGCCCATTGAAGCCCAAGTGAATCATTTCCCCTTGAAGTCTGAAACGCTGGCGTTTGATTGCATCACCATTGTCAGCTTGAGACATAGCCACTCAAGTGGTCTCTTCCTTTTGCGTCTTTGCACCACTATTCGGTTTTTTTTTCTACACCTCTCTTCAGAAAGCAACAAGATTGTTTCCTTTTTTTTGAACTCTAGACTCAACGTCAAGACATCTCTTTCTGAAAGAACGATCTTGCTCGTTTGCTCGCCAAGAACCTGATCGTTGATCTGTAATTCTGGTGTGTTGTTGTCCTCTATTTCTTTCTTTTTTCTGAACGATGTGGTGCCTGTTAGTTCTCAAGATTTTGATGATAACAAGACTTAAAAGTATTTGAGGTTTTGTATCAATATTATTTAACTGCCTCAATATGTACTCGAGTATGGGTATATGTGTACTCGAGTATATTAAGCTCAACCTCACTGCTTAAGTATTTCAGGAAGTTTGACTCAAGTAAGGTTTGACAGATCAGTCATCGCAGAGTTTCTCTAATATGCTACTCAAGTATGGGGTAAGTGGTACTCGAGTATAGGTAAGAGCTTACTCGAGCATGTTTATTTTCATGTGTTATATCCTCTCGGGACATGGTATACTCGAGTATAAATTCTCTGGTACTCGAGTACAGGTAAAAGCTTACCCGACTATGATTATTGTTTTGTGTTATTTATTCTCGGGTTAAGGCTTACTCGAGTAATCATTTTCTAGTACTCGAGTATGACAAAATGAGTACTCGAGTACAGTTTGCTAATGAGCTTCATTTAGTGTATTCTTTCAGCACAGAACAGATGTTACTCGAGTATGGTACTCGAGTAAGAGAAGAATGCTACTCGAGTAAAGACGAACAATGAACATTAGTGAAGCCATTTCAAATGGTTACTCGAGTAAGGTTCAAAGGATACTCAAGCATGGGTTCTCTACAACCTTAAAATACTTCATTGTAACATTAATCTCTAACTTAAATTTTCTGGATTATTATCTATTCCTTCTTGATCTCACTCAAACCTATTTTTATCATATCTAATCGCATTTTGAGTGAATTTCAGATACTAAACCATGTCTGTTTTCAAGATTAGCTGAAAAGCAATTCAACGTGTCAAAAGTATTTATTGTCTCGGGAAAACAGAGCATGCAAACGGGATAAAGCATTATAGCAAACGAAGACATTCCTTCGAGACATACTTATTCCGGCTATTATTCTGAGTCATCTTTTGCACAAGTACATCGACGGAGAACGCATTAAATGAAGCAACGATCGACTGTTCACAACGGAGTTCACTTGTGCCTAACGGAACTTCAAAGAGATCCAACAGCTACAATCAATGTCTCACAACGACATTTAATTGATGATCGCTATAAATGCTCAACACATTCAAATCTGCCAACCACCGAACTACCGAAACTTTGTGCAATCAATTTGACTCAACTACCATCTACTATTTCATTAACTTCGCTTAATATCTTCGGATATTTTCTTGTACTTCAGTGTTTATCATTTATCTACTCAGTGAGGAGTTTAAACACTATTTGATTATTTGTTTAGTTGTATTAAATCTTAAGGTTGTGGAACCTTAAGTGTGGATGTACGATTACAACTTGTAAAGGGGAGTGAATTTTAAAGTGAAAGGATCATCCTAAGTTATAGAGTGTGTAATTGTATTCTGTGTTTAAGAGTTAGTGAAATCCCAAGGTGCTTAGGGACTGGACGTAGGTCGAAGAGTTAGACCGAACAAGTATAAATTCTCTGCGTTCTTTTTCCTTTTTCTCTCTGTCTCTGTTTAGCGTTCTTGAGTGTACAGCGAAAAGATTTTTTTAAATCACCTATTCACCCCCCTCTAGGTGATATTTTATCTTCAGTGTCATTCTTGGTTTCATCGCTGAGTTGATGCCGATCTGAGGTTTGAAGGACTGTGTCGTCCTTGAAGGGGGTGTTAGAGTGTGTTATGTTGTATTAGGTATTATTGAGCTAATGTATTGTTGTGTGTGATTTGAGCTTATAGGTTTGGACCTGGCCCATTTGGTTGTAAGTACATGTTATTTTCTATAAATAAGTGTAAGGGCAGTTAATTCTGGTTGGTTAGGTAATTTGTTCATTTTGTTTGGGTGTAGAGTGACTTAGTTTTCAAGATAACAAAGTAAATAATACATGCTCATAATAAGAGTAGGAGAGAAATATAAATAACTAAATATTGATCAATTGAAAAAAAAAAAATAGTCATTTGTTGCAAGATATGTCAAAGTAGAGCCGGAAAATCGGGCCGACCCGTTTAAGCCCTGACCTGTCAAGGGCGGGGCTTGAAAAATGAACGAAATTTTTTAAATTGGTCCTACAGGGCCCCAACCGGCCCGTTAGGCCCTTTTAATGTAGCTTTTTTTTTTTTTTTAAAATTACTCAAAGTGCCAACATAAGCATACCTCGTTAATGTCGTGGACAAATGAAAACGATTAATTTCGTTGTCAAAAAGAATGAGGAGAAAAAACAAGTACTAATTGATTTCATAATAGGCTAACACCCAGCGGTGGAGAATAATTACAGGGATCTACCACATTGCACACAGGTCTTAACTAAAACAGGAGTTTTCCTGTTTCATGTGGATATATAGCAAAATATTAAAATAATATTAAAACAAGAGTTTCCTTGTTTCATGTGGATAAATTAATCGTACTAATGTCACTTGGTGTTATGCTTCTTATATTCTATGTAAGTTATTTGTGAACATAATTTGCTTTTAATTATGAATTATTGACTGTACTTATTTGTTACATGATTCATGTTATTTGGATATTAATGTTAATAACATTTATTTAATAAATTAGAACTTTAATTATTGTAATTCACTAATTATATTTCTTTGAAAAAAAAACAGAGGAAAAATAATTAAAATTTGGAATAGTAACTTCTGGGCCTTGGAGGGTCAACCCTGGCCCTAGTGCTTTCGGGTAGGCTTTGAAAAACAGATGTTTTTCTTACTCCGACTCTTAGAGGGCCAACCTATTAGGCCCTGGCCCTGAAAGGTCGGCCGACCCTGATTCCTAAATCTATGTCAAAGTAGTGTATTCAATAGTTGCTTTTTCGGTGGAAAAAAGGTTGCATGTTCATGTTAAATTACATATTCTAATGGAAAATTTAACTTTATATGCAGCCATACATACCCCGTTGTAGCTCCTACCGTCATGAAGTTGCTTCAAATTTTAGGGTATTTTAATTATAGGGTTAAGGGGTAAAAATACACACATATTTTTTTGGAGGAGTGCCTAAACCAAGTGTTTTTTTTATGTGTAAAAGTGACTACGTGGTTATAAATTAGGTGTAAAAATATCGTTTGACTGTTAAATTTGACTTTTTTTGCTGACTGGACGATGGCATGGTTTTCAAGGTGCAAAAATGGATGATGACGTGGCTTTCAATATGTAAAAATATATATTTGGTAGGCCATAAGAACACCCAACACCAAGTACTTTTTTTAAGTGCAAAAATACAGTTAGTTTGACTTTTCTTTATATCTTTTTAGTACCGATCAGTATTTTGAAGTATATTTTAGTACCAGTCAGTACTATGAAATATTTTTTTAAGATCCTAAAATAATTTTTCAAGATCATAAAGTATTTTTTCAGTACCGTTCAGTACCCTGAAGTATTTTTAGTGCCATTCAGTACCTTTTTTTTCAAGATCTGAAAGTATTTTTTCATACCAGTCAGTACCTGAAATATCTTTTTAGTACCAGTCAGTATCTTAGAAGTATTTTTTAGTACCATTCAGTACCCTAGGATATCTTTTCAAGATCCTAAAATAATTTTTCAAAATCATGAAATATTTTTTCAGTACCAATCAGTATCTTGAAGTATCTTTTTAATACCTATCAGTATCTTAAAGTATTTGTTTTAGTACCATTTAGTACCCTAAAATATTTTTTCAAGATCCTATAATAATTTTTCAAGATCATGAAGTATTTTTCAATACCAGTCAACATCTTGAAGTATTTTATTAGTGTCAGTCAGCATCTAGAATTTTTTTTTCAATATCCTGTATTTCAGGATACTGATTGGTACTATTTTTTTGACACAAAAATTGTCAAACTTAACGGTCAAACGATATTTTTGCACCTAAAAAAAAGTCTTTGATATTGAGCGCTCTTTTAGACAAATCATATGTGTATTTTTGCACCTTAAAAGTCATGTCATCGTCCAATCAACAAAAAAGTCAAACTTAATGGTCAAACGGTATTTTTGCATCTAATTTGTAACCACGTAGTCACTTTTGCACCTAAAAAACACACTTGGTGTTAGGCCCTCCTCCGAAAAAAGCACATGTGTATTTTTACTCATTAACCCTTAATTATATAATATATATGTATATATACTCAGGATTGGGAGTCCCATTCTTGATTTCGAATATAATTTTCCCAATCTTGAACTTTCACGTTCCGTATTTTTTGGGACGGGATTTTCCCATCCCAATTTGCTCGGCATCAGGACGAGATGACCGGGACAGAAAATGGTTGAACCCCCTAGTATTCATTAAAAGCAAGGTTATCAAACCCAAACCAGACTGGTCGGGTCAGCCCAAAAATCGGCTACTTGGCCATGAAACCAGTCCGGGGTAGGTCTATGACTTTGATTTTGGTGTAAACTGAGGTGACCCGGTCCCGACTAGGGCAACCCCCGTCAGCTCGGGCGGGTTACTGGGTTGACCTGGTTGCATTTAAAAAAAAAAATTATTTTTATGAGGTAGATGGCAATATTAGTCAAAGTTAATGATAATTTTTATGTTAATGACTAAAGGATTGTAGGTATGAATAGTTTGTTATCATCTAACTATTTTGATAATTTGTTATGAACAATATTTATGATTATTGATTATAGTGTCATCGAACAGACGATTGATACTAGATGTTAGTATGTTAAAGAAATTGTAAAGAACATTAGATAAGTATATTATTTTTTTATTAGTAATTCAATATATTGAATTGATTTTGGATGATATGATACCATGATGAGAATTTAAATTATTGTTTAATTTTTTATTTTCCACCGGTCTGACTCCAAATTGACTTCAAGTTGATTCAGACCCTTGACTCATTGTCTATACCAGTTTAAAAGCTGATTCGAATTTAATAACCTTACCTAAAAAGTGAGGGCGTTTCACTAACATATACTACACCCAATGTCTTTCTTCATCAAACCTCAACTCTTACCTAATAGGCGAAGGGTGATGAAATAAACTTTTGGATTTCAAGTAGGAGATTGAAGACACATGACCATGATTTGAATTAGGATATTCCTTTAGCCAAAAAGAAGTTGAAGAATTAGGTAAAGAAGTTTGGAAAGAAACTGAGTTGCCTTTGTTGGCGCTTGTAAAAATTATTTTTCTTAATTGAAGACATGGGCCAATAATATATTAGCCTATTTACATCAATGTGTTTTTTTAGGGGAAATTGGTCGGGTCAAAAAAACAAGAGAGGGAGAAATTATTATAATATTAAAAAAAAAATGTGTGTGTATGCATATAAATTATTAAATTAAATATGAACATTTAAGATATAACATGAATAGTTTAGAATTGCATAGGATAAAAAAAATATAAATACATATTTTAATAACAATATATTGTTGTGAGCTTACCGCATCAAATTTTGATTATTTTATTTTTTATTCTTCAATTTCTAATATTATAATAATATTTTTTATTGCACATTAAATCTCAATCATGGCAATTTGATGATAAAAAAATAAAGAGGTAGCGGGGAGGGAGATTTGTAGGGACATCCCTATCCCCTGAAACTATAGTAAATAACGGAGGGTGTGCGTGTGACTCGTTTCCTATGAGTAATATATTTAATAGTCAAAACTATATTCATTCGGTGTTAATTGCCTTTCAAGTCACGCCACGTCATTTAAAACTGACTTTGGGGGTTTTTTTTTTTTTTTAATAGAACGGATTTTATCCATTTAGATACGAGATTTCGAATTCGAGTTGATTGATATCGCATAAAAAAATTAATAAGTGAGAGGAGGTAGTTCACGCCATTGAGAAGAACCAGAAAAATTGTACTGTAATTTATAAATATTATTGCATCCGTTTTGAATATAGGATAAAATTTATAGTACAATTTGTACTATAAATTTTGTTTTATATTTAGGATCGGAGAGAGTTTGATTCTTTATAAGTTTTATATAATTAAAATTAAAATTGATATATTACTGATATTGATGATTTTTTATTTATATATAAAATTTTAGGAAAGATGTTGCACTCATCCACGATCTAAGGGTAAGGTAAAATCTCCCTACCTCTTAAGGAGATACTGGTGTTGGGAAGGGCGAACCTTGACCCAGTTGACATTCTCTTATCTTATGTATTTATATGTACATATTATATAATATTTTACTTTGGCCAATAATTTAGCCTCAGCTAATTTCTTATATTCTCTATAATTACACTTCTTTTTTTATAGACAATGTTTGGTTCATTACTTATTGAGCTATGAGAGAAAAGTAAAATTCTTATTTGAGATATCTACTGAAAATATTAGTATCATCTTATATCTTATTTTGATTAAAAAAAATCATGGCCTATTGAAAAAATGAATTATAATAATAATTGAAGGGGTCGGGCCTCTGACCCTTTAGCTTGTACCTCACCTTCCTTTATCATTTTCTTTGTGCCTATGAGACGGTTTAGAGGTGTCAAACTTCTTCCACTTCCGGGTTCCAGTGCTATTCATCTTCATTTTAAGGACTACATAAGTACTCAAAATCACTTCTTTTCACCTTCGGGCTCCGTCACCATTCATCTTCATTTTAAGACTACATAGATACTCAAAATCAATTCTTTCCACGTCACTCCTTTTCACTCTTTTTATGAAAGTTATTCTACGTATTTTCCTCTTTCTAATGAGGGTAATATTATGCTAATTAGTGAAAATTTTGGGGTTATGATTTTGGGAGAGTCTTGAGTTTTGACAATAGATAACTATATAGAGGATGATTAATGACTAATTTTAATAGTTTTGGATTTATTATTTGGTTGTCTTATGATTTTAATCTGTTTAGAAAGTAAAATTCTTGTCTGTGATATCTACTGAAAATGTTAGTATAATCTTATATCCTGTTATGATTTATAATTATCTTAATATATTTATTTTTTATCCGGCTAAAAAAAATTTCCGACCCCTTTGCTACTGGTATTGATGATTTGATTCTAACGGTCCATGCATGATATTTTCCTTCGAGCAAAAAAAAAAAGCATGATATTTTGACTTCAGTGTTTTGAAGCTCGTCCTTATCCATGATACAAGTACAGGAAGCAAGAACGGTGCTCCCATTGTACGGTTCTTTACCACGTCACGTAACGTCCAGGGCCAAGGGCATAATCGGTAATCAGAAGATAGTCATGGGGCGTCCTTTGTTATTTCTATTTTCTTCTGCTGCTGCTGCTGGTCAGGTTCACCAATTGGTCCTATCCAATTGTCACCAGCGGACTTTCCTTCGTCCTGAAGCATATATTTCGTACGTCTTAACTACCTCCGTCGGGGTTCTCATAGACGACCGCCCGCGACGGTGGAGGCAGATTCTAATTATCGTTGGAGTTCGGTTATACCGTGCGAGTTGGTTTTCCGTGTTGCCTTGTGCTGTTTTTTTTGCTGAACTATGCTGGCTAGTTTGCCCTAATGTTGGTTTATTTTAGAGATATACATTACACCAAAAAAAGAAAAAGAAAAAAAGACTACACCTAAATTTTTCTTTCTTTTAGTTTTGATTTTTTTAAAAATGATAAGCACTCGCCACTCGGTCTGGTCGTTGAAGTACTATATTTGGCTGTAGCATTTGGATTGTGGTTTTAATTTTGGTTGCGTTGCTGATGAATCTCTCTGTATTTCTCAGAGCATGGGGAAATGGAGATGGTTAATGTTGGCTGCTTGTTTATGTCTGATACCCTTTTCGGATGGGAGAGGTGAGAATGGAGCTTGTACACGAACATTCTTGCAATACATTCTCTCTATCTTTCTGCTCTCTGTTTTTTATTTTTCAATTATTTGGATTATCAAGTCCTTCTCCATCTGTCAACGATGGGGGTTTTCTGAAGGAGAATTATACTTAGTGGTCATGTAATTTGGAGAATTTACTTAGAATTTATACTTTCAGGTAACTCTAATCCTTGTTCGAAATTCAGATTAGTTGGGTAGGTGTTGTTGGATTAACCTAACTTGGCATCATATTAAATTTCTTTCCCGTATAGTGATTCCCTTTCTTTGGGACTCTGAATGGGCGAGCAACGAAACGATCCATTTTTAAATGAGAAGTCTAATGGCCATCTTAAAAGGTTAGGTTTTGGGAGTGGAGTGCATTATGAACCACTCAGATTGGGTGCATTAGGAAACGGTTCAAAATTTGTCATCGGTCTTCTCACATGAATTTTTTGAAGTGTCATTTGATTAATGGATGGAAACAGAGGACAGTGTCTGTAATTTTTCCCTCTCAAGAAATTGTTAATATTCACTTGATTTATAGGTGAACCTGTTCTTGTTCCCACAATACTTTATTTTTCAATTTGCAGAACTCAAGGCGAAGCACATAAATCCGAATTCCCTCTACAACCATACACTTGCTACAATACTAGTGCAATATGCCTCTGCGGTGAGTTCCATGTAGATATATATTCACCTTGAGCAATATATGTATCAGAGAACACTTCATTACCCTGCTAATCTTATTCAGTAGGGTCAATTTGGATTGTTATGAACACTAATATAGAAAGTTAATACCTCTGGTATGCTTTTGCCCTTTGCACTTCCAAAATATTTAATAAAGGAGGGAAAATATCCCACATGCGTTTCCTGATTCAGAGAATGTCAAACTTGGCTGGGCTAGAGATCACGATAAGTTAACCTAGGGGTTGCTGATATATAACTTGATTTTGAGTCACATCACTCGCCACCTGCTTGATGTAATCAATCTATTCTTGCTTTGCATGCATTGGTCAAACTCCTGCTTTTCACGTAAACTGTCCTGGAATTCTGTATGAAAAAGATTGGTTTTAAGGACTGATGTAGGTTTCCTTCTTGCAGGTATACTTGTCAGATTTAACAGAACTTTTTACTTGGACATGCTCTAGATGCTATGGTTTGACCAAGGTGTTGAAAATATCACTATGAATGTTAACTTGTTAAACTTGGTATCCAAGTTAATTTTGAATCGCTTTAATGATTCTGTATTTGATCCCTTGATCTAATGATCTTTTGATGGAAACAGGGATTTGAAATTATAGAGTTGGTGGTTGATGTTCAACATTGCTTACAGGTGGACTCTCATTACTATTAACATGTTCCTTTAACTTCTAGAATTTGTTCATTCTCTTCAATTTCCCTTTGCATTCATAAAAGTTGTTCTAATATCTAATTCATTATGACTATCTGATTCAGGGGTTCGTTGGCAAATCAAAGGATCCCGATGCCATTATCATTGCTTTCAGAGGAACACAGGAAAGCAGGTGGGATATTATTCCTGCCTAAATTCATTTCCTTGTGGCGTTATAGGCTCACCATATTTCTTGAGGAACTGGAAAGTTGACCTACCGAGTTGGTGTGCTTAGATATGATACAGTGACAGTTATGCATAGATGTGGGGAAAATTTAGGAGCGAGAAAGAATTTCTGTTTGTGTTCAACTGTTCAGAGAATTTTTTTATCAGTTTACATAACAGTTTTCCATGAACAGCCTTTACCATGCATGAGTATGGAGGCTTAGAAAATGTATTTAGTTGGATTAACTTTGCTAGCAATTTGTGATTCAAATAGAAACATTCATAAACTTGTCATTTGGATTTTATTACGGTTCTTGAAATAGTGTAAATGATTGTTTTATTGGGTTTTCATGTTTTAGACTTCAAACGTTGGTGATTGTTTTGTTTGCTTGTTAACAAAGCATATGTTCTCATTTATTGATTCATTAAGAGAGTCAGGGCAAAACTTTTTTGATTGGAAGAAAATATTTTGTCATTAAGAGCATGTATGCATTCAAGTTAGTTTAATCCTGTTGTGATGTTTGCTTTACTTTTGGGACAATTTAATTTATATTCTGAGCTGATGGGTACATTAAATTTTGTGTACAGCATACAGAATTGGGTTGAAGATTTATTTTGGAAGCAGCTTGATATAAATTATCCTGGCATGTCTGATGCAATGGTGTGCACTGCTAAATTTTAAATCTTAATTTACATTCTGTAGTAGAGGATGGCAGTTTTGATATATCACCATTTGGTTCAGGTACATCTCGGATTCTATCATGCATACCACAATACAACATTGCGACCTGCAATTTTAAAAGCTCTAGAAAGAGCAAAAAGGGTGTATGGAGATACTAAAATTATAGTTACAGGGCATTCAATGGGCGGAGCAATGGCTTCGTTTTGTGGACTTGATTTAGTGGTAATTGTAATCTAGCAGTCTTTAATCTTGATTACTGCAGTTTTTATGGACATTCTTTTTGACTGATTTTTATAACTAATTTTGCTGGAGGATATTTAAATTCCTGTGGAGTTGTTAGTTGTAAAATTCAATTTGAAGAGGGAAATTTTGTTCCGTATGCTAAGTTATTGAAGCTTGTAAGTAAGTGTTCTTGGAATAGAACCAATCAAAATTAGTCAAAAAGAAACAAAACTGTCAGATTGAATTGGTTTCATTCATGATTTTGGTCAGTTTAGAGAGCTTTTAGGGGATTTCCAAATTTTGAGAATCGGCCCAGGCTGATTTGTTAATACATTTTAACTCTTCACGTGATATAAAGTCCTGTCCTAAATTTTTATGTTATGTGCATTAAGATACTTCATAGACAGCCCATAACTTTTCAAAACTCGATATATCCCTCAAAAACAAAGATTTCTGACAAAGTCAGTGAATAACTATTATTTTTAATGTTTTGTGTGCATACGTGGGATGTATTTAAGTTTCTCTATAAACTATGCATTGATAAAGAACGGACCATGGCTTGAGATAGAAATGAATTGATAACTTATGGGATGGTTAATTTCCTGACTTTAAGAGTATTGTCATGAGGTACATTATCATACTTCTCTCCTGATGATTTTCCTACCATGCAAGGGACAAGTACTTACTTGCTTTCCCGCATATGTCTACAGGTCAATCAAAATGCCAAGGACGTACAGGTTATGACATTTGGACAACCTCGCGTTGGCAATGCTGCTTTTGCATCTTACTATAGTAAACTTGTACCCAATACAATCCGAGTCACAAAAGGCCATGATATGGTTCCACACCTGCCTCCATACTATTATTATTTCCCTAGGAAGACGTATCACCACTTCCCGAGAGAGGTAAAGATTGGCTGAATGAATTGAAAAACTTGTTTGAACTTTTAAATAATATACTTTTACAAATTAATTTTTCATTAAAATGATTAATTGTGATAGTTTAGTTTATTGATATTATAATCTTAAATAATGAATCAGTAATACTAATAATTGGTTTCTTATCCAAAATGACCAAATTGGAGGAACTTTGTAATATGAAAAGTGGAAGATGTGTTAGACTTGTAGGATTGGTGAATAATTTTTCATTCTCCTCTCAATTAATTCCCGAACGAGGGGATTGTTAAATCTAGACCTTAACCTTCTCTCCCTTCTCCACTTTTCTAAACATACCCAAGAGCTCCAAGCAGCGTTTGTCTAACAGTTAGCAAGTGATATGACATTGAAAACAGTGTTGTTGTCTTGAATTGTAATGACACATTTGTGTTAGTGCTTGTATTTGGTATGACTTATTTGTGACACCAAGCTCTCGTATGCCTTCTCAATCTGTATTTTGGCCGCTTCGAAAGGCCACATTGTCTTGGCTATGTTCTATCTTTCTTGGTTGGGGGTGGGCAAACTGTAAGTTATTCTCTAGTTGGTCATGAAATTTAAGAAATTAGTTTGGACTGCAGGTGTGGCTTCATAACATTGGATTAGGAAGTCTTGTTTACAGAATCGAGCAGATTTGTGATGGAACCGGAGAAGATCCATCTTGTAGCAGGTAAATTGTTTTGTTTTTTATTGAAAGTTTTGCTTCCATGTAGGATCAGATAGATGATATAGAACCAATAAAGTCATGCTTTTCTTTCTATTTTAGTCTTATGATGGGTGGGAAGAACTGCTAGCTATAGCTTTGGTCCTATGAAAGAGGTTATTCTCAATTAAAAAAGCTGCTCAAAATTTATGTTATCTTGTGCAGGTCAGTAAGTGGGAATAGTATCTTAGACCACTTATATTATTATGGTGTTGAAATGGGTTCTGGAGAGCCAGGGACATGCAGGATTGTGATGGGTCCTCAAGCTTCTAATAATAGCATCACAGATCCAAATGGAAACATCTTCTTGTCTAGAGATCCTGCTTCTCCCCTTCAAGAATTGCGTTCTGAGTTTGATAATCAGGGAAAAGGGATTAGTGCTGAATGAATCAATTATGGAGGAATTATTGTTCTGATTTATTCTTTCGGCAGGGTCCCAAAAGGCTTGAGCCACAAAGAGGATATGGCTTCGGACTTGAGGGCGTTTATGTATATAATTATCCGATCTTGTACATATAATTCTTCATCTAATTTAAAGATACAAATTCTTTAAGTCTGATAAATCTTTAGTCATGGTATTGACTTGTTCATTCTCATTCTTGTAAATCTTTAGTTGGTAGCTTCACTTTCTTTTTCCTCATGCGGATTGTTGGTGTGATGGAAGTTACGCCATTGACTTTGCCATTTGCTGCTAAATGTTACTCTTATGTTTGCCAATGGTTAATACATCATTTTGAATCCCCGAAAGAGAAGAAATAAAGGAAGAAATTGAATAGTTTCACATTTTTGTAGAGCATTACAATTTTAAAGTGAAACAATGGAAATAGTACAATAATGCAAATAAATGAAAGACACCAAGTCAATGAATGTCAACTCCAGCTAGTCTTAATCTCTTCATTTTGTCATCAGTTTGCCTTCTCATCTTCTTTGCTCAAATTGTTTTCTTTTTGCTCCTGCATCAATAACATGATTTCTTATATAGTTTTCTTTCTCACAAAAAGGACTATTAGATTACTAAAAGGGTAAAGCAAATTTTTTTTACCTCAGCTTTCAAATCTTTCTCTTCACCCTCAGAGGCTGCAACATTTATTATGTCTTCTGGGGCTTCTTCCTTGGCCACAGTCTCTTCCTTTACACTCACTTCATCTGTAGACCATGCAAGACCAAATTCAGATTAAAAGTCAGAAATAGACTCTGATGTAGATCCTTCAGAGAATGCTCAGAAGTTTGACTTTTTTCTAATTAAAAGTCAACAGAAAGGGCATTAAATATAACAATACCATGTGATATTCTCATGTAAGAGATTTAAATCTGATTATCACAATTTCTCAGGGCACCATAAATTGACATACCTATCAATTCACCATTCTTGTTCTCTTCCTCAACAGGAGCATCATCATTCACTTTCTGATCATTCTCGTTCAACTTCAAGGCACCATCTTCCTCAGAAACTTCCTTTAGAACAAGTCCCTCTTCCCCATCACCAACTTCCTTGTTCTTTGTCTCTTCTTCCTTAACTTCTTCAACATCTGTTTTCTCAGTTTTGTTCTCAGGCTCAGCAGCAGCAGCAGCAACAACTTCTTCGCTCTTCTTCTCTACCACCTTTTCTTCTTCCACATTTCCATTATTCTCACCTGCAACAACAAGGTCATCCTTCTTTTGTAATACTGTCTCTTCTGGCACACTTGTTGCATTTTCAACTTTTCCTCCGACAACAACCTCTTTGACAACGTTGTTGTTACCATCTTTCTGTACTTCTTCCCCTGAATTCACATTCCCAACATTATTAACATTAACATTATTAATGTTGTCGTCGGCTTTAGTTTGTGCCCCTGTTTCTTGGTCCTTGCAATTGCATTTGACACTGGATTTCTTGCGCTTGAGGACAGTATTTCCTGAAGCAACGACATCGTGCTTGGATTTCCCGCAACCCATTTTTGATTGATTGCAGGAAACACAGGCACAATGAATGAAGAAGAAGAAGAAGAAGAGGAGGGAAGGTGATGAGAGATATTTTGGTGCAGAATCTCTGTGGCTTTTTATATGGAGAGGAGGAATGATTGTTGAATATTTGTTTATGTTGTTATGGTTTTAGCAAAAGATCGTTGGCATTCATGGTTGTAATTTGGTTTCATGATTTGGGGAAGGACCTTTTTTCGGGTTTTGATTGGAGATGAGACGATGAACAATGGAAACAATAATGTTGGGTTATTAGGCGCGTTGGTTGCAACTGTTGAACTATATTTGTTAAACTAACGGCTAATATTTGAATACTTAAAGCAAGGAAAAAGAATCAGTTTCCTCACCGAAAGCTACTTAAATCTGGACTGTCAAGATGAGATTGTAAGGTTTAGATTTGATTTTTTCTTTTTATTTTTTTAAAATAATTATTTTAATTAGTAGAAAATCTGAAATAAAGATAATTTCTTAACTAATATTTTTTCAAAAAATGATTTTTTTAATTAAAAAATCATTAATTTAAAAATATTAAATCTGAACCAATCAAAGCATTATATATGGATAAACTAGTGCCTACTGAAACTGGGTTCCCTCAAAGCAAAAAACTTCTTGTGACAAGATATTATTAACATTTGGGTAGAATATATATGGATAAGAAAATTGTTGATGAATCGTGGAATGAAAAACTGCTAGAAAACTGTAGTGCTTTTTTTTTTTTTTTTAAGGGAGAGTCAACGGAAAAAATACTAATTAAAATCAGGGTTAATATTCCTGCACTGCAAATTTTTTTTTGTCATATTTATATAAAAGTGGGTGGGTTCTATTAATATTTTTTCTCCCTTCTCTTTACAATGCAGAAAAAATATTTCTACAGTAAAAATAGAAACATTAAACCCTAAAAATAAAGAATAAATGTCTTAAGAATACACTTATGAAGGGGATCTTCTAAAATCTAAACTATTTGTCTATCCCTCAAAAATAGGGAGAAAATAATCCTTAAATATGTATCTCCCTCTTGTTCCTCTCTACGTCAAGATTGTCAAGAAATCTATTTTTCAATAAAAAATAAATTATATACGAAATGAAAAAGTTATGCCATTAAGATTGGTATTATATAGAGTAAGAGAAATGGAGAATCAATAAAACATGAGTTTTAGAAAAGGAGTAAGGAAAAAAGATTAAAGCATTAAGTTGAGATATTTTTTCAAGGTCCTTCTACATTCAGAATGGACAATAAGGCAATTAATGAAATTCTTCTTGCATGTATCAACATTAACATTGTTTAAGGATGCAAAAAATATTGAAGCAACTTGAGTAATCCATGGCAGTATCAATCTTAGATAGGAGATGAAAAAAGACGACGACCCCATTTCACCCTCCTGAATAATTTGGATGAAAAAAGACCAGGATCCTATTTCACCCACCTGAATATTTAGATTTCATTTAAGAAATCTATTTTGAAGATTAGCAGTGGAAGATTCGGAAAAACAAATTGGAAGCATTCATATCTTACTTTGAAGATGAAACTAAACATGGATATTCCAAAATAGCCAGAAGTGATACAAATAAGATGCTATTAGATGGATATTCATTGGGAGTTATCTTCATCTTTAGTTTCAGGTCCTGCACGTGCTACCTTTGTCTTTCTCACTCTCTAAACCTTTGTCTATATATTTGTATCCTCATCATTTCTTGCAAATGTGGCAATATGCCAATATCTAGCATTTGATCGTGAATCATCCCTATTCAATAAGCCACTCTCTCATAGTAAATGTCAGTTTCTTTATCATGCCAGAAAATAGTCTAACTCCCACAGTTATGGATTCACGCAGACGCAAGTGTGGAACTTTTTTTTTGGATAATAAAGTGTGGAACTTCATAACTCTGCATTGCAACTGTTTGTTAAAATGCCCATAAGGATTTTCCCATCTCTGAAATTTCATTGGCTGATCGTTCGGTGATACCACCCTCTCTCTCTCCCCTCGTTTCTGTCATGCTACCATCATCACCTTATACAAGGATTATCCTCATCTTCTCTCTCCCAACAAGTTGCTTTATTAACATATTCGTTCACAATAGTTTTTATCGCATTCACTGATCATTGAATTCTTTACAATAAAATATTGGGATAAAGAGGATGGTACTACTAGCTTCAACTTTGAGGATCTAGACAAGCCAGAGTTGCAAACATTTCTATTTTAGGACACTCCATTCCATTCGTTGCCTTACCCTCTCAGGCAGGCAGAGAGCTTTTTGCCCCGTCCTCTCTTTCAAAATCCATGGAAGGCTATGACATTGAACGTCTTGGTTTTGGGAAGATGGGATATGGGTACTTCTTCTTCTTCTTTCACCATGATTTGGCTTTTACTTTCACTGAATTTAGCACTTAATTTACTTTGTTCACTTTCTTGTGGGCGTGTTCAAACTTCAAATAGGTGCAAGCACTATAGGAGAAGATGCAAGATTAGGGCACCTTGCTGCAACGAACTGTACTCCTGCCGTCATTGTCATAACGAGGCAACGGTATTCCTTCGTTTTCTCATATTTGCATCTTAAAAATATATGCATTTTGTGCCTTTGAACTGATGTGGTTTAGTTCATGTTATTTCCTATGTGTTTTATAAGAGCATGCTGAAGAACCCCTTTGATCGACACGAAATGGTTCGTCAAGATGTGAAACAAGTAGGATAACCCCTGATTATATTTTACAATGTCCTGTTTTCCGATTAACATAAATTACTAAATAAGCTATGTCAGGTTGATGATAAGAACTAAGAAGACTTATTCTCTTTTGTACCTGTTGTTCCCATTTCAGGTTGTTTGTTCAGTTTGTGATACAGAGCAGCCTGTATGTTTTTTCGCCTTAAATCTTCGATCCTTCTTCTTTTTTGATAGTAATGTTATTAGGTTGTGTGTAATGATCAGGTTTTAAATCTGCTTTTGGCTTGTGTCTTTTCTAGGTTGCTCAAGTTTGCACAAACTGTGGCGTCAAAATGGGAGAATATTTCTGCAACAAATGCGAATTCTTCGATGATGATGTAACAAGTCCTTGAACTTCAGATTCTTGAACACGATGGATGTACTCGTTGTTTGTTTATGTTTATTATTTCTTTAAGAGATGAACTAGGCTGAGAAATGACAATGGCATGAAAACCTGGATTGCGATTGTTAATCTTTAACTTTTTTTCACAATGGCGCTGATACTTGCAGACGGAGAAACAGCAGTTTCATTGTGATGATTGTGGAATCTGCAGGTGCTTTACTTTGCGTGTTGTAGTATATTTATATCTTCCATTATGTTCTCACTTCTGTCACCTGAATATATATGACTTTCTCAGCAACTAATTTTGGTGATGTAATTTATGAAACTGGAAACAGAATTGGAGGTCGTGATAATTTTTTCCACTGCAACAAGTGCGGTATGTATCCATCACCATACAGCCATTTGTGACTTACGGTTTCTTTGGTATCAATATTAGTATTTATTTGCATTAGGCTAATGTGCAACTTTTTTAATTACACATGTACTGAAACTCAGCTCTGTATCCTTTACTTTTGCAGTGTTTGTTACTATAATTTCATCTAAAAAGTTCTCGAGTCATAATATCTGATAGAATAAAATGAAAACCATTATAGAACTTACATATATTTACAGATTCACTCCTCGTTTTATCATTTTTTGTCTGCCTTACCTACAAATCTCCCAAGATTAGTTTTTGCATTTGGAATCTGTGATTTTAGCTGGTTAACGTGTTCTAGTTTATTTTAGCACTCCATATAGTTATAGATTCATAGTTTTTTCTGCAAGAGTTCTTTTTATTTTTTAGCATCCCTACTGATGTGATGTATGTATTAGCAACTTGCAATTTTTATGATTCCATTTTGTAAGGCCGAAGCTAGAGGTGATTATTAATCTAGAAGGCAGTGTACAAATACAATAATCTAGTTACAAAAATGATTATTTCACTGGCATGGATATCCGTAGTGAAAAAGGTTTTGTAAGCTGCAGGGTCTTGCTATTCACTTGGTCTACTTGATAATCATTTATGCGTAGAGGACTCCATGAGACATCACTGTCCTATATGTTATGAGGTTTGTAATTTATTACTTCCCTTTTTTTTTTCCCGCATAATTCGTTTTTGTCTTTGGTAATAAACCACTTGGTATCTAGTATTACTAACTTATTCAGATTTGTGGTAGAGCATATGTTTTTCTTCAATCTCATAATATACTGATTGGACTTCATTGTACAGTACCTTTTTGATTCAGTGAAGGACACTACCGTTATGAAATGTGGTCACACAATGCATTATGAATGTTTCCAAGAGATGATAAAACGTGAAAAGTGAGTCATCTGAAATGTACTTTCCATTTTCCTGCTTATTCTGGTTTCAGACTCGAATTCTTTAATCCCAGACAGTCCAAATCTTACTGATTGTTTTTTAAACTCAGCTTAAAAAGAACTTTTTTTGATGTGATGATGACCCAGGTATTGTTGCCCCATATGCTCCAAGTCAGCCATTGACATGTCCTTGATGTGGAAGATGATTGACGAAGAGGTATCTCATTAGATTTAAAGCACATAGATGCTTAGACTTGTTTTGTAGGTTTCTATATATAGCACACTATAATTTGGTCAAGAATCAAGAATAGCACAATATGTCTCTCTGATTTACTTACTTTCATGTTATATCTCAGATAGAAGCAACTCTCATGCCTGAAGATTATCGCCACAAGAAGGTAACCTCAGTCCATTCAAACACCTTCCTCCATTTTTCTTCATCTCACAACATTTATTTTTCACCTTTTGAGCTGCGGAAGAAGATCTTAATATGTGGTGCTGAACTGTAAAGGGTAAAAAAGTCCCTTTCTTTTGCTTTCATCAGAAAATCTCATCACAAATGCCTTAAAAGTGGCACGTTTGAGTTGAAAATCACCTGCTTTCCAAAAGATTAGTCATGAAAAGTACTTGCCCTTGGGGCTTGTTTGGCATCATATAAAGTGATGCCAAAGTGACTTTGGCCCAACATGTGATGTTTGCGATGACTTATGAGAAAATGTGCTTTTAGGCCAAAAGGCAAGTTAAAACTAAAGCAACTTTTTCTAGCTTTTTTAAAATTTGAACTTCAGAAACTGACTTTTCAATATCATCTAAATAAGTTTATGTCAAACTAACCTTTTTTATAAAAGCTTATCCAAACATAAATTACATTATACTAATTAACTTCAAATCCAACTTTAGTTTGTTAAAAGTCACTTTTGTCCACGTTAATCCAAACAAACCTAAGAAATACAGTTTTTTTGGGTCTCTAGCATGGACAAGGACAAGCAAAGACACCATGCTCTGAAGAATATGAATAAAAGAGCAATCTTTGCATCTGATAGTTGAATATGACATATTAAGATTATTTAAAGTCAGAAGAATTCTCAGATTTTGTTGATACACTTATTTTCTTCACTGCATATATGACAGGTTTGGATACTGTGTAATGACTGCAATGACACAACGGAAGTATACTTCCACATAGTAGGACAAAAATGTGGGCACTGCAGATCCTATAACACTCGTGAAATTGCTCCCCCTGTTCTTCCTCAATGATGACCTCATTGTTATGTTGCAGATTTGTTCTTATTGGAACTAATACAGCATCATGATTTATAGTCTTGTATTCTTCCTCCATGGAATGGAGTGATTGATTGATATCAAAATCTTGTTATTATTATACATAAGACGGAAAACTGTTTCCCTTTAGTATGAGCTTGCAACGAGTAATTGTTTTGTAATTGTATCTCCTCCAAGTGATATGGATTGAACCGACACGAGATGTTGGGTTGAGTAGTTGAAATTCCCATTTAATGGATACTACCTCCAGTACAGTTTATCTTAAAGGTTAAATGTAAGACTTATTTTTCATATTTGTTAATATTTTCTTAATTTATAGCGTTTGTTGCTTCCCAATAATAATCAAATAAGAAAGAGATAAAAGGAATTAAGAAAGACGATTGGAGTGTTTGAGAAAAACTATTTTATATCAACGAACTTAGCTATCTTCCTTAATTTAATCAAATTAGTTAAATAGGTCTTACATTAGGAACCATAAAAACTACTCATATTACATAAGTTATAACAACATCCTGATTCACTTACAATCAGTAGTAAGGATTACATTAAAGAAAACCTAGAAAATCTTCTTCTTTTTTTAGTTGGGGACCGAATGGTCCCAGGCAGGGTCGAACCCTGATACAGGGGCACAAGGCCAGACACTAGCACTTAAGGCCAGCTAACATGCCACTGCGCTACCCAAGGCGCTGGCACCTAAAAAATCTTCTAATCCCCATTCCCACACGTCATGATCCATCATCTTCCGTAGTAATTTTAATTTTGTAATGTTAAATTAAATTAATTAATAAAAGGTATTTTAGAATATTTGAAAAAATTGAAGGTATATCAAAGCATTATACTCTAAAAGTAATTATATTTTCTTCTTTTTGTCATCTCTTTCAAGGATGGGAGGCACTGTCGCCGGCACAGACCTTATGTTAAGAAGCAATTTTTAACTTCCACAAACACTGGACATAACCTTTTCTTCTTTGTTGTAAATTAAACCTCGAGCTTACCACAATTATATTTGGGGTTTAAACTTCTCATGTTGCATGAGAAGAAGAAGTTTCTTACACACATGAAATGGTGGGATCCACATCTTTAAAAAAAAAAACTCAAACACGGAAATCGAAGTATTGACATGAGGATACACTCTTCCTACAATATGAGAAGTGTATTTCCCATTATATATTGTTAGATTAATATTAATGGTTTATATTTAATACCACCCATCCTTAATATAAAATCTAATTTGTAGGGCAAGACTAAGTAATACACCTTTCGGTCCTAAATATAAGATAAAGTTAACTTTTTTTAAGAGATTAAGAAAATTAAATAAGTTTCTTAATCACATGATTGTATCCTTAGATTATATATCAGTTTATTAGTTAAACTAAGTAGTTTGAAAAAAAGATAAAAATAAAAATAAATCTTATGGTCATAGGAAGTAGTTCCGTATGAAACTGGCAAACCCCATAGAAAAACCTTATCAACAAATGGATTGGAACTAGAAGAGAAACGTAGCTATCACATAACCTTTATAAAAATAACTTGTTTCCGTGTCAAACTTTGCATAACTCCTTTTTCTTGTCTAGCATTTGTGGATCACATTCTTCTACTGGGAGAAAATTATTTGATAATATGTCTATCCAAAATTAAGAAACTATTAGAATTTAGAAGACACAAGCAAGTGATATATGAAATTGTCGCTCAATATTTTGAAATGCATACTCTCTCTCTGTTTTTTCCCCCTCCTATTTCTTTATGTTCCTCTGGAGTCCATGTTCTATTTCTGGTTAGTCTGCATGTGAATGTAGCGTGATGATATTACGTTTGAAGTTGTCATTTTCTTGTTTTCTCAGTTTTCCTGTTATGGCTCTGCGTCATAGTTAGTGGCCACTTTTGTTGACTCGTTTCATTTTATGTTCATATTTGCAGCCGAAATAATAGGCGTTCCATGCTGTCCTTTTCAGAGCTCGAAGACTTGGAGCTTTTCCACCTTCCAATTACTGTCGGTAGTTGTATGAAAAGTTTGACTTTATGACATAATTTTTATATATGTCAATATTTTTCTAATTTACCACAATAATCAAAGAGAAGAGAGAATAGAAGAATTAAAGAAAATAACTAGGTGTCTTAAAAAATACATGTCATATTAACTAACTTTCTCAATCTAATCAAATTAAGTAAATATGTCTTATATTAAGAAGTAGAATAGTAATAAGTTGAGAAGAAGATCTGGATTAATGAACATGAATCCAATCTGACTATTTAATTTATTTATAGCTTGAAACAACGAAACCCAACACACAAATATTGATAATTAAAGAGCCCTGAGGCCAGGAATGAGGAGAAGGAGAAGGAAAGAGAGAGATCCAAGAAGAGAGAAGAGAGAAGCAACAGCAACTTGGTTGCAGAATCTGGAGAAGACATTGCAGACTTTCTGCCATCGAAGATGGGAATTTCCATGGAAGCCTATAATTCCCACAGCAATGGTGGCTCCACAGGCTGAGAACAACAATCCCACCATTATTGCATCCATCACTCTCACCACTGTTGCTAATGCTCTGTTTCTTCTCTTTCCAACCCCTGCTACTGCAACACTAATCCCTGCATACCCACTTGCTATTGCATTCACCACCACAAAGTACCTGCATGTTTATCCAATGTTAGTGTTCACCATCCGTACAAGTCAATTTGGGACTAAAAAGAGTCCTTTTGATGTTTGGTATAGCTTTAGGAGCAACCAAAATTCACTTTAAAGTTGAAGCAATTTTTTCTAACTTTGGACTCTTCTTAAATTTGAATAATATATCATTTAAATATGTGTATGTCAAACTGACTTTTTCAATAAAAGTCTATCTAAGTATAAATCACATTATACTAATTTACTTACTCCAACTTCAATTTAAAAAAGTTGAGATAAAAATCACTTTTACCAATGTTGATCAAGGCCATTGACAAAAAATCAACTTTAACTTACTTTTGGTAAAAAAAAAAAAAGAACTATTTGTGTTCAACGCTATATCAAACATCATTTTAGGCTTCAATCAGTTTTGATAAGCTAAAGACCATGCCAAGCAAAGCTGAAGCAAACTAGGAAGAGAGAGGACTTACACAAAAGCAGACAAGTAATGGTACTTAGAAGTAACAGGAACATTGATAGTTGGTAAAGTATCCACAAGCTTCACACCAATCACCTTGGTCTGCTTATCCACACCAAGCAAAACAGCAGCCACAAGAGTGAACACCAACCCTAAAACCCTCAACACCAAATCACAAACTCTCACTTTCTTACTCTTATCATTGTACCCAACATTCACTCCAACTTCCCCTGCTTTGCTCATCTCCATGTTTGATTCTCAAGTTGTGATGATGAAGAAGATGGGAATATGGGTAATGTCTTAAATAGACTGAGAGGGATGGTCCTATGTGTTTAAATATTGAAGCAAAGACTTATAAGGCATTAATGGCGGAAATCAAGACAAGAAATACCAATCCATCATCACATTAGGTGTCGCCAACGAATTCCTACTACAACACTTAAGTGCTTAACCATCAACTGTCTGCTTTAGATATTAATGAATTATTATTCAATATCTCAGCTAACTTATCATAAAAAAAGAAAATGACGTGAGGAATATGAAAATGATCTCTACTAGCCACCCTAGATTTTAGGTGATGTGGTTTGTGAGTTCCAATCCTTGCATGTCATCATCATATTTAATGAAGCAGATAAAGCACAACTTCTGTATTGCTGGCATCGAATTTTCTTATACTTCTCTAGTTCTATTTACAGGGCAAGATTATAAGTGTTTTTTTTTTTTTGTCTTTAATATAAATCACTTCATTGAATTAATATATGAATGCGAATCCTTAGAAATGGCTTATAAGTAAGATCAGATGAACAATTACCGCAGTTTGCTAACTAAAAAATTCCTTAGAAAAAGATTTAAGGCACCCTCTAAATATGTCCTAAATTAATTTTTTTTCACTTTTATCTTATTAAAAATGTGTTTGAAAATATAATGACCCTGCAAAATTAGCAACGAATATTAATTATCTTGCGAGTAACTTATATTTTGAATTAAGTCATTCTTCTAATAGCGTCTTATATTGTGGATAAGATGGAATATACTTTATGAAATAATGGTAAAGTTTCTCTTATTTACTTTTTTTGGTCCTTATTATAAGCTATTCCTTCTGGTCTTTATTATAAAGCACTGTACTAATTAACAATTCTCACAAACCAATAAAAACAGTTAAAGTCAATAAAGTTAGCCTACAATTTAAGTAACTTCTAATAGTACCCCTACTAATTGCATTAAACTCTAATATCATATTAATGATTACTTTCACCCACTATCCTTATTTATTAGGGGTAAAAAGAATAATTAATGCTCCAACTAAGTATTATTGGTTCAAAGCCAAAAAAAAGTTAAGTTTTTTGATCTGTTATTTTTATAATTCACTTGCTAATTTTAAGGAGCATTAATTTTTTCCCCCATATATGATCATATTTAATAAGTATAGTGGGATAGAGTATAATAATCAATACAATATTAATATAAAATTAAAGTTCACTATAGTTAATAAGAGTAATATTGAAAATCACTTAAATTTTGTGACAAATTTAATATTTTTAATGGTTTTTGTTGATACATCTGAATAAGCCAGAAGCAACTTATAATAAAAATAAAAAGGAAGTACCTTATACTAGTTGTACATCACAATTCACAGCATCACTTAAAATAAGTTAACACGGGTAATTATGAAGGAGGTGGTGAGGTGGGTGGTGAGTGAATGTCTCATGGGGATCATGTTAGTTATATCATTAATACATAACTAGATTTTTCAATATTTCAATCCAATGTTGGATGTCTCACTCTCACACCAACTATTCGTACTTCATAGCTTATCAATTTTTAGATAAGATTAATTATTTAATCTTTATAGTTTCATCGAGTTTGTAACTCAATCTTTACATTTTCATTGGGTTAATGCCACATCATAAGTGGACTCCAATTATTTTGTTTAGTCTTTTCTGTAAAAAAAGTTTCACCTTTTTTCAATGACGGATTTAGGGGGGCTAGGGGTGACCCCCGCCCCCCTAATATTTTTTAAAAAAAAATTATGTATGTATGTATGTATATGTATATATGTATGCATGTATGTAAATAAGGAGATATTTTTCTTTTTTTGCGGTTTGTTTTAATATTTCGACTACATACAAGAGAAACTTATTATATATAACTTGCTTATTTTTTGTCTTAATATATAATAGTTTCATATAATCTTGATTGTCTTTAGTCCTTAACTTTTGAGTTTGAAATTGTCATACCTTAATAAAATATAAGGAGATATCTACATGTATATACAAGCTTAATAAGCTAAGCCTATTTGATTCTATTGTCTTTTATCATTTGTATTTTAAAAATCTAGTTAATACTCCTTCGGTTTTAAATATAAGATGTATTTACCTAATTTAGATAGATTAAGGAAGTTGGTTAAGTAAGTTAATTTGACATGTATTTTCTAAAATACCTTAGTCATCATCTTCCCTAATTTTTTTCATTCACCATCTTCCTTGATTATTGTTAACGAATATGAAAACTATGTCTTATATTTAAGACAAAAATCAACTCCCTAAATATTTTTTATATTACAAATTGGAGGGAGTAATTTGTTGGAACCATAGTCCATTCTTGGTAGATTAGGGCGCCCAAACCCAATGCAAGTGGAGCTATTATGTGATAAATTTCTTTTAATTTTTTATATATTAGACCTGTATTGTATTTCAAGTATTTTTATTTATGATATAACATTTTTTTATTTTCACCCCCCGTCCTTAAAATTCTTGGCTCCGCCCCTGCCTTTCTTACACACTTGCTATCGTTTTCTCTCTGATTCGACGTCACGACCTTAGCTCCTCCACCTCTTTTACTCCTTCACCAAAAATCTCCATAGACAATTAAGGACTGGGAATTGAATTTAAATATTATAAATCAAGATTTTAAGGGAGTTAAATTTAAATTTTTTCTTGTTTAACTTCTAGGGAGAATTCTAGATAAATACCTTTAAAACCCCCAAAGGTTTGTTAACATTTATAGAGGATATAAAGGTGACAGAGATCAAATTGAGATTTTAAAATGTTGATGAATTTACCATTATTTCCTCTCTTCTTCTTTCTCTCTCTTCACCCTCTCTTCCTCTTCCTCTTCCCGCCGCCATGGCAACGCCACGAGGCTTGCTAGCGACGATGAAAACCCATGAAAGCTCCACAACGAGATCGAGACCAAGCTCCAGAAAAAATGGTTGTACAAGCCCTCTCCCTCTCCCTCTCTCACCTCTGTCTCCTTTAGTTGAAGGTCGAAGCTCGCTAGCGACGGTGAAGATGGAAGTTATCCCTAGCGAGGAAGAGAAGCAAAGGTAGAGGAAGGTTGAAAGAAGGAAGCTAGGAGGCTAAGGAAGAAGAATGTGAACAACAAAACGAACTTAGGAGGATGAGGAAGAAGAAGGTGAATAGTAAAACGAGTTTCACAAAAATCGTGATGGGATTGACAAATTTAGTAACGGTTTTGACAAGAATTGTAATGACTTTAACAAAAGCGTTTGCTGACTTGCATGTTTTTGTCAAAATCATTACTAAATTTGTCAATCTCATTACGAATTTTGGTGAAATGCCACAAATGTAGGTGAATCCTAACTTGCATGCTTTCATCAGTAAACGTTTTTTTCAAAACCATCACTGAACTTGTTAATCCCATTACAAACTTTGTGAAACTCGTTTTACTGTTCACCTTCTTCTTCTTCAACCTCCTGAGCTCGTTTTACTGTTCATCATCTTCTTCCTTAGCCTCCTGGCTTCTTCCAACAACACCAATTTCAACCTTCCTCCACCTTCATCTCTCTTTCTCGCCAGAGACAACTTTCATCTTCACTGTCGCTAGCGAGCTTCGACCACCACTCCGCCATCACCTTCCTCCATTTTTTTCCATTTACAATTCAGACTAGGGGAGCGCCGCGGACACTCGAACCTTGGAGACCTTTATCTTCCACCATTTTTACTTTGCTTTACCTCCACCTTCCCTCCACCATTATCATCACATTCGCTTCACACACACACACAGAGGATGAGGAGAGAGAAAGAATATGTGAGGGATATTTTAATAAAAATATTTGTATTTCAAAATCTCAGATTCCTCTCAATCACCTCTATGTCTTTTTAATGTTTTAATAGACGTTTTGGGTTTTTGGAATTTCATATGGTATTTATGTGAAATTTTCCCAAACTTCTATTTATCGGAGTATTTTTTTTTTTTATCGTTGTAGATTAAATTTTTAAATTAATTATAAATAAATAATTTATTTGTTTGATAATATTTATAAGTAATTACCGGGGCCCACGCGACGACGACTTGGCTAGGATTAAAAGTGGAACTCAATTTCTAAGGGTCATCTAAGGCGACATGTCGTATTAGTCTCTCTTTTCAGGCTCTCTTCATTTATGGCACTAAATATCATCTTCCTTTTGTCATATGAAGTCAACCAAATTAAATCAATTGGTGTAACTTGTTTTATAATCGAACAATTTATCTCTAAAATTCATTATTTAAAAAATGAAATTATCAAGGCATATTTAAAATGAAATGGAGTCTATTTATTGAGTATCTATACCTACATGGTATAAATATAATGATTTGTGTTAAAAATACATGGATGCACGTTTGAATAGCATCTTCTACCGTCAATTTAAATATATATATTTTAAATAACATATGTATACTGTTTTTCTTCACCATTAATGAATTGTTTAGAAGCATGACAAAATTATAACATTCTGATGAGACTGAGAAAAAAATATTAATAAAGTATATCATAGTTACCAATTGCTAACTTAAAAGATATCATTGTTTCAAGGAATTAAAGTGTCAAAAATTCCCTAAAATTTGACCAAAACAAAATTCCCTATAACGACTTCAATATTATTCTCCTATATATTTTTTGTCATGACTTTCTCATTCTTGGGCTTTTTCATATTCAGTAAAATAAGCATGTGGGCTTGTTCTTTCAAGCCCAATATGGAACCCATTGTTTGTTTTAGGTGGATATTGTGTAAACTTCCCAATTCCCATCAATATGTACAAAAAAAATCCAAAAAAAAAAAAAGGTTAAGTAGCAAATCTACCCTGTAAGTATGCTTAGGAGCAATATTGCCTCAAAATTTTTTTTGGTCTCAATATTACCTGGGAGGTATAAAAACGTAGTAATATTTTCCTTTTCCGTTAAAAAGTTAATGGTCAATGTCAATTTTTTAACGGTCAACGCTAGTTTTTTAACGGAAAATGACAACATTGCTACGTTTTTATACTTCCATGGTAACATTGAGAAAAAAAAATTAGGGTAATATTGCTCCGGAGCATATTTACTACTTAACCCAACAAAAATAAACTAAAATCATTGCGTGGAACCCAATAACGACTGTTTGCTCTGGATTTGATAAAATTGCCCTAATTTATAATGTTTATGTCTATTTTAGTACCTTAAAAAACTTAATGGTGCCAGAGATAGCCCCCTAATATAAAACATCATTATTAAAATTGTACCTTCACCGTTATTAGTTTTTTGAGATAGATTAATATTTATTGCTCGCAAGGGATAGTAGGGTGTTTTGAGTGTTTGTTACAAAGAAAGTCCAGTCAGCAACTCACTGGAATTGGACATTTTCCCTTATTTGAGGGAAGATGCTTTCCCTCCGAAAATGGAAGGAAAGCTGCCATCTTCCCAGGAAGATGGTTTTTCGACAGAACAATAAAATATTTTTTTAAAATATATTTTAGCAAATTTTTTTATTATTATTTTGAATTAATTTCTTTTGAGGGTAAAATAGACATTTCCTTACCAACTTTCTCTCTTCATTTTCTTCCTACCAAACAACTCAAGTCATCTTCCCTCATCTTTCAAATCTTCCTTTCCTTTCCTTTCCCTCCTCCAAAGTTCCTTTCCCTCCCCAAACTTTCTTTGTAACAAACGAGTCCTTAGTGTTTATTTGCAATAACGATTGAAGCCTTTTAAAATAGGTTTTTAATCGTGATTTACTGTACACGAGTAAGATATATAAGATAAGTCTTATCTGGATTGATAATATCTAAAACACTTTTAAGACCCAAAAGTGATCCCAAAATTTATTGCAGTAGAATGATCTGGAGTTATGTAAAGTGATAAGGATTGTATCCAGCGAAAATTCATGGACGAGTTAATTACGCATTTGACCATGAAACGATTGTTCAAGAAGCTACTTATGTCACATGAATATGACCAAAACCATATGATTTATGGTCAATTAAGATTTTTAAGTTAGGTATTTTTTTAATTATTAAAACCTATAATTTTGTTGCCAAACCCCTTGATATAATCCTAAAATTAACCACTCGTATAGCTGTTGTGTGTGTTTAAATAAATATTAAAAACAAAGTGTGGAGGTTAAGGAATTGACCCAATAAAAAAAACAGATGATTTCTTCTTTGTTACAACTTTCAAAAGAACAAGTCATTTGAAATGGTAAAAAAGAGAATTTTTTTTTTCCATTTTCCTAGCCAATATTTTTAAAATTTTTCAACAAATTTGCCGATTATTATCAATTAATTGTATGACGATTGAATAACTGTATTAAATATAGGGTTAAGGTGCAGATTTGCCAATCAACTATTACCTGAGGAGCATCTGACACAAAAAACAATTGAGGGGATCAAAATTACCAATCAACAATTAAAAAGTGAAAAAAAAACACCAAATAACTATTAAAAAAACAACTATCACAATTAAGTTAAAATATGAGGCACTGACGTAGGACGGTGGCGGAGACACTGGAGAAAAGAGCGGTTAAGCCTTATTGTTGGATAAGGCAAACACTAACAGAGATAGGACCCATGGGAGCAGGCGTTGTGGTAGCGACGGGTGCTGCTTGTGGCATCGGAGAGATGAAACCAAGGTGCAAGGCGCGTGCTGGTCGAAAGCTATGGACTGCTGGATGAGTTCAAGAGGGTGAGTGGAACACCCAACAACAATGGAAGCTTTGGAGACGTCGACGTCGCCGGCACTATGACAGTCAATGGAAGACAGAGACACGAAGACAGTGACGGGGTAATAGTTCGATGGCGAATCTGCACCAAATTGTGTTTTTTTTTTCACTTTTTAATTGTTGATTGGTAATTTTGGTCCCCTCAATTGTTTTTTGTGCCAGATGCTCATTGGGTAATAATTGATTGACAAATCTGCACCTTAACCCTTAAATATATAGACTATGGCTTTAAATAAAGATTAATAAATGATGGTTATAAACTTTAAATAGTACTTCCTCTTGTTCTAATTATAAGACAACATTTGGGAGTTGATCTTGATCCTAATTAAAAGGCAAAATTCTAATTTTTATCAATTTCTTCCAAAAATACCCTAATTGATACTTTCTCAATTATAATTAAACACAGTAATAATTTAATAATGCACTTATATGTTTTGTAAAGTGAGTAATGTTTGCCACTCATTAATATCATATACACCTCAATTCTACTGTTTTTTATTTTCTTAATAAAATTGAGCGATTTTTGTCATATTTAATAACGACATTACTATTAAATTATACTTCCGATCTCCAAGAGTAGACCGAAAGTTGTTAAGAGAGAAATATGACACCGAAGAAGGTGTGTGAAACGTAGGTGAGGTCCGACAAAGAACAAAAAGTCATATTAACTAGATGTCATTTAAAATTTTAAATAAGGGTTTTTTGGGAAAGCAAATATAATTATCTAATTTAACTATTATTCATAATCTCTCCAAAATTAGATAAATATATCCTATAATTAGGACCAAGTGAAATAATAATTAGTAAATGGTGGTTTATAACCATCTTTAAAAAAAAAAAAAAAATTATAGGAAATATATCCACTGTGTTGTATATATTAAAAGGAACATTTGTAGTATCGGTCAAAGCCTCAAAGGCACAATAAAGAGGATTAACATCACTATGTTTTCTTAATACATATGTTGATTATTATAATATTATTTGTATTAATTGATCATTTCAATTGATGAAAAAAAAATCGCCTATCTTATTGATTGACCAAACATGATTGAACATATAACTATTTTTTAGTGGAGCCTCATTAATTCAAACAAGTGGGCTTGTTTCATCATTTCTCAAAATGATTTTTTTATGGACAGCATGGTTTTTAAAATAATCAACATTAATATCAACTTATTAAAATAATTGATTCAAAAGTACTACTCTATCTATTATTATTACTCCCTCCAGTCCTATATTATAGGAGCAAATTTTAGAATTGGTTTTGGTCCTAATTATAAGAGCAAGTTTTAACATTTGTCAATTTTTTCCTATAATACCCCTATTTATACTTATTATTAGGAGCATTTATATATATGTGTGTACATATATATGTATATCTGTGTTTATGTGTGTCAATATATATATGTGTAGATATATATATATATGTGTGTGTGTGTGAACACACACACACATATAAACACACACACACACATATATATATCTATCTCTGTGTGTGTGTGTGTGTGTGTGTATGTATGTATGTATGTATGTACGTACGTGTACGTGTGTGTAGATATATGGGTGTGTGTCTCTATATATGTAGATAGGTCTATATGTATACACATATACACACACACACACACATACATGTTTATATAACAAGACCATTATTTCATTAGAAAGCGTGTGGAAAGGAAATTAGATCTATATGTATACACATGGCTATATAAAAAACAACTAATATACATATATACTAAACTAATATGTCATGGATGTCTAACGTAAGGTAAATTAGAAAAACTTATAATTAGGGCAACTTGTGTCATTTTAAATTTATATAAGGACATTTTAAGAAAATGAGTAAAATTAACTAATTTAACTCCTCTCCTTAATTTTCCCAAAATCGATTAAATAGCTCCTATAATTAGGACCGAGTATTATTATTTCGCCATGGGTAGGTAACCCTTCAATAAGTAACCCAACAACAAAATAAGAAAGAAAACATCAAACCTTCTAGAATGTTTTAGCTGTTGTACGCAATATGTTTTTCATATTGAATTTTTTAGTCACAAAACTTGATGCAAAATCTTAGGTTACGACATTAATCTTATTTAATCCTAGTTGTTATCCGTTACTACCTCTTAGTATTTGTATACCATCTATTTTAATGAAAAAATTAAACTGTAGTGTAGTTTTTATATTAAAGGAGTACAATTACAAGAATTAGTAAATTGATTTGTAGATATGAAAAAAATAGTTATTTATAATAAATATGAGTTATTTTTTCTAAAATATCATGTTTAATTAATATGTACAATCAATAGAGACTAGAGGAAGTATTATTTTTTATTTCTTGGTGACATATGTAATGGTAATTTATTATTGACATTATTTTATAATTTTCATACAAATTTAAAAAATAGAAACTAATTAAATAATAAAGATTGGTTCAGTTGGTAAGGAGTTAACTTATAAGTAGGTACTTAAAATCAGACTAGTCAATAAATTGGTAGAGTCAAGGGTTTAAGGATTAGTAGATCAAAACAGGGTCTACCCAACATCATATAGTTATAATTAAAATAGTCATATTTAAATAAAAAGGTATTAATAAACAAGTATATAGAACATTTATGTATAAACTACACATAATTCAACAAAACATAGTTAATAACAAATATAATGTAATGCTATTTTATTTTTTATTTTATTTTTGAAAACTCGAAGTGAAGTCATTTTAGACTCAATATGAAAAGGAAAAAAAAAAAAAAGTAGAATCCAACCTAATCGATTCCATCCAAAACTCTAGCCGACCAACTTGAGTTGGGTTTTAATATCATGTTTATTGTCCATAAGATTGTGAGTTCAAATTCCATTGCTGATATAAAAATTTAGCTGGCATGTATTTGTATATACGTATGTATACGTTTTTTAAACTTAGAGGCATACTCTATTGTTTGGTAATTTTTGGGATAAACCCATCACTAATTACCATGAGTTATACGCATGATCCCATTTCGAACCAAAGTAAGATCAAATCTGAATTCCCAATCTCATATTTTTAGAAGTTTGCTATTCTTAGACTGAGTTAAAACTTGACTCAACTATACTCCTGTAAAGATAACACACCATTGCAGGCCAAGTTCAGATGATCACGAATTTCAGGCTCATGTTTTCAGAATTTTTCTAAAATTGAGTTGGATCAAAATCTGGTACACATCTAAGAAATAAACTGAATTTGAGCCGTTCCAATAGTTGACATATACCATTCAACTCTTATGAAAAGTGTAAAAGTAATTTTAAACTATTTTTTAGAGTAAAAGTAATTATAAATTTATAAAATTGGGGTAATACTATTAAATCTAACTAACTTTCATATCTTACAATGGAAAAATTAATCTTTTAACCTTTAAAGTTTTGACTTATTTACAACTTAATCCCTGAACTTTTGACTCTCTTACAACTCAGTCCCTGATGTTTATGAGTCATCCTATAAGACAAAAATATGTTAAAATACTGTTAAAAATTGCTTAGGTGAAATTTGCATAAATTAAAAAAAATAAAAAACAACATCTTTGTCCTCACCAACTCACATCCCCTTCTATCTCTGTTTTCAAAAAACCTCGTTGGGTGACAAATCCCTATTTTGTTATATATTTTCAAACTTTATTTGGGAGTTTTTTTCATAATTATTGAACTTAAAATGTCTTTCTTTAAAAACCACCACGAAATTATTGTTTGCAGTAGCGAAGTATCATCCAATTTTAAAAATTTGTCTCACATGTCTGTGTGATTAAACAAATAATCTTCATGACAAAGGTATTTTTGAGTCAACACTAAAATGTATAGTCCCATTTTTGTTCTCCTTTGTCGGGGGATGGCATCGATTCCATCAAACCTTGCTAAAAATTTCACCAGTAAAAAAAACAAATTTACATCAATATTAAGCACTGACATCTTTTGAGTTTTACTTGTATAAACACATTCAGTGATTCCCCGCCAATTCATAAGAGGGAGGAATCAACCATGAATTGTGGCACGCATATTAATATTATTGGGTGTTTCGTTTCGGGTTTAGCATGTGGTGTGCAGGTGGTAATTATGACCCTAAAACTTGTGGGTTTCTTACAATTTTTAATAGTATTTTAATATTATTTTTTGGCTCATAGGATGACTCATAAGCATTAGGGACTAAGTTGAAAGCGAGCCAAGAATTTAGAGATTGAGTTATAAGTGAGTTAAAATTTTAAAGGCTAAAAGATTGATTTTCCCCTTGTAAATTGTAATAGATGGAAATTAGTTGGGTTTAACGATTTTACCCTAATTTTAAAAATTTATAATTAATTTTACTCCGAAAAATAGTTTATACTTGTTTTTTGTACTTTTGATAAAATATAGGGAGAATGACATTCAGGTCCTAAGTCCTAAGTAAAAATAATAATCCATTAACTAGTCTCATAACTTGTTAATGGTAACTGTTTCACCTGTTAATTCTCTCTGTTCACTTATCAATAAGAATCGTTCTCCTAAAAATTTAAAGGTTATTTTAACACTTAGTGCTTAAAATGTCAATAACTTGCGAGGCTGCCTTATATGGTCCCCCTGACATAGACACAGCCTGGAATCATCGATCAACCAATTACCAAGTTTTCAAGTGCCACATAAAAAATTACAGAAGAAAACTTATAATCCTATTCACAATCAACCAAAATCAGAATCAAAGATTTGAAAATCTGAGTTCTTGATCTGACAACATATAATATCTTTTTGAACAAACCTTATGAGCTTGGCATATCAAAAATATATTCTATAAACAATCATTACTTCTTCATCTGACAACAACATGCAGGGATTGTTCAATGTTCAAACCAGCCCACAGAGTAGCGTGCTGGAAACTCCAACTTATTTTATCTTTATCCTTTTAACACACTGGCTTTCCTTAGCCCCCAAAAACTTATCTTTATATAAGAACATACCATTGCATCAATTTAACTCACTAGGCTTACCTTGAAGAGCACCATGGCTTCTACAGACAAGCCTGAATCTGCATATAGCTCCGCTCCGGCCAGCAAGGATTACTCTACGTTTGATATTATCCTGAGATTTCTGTTGTTTGCATCATCTTTGGTGGCGGTTGTGGTCATAGCCACCAGTAAACAAACAAAGACGTTAGGGCCTATTGAACGGGAAGCCAACTTCAAGCACTCACCAGCTTTCATGTAAGACTATTTAGTTTCTTTGCAGAATTACTTCTATTTATTCTATATTTGTCTGTTTTTCTAACCAGAAAATTGTCCCTAGTGTTTTCAGTTTTATGCAATATGACAGTATGATTTCAAATATCTCATTGTCAACCAAAAAATTGACTCATAAATAAGCTCTTTAGGTTGAAGTTTTTTGTCATGTTTAAGTTTAAAGCTTTTATGCTACAAGACACTGAAATGCTTAATTCATGCAGGATAATTTTTCAAGTTTGCCAAAAATTAATTGCAAGTTGACATCCAATATAATTTTCTTTGCAGATATTTTCTGGTTGCATTCTCTATTTCTGGCCTTTACAGCATCCTTACATTTTTAGCATCAATTTCTTTCCTCCAGAAGCCAGACCTCAAACTGAAGTACCTTCTCCACTTTTTATTCTGGGATGCGGTAATTAATCCTCAACAGGCTTTCCTAATATATTGACCTACTTTTTTGTCTTCTTAACACCCATTAATTTCTATTATCAGTTTAACAAATCAAAAGTATCACACTCATCATAGTATCAAACAGAAAGTGACACTTCAAATTGCACAGACACATATATTCTGTCATATTCAATTATGTCATGTCTGTATCTATTATCTATCCATAATTCCATATCGGTATCGATACCAAGAGGTCACAGGTTCAAATCCTGTAAACAACTCTCCGCTTGCAAGGTGAGTCCGCGGACATCTGATTCTCTCCAGACCTCATTTGGTTGAAGTCTTGTGCACTAGGCCGCGTCTTTTTTTGATCAGTATCTGTGTTCTTAGAATGTGACAGTTTTCTTTGGTTCTGTGCAGCTGATACTGGGGATCATAGCATCAGCAACAGGAGCAGCTGGAGGTGTGGCATACATAGGTTTAAAGGGAAACGATCATGTAAATTGGAATAAGGTTTGCAATGTCTTTGACAAGTTCTGCAAACACATTGCTGGCTCTCTTGCAGTGGCTTTGTTTGGAAGCGTTGTCACTGTCTTGCTTATCTGGCTTTCAGCTAGCAGCCTCCATAGCCGTGTCCCCAAGTAGAATCTAAATAATCAATTAATTCAGCCTATTATATGTGCTCTCAGTTCCAGG
Source organism: Acacia pycnantha (assembly GCA_025563575.1). NCBI lineage: Eukaryota > Viridiplantae > Streptophyta > Magnoliopsida > Fabales > Fabaceae > Acacia > Acacia pycnantha. The sequence goes on along the minus strand of JAMWYP010000011.1, from coordinate 3,935,610 downwards.
GTGACATTGTTCACAAAGTTATTGTGTATTACAATTAGGCATTTCCATGTGTTAAAAACTTCTATGGCTGTATGTATTGTTTCAGTCTTTCAGATGTGTTGATTATCTGTAGTATATCCTTCAGGGACCACGGTTGTAATTATCATTATTCTGTGTCATAATGATTTGGAATTATTCTACCCAACAAAATAACTGTGATTTAATTTCAGAATCCAGATCTTCGTCCATATTGGAGAAGGTAATAACAATTCTAACCTATAAATTGCAGCTAACAGTCCTTTTGGCAATCTCAAATTGAAACATAAAGCTTAGATATGGTATGAAAGAAGATGCTCTAAAATATAAGTAACAGGATACATAAAAAGCAAGTACTAATTGGAAGTTCATCAAATTCAATTTCATTGCAGCTGATTCTCATGGATTACATTTACTTTTTAAAAAAATAAGAACACGTGATTATATGGTAATTCATGAAGTACACATTACATTTGTACAAAGATTCATACCAATTTTCAGAACGAAAGTGAACTTGACGTCAGGTTGTAATAGCTATATATGGACAGAGGAATGGTCGTGTTTGTTATTGAAGAATCAATAAAGTACCTTCAAAGACTGGAACTTCCTCTCAATAACCATTGCTTGAAACTTGAAAAAATTACAGCAATCTTTGGTTGAATACGAACTTGAAAACAGATACAAAATTGGTTGCTTCATTAGAGCCCATCATAATCTTAAAATATTGTCTGCTCACCCAATTCCTGACCAGCCATCCCTTCCCTCAGTACTCTGGCAAAGAACTCTTCTAATTTATCGTTCCCGTAGCTAGGTGTCTTCTCAGCACTATATTCTCCAGTCTCAGGATCCAAAATTAGCATGCTTTCAGCTGCATAATACCTTCCAATTTTCCCAAACTCAGCAGCATCTTCCAATGAAGGGAATATTTTAACCATGAAATCAAGAACCCCAATAGCAAAATCCATTATTCCTATAGGAACCTTCAAGAACTTAGGCTCCTTGCCCAAGAGTTGAAACAGCATCTCCCCTTGTTCCAATGGTGTTAATGCCTTACCGGGCCCTCCAATTGGTAATATCTTGTTGATTTTGTCCTCACTCAACACACAATCCGCAATAAAAGAAGCCAAATCCGGTTCACTTATCGGTTTACAAGCACACAGCTTTCCATCTCCAAACATAACATAAGGCTTCCCATCTTTCACCAACTCAACCTGACCACCCAAGCTTTTGAAGAATGCAGTAGGTCTCACTATACTGTAAGTGAACCCATCATTCTCTTCAGCTTCCTTCATCAGCTCAGCCTCAAATTTCAGCTTTGCTCGCTGAAATTCAAGAAGGGGTTTCTGCACACATATTGCTGACAGCAATACAAAATGAGATGCCCCAAATTTCTTACCAGCTAGTAGGCTATTCTTTGTTGCCTCATAATCAATCTTCCAGGAATCCTTTACCCCGCCACTTCGACTAGCAAGGCATGATACTACAACATCAACTGAAACCCCTAAATTGTCCAAGGATTTCTCCAAAACGTCCAGATTGGTCACATCTGAGAAGCACACATTAGTTCCTTTCAACTCAGACAAGGTCGCTTCCTTGTCATTTCTGCCCCTAATTCCACTTTTCTCTCTAGCAATGGCTATAACATTAAAGCCTCTGCTTATCAATTCTTTGACCACAAATTTCCCAATATACCCAGTGGAACCCACTACCAAGACATTGGTGTCTTTTGGGGATTTGTTTCTAAATGCAGATGGGGCTGTTTCTACAGCTTCAGATGGAGTTAAAGATGCTGAAAGTTTCAGTCTTTCTCTGCTAACTTTAAGGAGTTCGTGTAATTCTCGTCGGGAGGAGGGTAAAGCATAAGGAAATGAACTTACCCGAAAGAACTTGATGAACTGAGAAGACTGAGAAGACTCAGAAGACAGAGTTATCGAATTCCTTTGATGCTTCGGGGAATGAAGTGTGAGTAAATTGGAAGAAAAACACAAGGACATTTTCTAGGTCGAATACGATATGCAGATAGAGCAGGAAGATTGATCTTGGTGGAAGTGACAGAGTCCTCACTGTTAGAATGAGGAAAGCAAAAATGATGACAAAGAGAAATCGGGAGATGATAAGGAGGGACACAGGTTTTCCATGGTCGTTAACTCTGTAATGCGGAAGAGAGAGCAGAATCCAAATGGATGGTGGCTAATGAGATGATGAATACAATTGGATGGAACTCTGTAAAAATATCTGATGTGGAAGCCCCGCTTTATAATATTTGATGCTATACTTTATATTTATTTATTTTATTTTCTCAAAAAATATTTACCATTTTTTCTTCAAATCTATGCAATCTCTCATGGATTCCCCACAACCAGAAAATTATGTCAACTGTACTATGTTTCAGTCTTATAAAATTTAGACCGATAATTAATCTAGGAGAGATGCCAGTTTACGGTTTAATGATGAGATTGGTTATTAAAAAGTAAATTCTATAAAAATCCTTTAAACTCTCACTCAGTTGCATATAACCCCGACATTTTCAAGTTTAAATTTAACCTCTTTGAAATTTCATTTTTTAATTATTAACTTCTTACTGTTAAGTAACCGTTATCTTTTTAACGAAAATTGTTACGTCAAGTTATGAGATAGCACGTGGCATCTTATATAAATTACTAATTTCATAAAATTATCAGAATTTTGAACAGTTGCAGAGACCCTTAAACTTTAATCAGTTATAAATAACCCTTAAATTTCAAAATTTAAATTTAAGTAATTTTGATTTATAATGTTAAACCACATGTTGTTATTTTTATCATTTTAATGAATTTATTATTTGTTTTATTATCATTTGTCAATTAAAATAGTTTTCTTGTATGGCAAAAACTAAAAGACTAATATTTAAAAAATATAAAATAAAAATTCCATCATTTATATAACATTTATTTATTTTCTTGGAATAATTGAGCAATAATAATATAAAAATGTTTTCATTTGTATTAAATATATTTTCAGGATTATTGAGTAATGATAGTTTAAATATTACATTTGAGTTAGAGGATAACTTTTGCTCTCACTAAATTTTTTGTCAGTAATCAGTAATCAGATGTTCAACATTTATTTTTTTTAAAAATATTATTATTCTAGTTTTTGTCATACAAAAGACCTATTTTAATTGACAAATAATAGTAGTAAAAATCTTAATTAATTTATTAAAATGATAAAAGTAACGACATGTGGTCTACTATTATAAATCGAAATTTTAAGGGAGTTAAATTTAAATTTTGAAATATCAGGGGTTATTTGTAATTGATTAAAGTTTAGGGGGTTCTCTACAACTGTTTAAAGTTCAGGAGGTTTTATGAAATCAATAATTTACACTTGATGCCACATATGATATCGCGTGTCATCTGATGATAATCTGATGTGTTATTTTCCGTTAAAAAGATAACGGTCACTTAACGGCATGTGTTAATAGTTAAAAAAATGAAAGGTTAAAGGGGGCTAGATTTAAACTTTGAAATGTCATGAGGTTAATGCAACTAACTCAAAGTTCAGGAGAGTTTTGTATAATTTAGCATATTAAAAATTAATACTCCATTCGGTCCTAATTATAAGACATATTTAACCGATTTTGGGGAGATTAAAGAGATGAGTTAAATTAGTTAATTTTACTCATTTTTCAAAAATGCTCTTATATAAATTTAAAATGACATAAGTAAAAGTGAATTAACGGACTTTGCTACATACCTCTCTGACTCAAAATTTTTCTTTCCACACGCTTTTTAATTGAAATAATGATCTTGCAATATATACTTATATGTGTGTGTATATATATATATATATATGTATACATATAGATCTACACACACATACACATGTATGTATGCACGCGCACGCACACACACACTCATATGTGTGTGTGTCTATATATTTGTGTGTAGACATACACATATACATATACATATACATATACACAGACACACACACACACACACACATATACATATACATATACACAGACACATATACACACACATATATACATACATCTATATATAGACACACACACATATATGTGAGTGTATGTGTGTTTATATATATATATATATATATATATATGAAAGTTAACATCAGCTGATCGATAAATAAATTAAAATCTAACAATTTAAAAGTTTCACTGACCATAAGAGTCTACGTATCCACACACACACACAGATATTCACAAAAAACCAAACACACTTGAGGAATAAAATAGGGGTATTTTAGGAAGAAATTGATAAAATTTAAAATGTTGTCTTAGGACCAAGGATAAAATAGGGGTATTTTAGGAAGAAATTGATAAAATATAAAATGTTGTCTTAGGACCAAAACCAACTCTCAAATGTTGTTCTATAATTAGGACTAGAGGGAGTATATTTTAAATTTTATAATTCTTAAAATGAAACAACTAATTATTCACAATTATAAAAGTAACCATTATATCCAAATAAAAGTAATATGTACTCCCTTCTTTCTTTAATATAAGACATATTTAAGAAGTTGATTTTGACCTTAAATATTAAACATAATTTTTATATCTGCCAATTTTTTTTCTTAAACTACCCCTATTAATGATCCCTAAAAAATAATAAACGAGGAGAGGATTAGAGGGAATGAGAGAACTAAGGAAGACGACTGAGGTATTTCAGAAAATACATTTAATATTAACTAACTTAACTGACTTCTTTAATTTAATCAAATTAAATAAATATGTCATAGATTATAAATAATAAAAAAAGACTGAAGGGAGTAATAAACAAATGAATATCAATGAATACCCCACAGAGCATTCATGGCAGATGTATACATTTGTTTTATGTTTATAATTTTAGCATAAGATGAAACTTTTGTCAAGTTGATCCTTGGCAAGGAAAAAATGTCAAGTTTATTAGAACCATTATTATTTTATTGGACTCTGCGACTTATATTATTTCTTCAATTGAAACATTCAAGTTGATTGGAGTTACCAAGTCAATAATAACAAATTAACAATCTACAAATATGCTTAAATTACCGAGTCACACATCGCGAAGACTCGCTCACACCACCACATCCGATGGCATATAAATTGTAGTATCTGTTCTTATCAGTTTATTAAGTTTATTATCTGATACGTGGGCCATTGGCCCACATGATATTCAATTAATTTTTTAGGGCTGGACTCAACTGATAGCTTGCTATCCGAGCTAACGTTCGTCCCCCATGCTCTGCACTCCTGCATGGGCCTAGCGTACCCCACCAACACAAGTTTAAAACTTGTGTGCAGTGTGCGCCAAGGTCACCATCGGCCAACAAAAGCAAGTGCAAACAAGAAATTTGCAACACGTCTCTCCCTGGTTAGAGTACAAAAATTGAGAGTGGCCTTGGAGAGAACAACCCCAAAAGATAGCCCTTGAGATTGGAACCCAACGTCATCAACAATGGTTGAAAGAGGAAGAATAAGATGAAAGGAGAGAATGGAGGGTGGTGGTGAAAAGCTCTGATATCACGGAGAGTGACCATTTCACGAGCAATACCTCAAAAAAGGCAGTTCATGAACTTGAAGAGACCGAGGTTCCCCAAAAACCCCACATCAGAATCCCATACTCTTAATGTAAGACTCAACACTCAAGTCAGAATCCCATACTTGCAATTTGGGACTCAAGTTCTGGCCCCTGCTATAAGTACTAAAATTAATAAGCACAACAGAGAGGTAAAAACGTAAAAAAAAAAAATGATTGTGGATTACTGGTATAGAAATGACATACTGATTGTCGTTGCCCCTTTATAGGTCAGCCATTGATGAATGATGATCCTTTCTGTACAATCAATAGGGAGAAAGTGTCGAAAGAATAGGCAATTTGTACATGTACATACACACAAACCCTATCAATGGAAAGCCATGACTAAGTTTAGACTTGATTTGAACACCAAGGATGTGTTCAGGAGTTGCATTATAGGTTCTCCAGAAAATAAGCAAAGCTGGAGTACTTTGGCTCCCAGCCTATTTCTTGGCGTGTCTTGGAGTTGTTCAATCTCTTACCGAGTGGGCCATCGGAGCCTATACAAAGACAAGATATAAACAAGTGATGTGTTGGGATTCAGAAGTAAAACAATGCTTACAATAAAGCAACAATCGGATCCTTTGCTGTACAGCATATATAGCACTAATATTAGACAAAAAAAAAGAGCTATACTTACTAGTAAATTTCTCAAACTTTTTTCCAAATTTTCCGCTTTGATTGACCAGATCCATCACTTCTTGCCTGCATAAATGTAGTTGCAGTGACTGTTATCAATAAGGGTTTTCCCCCCTCAGAAAGAAGAAGAAAAATTATGGTGGCAACAGTACACAAACCAAAAGGTAGTAAAAGAATGAAAACTGAAAAAAAAAAAAACAAAAAAATCAGAAATTAGAATAGCAATTTAATTCAAGAAGTATGTGACCTGGACAAAGGATGGTTATCACAACCCAAAAAAATCCTTCCCTTTAATTTCTTCTTCAAGATTGCAATTGAGAGGGAAGCTGCATCCTGGTTAGAAAAGTGACACCTAATTGGATTAACTCATTATGATGACCATAAATATATGATTATAAGTACATTAAATAATGGAATATAATGGTCAAACTATCAATAGAAAAGAAGTCTCATGGTATGAAAACTAGCATGAAACACAATTCGCAAGTGACATGAAAGTGAAAATAAATAAGCAAGAAACCTGAAACCCCTTCTGATAAAGCCATAGAACAAACCGTTCAATATCTCAATATTGTAAAATAGGCATTATTATTTTTGAAAATATATGTATGAGGTTACTACCATTTCGATCATAGTTATAAAATTTATAGTATATAACTATATATTACAGTATATAACTGGATATGCACAGACATTCTGACCTCATAATGAATGAAATTTAGGATGTGATCAGGATGAGCATCAACAACCCCCTTCTCTAACCAATAAGCATGTGCACCTTTGCCATCTTTGTTTTAAAATGTCAAGGTTGATATGATATGTGAAATAATTGCAAAAACCACCTGGATAAGAAAACTCTTACACGATGTTTATAAAATTAATCATGAAAAGGATATATAAAGTGCTGACAATCTCAGAACACAACCACCGAACTCCAATACCACATTTTCAGCTTTTAGAAGGACATCAGTCCGGGGGCTTCTACCAATTGGCACAACTGGAGAATCCTGGAAAGAAGTACATCAAATATGATGAATAGATAAACTCTCACATATTTATGCGCACCAAAAAGTAAGAAACAAGTCCTAGACAATGTTCATAGGTCTGAATAATATGGAATACATGCTTTATTTGTTATTTTGCAGGAAAAGCCTAAGCAGTTCATAATAGGCCTGGAGAAAGATCCTACAACGTAAAAATTAGGTGTTTAATAATTTGCAGTTCAAATTTGAACAAAGGAGTTCGTACAAAAAAGTTACCTCATTGCATTCTCCATTATCATTACAATCATAGGGAGCAGAACTAGATGTAAACAGGAAAGAACCTTCACCATCACAGCTTAATGCAGCTCGCCTGATAGGTTGCAAATCCAAAAAACACATAAGCACAATACTCAACAAATTGAGTTTTCCTTTTTCTCGAGTCCATCTCAATTTTTGTTCACACTGTTATCCCTTGTGAAAAAGTCTTATCAAATGTAGAATATTTATTCCAGTGATCAAATAAGACAGTGCCACAATGACAAAGTGAAGATTAACATCCCCAGTACATATCAACAATCAACACACTTATGTTATATATTAGTACATGCATAATAAATAGTTACTCATAAAGTTGAACCAAGGAGTGGAAAGACAGCTTCCTTGCAGCAGATTGTACAGAGGTAAAATTTGATTCCTAATTATTAACTGATACAGAATCGCACAGTAGCCCAACAAGACTATTTATGAGATTACCAATGACTTGGGACACAAATATAAACGTGTCACCAAACACAGTTCTCCTAAAAATAGTGAAAGGATCAAGTATGATGCTCACTCACCTGAGATCACCGGGGTAGTCTTCGGACTGGTAAGGTGGAGCACAGAAAATGACATAAGGAAATTTGTGCGAGGCCTCCGTCCATTTCAAAGACGGATTAATACCCAATTTAATCAACTCGTCGTGATGATTAGTGGTCACTGTTTGTCCAAAAATTTGACAACCGGAATGTTCCTGATTCAAAATAAAATATAATAATAAGTCAAGAAACGAGGGTGGCACAGTGCCACAGTGCATTTGATTATAGATGACAGGATTCCCATAACATTCCGATTCCAACTCTACTACTAGATTGATTATTAAATTACCAAGAATCGCATGGAAATCTCTTCAAGAAGAACATCACAAAGATAGAGACAAGTAATCAGAATACAGTACCTGCCGCCATTTCTCAGCCACCAAACGACCAAGAACGCCGGGACCCACAATGAGAAGATCATGTTCTCCGATTGTGCGAGAAGAGGAATAGTCAAATTCTTCAGTGGTTGCACCTTCGGAAACCTGCAATTGAGAGGCCATGAAAGATGAAGATGAAGGCGTTGAATTCAGCCTGATCCTTGAGTGTGAGACTGGGAACAATTTTGGAGACTTGAAACTGAAAAATCCAAGAGGATTGAAGAAGAGGAGCTTTGGGAAATGGATAGCAGTGAAATGGACAATATCTGCCATCAATAGGATCGGGCTCTTCAAAGACTCGTAACCCGCTCCTCACCGTTGGACGGTTACAGAAATTCCCAAACTCTTCACATGCTGATGCTGATTTGGCAAAACAACCTCTTGTATCCCATTCAGCCATTCACACAATCCGTATGTACAGTTTGTTTCTGTTGGGCTTCTTGGGTTTTTTTATTAGGCCTTTTTTATTGGGCCCGCGGTCTATTGGAAGACTTTTTTGTATTTTATTTTTGAATAGTAACTGATTTTTTATTATTAATATAATGGATTTAAACGGCTTTTTGACCGAATTAAATTTTTTTTAAAAAAAATTACCAATCTAAAGCGCTTTTGAAAATATTTACTGAAGTAGGGTTCACGCCATTGATGGCGTGAAAAAGCTTCACGTCACCTAGCCAAGGTGGCGCTTAAAACTTTCACGCCACCAAGGTGGCGTGTAAAAAAAAAAAAAAAAAAAATAATAATAATAAATGATAAAAAAGTGAAATAATTTAAAACTCTCCTGCATTTAATTTGAAGTCAAAAGAAAGAAAGCAGGGAGCTGAAATAACTCATTAAGAATGCCTTTTAAAAGATTACGTGGTACAATTTGGTTATAACAACAGATCACAATATAGAATATCTATATATTTGTTATACACCAAATATTCAAATATTTGTATCACAGATCCTAAAATCAATATTGTTATTATACAAATATTTGGTGTATATTTGTATAATAATAGTATTGATTTTAGGATTTGTGATACAAATATTTGTATATTTGTTATATACAAATATTTGATGTAACAGATCACAATACACGGGATCTATATATTTGTTAACATCAAATATTTGTATATAACAAATATACAAATATTTGTATCACAGATCCTAAAATCAATACTGTTACTATACAAATATTTGGTGTATATTTGTATAATAACAGTATTGATTTTAGGATCTGTGATACAAATATTTGTATATTTGTTATATACAAATATTTGGTGTGACAGATCACAATACACGGGATCTATATATTTGTTATACGCCAAATATTTGTATATAACAAATATACAAATATTCCACTTTTTTTTTATCATTTATTATTATTATAATTATTATTTTTTATTTTTTTATTTTTTTATTTTTTTTTATACGCCACCTTGGTGGCGTGAAAAACCTTGGTGGCTTGAAAGTTTTAAACCCCACCTTGGTGGCAGGTGGCGTGAAAAAGGTGACGTGAAGCTTTTTCACGCCATCAATGGCGTGAACCCTACTCCTGGCAAATACTTTCAAAAGCGCTTTAGATTGGTTAATTTTTTTTTAAAAAAAAAATTAATTCGGTCAAAAAGCCGATTTAAACCCATAAAAACATGTCAACCTTGGTTTTCAGCTTGAGACTTCATCCCAGCTTTTAAATAGCTAATTTTGTTTATATGGAATATTAACATTCACCAAATGGTTTCAAATTTTAAATTTCTTCCCTCTGGACTCTAGTTCAACATGCAAATACATTCTAACCAATACATCCTACCAAGATAATTGAAGTGAAAGATTGAATTAATTTTTATTTTCATCACCCACGACAAGCACCACCATTAAATTTTTTCATATTGTATTGAAATATGACACCAAGAAATTTTTAGCATACTAATTAAAGATTGCACAGAATAATAAAAAATGACGACCATTCTGGTATTATTTATAAGTCCCTTTTGATAAAAAAATTTGTACCTATTTATAAGTCATTTTTCAGGTAATAAATGAGATTGTAACAATTTTACCCATATTAATTGTACCAATAAAAATAGAGAGAGAAGAAAAAGTTGGAAGATAACCATTCATAAATGAGGGCAAAGTTGAAAATTTACCTCATAATTATTGAGCTAACTACATTTCCTTGGTATGTGTGATTTAGTTAAAAGGGACTTATAAATAAGACCAGAATGATACATTTTTTGAATGTGCCCAATAAATATTATAAGAACATGGGAAGTAAACATACTGAGTACAAGTATAATCTTATTGGATGCATTTTTATTTGACATATTGTTAAGTACTAAATGTAGGCACATCTTCAATAAAGATTCAAACATTAGTCCGTCAAGTTATGAGGAATTAACTCCTTCTGCTAGACTTAAACTCATTCGTAATTAAGTTTTTTTTGCTAAATATAGGTATCTTCATATTGAAGATAATCATATTTGAGACACTGTCAGGTACTAAATATAAACATATCTCCCAATAAAAATTCGAACATTGGTTTCTCACATTATAACAGATTTTCCCTTTTCGCTATACGCAATCCCTGTTACTTATTGGTCATTAAGTTTTTTTTTTTTTTTTTTGATACATAAAAAGTTTTGGAGGGGTTCGGCATCAGTCCCCCACCAAGGCCAGGGCACGGCCCCGGGCTCTATGAGCACTTACTGGGGACTTACGAGATCGCCTACCAAAGGAGTCCCAGCGACGGCAGAGGGGATCGAACCCACGACCCAAGGGCCTAATCCTGGATCCCTTACCATCTAAGCCAACTCACATTGGTTATTGGTCATTAAGTTGATTCAGCTACATATTTGCATGCTCTTGGACCTTCCTTTCAAAAGGCGGGGGTTGGTTGGGTCAAATAATGATCCTCCTTTTGGTTGGTGTTCAGCGTCTGAAAATTGAACATTCGTTCCCTTTGTGACACTAAAAACTATTAACATTGATCTATTGTCTGGTTCATATAAACGGTTTGTTTGGAATAGTGATTAAGGCTTTAAAAGTAACTTTTCAATTGTAATTTATAGTTTATAAGGTAAGTAAACTTTTGGGGTGTCTAAAAGTGAACCCAAACAAGTTGATTTTTTTTTCTTCAATATACTCCCTCTGATCTTTATTATAAGACATCAATCATCAAATATATTTGATCTTTTTTATAAGACACTTGTCTGCTCCCAAGGCACATTAATTATTTTTTTGCCATGTATGCCCATAATAAATAAGGGTAGTGGGTGAGAGTAATAATTAATATAATATTAGAATTTAATGCAATTAGTAGGAGTAATATTGAAAATTATTTAAATAGCAAGATAACCTTATTGATTTTAACTGTTTTTAACCTTAATAAGGACTCATTAAACATGATTTATCACTTTTGGAGCACCACTTCCTATATATGACTCGCTTTCATAATCACCGGCTTTGCTGAATCAAAGGGTGAGAAAGGTAGGTTGGAGAGCAGCGGTTGACGGTTAGTTACCACCAGACCTGGTAACAATTGACGCGTGTCATCAAACCGCACTTTGGATGCCTCCTGCCTCCATAGTCCATATATCACACCCTCACCTGCCTCCTCTTCTTGCACTCTCAAACCTCTTTAATTTATCAGTTGAGTTGCTGTTTTTGTTTGTTCATCGGCCATTAGAAGAGCGCAAATGAGGCCACCGGCACCTCCCGGAGGCCCTGGGCCGGGTCCTCCAGGGCCGCCCGGCCCCTTCCCTGGACCGCTCGGTGGCTTCTTTGGTGGACTCTGCACCGCCATTTCTTCTTGGTTTGTTCCCTTAACCATTACTTCCATCACTTTCTCTCTTTTAATTTCTTCATATTTCTAATCTTTATATATAACCATTTAATCTTCTCACTCGCTATCCTTAATCCTGCTCTATGCGTTGTGGCAGTTTATATGTTGTATGTTGCTGCTGGTTGATACAAGATTGTTTCAATCCTCCTCCGCCAGAACCATCCCCTGGTCCTGCTCCAGCACCAGCACCAGCACCTGCTCCAGCTCCGGCTCCTCCACTACCTGTGCCTTTCTATGCTCCACCACCACCACCACCTGTGCCTTTTGGCCCCCCTGGGCCCCCCGGAGGACCACCAGGCGGCCCGCCCGGAGGACCACCGGGCCCTCCCGGCGGCCCGCCAGGAGGACCCCCGCCTTATTAAGGGATATGAATACTGTCCTAATTTTGCTGAGAAATTTCTGGGACATTAGGATTAAAAATGTGCTTGTGAAGGGTTAGAATTTGTCGTGCATATCCTATAGTATAGGACTTATGTAGGAAGTAAGTCTTGGATGTATTAGATTTGACCTGAAATTTCTGGATTTGTTAACAAACAAATTAAACGGCAGCAAGTGTTGAGAGCGTTTTGAGATTGCATTGCTTCTTTAGTTTTGAATAATATGCGGTTAATCAGCATGAAAACACAGTTATATATTATCATGGTGGCACTGCCATGAGAAAAGAAAATCTGTGATTTTGGGCATGTAGAGTATATCTAAGATTATTTATCCAATTCCCATACTACTTGTACTTGAAGATAGTAGCCAAACCAGCATGCAGAAAAAAATGATAGTAGATTTATACTTTTCAATCACCATTAAAATCTTTTTGTAAAATGTCATTGAGGATGGGGATGAGCTTTCTGCTGACTTGCCGCCAAAATTTGTAGTATAAAATTATGAACGTGTTATTCTGCTGAATAGTTCAGTTTATGCTTCATACCCTGGATAATTAGGTTAGTGTCTTTCTTAAATAAATTACTATTCATGATAGTTGTTTAACTTTTATATGATATGGTTTATTAAAATCCTTATATTTTATATTAACGATCTTTTTTACATAATATAATATAATATAATACTTCTTGAAAGTTTTACATAACGAATGTACGTAGCATATACTCTCACACACAAATTAAATCCCCACGAAAAAGCAGTCTTATTAAGATAATAAATTCTGTATTATTTTAAAGGTGAAGGTGCAAATTTAGAAACGAACTATTATTTTATTACGCATTTAATATAATTAACTATGTTAAGATTTAAAAGTAGATATAATCAATTTTTTTTGGTAGCATATATAGCAATGTTGTTAACACTGATTAACTTCCGTTATTTTTTGTATTGTGGGTCATACTATTCTTCTTATTCTCTATTATTTTAATAATTTTTAGAAGGACAAAGATGCAAAAATAAACATAAACATTTTTTGTCTTCTCACCCTCTATTATTTTAATTTAGCAGTAAACTATTTCGTTATAAGCACCCAACACAATTATCTTTTGTTGGATCCAAAAGTAGACAAAAATATTATTTGTCTTATAAGTGCCCATATTTGTCTTGTTGATTCTCTTATTTGTCTTATAAATGATCATATTTGTCTTGCAGATGGAGTTAAAAAAAATTGTCGTTCACATATTTGTCTTGTAAATACTCATCTTCTTTATATTGTAAAAATTTTTAACTCCTTAGACTCTTTTGTATCCATTTATTAATTTGTTTTGTGAATACCCTTATTTGTCTAGTAAATGCTTTAAAGAAAAAATAAAATAAGTGTATTATTATATTTTCACTTAATAGACTTAATTTCATTTTGACATAAGGGGAGCAATGAAATTTCAGAATCTTTTGTGATTAAGGTGTAAGTGATATTTTCCAATTACAAAACAGACACATATTTCTAAAAATATATTAAAATAATAAGAGTAAAAAGACTAGTGGGAGGGACCCACAGTACAAAAAGGTAACGGAAGTTAATCAAAGTTAATTATGTTGCTATATATGCTATAAAAAAACTGATTATGTTTCGATTAAAAAAAAAAACTGATTATGTATATTTTTACACCCAAAAATAAGTAATTGTGTTGGATTCTCTTGGAAACACAGCTTAACCTTTTTTTTAATTAATGGCATATAGTACGGGCTTATGCTAGTTCGTTGGTAGTGACATATGTGGGATAATTAATTAAAGACGTTAAGTGATTTAAGAAATTAAAGATGGAATGAATAAAAAAAATTATCGGTAGGCAGAATAAAACTAAAAATATTTGTATGGGTTAATGTGTAAAAATAAAGATATGCTTTATCTAGAAGAGCGTCCAACACCAACTGCTTTTTTAGGTGCAAAAATGCACATGTGGTTACAAATTAGGTGCAAAAATACCGTTTAACTGTTAAGTTTGACCGTTAATTTTGACTTTCAAAGGTGCAAAAATATACATGTGGTTCGGCCGAAAGAGCGCTCAACACCAAGTACTTTTTTTAAATTTAATAATTTTATTTCAAATAAAGGAAAATTAATTTGATCTAACAAATTGACCAAAAATTATTTAAATCATTTTTCAATTAAAACCGAACAATATTATTTAATTTTTATCGCATTAAGAAATATGCAATATAGACGTGTGCACCTCTAAATGAGTTATTTCTATTTATATGATGAATGAAAGTAAATCAAAGAATGTTATAGACTTATAGTTATAAGGATTAATCATTTATCAATTATTAATTAGAAAATTTAATAAGGATTTAAAAAATATAATAAATTATGGAAATAAAATTTTTACCGTTTTTACCCATTGAATAAATCCTCCTTCCCAAAATGATAAATCAGAAGAAAAAATTTAGCTTCCCAGGAATTATACCTAGAGAAATAGTAATTTTCCTTTAATTGAAATAAAATTATTAAATTAAAAAAAAAAAATACTTCGTGTTGGACACTTTTTTGACCAAACCACATATATATTTTTGTACATTTGAAAGTCAAACTTAACGGTCAAACAATATTTTTGCACCTAATTTGTAATCACGTATAGGCTTTTGCACCTAAAAATACACTTAGACACTCCTCAATATAAAGTACATGTACATTTTTATACTTTAACTCTATTTTTATACTAATACCTTGTAGATATTTGTTGGCCTCGTTGATAAAGAAAACTAATAAGACATCATTTTTGTTAAATAACGATAATGATGTGTTTTCTCATGTCATTATACTCTATATGTTACGACTTCCATGAATCGCGTGAGAGAAGGGGTCAATTATGTTGTATATAATAAGACTAAGTTAATTTTTTTATAAGATTTATGAAGTTAAATAAGTTAATTAATTATAATATATATTGTGACACTCGATGCCTTTTTATAAGCCACTTGCATCTAAAATTTTTTTTAAAATACAAGTAACTTATAAGATAATAAATACCCTCTCTATCCCTAAATATAAAAGCTTTTCAACTAAATCGCAAGATTTAAAAAATAGTTAAAAGTAGTTATATGTAATAATTATGTAGAAGATTTATTTATTTTCAAAAATGCCCCTATTTAATGAATGAGCGAGAAAAAGAGTAATAATGAAAAAAATGATAAAAGAGAATGTATGTAGTATAATAATAATTGAGAAAAAAATGTATTTATTATTAAGGCAAACTTAAAAGGGATATTACATTTAGGGACAAACCCATTAAAAAAACAGGTCTTATCGATGGAGGAAGTAAGGTTTTATCAATTTTACCCTGTTGACTTATATTAATAAATGTATAGAGGTGTAAATGCAGAAAAATAAAGTGAACGTGAGAGAAAATGTGTAACCTTCTATAGATAAGAGCAAATCTAAAAAAATTTATACATTTAATATTTTTCTTGGGTTGTGACTTGTGAGAATGAGGTATAAGTGAGTTACAAATAGATATTGAGTAGTATATATTATTTGATTATGTATAATTTATATGGCAGACAAAATTAGTTTGGTATAAAAAAATAAATATAAATACTCTAAAATAATTTATTTAATTTCTTTAATATGTCTAAAAATATCAATTGAGTCTTATAGAAGGTAATAGTGATTAACACATTGATACGTTGAGTATTATATATTTCAATATTTATAATGGAAAAGAATTAATTAGGAGAATGACGCAACACCTAATGTGTCTTTCACTGTCAAAGCTTCATAGACAAAATGCCCTCAAAAAGAGTAAAAGCATAACTTTGTTGAAATATTATATAGGTGTGGTAAAAATATTATATATATATATATAAAAATTAAAAGGCATATTATTGCAAGTAGAAACAAATCCAGCCAAGAAGGCAAAACATACATTGTCAAACCTATGCATGGTATTTCCTCCTGTCATTTTTATTATAAGGATCTAATAACAACTTCTATATAAATTTATGAAATTAGTTTAACTTGGTTATTTCTTATAAATTATTTATTAAAATTATTTTCAATAGAAGTCGTGGCAAAGGTAGACCTAAGGGTGGGAAAAGGTTAGGCCCTATCAGGCGGCCTACAGCCTGACTTGACCTGTTTGTTAAAAAGGTCTGACAAAAGCCTATTTAAATGTGTAAATAGATTAAACCTATGTTTTTAAGGACTTAAGGCCTGACTTGTAAGCCTCAAGGCTTGGTCTGTGTTCTGATGTAGAACTCAGATGTCCGGCTTGATGGTAAGCCGTTGATTGATATAGGATCGAGGTGTCCCTCCTGTGAGCTTATTGTGCAAGCAAACAGAAGGAAGGCTGACCACAGTACACAACAGGCATTTCGCCTAAGGGGTGGGGTGTGTGCACTGTGTAACGGTATGTAAAAGTCTGAGGCTAGAGATGTGTACACAGCGCCTATCCCCTCCGTCTCGTATATATAGAATATACACAGTCGGTTAGCTCCTTGGCTCCCATCTTGTGCATGTCCAAGGATCGTGCAAATCACCCTGGTCATGGCTGGGATCGTGCCAACCGCCCAGTCGTGGTGGGTCCCACGGTTAGTGGGTTGTGACCACTACGTGGGTTGCCCCCTGCACTGGCTAATGAGATAGTGGGCCTTGACTAGGTCCGTAACAGTTGCCCCCAAGCTCGGTTGTTCAGGTCTCTGAACTACCGAGTTTAGTTGTTTGTTTGACTAAAGTACGGACGTCCGAGTTTTTGTTGATCGCGAGATAACATCTGATCGCGAAATAACGTGATATCCTTGCCCCCCAAGCCGGGTTGTCCAGGACTCTGGTCAGCCGGGGTTGATATGTTGTTGAATCCGGATTTCGTATCGGAGTTGCCACCGTTCGTTTGACTTTGATAACGTGTCTATCCGAGCTTCAAAGAACATCGGAATTACTTGTCTTCTGATTGCATTGCCCCAGACATGTGGTCCAGGTTACCTTTGCGATCGTCAAGATCTCGCTGTTTTTCAATTTTCTGGGTATCCAAGATCTTTTCTTGTATGGTCAAGATCCCCAAATCCAGTGTCTTTCCCGAAAATGAGCAGATTGGGTTTTGGCCATCATAGTTGCCGAGATCATATGAGGAAGCGATCGAGGACCGAGGTATACGGTGTCCTTTCATTTCCCTATGAGCGCCCCTTGTTCCCGGCGTTTTCTATCGTCGATTCCTCTTCTCTAAGTCATCATTAGTTTCTACCAGGTGGCATCCCTCGGCGTCGTGAAGCCGAATCGAGGAGAAGCTAGCCTATGCGTATTTAATGCCCGACAGACGCGCATTAAATGTGCGGGAGGCGTGACCTTTACTATAGAGTGAAAAGGCGTTTTTGCCCCCGGCGTTTGGGTTTTCGAAAGCTTTATACCCGCCAAATCTTTTCCATATTTCACTTTCACTCCTTTTGTTCTAAAGATTGCCTCTCCTGCTGATTCTCTGCTTTCACGAGGAAGTCCAATCTCGCGAGCAATCTGCTTCTATTTCGCACTTTCTTGAGCAACCTCCCTTTTCTTACACAGGTATTATTGTTTCCCTACCTTTCTCTTTGGTTCTGGTGGCGGCCAGGCGAAGATTCGAGAAAGCATCTCCTCTGCAAGGGGAAGTCCGAGAAATTTGACGTGTCTGCTTCTCCGGTCCTCCCAACTGATCCATACGATGATGTGGCAAGCTCGGGTCCCAGGGCCGAGGTGGATTCCTACATCAGCCCCTGCTATGATTGTCTGTATGAATGCTCGCGACTTCTTTCTGTCGGGATTCTTCCACAGCCGACTTCCTTTTGGGCTCCTACCGACACAATCTTGTCCGGCTCCTCAAGCCGCATCGCCGAGTCCTGCTGACTTAGACTTTAATCTTACTTCGACTGTGGAATCCCGCCTTCAATTTTTGACATCAGGTATGCTAGGAAGATTCTGATCGTTTATTTTTTGTTCTGTTTTTTGTTATTTGTGGTAGGTATAATGGCGTCATCCTCTTCTTCGCATACCGTAGAGTCAGGGTCCGGAAACGCGAACCGTGCTAGCCCCTCACGAGATTTAGTTGAGCGATTCCCTTGGGTTACCAGGCTCGGAATTCGTTTTCCATTTTCCGAATTCCAGACGGCAATCCTCCAATTCCTTGGCGTAGCTCCCTCACAGTTACATCCCAATGGATGGGGGTACGTGATTGCCTTTGAATGGTTTTGCAAGACCCTCGATCTGCCTTGCACCACCTCAATGTTCTTTTACTTCTTCACCCCCCACACTGCTCGCTCTGGAAGGGAACCACCCGAGCTCAAAGGCTGGACGTCCATCCGGGGTATACCCCATCGACGTCTATTTACCCCTGTCTCTGACTCCTTCAAGTACTTCAAACGTAACTTTTTTAAGGTGGTCGCTAAGTCTGGCGTACAACCTTGGTTCCTCAAAGGACCAGATTCTGCAAAATTCGAATGAGAATTTAACCTGTATTGGTGTAAAGATCACCATGACGTTTCCCTTAGCGCCTATAAGGTGGAGCGGTCCACTCTGATGAAGCATGAGAAGAAAGCCATTGACGCCATAACCGACCACATGAAGGCCCACGGTACTGTTGGGGCCGCGTCCTTGGTGGCCCAGCTCTCTATTCGATCCTCTCCCACTGCCGCCATGCCGCCTCCCAAGTCGGTTGAGGTGGGCCTTCATCAGTCTGCGAGACTACCTCGGCTATTCCTCGTCCTCCCACTTGTTCTTCCCCGCTCCCTTCGTGGAGTAAGGGGATTACGAAGAAGCGAGCGTCGCACTCTTGCCTTCTCCCCGCTATCAAGAGCCCGTACCCTGCTGGAGGTAGATGTCCGAGATGTTCAAGCTCTTGGACATGCTTTCCGAGAGGTGCCGGCTGACCCAAGCTTTTCTTACTCTTGACACAAGTATGTGGAGGCATTTCTTGACTGAAGCGTGCCGGGACGGAGCGTGATGACGCTTTAAAGCAATGGCGGATCGCTTCTAATGAATTCCAAGCTCGTGAAGTCCAGTGGAGAAGGTGGAATTTGCTCGAAAGAAACCCGGGGATCTTGGCTGATTCCAATGTAATAATTGAGGGTTTGAAAGCGGCCCAAGCTAAGAGCGAAGAAGAGTTAAAGGCCATGGTGGTGAGACGGACGAGAATTAGAGGCGAGGGGAGGCGTCCTCAAAGCATCTCGGCGAGGAGGTAACCGGCCGGGAGTTCTTGCTAGGATCCGTGGTAGAGCGTTTAGGAACTCTCGGCCCAGGATCCAAGCTTTGAACCCGGGGGTCGAGCTCAACACCACAGGGCATCACTTTCGATCCTACGTTGAAGATGGTCAGATTGTCCCTTATGTGGATCCTCCTGCTGCCTCCGAGACCCGGGTAGATGGTGATGCGACCGTGCTGGAGGCTGAGCAGGGTGAAGAAGTCTCGACTGTCCCCAATCCTGTGGGTTGATTTCTTGTTTAAACTTGTATATTTCGGCCGGTTCTGTTACCGGTCTTAAACTCTGTTAAATATATAGGCCAATTTGGCCTCTTTTGCACGTAATTATTGGTTGTTGGTAACCTAGTAATCACCATGCGATAAGAACCTTTCTTTGGCGTGTCGTGGTGGCCAGGGCCAAGGTCATACAAAAGTAAGCAGATTCTGCAAACGCGCATTTGGTGACGAAACCATTTCATTTTAAAGTGCTAGTGTTTACACTGTCTTAGAAAAATCCGGGTGTTTTAACCGGGTCATCCAAAGGCAAATGAAAATTTCCACCTGCCCGGGTTCGGTTTTGTCCCGATAAGCGTCCGAGCATTTTGACTGATCGAGTGCATGACATTTTCTATTGATACCCCAGAGTGAGTATGTGTTCGGGCTGCGATAGCTCTTTGGAGTAGTATATTAACCACGTTTGCAATTTAAAATGCTCTCGAACGAGAGTATTACTTTTATTCAACAAGTGCAGTGCTAACAAGGGAAAAGAGGCCGTATGGCCGACATTTGAATCCAAATACTGAATAAAATGAAAAGAAGAAGAAATGATCAAAGCAGGAGAAGCTAAATCTAACTATAATAAATCCTTAACTTGTCCGCGTTCCATGTTCGCTGGATTAGATTCCCGTCTAGGGTCTCCAGTATATACGCTCCTTTTTGAAGTGCTTCCCGAATGCGATAGGGGCCGTCCCAATTTGCCGCTAGCTTGCCGTCTTTGGCATTCTTGTTTCCGACGTCCGCCCTTCTAAGGACGAGAGATTCTGGCTGAAATGTCCGGGGTCTGACCTTCTTGTTATAGCGAGCCGCGATGAGTTGCTTTGTGGCGATGTCTCGGCAGTGAGCTGTTACTCGGGCCTCGTCTGCAAGGTCTAACTCGACAGCCAACGCCTGGTTGTTGGCCGCTTCCCCTTGTGACAAAATGTTTCTCCTACGCCATGAGGGTAATCCTATCTCGACCGGAATCATAGATTCGCACCCATAAGCCATTCTGTAAGGAGTTTCTTGAGTTGACGTTTGGGCTGTTGTCCGGATCCCCCAAAGAACATGGGTAGTTGATCAACCCAGGCGGTGTTTGCTTCCAACATGCGCTTCTTTAGCCCGTCTAAAATGACCTTGTTTGCAGCTTCGGCCTGTCCGTTAGACTGTGGGTGCTCCACAGAAGCAAAATGATGCTGTATTCCAAACTCGTATGCCAGATCTCGGAATCCGCTACCGGTGAATTGAGTTCCGTTGTCGTTGTACGCGAGCCGAAGAAATTGTCGTAAGTGGTTCGGCCTCGATCTACTTGGTGAAGTAATCGACGGTGACGATCAGCCATCGCAGCTGTTCCTGGAGCAGTCTTGAATGGACCTAGTATGTCCATACCCCACTTGTAGAAAGGCCACGGGGCCGATATGAAGTGGAGGTCCGCTGGGGGTGCCCAAATTATTCTGGAGTGCTTCTGACAACTGTCACATGTTTTAACAAGAGTCTTTGAGTCGGCTTCCATGGTCGGCCAATAGTATCCCGCTCGTAAGGTTTTTCTGGCGAGTGCTTTAGCGCCCATGTGCTGGCCGTTCACTCCTCCATGTACCTCGAATAAAACATACCCCGCCTCATTTGGATTTAAGCATCTTAGCATGGGAGAATGAAGACCTTTCCGGTATAGTTGATCCTCCACCATAGTGTACTTGGCCGCTTCTCGAGTCAATTTCTTAGCTTCCATGGCATCGTCAGGTAGGATGCCGCGCTCCAAATAATCTTCAATTGGCTTTTTCCAATCTGCCTCCACCGAGAGATGGCCATGGTGCGAGTGGGTCCTCAAGGTTGTTGAATCACCGTCCGATGACATCCTGCACTCTTAGTGCTGGCCAACTTCGAAAGGATGTCGGCTCTTACGTTTTCCCCTAGGGATATGTGTTACACTTGCTTCCTCGAATTCAGCCATCATCTCCTTGGCCTTGAAGAGGTATTTTGCCATTAGCGGGCCCTTTGCCTGATAAGACCCCTCAATCTGAGCTGCCACAAGTTGTGAGTCGGTGAAAACCTTAACTCTTGTGGCTCCGTTCTCTTTTGCCTGTTGAAGTCCGGCTATCAGGGTGGGAACCCAGATTTGAACCATCTTTTCTCCTTTTGGAAACCCAGATTGAGCAATGTGGAATGAAGGATCCTCATCCTCTCTCCTTGGGAACCCAGATGGATTCTCATCCTCTATGGGTGGGAACCCAGATTTGAACCATCTTTTCTCCTTTTGGAAACCCAGATTGAGCAATGTGGAATGAAGGATCCTCATCCTCTCTCCGTGGGAACCCAGATTTAAGCAGGATTCTCATCCTCTCTTGGGAACCCAGATTTGAGCAGGATTCTCATCCTCTCTTCTTGGGAACCCATATTTGAGCCATCCTTTCTCCTTGGGAACCCAGACTTTTCAATTCTGGTACAAGTAGTGTTAGACTTGCAACTGCGCTCTGAATATGTTTACATTCTCCTCTCATTAAACTGGGCAATTGAGCAATGTGGAATGAAGGATCCTCATCCTCTCTCCTTGGGAACCCAGATTTGAGCAGGATTCTCATCCTCTCTTCTTGAGAACTCAGATTTGAGCAGGATTCTTATCCTCTCTCCTTGGGAACCCAGATGGATTCTCATCCTCTCTCCTTGGAAACCCAAACTTTTCAATTCGGGTATAAATTTAGATGCCCTATTTAGATCATAGGCAACCACAACATTTGTGTTTTCCATGCCACTTAGCTCAAAGGAGTTATTTTCACGACTCGGGGATGCAGGGAGATCAATAATAGGATCACATTACTTTATGTTTGCCTTTGCTATATCTACTTTGTGTTTGTATTTTCTATATTATTTACATTAGAAAGAGTAAGCGGATTACTAAAACCCTCCGAACATATAGCAAAGTCGCTCATGATCTTCTTATTTGCATAGAAAAAAGGAGACCGGCTCCCTGTAAATTTGAAGACGGACCCCGGTTACATCGAATCTGGTTAAGACCCCAGCTCCGTGAAAAGGTTTAAAGGCATTACCCGGTTACACCGAATCCGGTTAAAATCCCGGCTCTGCCAATGTTTTGAAGACGGACCGCGATTACACCGAATCTGGTTAAAACTCGGGCTCCGTGTTGCGGCGGCAATCCTGCCAAGTCCATTTACATATGGGAAACCGAGGTAAACAAACCCGTTTTCAGAAATCATAAACCCGAAAATTCAGAGTTAAAGTCAATAACCCGGAATCTCGGTGTTAAAGTATCTAAACCGGAATCTCGGTGATAGAGTATATCAACTCGGAATCTCGGTGATAGAGTATATCAACCCGGAATCTCGGAGTTACAGTTTATAAACCTGAAACATCGGTCTAAAGTATATAAACCCGGAATCTCGGGTCAGCAAGCACGGAATCCCAACAATCACGAGCACCTCGTCCGGAGTTGGAAAGTAACACATCCTGGCAGCTCAGAAGCTTGAACTACAAGGCTGGGGGCAACAGAGTGGATAACGATTTGTTAAGTGAAAAAACGTGTTATCAATAACCGGTATGAATGCAAACCAGAAAGTTTAATGCAAGCTCGGACAAGAGCTCGGGCGAATTGCTACGAAAGCAAGTTCGGATTCAAGGGATCTCGGAAAGCAGTGAATGAATCTCGACAGCTCGAAGACCCAAACTACCGAGCTTGGGGGCAACCAAATTGGATAAACAAGTCCAGGGTTACGACACCCATAATGGACAAACGAGTTAAGGGTTACGACACCCACAAATGGAGAAACAAATTCTGGGTCACGACACCCAGAACGGACCTCGGTTACACTTAATACGTGCATCAACTTGGATTGTTTCGATATGACAACCGTTATCATCAATGCTAAATTTTGCATAAATTGCGGGGTACAAGATCTTATTCGTGGAGGTCAGGTACCTTTTTCTTTCAAATCTTGTTTCTTTATATGTGATTGTTTATTGCATATTTCTTCAAGTCCACACATCACGTGTTTCCAACCCCGGATACACCGAATCTGGTTAAAATTCGGGCTCGGGTAAAGACGGCTACTGCCACCAAGTCTATTTGAATGATCAAATTCAGGGTTACGACACCCATAATGGATAAACAAATTCAGGGTTACGACACCCATACTGGATAAACGAAGTCCGGGTTACGACACCCATAATGGACTAATGAATCTCGGGTTACAACACCCAGAACGCAGTAAACCCGGTTACGCTGAATCCAGTTAAAACCGGGCTCTGTGCCAAGTCTTGCCAGAAACAAAAAGACGAACCCCGATTACACTAAATCCAGTAAAAATCCGGGTTCCATGAAAAATCTTGAAGGCGGACCCCGGTTACACCGAACCTGGTTAAAATCCGGGCTCTGTGCCAAGTGTTGAAGAAGGACACCGATTAAACCAAATCTGGTTAAAATCCGGGCTCCGTGTAGAGTTTTGCCAGATAAAGTCATATGGTTAAATCCACGTTTCCATAACCAGTTCGGAACTCGGTAACACTGAAAGAACAGTTAAATCCGCCTTTCCATGGTCAGTTCGGAACTCGGATAAACCGGCCGTGTTCCCTAGTTGGAACCTGGATACATTGAACAAAGGATGCCGAGGGCCATCGAACCCGGCTTTTTAGTTAGCGAAGGCATCACCGTAAGCTTTTGCAACTCGGTCGCTTCCAAGACTTCCTTAAATGACACGAGGCCGTCATCAGCCCTTGTATTGACACCGATGTCCATAAGCCCGGTAACCGACACCGAGGCCCATACACCCGGTAAATATTTTGATACATCAAAATTGACACCGAGGCAAGAAGGCGGATAGTCATGCTGGACCTTGATCAGGTCCAAATGCTTGAGCCGATGTCGTCCTGGCGATACCGATCAAGCATGTGACAATTCGCCCTTGTTTTGGTTACGGGAAAGACGACTCCTATACCTCGTAGCGCGGTATACGTAAAACGTAAAACACCCCTACTAATACACCTGGTCTACTACACCAGAAGAGTACTAAGCGGACTCTAACTATTGAAAGACACAGGCCCGGTCTAGATTTTAACTACGTGTAGTCCATGCATAAAGTTATAAGTACACAATGAACAAATTACTTGAATTCATAAGGTCAATTGTTCAAAAAGTACACACAAAACCGGCACCATACGCCGGAACAAAAGGAAAATGAAAAATACAAAAAACTTCAAGCCGTAGATCGACATCATGACACTTCACAAGATGCAGGACGCCGCCCCGGCTCATCGGACCTTGCGACGTTACAACGCACCCAGGGAAAGAAGCTCAGCAAATTCTAGCTCGACACAGACGTCGGAGATGGGCGATACCTCGGACGATCCAGTCAAGACATCGTACACCCGGCAGTCCAAAACCTTGAACTACCGGGCTGGGGGGCATCTGTTACGGATTTTATATAAGGCCCATTAGCGATGCGGCCCAACAACAGGTAGATCTATCGTGATCGCAGCAGATCAGATAAGATCACAACCAACCTACAATCAAGGAGAGAATCAAGGGAAATCTCTATCACAAATAGAGGGCCCATGAGCCCAAGACCACCAGGTACACTCTATACATACGAGTTAAACCCTAAAGGTACACATCTTCTTCTATCTTCTACGCTCTCTCTTATTTGCATATACTGCACACAGAGCACACACCCCACTCCCTTTGGCTAAATGCCTCCATCAATCCTCGAACTACGTGGACTTTGATCCCTCTTCAGGGTACGTAGGCCCTAGGAATCGCTCCTAGGTCAAGTCTCAATCAACATCAACATCCTAACCCCTTAGGGCTAGACAATCTGTGTTCTACACCAGAACAGTCTGTTTACATATTAAATAAATATAATTATATTAAAATGATATAATAACATAATATTGATTGTTTTTTATTCTTATATTCTAATTTCAAATTATATTTAATTAATTACAATACTACCCCTACTATTCTCTGGAAAGGTTTTTGGAACATCCCCTTGACTATTTATGGCTACATCCTTACTATTCTCTTTAATAACAATAATGTTTTATTTTAGATGAATATATTATTAGCTTTGAATGTTGGTGAAACCATTTTTTATTAATAATAATAATAATAATAATAATAATAATAATAATAATAATTTATTGTAATAATATGTTGGCTAAAAACTTATTTAAAAGGTACAATATGTAAATATTATGCTTTGAAGCTTACTAAAAGCTTACATTTATATAAGTTTTGATAAGCTCAAATTAAACAAATTTATGACCTCCAAGACCTATAATATGATGCCTTTTTAAATGTCTATATTGTAAGTAGGCATTTAAAAATGCTTCAAGCTCGACCAGACCTTATGAAAGTTTAGACTTGAGACTAAAAAAAACTTGCATTTAGACTTAGGCCCAGGCTCAGACCTTCTGTCCCATTATAGACTCAGGTCTGATTGGGTAAAACTTGATCTGGTTTGACCAATTTTTATGCCTAAGTAAACCCATTCCAATTACACAACAGTTTCGATTCAAAATTTCAACCATCTACTCACGAGATCACAAGGTCCACGATTTAAGTTGAAAGCACGTGTAACAATGAACACAATCAAATGAAAATATGTTAGAGAATCTTCAACTAGCTTGCGGATATAGTGATGACAATTGAGAATTTCTAATCATCATTAGTTCAATTATGACTCTGAGAGAGTGAATATGGTTTAGATTATATCATTTTCCAAATTCAACACACTCACATTTTGTCGTCACTTGTTTAATACCCTTTCACCGGGATTATTCATTTAATTTAATAAATAAATAAATAAGATTAAATAAGACTCTAAACCTAAACTCCATCAAACTAACTGTTTTTAATATTATTATCCGGTATCTGGTTCGAGGGTCGTAACCATTATTGTCAAACTCACGAATTGACTCTCCGAGTTTACCGTTTTTACATTTATAGTTTACTAAATCGAGTTGAGTCACTGGTAAACTCGTGATCATTATAAACTCAATTAAACTAACGAGTTTACCGTTTTTACGTTTCAAACTTACAAAACCATATTAACTCACCCTTAAACTCATGTTAACTTTTTTTATTTGATTGCTCAGCGGCTTTATATGTGAGTTTTATAGAAATTTCTTTATAAATATGGTAAATTTTGAATATTGATGGATTTAATTTTAATTATTTGAATTTAAAATATATTTAAATCAAATTGTTGTCGTTTTTTTATATTTTAATTACTTATTATGCACTATTAATTCCTATTTAATAGTGAAAGTAAACTCTTACGGGTTTACAATTCTAGTTCACGATACGAGTTTACGTTATTGTCACGATTTTACTTAAACTCGTGAGGTTGACAACCTTGGTTGTAGCTGTCTTTCCAAACATAGATGTCTCATCTGAGACTTAAACTCAAGACCAGAAAGGATCTAGCGGGTCCTTATACCGATAGACCAACTCTATGTTAGTCTCAAACAAACTAACTTAGCAAGTAACACCAAGAATATTTTATTATTTAGAAGACCATGAAAATATCTAAAATATTTTAATATGATTCAAATATAGTAGTAATATACTCCCCCATTCTTTTTTTTATAATAAATATTTAACCAAATAAAGTAAATTAAAAAATTGGTTAAAGGCAAAAGATATGCCAAAATTATAGCATTTTTTTTTTCAAAAATACACTTATTTATAAGGATGGAGGGAATAAGAAAAGTAGAAAAAAGATATATGTGGAAGAAAAAGAATGTGTGATGGGAGAGAGTCTGATTAAATGTCTATTACAAATAGAAACAAGACATATGTGATCCTCGTTTCTTACTCCCTCCAATCCTTGATACAAGATATATTTACTGAATTAAATTAAATTAAGAAAGTTAATTAAATTAGTTAACGTGACACCAATTTTCTAAATCCCCTCAAATATGTCTTCTATAAAGGTGAGTATAAAAAACGTGGGAGTAAAAAAGTAGGAAGAGTTTCAGTTAACCCTTATAACATTTTGAAATTTCACTGCACACCCAATGAGTAAAATGGAAAATACTTTTTGTGGGTAAAATATGGCGCCTTCTTTTTGCAAACAACCACGTAGAACTAGTAAGCAAACAGGGGCAATGTGGGTGCAGGAGGTTTTGCAAGGTCATGATGTAGTATGTCAGGAAAATTTCCGAGTGGAAAAACATGTGTTCATGTTGTTATGTTCTAAATTGAGGAACATCGATTACGGCACACTCAGAACATTGGCATTGAAGAAATGGTTGCCATTTTTTTATATACAGTTGGGCATGGACAAGGCAATCGAATAGTCCAAGAACGATTTCAACATTCAGGCGAAACTGTTAGTAGGATTTTCCACAGGGTTCTAAAAGCTTCTTTCAGGCTTTCAACAGAAAATATCAAACCACTTGATCCGGAGTTTCGCCATTGTCACGGAAAAATAGCTACCGATAAACGATATCACCCATATTTCAAGGACTGCATAGGAGCAATTGATGGAACCCACATCAAGTGTGTGGTGAGCCAATCGAAGCAAGACAAATATATTGGAAGAAAGGGATATCCAACAAAAAAAAATCATGGCCGTTTGTGATTGGGATATGTGCTTTACTTTTGTGTTGGCAGGATGGGAGGGTACTGCACATGATGCTCGTGTCTTCCGGAATGCGATTGAGACTCCAGCTATGAACTTTCCCCACCCACCTGAAGGTATATCTATAACATCCTCACTTCAATTGCATTACTGTTGTCTTTTTTATTTCACAATGTCAAATAAATGTCAACATTTCTCAGGAAAATATTACTTGGTCGACGCCGCTATCCAACACCAGTTGGATATATTGGTCCGTATAAACGTGAGCGTTATCACCTTCCAGAATTCAGGCGACAATCGGGATTTCGAAATCCCAACGAGTACTTCAATTTTTATCATTCAAGTTTGAGGTGCACGATAATAACGATACTTGCTTCAATTTGTTTAAAAATGTTTGATTGTTGTCGGAGCTTTGGTGATTGGTCACCACCAGCCGCCACCGCCTGTTGGCAAGAGCTTTGGCCACTATAAACTAATGTGTTGGTCATATATATATTTATTCCACCGCTTGGTGCTGATTTTTGGTGTGCCCTTAGCTTGCACATTTTTGTAGGAGAAAAACAAGAAGCTTTTATACCCTTTAAATTTCAGTCTTCACCAAGGTTTAGAGAGAAAATGAGCTATCCATAAGAGCAAGGTTCCAATGATCTTGCTCCTCCTATCTTTAACTTAATTTCAAGAAACCACCACCTTCTTGAAAAGATAAAAAGCCAAGGAAACCAAACATTAACCTTGTCTTGGCCTAGCAAGCATTCAAGGAGTGAGAGGTTTCAAGAGAAGAAGTTCTTGTTGCTATAGGGGGATAGCTGTGTGGATCAACGTTAGAGGACATCAACAATATTGAGGTCTTCAAGTGATCTAAGGTAATCCGATCCTAATCTTCAATAGTCGTGTTATCGAGTTATTCTAATCCCCAATAGTTGTTTTAATGAGTAATCTTGAAAGTCATGAATATTATAAATTGTTATGAATTCTCATGAGCACCATAAAGAATTACAGATAATTAATAACTAATTAACGTAATGAGTTAAGGTTAATAATTCATGAGGACCATAAGGAATTACGGGTTTCTGCAACGATTAAACAATTTTTGTTTTGTTTTTAACTTCATGAAACTTTGCATGAAAGTTATGTAATAAACAAAATTAACCAACAGAAGTGACCCAGTCCCTTCTTCAACTATAAGATCACAAAGTATTATTTTCAGTACTAGTTACTATCCTTAAATATCTTTTTAGTACAAGTTATAATCATGAAGTATTTTTTGAATACCGTTTAATATCCTGAATTTTTTTTTTAATATTACTCAGTACCCTTAAATATTGTTTAAAAAAGGAAAACAAAAAAAGTGCAGCTTCAGTTATTTGAAGCCAAAACGACGCCATACAAATGTAGCGGATGAAAGGATGAAAGCCAGATCCAACAACGAGTCACCCACTCACATTGACCTCACAAGCGCAACTACCATCTTGAGAATTCTCGAACGCTTCCCTTCTCTGTAATTTCAACTCTTGACCTAACAATTTTATCGTTTCTTTAAAGTTCATCACCCTCTTCTGAAATCATCTAATAATTCTTCCTTTTTCAAAACCTTATTACTCCAATGGTATACAATCACAATTCGGTGGGGTCATTGTCAAAGGGACCATAATAGTTGACGTCACTATTTAAGATTTGAATCCGAAACCTCCAATGCTATTCAAAATTTCAAGCATCTACTCACGAGATCACAAGGTCCACAATTTAAGTTGAAAGCACGTGTAACAATGAACTCAATCAAATGAAAATATGTTAGAGAATCTTCACCTAGCTTGCGGATATAGTGATGACAATTTAGAATTTCTATCATCATTAGTTCAATTATGACTCTGAGAGAGTGAATATGGTTTAGATTATATCATTTTCCAAATTCAACACACTCACATTTTGTCGTCACTTGTTTAATATCCTTTCACCGGGATTATTCATTTAGTTTAATAAATAAGTAAGATTAAATAAGACTCTAAACCTAAACTCCATCAAACTAACTGTTTTTAATATTATTATTTGGTATTTGGTTTGAGGTTTGTAGCTGTCACTCCCAACATAAATGTCTCATCTAACACTTGAACTCGAGACCTAAAAGAATTTAGCGGGTCCTTACATTGATAGACCAACTCTATATTAGTCTCAAACAAACTAACTTAGTAAGTAACACCAAGAATATTATTTTATTATTTAGAAGACCATTAAAATGTCTAAAATATTTTAATATGATTCAAATTAAATATAGTAATAATATACTCCCCGTTCTTTTTTTTTTATTTATAATAAATATTTAACCAAATAAAAGTAAATCAAAAATTTGGAAGTACTTATCGAAAATAAAAAAGCGTGTGGCTTGGAGATAAGGGGAAGGAAAGGGAATCAATGGCCTACAAATGAAACAAGAGCGCCGACCAGAGGGAGAGGTGAATGAATGAGTGGGTTGAGATGGCGTCAGCCTGTCAATGTGTGATGTGGAAGTGACTCAGCCCCTTCTGCCCAAATGCACCGCACCCACGTCTTCTGCCTTCCCTTCTCCTCCTCCTCCTCTTTTATTTTTCCTTTTATTTTATTTATTTCCATTATCCCTTCTTGTCCTTCTTATCACTGCTCCTTTATCTATATAAAATACTCCTTCTGGTCCTAATTATATAGGATATATTTTAACCAATTTTGAGGAGATTAAGGAAAGAAGTTAAATTAGTTAATTTTACTCATTTTCCTAAAATATATTTATATAAATTTAAAATGACTTAAGTGAAAGTAAATCAATAGCTTCTACCACATGACTCTCCAACCTATTTTTTTTTTCCACATGCATGCTATCTAATTGAAATAATGATCTTACTAGACAAACACATATAGGCACACACACCTCCACACACATATAAACACACAAAGATATACATATATATATATGTGTGTGTGTTTATATTTGTACACACACATATTGACAGACACACACAAATATACATATATGTACACGCACACAGTACACGCACACACACCACATATAAATATGTGTGTGTGTGGGTGGGTGGGTGGGTGTCTATATATATTTGTGTGCGCACACACACGCACATAAAATATATTTGTGCGCACACACACACATATATATTTGTGTATAGACACACACACAAAATATATGTGTAGACACATACATATATATAGACACACACATATATGTGTGCACACACACAGACACAAAATATATGTGTGTAGACACACACATATACACGTACATACATATATGTAGACACACACATATAGTATCTATAGATATTTGTGTGTAGACACACACATATATACATACATAGACACACACACACACACACATATATATATCTAAAAGTTTCGTTGACTGGAAGAGTATACGCGTGCACATATATATAGTCACAAAAAATCAAACACACTTGAGAGAATAAAATAGGGGTATTTTAGAAAAAAATTGACAATTATTAGAATGTTGTCCTATAATTAGGACCAAAATCAACTCTCGAATGTTTTCTTATAATTAGGACCGGAGGGAGTATAATGGCGTTGAAATCGAGTTTTTACGTTGACACGAAAAGGGTGGTAGAAACATAAATCGTAGAAACGACACGAAACGTAAAGTTTTTACTTTTTACTATTTAAAGTTATAGTTCAAAATTATATATATGTACATGAAAAAAAATAATAAATCACTACGTAAAATTTAATGAACAACTTCATATTTAAAAGATATAAGTCATATAACTACATAAAACATAAAAAAAAAAAAAAAAACTTACGTTCATAACTATGGAAATACGTTAAAAACGATATATAACCATCCAGTCTCTACTCTCCAGTAATACTGAGTCCAATATATACGATGGAAATTAGGTTTTCAACTTTTCATCATATTTTTTTTTAAGTTTTTGATAAAGTAAAACTGGTAAAAACTGAAGTTTTTACGTATTTGAGCGACGTTTCTATCAGTTTCTGCTTAAGACAATTTTTACTTACGTTTCAACAAGTATGACCCTAATAAAAACTTAAGTTTTTACATTTTTACATTAGTTTTTGATAATAATGACTATATATGTATATAAATAGGATCTAAGTGTTAGTTTCTCCAAGTAACGGAAATGGATAATACTAATATTAATATCCAACTCATTGTAAGAATAATAAATATATAAATAAATGGATTAGGACAATTCAACGAACGTAATCCACAACATGATAGCTGTGCTGAATCCGGGTTTGTCTGGTCCGTAGTATTGCATCATTACCTGTATGCGATTCTACTTTGGCCTCCTATCTCACCGCCACGTGTCATTCCTTCAGCGCGCCCTTTTCCTTTCCCTTTTCCCTGACGGAAAATCGTGTCTCGCGTTCCTCCTTTATATACCACCCTTCCCCGCATCAATATTTGCCTCAAGCCTAGAATCTCGTCTTACTTTACCTAAATTTCGCTCTTCATCCCTTCTCCCTCTCTCTCTGATTCTCTCCAACACTTGAAATTCAGCTGTGAAGAGTTTAGAGGTTAACTCAGAATTTCGATTTGGTTGGTTAACAATTTTGTTTCGGGCTATGGAGGTTTTGGTGTTTGGAAGCTCTCAGATTAAGCTCGGAAAATCTGAATTCACTAATAGGGAAGTGCGTTTCTCTAATCTAAACGATACTTTCGGCCTTTCAAATTCTAGGATTTCATTTGGTCGGAGTTCCACATGGAAGAAGGCCGGTGTGCGCTTGACTGTGAGCGCTCTTCAATTCGATGCCGTTCGCGAGGAGAATCGATCTCCTTCTCCTTCTCCCAAAATATCTAAATCGGTGAGCTTTCTTTCACGAAAATTTCTTATTCATTGCGTGCTGCGTTTAAATTGCCGTCAAAGTACTGGGAAAATGAATGGAATTTTGATTTTAATTGTTCTGGTTTATGATCTAGTGAAGCCTTGAACTGTATGTCTGTGTGAGTTGGAATTTTTCAAATGTAATTTACTAATATTCTTTTAGATAGTGTCTGGTGAATTTTATTGGAGAACGCAAACTTTCATTTTGGAATAATTGCGCTTTTGACATTCATTCGTCAGTGAGTTTTCATTTATAATGCATTACTATCCGGGAAACTTCTTAAGTCGACCAAGGTAAATTTGGGCTCTTAATAATCAGCTATTGGTACACACTCTCTCGGCGATCTCGTCGGAATAAAGAAACACTTCAGAAGATCTATACATATAGAGATCTATATATAAATAGACACACACTTGCGTCTGTGTATTTGTATCGATCTGTTTGTTTGATCGATTTCATCTGGTTTGAAATCCTATGATGAAGAGGGAGGAGGTGAGGAGGATGGCCGCGGAGGGGATGAAGGAGTGAAGGTTCCAGAAAGTTGAGATCCGAACGGGTAGAAGAGAAGGGAAGGATGATGATGCTTACGTGGCATAATAGGTGGAGTAAATATATTATGTGGCAGAGACACAGCGAAATTGAGTCAGCTAAAGTTTGACCTGGACCATTTGAGCATTACCAGAATTAACAGTATCGTAGGGTCAGGAGGCGGCTGCATGACTAACCTAGGGGTTGGCAGGACCTCCGAACCGGCTCGACAGGCACACCATCATTCTGCCCTGCCTCACCCCAATCCGCTGTTAAATGGGGGGTAATAACTTTCAAGAGGATATTGAGAACGAAAAAACTTGTAGGGCTACATTGAGATTTCCGCAATACTTCCGAGTAGATTTGCACCTTAACCCTTACCCTTGATTATAAACACTAGTCAATAAAATATCTATAAAATTTAAATACGGCTTCTTTCAAATCTCTTGCTGCATTTGTATATATCGGCAAAGTTTTGTCTAAATGGAATAATTCAATATCCAATGTCGAGCTCAAGACCAAGAAAAAGAAACTAACATGCTTGAAGTGTGGTGGTGCAGCTTAATGATGTCAGGTTATTTGTGGGGTTGCCCCTCGATACTGTTTCTCCTGACTGCAATTCAGTAAACCATGTTAGAGCAATTGCAGCTGGTCTGAAAGCTTTGAAGCTATTAGGAGTTGAAGGTGTTGAGCTTCCAGTTTGGTGGGGGATTGTTGAGAAAGACAGCATGGGAATGTATGAATGGTCAGGTTATCTTGCTATTGCAGAGATGGTTCAGAGTGCAGGTCTCAAGCTCCATGTAACGCTTTGCTTTAATGGATCCAAAACACCAAGTATTCCACTACCCAAGTGGGTGTCTCATATTGGTGATTCAGAGGCAGGCATTTTCTTCACAGATCGATCGGGACAGCAGTATAAGGAATGTTTGTCATTCGCAGTTGATGAACTTCCAGTTTTCAATGGGAAGTCTGCGATTCAGGTGTACCAGAGTTTCTGTGAGAGCTTCAAATCTTCGTTTTCTCATTTCATGGGCTCTACAATTACGGTAAGAATTTTGAGCTCTGGAACCAATTTTTACACTCTTAGCTTATTGATGCATATAACTGATGAAGTCTTCATGTCTTGTAGGGAATTTCCATGGGTTTAGGACCTGATGGGGAGCTACGCTATCCATCTCATCACAAGCTACCGAATGTCAATGGAGTTGGAGAATTTCAGTGTTATGACCAAAACATGCTTCGCATTCTTAAAGAACATGCTGAGGCATCAGGAAATCCTATGTGGGGGCTTGGTGGTCCACATGATGCTCCTAACCATGGCCAATCGCCAAACTCAGGTGGCTTTTTCGCTGATGGCGGCTCATGGGAGTCTCCTTATGGGGACTTCTTCCTTTCCTGGTATTCTGATATGCTTGTAGCTCATGGCGATCGCCTCCTTTCGATCGCAGCTGCAACTTTTGACAGCGGAGTTTCTGTATATGGCAAAATTCCCCTAATGCACTCTTGGTACCGAACCCGATCTCATCCTTCTGAGCTAACTGCTGGATTCTATAACACAGCTAACAGGGATGGTTATGAATTAGTTGCAAAGATGTTTGCAAAGAACTCATGTAAGATGATATGTCCTGGAATGGACCTGTCAGATGCAAACCAGCCAAATGAGACCCTCTCTGGTCCAGAGTTGCTGCTTGCTCAGATTATGGCAGCTTGCAGGAAGCACGGGGTCAATGTTTCGGGGCAAAATTCTTCCTGTGCTGGAGCTCCAGGGGATTTTGATCAGATCAAGAAGAATCTATCAGGAGATTATGTGTTGGATCTGTTCACATATAATAGAATGGGGGCTTACTTCTTTTCGCCTGAACATTTTCCTTCGTTCACCAAGTTCGTCCAGAGCCTTGATCAACTGGAGTTGCATGCAGATGATCTACCTCTTGAAGATGAAGAAGAAGCTGCTGAATTCTTAGTGAAGAGCTCAGAATCAAGCAAGCAGTTGCAGACAACCTTAAAGTGATCAATTAGTAAATATAATAATAATGTATATAACAATTTCTTGTAAAATTGTTTATAAACAGGTTATCTTTAAAATTCAAACAGGATGCAAAAGGACGTCCTGGATTACATAGCCATTGTTTCATAAATATTATATTAGGGGCTGTGACATCCTGGATTACTTAGTAATTTGAACGCTCTTTATAAATATTGGATCGCAGGAGAATTTATCATATTGAAATCCATTAAGAGTTGAATTAGCTGGCGTTTGAATTCGCTTATCTGTAAACATGTTGATGAGTAATAATTTTTCAATTCGGCATTAAGATTTTTCACATTTCTTTATGAACTTTGTTTTTTACATATCAGGTATCGTAATGGATGGCGACTGCTATAGTAACTGACAAAAGTTTTGAATGAATTGGATTTTCCTAGTTAGCTGAAAACTTTGTCTCTTTTTGCTCATTCCTTATTAATTAATAAATTTACTTGAACAATCAAAATGAGATTTTGAAGAGATAGAAATAGTGGAAAGGGCTATTTTTAAAATTTGAATTGATACCTTTGACCGTTACTTTAAAATTCACTCTTTATGGCATTTTAATCATATGCTAGGAATTTATAAAATTATTTAGAACTAGTAAAATAACCTTTTGAAATATTCAATCATGAAAATCTATGAATTTTATTTGCTAGGAAGATAGACAAGAAATAATTACGAGTAAAATCTATGTACAAAGTAAACAAGATACGCATGCGGAATATAAGGGAAGTTCCAAAACATCATTCTAATTTCATGAGATAATTCCTGATAGCATAAATCCCTATTCAGAAAAACCAAACTACACCAAATTTGAAAAAACCACTTCCCACCAAGTAACCCTAAACGGCTAAACCCTACTGCCCTAGATGCATGAACAAGAGGTAAGCACTAACGGGAGGAGATCCTTTCATTATCAAAACTGCCCAGAAAAATATAAGACTCTTTGACAAGAGAACTTTTGCTATCAGTTATCAATACCATCTTTGCTACAAGTTCTCTAAACAAAGCTAACTTGTTAGGAAAACAATGAAACCATAAAGTTCTTCTCTGCAAACCAAGACAAAACTCCTCTCATACCGACATTGTAAATCGTAAAAACAATTTTAAAAACTAAACAAAAAAGAGAGGCACTTATTCAATTCTAAAACACTTCCCAGACACAGCTTTTAGCAAAATGGTTCTGCCAAATGAACATGGACATTGTGTTTAGTCTTCCAAAAGAATTTGGGTTTCAAATCTGCTGAGGCATATTGCAAAAGCCTGAAATGCTGAGATGGGGTACTGGTAATCCATGGTAAACAAATCCTTCCCTACTTTCCCAAATTGAAGGATAATCTTCTTATGTTCTTCTCCAGAAGGTCCATTTTCTGGGGATGCCACCAGTTGACAGTTTTTGACTGACTTAACGTTCACTCTTCCTTTGAAGTAAATACACCAACATCCAAACCGCTCAGACCAAAATCCATGCTTACTTTTTAACACTAGCATCTTATCACTGCCTGGGGATTCAGATACAGAGTTTTCAATTCTATTTGATTTTGACCTAAAAAATGGGAACAATGGAACCTTTTCTACATTGCTCGGAGAAAACTCAGCCTGTATAGGTTGCCCCACCCCTCCGGGTTGAATTGCAGAGGCAGGAATGGTGTCCATGACACATTTCATTCTCCTTGGACTCCTGCTTGTTGCATTACGAGCACTGTGTAATCTTGCGTATCTGTTTATTACACAAGATATATATATGCAAAGACTATTATAGTGTAACAACTCCTTTTAAGCCAATGAAAACTTCTGTATGAACTTGTTATAATTGATGCTTACCTGGTGCCTAGCACATATGAGATGTGTGCCACTGGATAGTTACCAGTAGAAACCTTGGGTGAAACTTGATTTAGATTCCCGTGTTTAACAGAGCGGTTTTTTGTAGTCTTTGCCCCTTTGTGAGGTGGCTGGCCATCATAAATTGTGAACTTGTTTCGCAGAAAATTTGATCTTATCAAAAGAACTCAAAGGTGTAAGTCTTGGCACAGAAATGAATGCAAAAGAATAAGCGTCACCTTGCTCAGTTAAGAGTGTAATTGTGCACCTTAGTTTCCCAACATAAGTGTTGCTTCCCTTCGACATATCATCAGCATCAAGAGAGATGATATAATCTATGCAGGTGACACGTCTACACCTGCGAGCCGCCAGAAGAAACTTTCCATCATCACTTAATGCTGCAAATTGAAGAAGACAAGACTAGGATTATCAGCTTTATAACTTGAAAAGAAGACCAAAGAATGAAGAAGGAAAAACAGTATCCTCCAAAATTTAACAGGAAGAAATAATCTATTCAGCCTTTATAAAAGGGACAACATTCTCACCATTAGTTAAACTGAGAAACAAATAATATGTCTGGGTTGATCTGTTGCGCTTTACGAAGCACTGGAGGGGATTATCCCTCGGGCCATGCTGTCAAAATTTATCACAAACTGTAATTAACATGTTAACATCCGGGAGGGCAGGGAAAAAATAAATTGAATTGATGTCCTCATCAGCATTAAGACAAGAACATTAATCACATCCAATCATTGTCAACTAAAACCAAGGGAATCTTAAGGTATGTTTGGTTTGAGGGAAGGGGAGGGAGAGGGAGGGGAGCGGAAGAAAAAAAGGAGGGGAGAGGAAAACTTGTGGGCCCCACTAAACTCAATTTTGAAATTTTTTTTCTCTCCTCTCCTTTTTTTTATCCCCCCACCAAACATACCCTTAGAGAATGTCTTGGACAGCAGGCAAACTATAAATTAAAGCATTCAATACAAAAAGAAGTCAGCTTCTTGTAGCCACTCAATTTGGCTCCTTAGTTAGAGGTAATTGTCATTTTGCTGATTGGTCTAAATAATTGAATGCGTCCCAATGGAGGTGTTTCGTTGACAGAAACCGAGCCAAAACATAATATATTCACGCCAAACTAGAATTCAGAATTTCTACTATTGAAAAAAAAAAAAAGATAAAGACTGAGACTAGTATTGCTGGGGAGAGGGATAAAGAAAAAGAGATTGTAAGTGTTTGGGGAAAAAAAATTATAAATGGCTATATAGAGTAGAAGGATTTTTATTTTAAATGAGGGTAAAAAATTATATGAAATATTTGGAGAAGGAAAGAGCATGTGGATGTGAATTTACTGATGAAACAGGAATTAGCTGTCAATGTCCAAAATTATTGAATTATTAAGAAAACAGGGAGGGAAGAAGCAGAACAGATCCAGAGTAATAATCAATTCCCAAACGAAACCAAAAAAATCTAAAAACATTCTAACAAACAAGACAAGAAAATCTACAACCTCGCTCACCAAATATTTCATGTCAAAAACGAGGCAAAACATATGAACAATCTCGATTTTTTCTTCTATTTTTTGACCAACAACTATCTATATTTCTTAACAAAACTATATTCCAAGTAAAAATCTTGCTTATCAGTAAATATTAGAATTTAAGGCATTGCGCACAAACCTGCTTAACAGAGATGGAGAAGGTGATCTTAGAGGAAACTTGAAGCGTACGTGTTGACAATGCCCTTAGTGATGAGCCTCCAAGTAAGGCACACACCGGCGCAAGCCACCACGTTCCGGTGAGCAGGCCAGGAGCTTTCGGATGCTTCGATTCTGGCCAACACCTCTCTGAGAAACTCCTGTGGAATGTTGGCTCAGCAGCTCTGCTTCAGGCCATCGGTGACGACCGGCTCCACCAACCGAGGGACCTCCATCTTTTTTTTGCTTAGAAGAGGGACCTCCATCTTTAGTAGATGGAAAAAGAATAAAGAATAGGAGAGAAATCAGATCAGCTTAGTAGTGGGTAACGTAACTAATCACAGCGATTTATGGATTTTCTGCTGTTTATCCTTGTTCTTGTTCCATACACAGTGGAGCAGATACTCTCAGTATCATTCCCTCCTTTTCCCTCAGTATCTTTTAATTTGGGCCGTCCAAAAATGAATCAAACGTCCAGAGAGAGAGTTTTAAAATTTTTATTTTTACCGCATGCGGTGTTGGGACCGCATGCGATTTTTTGACATTAATGATTCTTGACCCTTAGATAAAAAATTGGACGGCCGAGATGGAGAAATTCTGAGGGATACTGAGGTGCCTGCTTCTGAGGCAATCCGAGTCCCCATACACAGATGTCTAGTCGATGAATTATATAGGGTTTGGACTCTTGGGCTTTGTGTACCTCCTGTGTACCTCCTGATACTTGTATTACAGCCTTGATTGTTGATTGTAGGTTGATTATGGTAAGCAAATCCTAAAACTTATTGCCCTGACCACTCCCTAATGGGCATGATATGAGCGTTTAACAATCCTTAATTTTCTTTCGTTATTATTAATATTAACGAGTTCAGAGACCCGTACAATCCGGGCTAAAAATGTAATCTTTTAAAAGATTTAATTTCATAATTAAATAGTAAAATTAGATTGTCCCAGTTAAAAAGTTAGATTTGTTGTTAAAAATTCAGGAACTATGATATTATATTATTTATATATTTTAAATAATTGAAGGCAGTTAGGAAATTTAAATTCAAAATATATAAAATATATTTCAGTTATGATATTATCATTTAAAATAATATAAATAAACACTTTTCAAAAGTAGTAAGTTAAAATATATAAAATAAAATATGTAAATAAAGAATAAGGTAGGTGAAATGTTTATGCGTGTTTGGGTAAGCGTTTTTGTTGGTCAGATCCTATTTATTATGAAGTCGCTAATTTAGTTAAGAAAGTGGGTCTGTTAGGGTCCAGTAGCTAGAGTCATGGGATCCGGTTTGGAAACCCTCTTCTTCTTCTTCTTCTTGAAGTCGCTAATTTAGTTAAGAAAGTGGGTCTGTTAGGGTCCAGTAGCTAGAGTCATGGGATCCGGTTTGGAAACCCTCTTCTTCTTCTTCGATCGTACTTACATAAAGTTTCTTATATATATTATATTAAGTTGTCTATTTTTTTCACATGAGTTTACAGTTAAATCATAATAATTAAGATCGTACTTACATAAAGTTTCTTATATATATTATATTAAGTTGTCTATTTTTTTCACATGAGTTTACAGTTAAATCATAATAATTAAAAAATTTGACACGGTTAAAATTGGAGAACTTGACAAAATAAATAAAAAGAACTTGACCTACATATTTTCCTTAATTAAATATAAAATACTAAATTTTGTTATGAATAATTCAATAATATTACAATAAGAAAAAATTATTTTATATGAAATTAAATCTAAACCATCTAAATGTTCATCTAAAACTTCCTTTGCTTCAACCAAAAAGCCAATTTGCTGTCGTTGGGGACAACGACTGGTGTGTTTGGATTAACTTTTGGAGAATCGCTTCTAGAGAAAAAAAAAAGGTAAATGTTATAAAAATAAAGTTATAGAAGAAGTAAAAGATAGAGAATAAAAACAAGAGAGATTCAAAAGAGAGAAATTCTCATTCAGTTTCTTCGGGGTACATTTGTGAGGGGATAGGGGACTATTTATAATGGTTGGAGTGTAGGGAATGTTTATGTAGCTTCTACCCACTCTCCACCATAAACGTAGTGGGTGACTATTCACTCCCTACCATAAAAGTAGTGGGCAACCTTAATGCCCATAATGGGTCATCCACATAATATATTCATAACACTCCCCCTGGATGTCCATTATGAATGTGTCTCATTAAAAACTTTAACTAGGAAAAACCTAGTGGGATAAAATCTCAGCCAAAGAAAAGAGTACATCATTCATTGATACACTTTCCAATGCTGTCTCATTAAAAACATTTCTAGGAAAACCTAGTGGGACAAAACCTAGATAAGGGAAAAAGAGTACAACGTGTATCGACTCCCCCTTTGACAACGTCAGTATTACTCCCCCTGATGACAACATTACTTCCAATGTCTTCGTATTGGCGAATAACTATTTTGCTAATAAGTAAGATACATCAGTGCTCCAAGATCACTAAAATATGGTACTTCTAGACTAAGCAGTTCTTCGAACAATTAATTGTCTTTGAAGCTCTTCAGGAGTTCCAATTATGTTGATATCATCAAAATAAACATCAATTATAACAAATTCATTTATAGATCTTTTCAAAAAAATACATAAGCATATTGAATCATTTTTGTACTCTTCTTTTCAAAGATATTTCTTGAAACGATTATATCAAATGCGCTTTGATTGCTTCAAGTCACACAAAGGCTTATTTAACTTAATTGAGTATAGTTCTTGAGAACTTGAATTAGATGATTCTGACAGCTTGAGTCCTTCAAGGACTTGTGCTTCTGGCACCTTGGGTCCTTTGGGGACTTGTGCTTCTGGCACCTTGGGTCCTTCGGGGACTTGTGCTTCTGGCACGTTAAGTCATTCGGGACTTGTGCTTCTGGCACGTTAAGTCCTTCGGGGACATATGCTTCTGGCACGTTAAGTCCTTCGGGGACTTGTGCTTCTGGCACCTTGAGTCATTCGGGGACATATGCTTCTGGCACCTTGAGTCCTTCGGGGACATATGCTTCTGACACCTTGAGTCCTTTGGAGACATATGCTTCTGACACCTTGAGTCCTTTGGGGACTTGTGCTTCTGGCACCTTGAGTCCTTCAGGACTTGTGCTTCTGGCACCTTAAGTCTTTCAAGGACTTGTGCTTCTGGCACTCGCTAATAGATTGTGGCTCATGATCATCATTTTCATTCATTACATCATATGCTATATTATAAGCAAATATGTCGTCAACGTTGACTTCCTTTTAATCCCATCAAATTCTATTCATAACATAATTTATTGAGATCTCATAATTTTTACATATTTCAAGTACTTGGGTCTCTTCTGGGACTACAACATTCTCTTCTAGAGATAATAAGTCTTCAAGAGATAGCTCTTCTGGAGCTACTAACTTTTCTTGAATATCCTCTACTTGATCATCTATATTCTTAGCTCCTTTTATTTTTTGAGGATTTTTATCTATGAAACCGATGGGCTACCACGCTTCAGGCGTGCTTAAATTCATTTATAATAGATTTACCTTCAAAGACATCAATAAGAGCATTAACAGTTGGGATATGTGATTTTGTCACTTTCATTGGGTCAGTAAATGTTTCTGGCATTCGCTTAGCTAAATTCTGCAAATTAATTGTCTTTTGAACTTCTGGTTCACATTGTTTTGTCCTAGGATCAAAATGAGCCAATAATAATTCATTCTAACTAATTTATTCACCCAACTGTTTATTTTCTCCCATAATGTTGAGAAAACAATGTCAAATAACAATTGACTAATCATACAATATAAGTCTCCTAAATCCATTTGTTTCCTTTAAAAACATCATTTTATTTCATTTAGAGACAAACCAGAAGAAGAAGGTCCTTACACAACATTTATCTATCTATGTGCATTGTCGTGCACATTCAAATCTTTTAAGAAGGAATTTTTCTAGCTCCTGACTAAAAGCCAATTATACAGGAAGAATTTTGTTGGCTTATATAAATGCTGCAATATATAAGATCAAATAAATCAGCATAGAAATTTTATTCTCATAAGCATTGATTTAGCTATTTATGGATGCTTTAATACATGATTCTTGGATCGTATAATCTGGAAATAGAGCGCTTAATTTATTCAAACATTATTGCAAACTTCAGGTTATAAACATTCTTACAAACTTCAGGTTACAAACATTCTTACAAACTTCAGGTTGCAAGCTAACAATCTCACATGTAACCATCTTATAGATGCATCTTTCAAATTTATATGGTTTACATGCTATTTCAATGGGCCTATATAATACTGTTTGATATATTTCCAGAAATACTGATATCCATCATGATCAATGAGAACAAGCAACATATAATTCACAAATAATATGATGGTTATTTATGAAGAATCTTCTGGTTCTT
The DNA here is from genome assembly GCA_025563575.1 of Acacia pycnantha. Classification (NCBI taxonomy): domain Eukaryota; kingdom Viridiplantae; phylum Streptophyta; class Magnoliopsida; order Fabales; family Fabaceae; genus Acacia; species Acacia pycnantha. The sequence goes on along the minus strand of JAMWYP010000011.1, from coordinate 3,891,619 downwards.
CAATGGATGTCAATACATAATCTTATTATATATGTGACTTGGATGATCAAACAAGTCATGCCAACAGTGAATTTGTTTAGATCAGTAAACTTCTGGTTTACTGTAACATATATCTCAACCATTCATAAGCTTTTCAATTTCCATAAAATTATGATTTAAATCATAATCTGACATCTATTTTGGGAGATCTATTAAATTTTGTGTGAAAAGTATATAACTTTTCAAAAATTAGCTCACACTTTTATTCTAACAATCTCCCCCTCAAGTGTGAGTCATACAAACATACTTTCTTTATATCTGTATTTTAAAATCACTTTTAAACTCTTTAAAGTTCAAAAGGAAAATCTATATTATTTCTTCAGGAACTACCCATATAGGATTACATCACTTGATTTACTCATTAATAATATACTTCAATTTGCTTATATGCAAAATATATAGTCCACCACATATGAAAATAGTCATAATAAAAATAATTTAGAATCACACAGTAAAATTTTTTTAGCAGAAAATTCTCATGGCAACAGATTTACGATGTGTGATCACCATAAATTTAAATAACAATAACAAGTAAGCAGCATATTACCTTCTGGGCTTATTTATTTCTCTTAGGCCTTGGTTTCAAAATAAATATGGATATATTTCTCTATAGCTCATTGCCTCTTTAATATCTCATTGGCAGCATTAGCAAACATTTGATTTGCTATATTTGTAAACTTCTGGTTTACAATTACAATTTCTTGCATTATTATTTGTAAACTTCTAGTTTACAGCAAACATCCAATTTGTATTATTATTTGTAAACTTCTGGTTTACAATAGCATATGTTTTTATATGATATCCATTTTTGTAGAAATCTTCAATAAGTTTCTTTTATACGAGCTTCAGGTAACAAAATATTAGCTCTTCCGGAGCCTTCTGTCAAATTTATATTGCTATATATATATATATATATATATATATATAGTCTGAACATTAGCCTCTTTTACAAAGTTGGGCAAAATATGTTAATTAGTCCCCAGGACTATTAGCCTTTATACTTATTATGACATAAATCTCTGCAAGTTATTGTCTTCTGAACAATACTTTTCCAAGGCTACTAAAATCTACTTGTATCATATAATATTTGACACAGCCTTCAAGGCCTCAATATTTATAACAATCCAAAGCCACTCTTATACACTCTTCGTTCATGGGTGTGAACAAGTTTTTATACCTCTTTCGTGGGTATAGAAGACTGAAGGATCAAATATCTCATAAATTATAATACTATGTAAATGCTTACGTATCACTGTGCAATCACATGTTACCGTTATTGTGCAAATAGTAAATTACTGTACAAATAGTAACATTGTGTGAAATGCATTTTTGATATATTTGAAGATGCTATATCAGATCTCAAAACCATATAAACCATAAAATATTTTTCATAGTCATATAAAATCATGTCATAATATATTAAAATAATATGTATCATAGTGATGTTTACATAGTATTATAATTTATGAGATATTAGATCATATAATTTACATATGTATCATAGTGATCATATACCTCTTTCCTTTCTCCTGGATTCTTCATTTAGGAGACTATCAGCCACGACATCCATAGTCAATTTTCCATCTGGTGCCGAGTTGCTCAAAGTCACTACCAGAGTATCCCAGCTTTCTGATAATGAGCTTAACAGCAGAAGAGCCTGCATCTCGTCATCCACCTTCATCTCGGCCTTCGACAGTTGATTCACTATTCCTTTGTAGGTGTTGAGGTGTTCAATCATACTCATGCCGTCTTTGTACTCCAACTTCACAAGTCGGCGAACCAAGTGTGCTTTATTCCTGGGAGTCTTCTTCTGAATCATGGACTCCAACTTTGTCCACAACTCATAAGCATTTGTGAACTCAGACACATGCTCGAAGAGGCTTTTGTCAATATACTTTCTGATCATGGCAACCGCCTTCCGATTCAGAATTTCCCAGTCCTTTTCTTCCTTACCTTCTGGTTTGTTCTGATTAAGGATGGGCTCAAAGAGATCTTTGTAGTACAGATGATCTTCCATCATTGGTCTCCAGTAAGTAAAGTTTTCTGCAGTCAGCTTGAACATATCCACACTGAGTGCAGCGCCACTGGTCTCCATTTCGTTAAACCAGGCTCTGATACCACTGTTGCGGAAATATAAATCGAGTAGGGAAGAAGAAGGACACAGACAGATTTGATTAACGTGGGAAAACCTTCCTCAAGGTGAAGAAGAAAAAACCCACGGGACACTAGTCCAGTATCAAACTTCCACTATGAAAATAATGGGTACAATCAATCAATCATTCAATCTCTAGACTTCCTCTAGAAAACTCAAGCTTCACCAACAATGGTGGTACTCAAACTCTCAGAGTTCTCAGACGCTCTTTTTCTTTCTGCACTCTGGCTTTTTTCTCTTTCTCTCTCTCTACTTTTTCAAGAGTCACACACTATATATAAAGAGAAACAAAAGGAATCAAATCTAGAAATTAGGAAGAGTCATTCCCAAGTTCAATAAAGTTAACCTCGAGTCTTGAACCCACTTTCAAATAAGTCAAATAGTCATACTTGGAACCCCACAATGCATTTATGGAGGAACAATTTCCAACAAGAACAACCATTTTCCGGTGGTAATACAACTCCTTTAATTTGTTCTAAAGAATAAGAGGGTCTTATAAGGCCAAATATACAATTTTGATGCTTCATGAAACACAAATTTAAATTTCATTATAAAAAGAAATTTATGAGATATAAAACACAATATAATAACATGAATAATAAATTCATAAAGACAATAAATAATCCATAAATTACGAAATTAAAAATTTATGGCTTCAGGCCATTTAGTTTTAATGGCTTCAGGCTAATTAATTCTCATAGCTTTAGGCTAATTAGTCTCATGGCTTCGGGCCAATGATGAGAATTTAGAATTATATGGCTTCTGACATTTTATCTTCAGGATAGATAAAAATTAAATATATGTTTCTAGCCGTTCAATAAAATAAAAGAAAAAAAGTATATGACTTCAGGTCATATAATAGTGAATCAAATGAATATGGCTTCTAGCCATATAATCTAAAAATAGAAATCAAAGGAATATGACTTCTGGCCATATTATATTAAAATAATAAATCAAAAGGTATATGACTTCTGGTCATATAATCTCAAATTAGGATAAAATGATTATGGCTTCTGGCCATGTAATAGGAAATCAGAGCAATATGACTTCTGGTCATATAATTTCAGAATATGAAATCACAAAAAAAATTCATAAAGTATTGCAATAAAATTAAAATTTTATGGCTTCAGGCCAATTATCTTCTGGATAAATAAAAGTTGAACATTATGACTTCCTGCCATACAATAACAAGATGAAAGCTATATGACTTCTAATCATATAATATCAACATTTTATGGCTTCAGGCCATTTATCTTTAGCACAAACAAAAGTTTGAACACTATGGCTTCTAGCCATACAATAAGAAGATGAAAGTTATATGATTTCTAGCTATATAATATCAAAATAAGAATTAAAAAAATATAACTTTGTGGTCATATAATTTTATAATAAGAAATTAAAGGCGTATGGCTTCTGGCCATATAATATCAAAATAAGAATTAAAGAAATATGACTTCGAGTCATATAATTTCATAATAAGAAATTAAAGGCGTATGCCTTCTGGCCATGTAATATCAAAATAAGAATTAAAGAAATATGACTTCTGGTCATATAATTTCATAATAAGAAATCAAAGGCATATGGCTTCTGGCCATACTATAATAACAATATAAAAGAACTCGGATAAGATAAACGTATATCCTTAAAGAAAGTAGATGAAATCATTAAAAAAATCATACTTACGTTAGAGCTCTCGTGCTGATAACATGTTATAAAAATAAAGATATAGAAAAAGTAAAAGAAAGAGAATAAGAGCAAGAGAGATTCAAAAGAGAGAAATTCTCATTCAGTTTCTTCGGGGTACATTTGTAAGGGGATAGGGGACTATTTATAATGGTTGGAAAGTATGGAAGGTTTATGTAGCTTCTACCCACTTTCCACCATAAACGTAGTGGGTGACTACCTACCATAAAAGTAGTGGGCAACCTTAATGCCCATAATGGGTCATCAATGTAATATATTCATAAAAGTAAAAGTGATTTTTCGGAATAGCTTATGAGTAGAATAGGGCTGTGCATGGCAACCATTCTGTTCCCCAGCACAGTTTCTGAGATGGAACAGTTTTTTCTGATTCTGTGCCTGGGAAGAGTTCTGAGAATCAGAATTACGTTTGTTAACTCATTTTATTTTTACTCCGAGAATCAGAATTACGTTTGTTAACACAAATTTTTTTTTTTCATTCCGATAATCAGAATTACGTTTGCCAACACATTTTATTTTTTTCTGTAATTTTTATATTCAAAAAATTATTTATGTGGTGGTGGCGGTGGCGGTGGGGGCGGCGACGGCGACGGTGGTGGTCGTGGTGGTGGTGGCGGCGACGAGGTGGGGCGGCGGCAATGGGGTGGTGGTGGCGGCGGTGGCGGTGAAGTGGGGGTGGTGGTGGCGGTGGCGGTGACGGTTGTGGCGGTGGCGGTGGTGGCGGCGGTTGTGGCGGTGGCGGCGGTGGTGAGGTGGGGGTGGCGGTGGCGGCGGTGGTGACGGTCGTGGCGATGAGGTGGGGCGGCGGCGTCGGCGTCGGCGAGGTGGTGGTGGTGGGGGTGGTGGCGGTGGCGGTGGCGGTGGGGGTGGCGGTGAGGTGGGGGTGGTGGCGGCGGCGGCGGTTGTGGTGGTGGTGGTGGTGGTGGTAGTGGTAGTGGCGGTGAGGTGGGGGCGGCAGCGGTGGTGGTGTTGGTGGCGCGGCGGGGGTGGTGGCGGTGGCGGCGGCGGTGCGGCGGAGGTGGTGGCGGTGGCGGTGGCGGTGGGGGTCCGGTGGGGAGGGTAGTTGACACTGCGAAAGGTTTTCGAGAGAAAGAAGAGAGGTTGTAGGTTGAGGAATAAATTCTGATTTTGTGCCCAGAAATAGAAAAGCATGAATTTTCTGCTTTTTTTTTTCTATTCCCCAGCACAAAAATTGAACCGGTTCATCCCGAGAACAAGAAAAAAAACCGGATTTACGAAACAGATTTCTCATCCATTTGTGTTCCGGGGAACAGAAATTAACAAAAAACACATTCTGGGAGCGTTACCATGCACACCCTAGATTTTGTGAAAAAAATGATTTTGATAAAATGATAATGTTTTGATATTATTATAAAAATAGCTTTTTCATGCTTAGATTACTAAAAACGACATTATTTTTTATGATAATTACATATAAATGATAAGTTTGTAAAATACTGTCTTGTGCATTAAAAACAAAGCTCCAATCATGCCCTTTTTTGGGACTAAGCCCAATTCTCCATTTCCTGAACGTTTCTTCTTCATCAACTTGTTGTTAAATCAATATAACAATTTTAGTTCTTAGGTGTCTAGGTAAACGCCTGAGGGTAATAAATGGCTCGTCCTGCCTAACATCGGTATCACCTAGGAGGAAAGGAGATTTTGCCATGTCTTTGGATCGTGGATGAGCTCAACCCATTTCTTAAATTTTTTTTGTATAAAAAAAAAGGGTTAAGTACCAATTTTGCACCTGAAGTACGCGCCCAGGAGCAATTTCCCCCTTAAGTTTTCGGTGTAGCAATATTGCACCTGAAGTCTTAAAACGTAGTAATGTTGCCACTCCATTAAAAACCCTAACGATCAACTAACAGTCAACGTTAGGGTTTTGAAAGGAAGGGAAACATTGCTACGTGTTGATACTTAACGGGCAAAATTGCTACGCCAAAACATAGCAATGTTGCCCCTAAAGTATCAAAACGTAACAATGTTGCCCCTCCGTTAAAAACCCTAACGGTCAACGTTAGGGTTTTTAATGGAGGGGAAACATTGCTACGTTTTGAGACTTTAAGGGCAACATTGCTACGCCGAAAACTTAAGGGGAAAAATTGTTCCTGGGCACATACTTTAGGGGCAAAATTGGTACTTAACCCTAAAAAAAATGCAGCAATCCTCCATTTCACTAGCTCTTGAAATCAATTAGCATGATGGATTGAAACCATTAAAGCCAATGTAGGAATCATCTATGAAAATAAGGCCATTGTCATCATTGAAACTCTTACATCTTTGGAAACCCGGATGAAAGATACAATTTGAAAAGCAAGAGAAATTTGAATCAAAGAAGATAAGGGAAATAAAAAAAGAATTATAAACAAAGTAACAGACAGATCGAAAAACATAGAGATGAGATTGTCAGCATAAACGATACTTCTTTCAGTCTTAATTATAGAACATATTTTCCAGATTTTGGAGAGATTAATAATAGTAGTTAAATTGGTTAATTATATTCATTTTCCTAAAATACCCTTATGCTTTTATAACGAAAGAGAATTGCAATCACGTGATGCGAATGGCAATAATGGCGAAAAAGCAAGCGGCTGGTGGTCGTTAACGTGAAGGAGATAAAATGACGTGGGTTCTTTTAAAAAAAAAAAATGAAAAAAAAATGAACTATTTTGCTATATAACGAAAGAAACAGATGGGCAATATTTAAAGAAAAAGAGTAACAAAAGGACAAAAAATAAAAATAAGAGAAATATAGCCATGTGGAAAAATATTGTGAAGGAAGTATTAGTAGGGCCGTAGGGGTGATATGAGAAAAATATGACAAAATTGCTCAAAAGTATTTTATTTCAAAAAAAGTAAAATTGAGGTGCATGTGATATTAATAAATTGCAAACATTACTTACTATAAAAAATATATAGGTACATTATTAAATTATTATTGTGTCTAATTATTATGAAGAAATGCTCAATAAGGATATTTTAGAAAATAATGCACAAAAATTAGAGTTTTATCCTGACCAATACCAACTTCAGAATGTTCTCCTGTATTTATATTTAGGGCTGGCGGGAGTATTGTCGAAGAAGGGAGGCTGGAGGCTGATGATAGAGCAAGAGGAGAATGAGAAGCAGGGGTGACGGATGCAAAGCATGGTGGTCAGATTTTTATCAATGGCTGTTGCGGGCGCTTGGTGCAACTAACGGTCACAGTGGTTAGGTCTTCCTCCGCAGCGGTGGTGGGTGTTAGATGTGACGGCGTTCACAATATTCAGGTCTTCATCGGTGACGACAAGGGTCTTGGGTATGGGGACGTTCATGATGGTCAAGTGCTTGCTTCGATTAGTGAGAACCCTCCAACAACGACCGGCTTCTTCGATTGGCTGAAGAAGAAGGCGAGAGTTTGATGAGAAATGGGGAAGGAAGAGAAAAAAAGAAGGGAATGAAAGAGAAGGAGGAGGAGAAAGTGCCTATTTGTGGATACCCTCTGATGGACTTATTATCCCATCAAATGGGATAATAAGTCCATTAAGAGGGAAAGTTCAATTATTAGGTGTTTGAGATGGCTTTTTATTTAATGGGGTTTTTTTTTTTGGGGTCAAAACATACTTATATTAATACTCAACTCAAAAGATACATCAGTACATAACAATTACAACTGAAATAAAATAATCCAGAACAATTACAACTGAAATAAAAAACCAAAACAATAACAACAGGAACACAAATACATGAAACACTACAAACCAAATGAAAGAGAAACTAATAACCAAAATCATTGAAGAGGTAGGAATAAAAGTAGCCTCAGAGACTGCACCGGCTTCCTGATCATCCAAGGTTAGAAGTGACAAGAAAGAAGGTGCTGGTTGCAAAACCCACTCTATAGGGCACACCTTCTTATAAGGATGAGCTGCAATTAGATCAACTACACAATTACCCCGAAATGGGACAAAGAACAGAAAAAACCCAACCTCAGAAAGAAAACAAATGAAGTCCTTAAGAATACTTCTTCTCCTCCAATCAAGTAAATCTGGCAAATACCTACCGAACAAACAAAGGCTAACACTAGTGATTTGGATTCGCCACCATTGAACAACCCTAACAATGGCCCTCTGAGAAGTAAAACATATAGCAACAAAGACCATCAACACAACCCTATCACCAAAAACGCGAATCTGAACCACAACAAAAAATACCACCATTAAAAACTAAAAACACAAATAATTTAGTAAAGGACCTTCCCCTCTACCGCCGGGAAACGCTTGGACGCCAGAAAACGCCATGACGCCGGAAAACACCAGGGAGGAAGAGGTCGTTGCTACCACTCTCACAACGAGGAAAAAGACTCCCACCACCCCAAGAAAGATCTGGAAAGGGAGAGGAAACACTCACCCCAGAGGCGAGAGAGGGCCACCGTTGCATACCGAGATCAGGCGGAGAACATAGGAGGGTCGACGTCAAAGAAGATGGAAGCTCGCCACTGAACGACTCGCGGCCGATCGGAGAAACACAGCTCCAAAATACTCCAGTGTGACCTTCATCTGGTTCTCCGAGCACCGATCTACAAGACTAGAGCGATTGTGGCTTAGGTTGGGGCTCGTCGGTGGCGAGAATGCCGCCGGCAAGAAAGAAACCCTAGGGTTTGAGATGAGTGAGCGCAACGCACAAGAGAGAGGGAGAGCGAACGAACCCGTAGGGCCTTTATTTATTTATTTAATGGGTGTCAAGGTTTGATGATGTTCTTTTTTTCTTTCTGAAGCCACAACCCCTAGCTTCTCATCCCATTATTGACTTCCCATCAACTGCATATGTGGGCCCCATTTATAAAATGGTTGTCCTCCCCCCAAGTCGTGCTTCTCTCTCTCCTCTCATGTCTTCCATTTTTTTGGCCTGCTTCTCCTCTCATCTCCTCTTTCAATTCAATTGCAAATGGATCCATCCGTTCCAACCTCTCGTCCCCTAATGTTATCAGAGCCATAAAGCAAATAGCTGTCTCTTCTTGAATTATGAGGTTGCTTGGTAGCTGTTAGTTGGCTGTTTGGAAAGACTAAATCTATCTACCTCATGTGAATATCTTTAGAAATGTTTTTGAGGAACCTGTGAGATCTAGGACTTTGTTGCCTCAATGTTTTTGGTTAAATCTGTTATCTGCAATAATGTATTCCATTTTAATGGTAATTTTATTATTTTGCCTCAATTTTTTTTAATGGTACTTTTACTATTTTATTTAGTAAATTTATTTTTTTATTTTAATTTATTTTATCCCAAACTATCACATTTTATACAAAATATGTGTGTGATTTTAATTCATGCCCTTTTCAGTCATTTTCCATCTCATCTATCTTTTCAAATTAAAAGCTATGTCAAATAAGTGCCCATTAGAAACAAAAACCACTTCTATCACCCCTATCCTAAACACAATTCACATTAGAAAAATCCATTAAGAAAAGTCCATCAGAAAAAAAAAAACCACTTCTCCCACAGTTATCCCAAACGGGCACCTTGGGCATTCAAGAAGAAGAAGAAAGTAGCTTTTTTCAAAATCATGGTTTAAAATTTAAAAAAGAAAAGAAAAGAAAAGTGATTCTCATAATTTTTCACATGTTTGGTTTCTTTATTACCAATGGTTTGAAGCCCAAAAGTGCTTTTATATTTTACCAAACGCAGGAAAAAGAGAAAAGGATATAAGAAGAGCCTGGCTTAATTTAAAGAAGGAAAGAGATAAAATTATCCTAAAACACCAAATATAATAATTTTTTGAGAAAATTGGGGGAAAAATTATTTTTAAAAAAAAATTAATTGATGAAAGTAACCTAATAAATTTTCGTACATAGAGGATTTCATGCTCTACAAATTTGCACATAGTGCTAGTATTTAAGCATTTTCGTATTTTCAAATTTTTTTTTATCATACATTGACTATTTTTCATTTTTATTATTTTAATTTCAATATTTCACTTAGAATTATTATATTATATAAATATAAATATGTATTTAATAAAATTTATGTTTTTTTCAATCATTTTACAATTAAACCTGCTTCTTCATTAATCATTCACATAAGTTTTAGCACCTTTTGGATTAGCAGTAGAAGTTGCTTTTCTAACATAATTTATGGTATATGAGGTAAATTTGTGAGAAGAGTTTCACCGCGACTTGTGCAAAGTCCTTTTTAAACTGGCATTTTTGTAAAAGTCAATATAAACATAAATTACATTACAACTTTTATTCTAACTTAGGTATGTAGAAATTAAATGAAATAAAACCACATTTTCCACCCTACACTACTACAAAAGATAGATTTTACTTCCCTCAAAGACGTCCTATTTTAAAAATAGGAAGTAAAATGTGAACGCGGTGGCAATTTTGTAATTATCTGGTGAAAATTTGATGTATAAGACGTCCTATTATTTTTTAGAACGCGGAAAGTGTACTTAAAACGTCCTAATATCATACTTAAACGCCAAAAAGTTAATTTACGAAGTCTAAGTAATTTTCTAGGACGTCAATTTTGCCCTAATTATATTTATTCATTTACACAATTCCCTCCATTCCCCGCGCAAGTCTACTCTGCCTCCCCGCGAAAATCCCAAAAATTTCTCCCACCGTCTCCCACCGTCTTGCTTCCACTCCTCCCACTCCGTCGACCACGTACGCCGTCCCTCTCCCACCGGCTTCGCTGCTCAGCTCCTACTCCTCTCGGTCCGTCAGACCACCGTACGTCGTCCCTCTCCCACCATCTTCGCTGCTCATCGAATCCCCTGAGGTAAACCTCTTAAGCCTCCGCTCTTCTTTACATTTTGGTCTCAAGAGTTCAATGCTTGAGTGTTATCTTTTATTTGATACTTGGGAATTCCAATTGGAAGTAAGAATTTTATTATTTGAGTACCCGACCCAAATTGTAGCGTGCTCGTTTTCCTCCCTTTTCGTTTCAATTCGTGGCTTTCGTCTTGCTCCTTTGAATTCTGCTCATGGCTTGATTTGAAGCTTCGTTGGTTTGGGGTTGGGCACTTGTTTGAGGGTTTAGGTTTGTGGGTCATTAGTTCGCCGCCGTGGCTTCACTAGTTAATGGGTTCTCGTACTTACAGTGAGTAATCTTCATTGAAGTCAAATGGTAATGTTTCACCCCGATTTTCCGGTTCAGGTTCTACGCCTCCGGCTCCGGTATTACTATTAACCGAGTCCATATCATGTTTATTACATAGGAGATTTAGGAGGTAGCACCGGTTTGCACAAAGAATCCGAATAAGCCATCTCGCATAATTCGACGAATTTGATTTCGGTACATGAAAACTGGTGTCCATATTTGATTCCCTTGCATTAATTTAGATCTGCATAAATTGATTACCTTGATAAAAATGAATTTTTTTCTAATGCAGAGTTCTAGGTCTGTTGGGTGATAATTTTAGATGTAGTTGAAAAAATTGCCTTGATGGTTATAAGCAAGCAATTTTTGTCTGATCATCATGGCTTTAATTCCCTAGATTCTTAGTGCATGATTTTGGTCAGTATAACTAAGTTTAGCCTGCATTGTGCCAATGTTGTGACTATGACTTTTATTTAAGACTGAGCTAGCATAAGTTTGTACTTTTCTTCTCTTGCTCATTTTCTTTACTGCATTGGTGTATAATTTGCATAATTTCCTCTTGGTGGCTCCACATATAGATTATTTCAAGCTTAAGAGAATTTTTTCACAAGTTCTTCTTCTTTTTTTTTAAATAAATATCAGAAGTCACTTGTTTCCTTTTTGCTCTTTCTTGTGGTTCTAGTCTGGATGTGGCTATTTAGATCCTTTATTTAGTTGCTGGATGGAACTCCTGGATCTTGCTTTGATTTAATAAACTCAACTCATATGGTTACTAATCGCCACATTACACTTGTAGTGTGGAGCAACTTAAAGACTTGGGCTGCAAGTGGGTTATTCTTGGGCATTCGAACGGAGGCATATTATTGGAGAAAATGATGAGGTGAAAATTCTCAGAAATTATTTCCAGCAGTTGAAGGCTTATGCAGGTAAGGTTTTTATTCTTGAAAAATCACTAGACACATATCAAAGGGCTATTTACATCATGAAAAGGACCTATGGTGAGTGTATTTTTCTTGCAAAGTTCTTGAAGGGAAGAAGGGATCTTGGAGCCCTCATATAACAATAGAATCACACATAGGTGAGCCTCCCAAGTCCCTTCCCATCTTCAATCCGTCTTTTTACTGCTGTTTGAAGTTAAGGAAAATAGTTGAATATTCATTCGAAATAGGAAACAACGATTAAGGGTTCAAAATGGAAGCTTAAGGTAGATTAAAGCACGTAAACATGATTATTGGTGTTGCATGAATTTATTTGGTTCTGTTTTGCGATGGCTAAAGCTAAGATCTCTGTTTGTTTGGTATAACGTCGGTTTCTCTAATGGAAACATAAGAGAAAGTGTAAACGGTTCAAAATAGTACCCTGTTACCATTTTAGGAGTGGAGATTTATTAATTATTCCTATACCCCTGTTCATCATTTTTTTTAATATAAAGGATGTAAGTTTTGTTTAATTTGATGCTTCTAATGGGTTTAGTTGAGAGTTTTGGGTAGGATAATAGGCAATTAACTTAGCTATGTCTTGGTGAGTATAATATATATAAGGATAATAAAATTATCATTGATGACCTATTACAAAATTTATAGGAATTACCAATTGCCTGAGTTTAACTATGTCTTGGTGAGTATATATATAATGGAAGTGCTTATTTTTGTATGTGTTGTCTTAGTTATCATTATAGTTTGTGTGTTGTTTGTCCACCCATTAACACCGTCTATTGGTTCGATTCCATGGGTGGGAGGCCACACAAAGACATAAAAACCATGTTCAGCAAGTAAGTAAACTTTTTGCACAATCATTGATATTCTTGAATTAAATGAATTGTTATAATGTCTATTCATTTTCATTTTAATGATAGTGCATTGAAGGCATATAGAATGATTGCTGGGATTAAAGTGGGTCCAAGTAGAGAACCGGCGTGGGTTTATCCGATAGTAAGTAATTTGTTTCAATGCAAGTTATTTCATTGATAGTGGAATTCGATATGCATTTATTCATTAAAAGGAATTCAAGTAACCATTTGCTTTTGATTTATAGTGCCCTAGACAACCCGGAGATACTGAGTGTGGATACTATGTTATGCTCTACATGTACTCCATCATTCAGAGCGGACATACTTCATATTTTGACAAGGTACTTGATCCTTCATTGTCAAATGTGATGTGGTAACTGTTTTGGCCAAAAAAAGTGATGTAGGAGAAAATGGAATTAAGTTTATGTAAACATGATCATAATAGCTTTGTAAATGCTCATTAGTCTGATAATTAGGCATTGTTTTCCTTCGATGTTGATTGAACCATATTTTATATGATTTTTCATTATTTAATTGGGATTCTTAATGGATTTTGTCATAGTTGTTGGGCTTAAAATGTCTTTCTTGTGATAAATTGATATTAAGAGTAAGTACATTAAATTTAGATTAAAAGGGCAAAATTGTCATAAAATTGTTATTACTCTTAATCTTTGATTTTTCTAAGAATATTTGATGCAGATTAATTAATTTTGATTGTAGATGGTTGAAGGAATTAAATCAAGTTGAAAAAGGAAGTTTGGGCTCAACTTATAAAGTTTCATTTTAGTCCCTGTATAGAAGTTTTCACTCTTTTCAATTTGGTCCCTGGTCAAACACTGCGTTTTGACCAGGGAATTAGGTTCAGCTTCAATTGAATAAAAAAGAGGGATCCGAGACTGAGCCAGAGGAGGCCACGATACACAGAAGGGAGAGAACGGACATAACGAGAGAACCAGACCTCCGATTCTTCACCTTCACCCTTCGTCCTCGCCGCGACTTCCACCTCATCCATGGTCGCCGGCGGCGACGTTCTTTTCCATCCGAGAGAGCAGCCGCGCAATTGAACGAAACGAGGCGAGAGAGAGACCTGAAACGAGAGAGGCGAACCAGAGGGAGACCTTCGAACCTGAGCCAGAGAGAGCCAGATAGACCTTCGATCTTCTTCTTCATCGTCACCTTCATCCTTCTCGGACCGAACCAGACAAGATTTTTGTGATTCCGGCGAACTTCGAGTTTTCCGGTGAATATTCCCAGATTCCGGCGAATATATACATTTTCCGGCCAGTGCTCTGAAAGTGATGAGGGGCTGATTCTCTGTTTGTTTCTTGGTGATGATAATTGTGCTTGAGCTTAATGGACTACATAGGGGAGTTTTCCTATCATTCCATAGTCTAGATTTATATATACTGATTGCCTAGATTTAGGAGTTGTTGTGTATGATTCGGGTGAGATTAATGATTATTGTCTCTTATGGATTGATATTTGTGACGAGATTGGATTTGTAATATGAAGATTATATGTATTTGAATTACTTGTAGTTGCAAAGAGACTATGTTGGTTAGCTTGATATTGTCTAATTAATGTGGTTGATTTGTGCATTTGAGGGACTGATTGGTACTCAATTCCAAGAAGACTCATGTTTACATTATTCCAATCTTAATTGCACATTAAGTGGTTTTAAACAATATCTCAAAAGGTAGTAGTTAGTTACGATCGTAAGAGCTATTACTAATTGAGAATATTGGACTTAGGTGATATCTTGAGGTTTTTCTAATTAGGACTTAATGAGTTTTAACTCCATAATTTTTGAGCAAGGATTGTCACTTCTTCATTACCAAGATGCATCCATCATTTATATTTCCATTTTCATATTCCATTCCATTTTACAAAAAAAATACCAAAAATAATAGTTAGCATTTAATTAAATTGCATTTCGATTTTGGTTTATTAATTTAAAAATCCAAAACCCAATCCCCTTTGTTTCCATTGCATTTGCATGACATTTAGATTACTTAGGATTCAATAAAAGGCTCCTCGAGGAGAGAGAACGATCCTAGGTTTGCCTATACGCAATCCTTGGTTAATTGTTGATTGTGGACCCCAAGGCTAATGACAAAAGGTCCTCATCAAATGGCGCCGTTGCCGGGGAGCTAAGTAATTGGCTCCCTAGGTAATCTAATTGTCAAATTTACTTTTGACAAGGGGTTTCTCGTGTGAAGCTTGTTAGTTTTACATTTTTTTTTTCATTGCATATAGTTTAGGGTTTTTGCATTTAGGTAGCTTGCATAGCATTCATTGCATTATTGCATTGTCTTGACTTGGTAGCTTCTATGTGGTGTGTTTGTATTAAATTTGATATGATTTTGAGCTTATTTGTTTGAATTCACCATGTCTCCAAGTTAATTCATAGCATACTTGCATCTTTTATCTTTTTGAAAAAAAAAAAAATCTTATTCTTTCTTTTTTATTTGCATTTGTATTTTCTTAGATTCCTTTTCTTAGTTTTTATAGTTTATAGTTAGATACTTATCTTGTAATTCATTGGGAATTAATTGTATTGAACTTTCATGGCTTGGTTTTATGACAATCATAATCTACCTTTCAATTCTCACTCTTTTGTAGGCAATCAAGAATGTCATGACCCATCCCACCACCCATTACATGAACCACTCCACCAACCTCCATTTCAACAATATCATCAACCCTCTCACTCACCATACCATCCTTCCTTTCATCCCACTCCCGAACCATACCATCCATCTTATGAATCCTTATACTCATTTGGGCCACCTTATGGACCTCACTCTCAACCATGTGTGCCCAACCAAGAATCTTCCCTTTGTGAAGTCATTGGAGATTTTCAAAATCAAACGGCTTGGGCTATAAATGAGGAGTGGTCACATAAGGACAATTTTCATCAAGAAATGGAATCTATTCTTAGAAGAATGGAACACCAAGTGAAAATGAGTGAGAGATTAGGAAAAGAAATTGAACAACAATCACAAGTGTTGCAAATGAATTTTCAAGAAAACCATTCTCTCATGGTCACACATGCACAAGAAGTGACGCAAGTACAAAAGCACATTGAAGAGTCTTCCTTCCCATTTGGTAATGATCTTATCCTGTAGAAGTAGGCTCTCACACTACTCTAACTAATGAAGCAATTCATGATTTGAGCGATGATGAGGTGGACGAGGCAATCATTGTTGAATCCCCTCAATTGTTTGAAAATGTAATTGCTCAACCAATTGGCTTTAGTAGTAGAGATTCGATTGTACTTGTTGATGAGTGTACTCCGCTTTCTACATGTGATGCTTTAACTGTAGAAAATGCTTCTCTTCATAGTACTAGTGATGATTGCAATAAAGTGAATGACACATTTTCATGCTCTTGTGAGGAATATAAAATATGTGTAGATTGTTATCATGAAAAATGTCATTTACTTGTTGAGCTTCGAAAGAAAGCATTTAGTGAAGTGGTTGACTCTACCATTGATCAGAATGCATCCTCTTGTACTATTGATGATAGTAAGCATGTCAATTTTGGAAAGGTTGAATCAAGCATAGATGCCAATGTTGTTGATGACGTTCTAGCTGAATGGCATGTTGATTGTCCTGATTTTGCATCTGTTAGTGATTCTCTCATTTGTGCATGTGCTAATAATGCATGGTGTCCTATTTGCACTGATATTAATGTTGCATTATTTGGTGATTCTGACTTGCTTAGTGATTCTACATTACTTGTGGATTATGTTGTTGATATGAGTGAAAAAGATCATAGCCTAGAATACCAAATGCATAAAATTCCCACTGGATCACCTCCTTGTAGTCTTGTTGGCAACAAAGATTCTGAAATTTTGATTGATAAAATTCTACATATTGATGAATCTTTCCAACAAGTCTTATCTTGTGATTTGCCACCCGATTTAGAAAAGAAAAATGATTGCTTTGAAATTTTGGAGCCCTCGGGTGGTGACAATTTCAAAAATTCTCTTCCTTCTTCCAATCTTTTTCTTTCCATCTCTTGTGATTGCAATAATGATGTAGTATACTCCAACACTAAGTTGGATTCCATACCTTCCATTTTGCAAGCACAAGAGAATTTTCACAATGCAACTGGTTGCTTGACTCCTACTGACGGGAGTGTCGTTGATTTCCTTGGATGTGATAGTTATTTGGAGAGTTTAGTTCCTAAAATAAATTTATGTCACTTGAAATCTCTCCATCTTGCTATTTTTGGATGGGATACTGCTATTTGCTTGTTTTCTTTGCAGGCATATTGTTGGAAAGATCATCAGGGGAGTCAATCTCTACTGTACATTCTTGGACCTCTCCTGATTGATCCTGAGCCACCTCTAACAAGGAAATTCAATAGAAGAGAAGATATTTTTAAAGACAAATGCATGATTCTCATTGGCGATGAGAACTTCTCCTTCAAGCGACTTAAGATACTCTAACACAGGTTGTCTCTTTCCTCACTTATTTTCTTCCTAATTCCTATGATCACTTGGGCTTAATTGTTGTATGAGGAAGATAAGTGTGGGGAGGGACACAATCCAATAGAAAAGTAGAAATAATGTAGTTGAGTAAGTAGAATAAGAACCCCTATGTGTGCTTTGCATTCTCTTGGTCACTACCCTACTTAATTACCATTGTGCCTTGAATTTTACCTTGTTTATCATTCTCTTTAGAGTGATTTTTCACATTGAGGACAATGTGTTGATTAAGTGTGGGGGAGGGGAATACATTTTGAGTCCCAATTAGATGGTTGTTTTTAAATGAGAAAATGCCTAAAACTAGAAAAAAAAAATTTTGAGCTTTCATGAGATCTAGTGTTTTGGCAACTTTTTAAAACCATATTTTGCTTTTTAAGTGAATGGGAAGAGAAATGAACCCACAATTGGATTTTTGCTTACTCCTTATTTTGAAAATGAGAGTTTATAAATCATTAGTGCATTTAAGAGTTAAGCATGATTATAGTTGATTGCAATGTTTTGATTGGTTGTGTTTGTAAGGTTAACACTTGGAATAGTTAAGTAGATGTTTTGTGGTTGGTTTACCATGCAATTGATTTTGTTAGAGTGAGCATTGGAGAAAAACCTTGTTGGAAGGATATTTGAGCCTTAAAGTCTTTTCATGTGTGCATGTTCACTTGGTTTTTCACCTTCTAGAACTTGTTTCAACTCTTTTCGAAACGGTATTTGCGTTATTGTGATGGAAATGAAAGAGGCATTCAATTCGAAACCATTTTCACCCAAACACAAACCTACATTCATGTACCCTTTGCTTTCCCCTTTGAGTCTTTCCTATGTTATATGCATGTCATTACTCAGTGTTCATAGAATTCTAAAAATCAAAAGAGAATTGCCAATCAAAATTTGAAATGCCATGTATATAAAAAAGTGAGTGTAGTTTGAAAAAAAAAAAAAGAAGAAGAAGAAGAAGAGAAAAGAAAGAAAGGTATTAAAATATATATATATATAAACAAATGAAGAAGGCATTTGTTCATGAATTTTCAAAAGAATTGGCAAAAGTTTGTAAAGTTATTTAGATGCTATAAACTTGGTTATTAATTGTGACTTGCATATTAACTATTTTCTTTTTCTCATTAATTCATTCCATTTAGCCTTCATCCATCATTACAAGCTTTTAAAGTCCTCTTGATTCATTACATTAATTGCTATTAATAGTGGAGATGCTAGAGTTGTTACAAGCCTATGGTAAGGTGTTGATTAAGTGAGCTAGAGTGAAATTATTCCAATAAGGTGAGATGAGTGAAACAATTATAATACCTTGAGAGTTCTCTTGTGCTTCATTCTAATATTTTGGGTTGTGTAGTCAGCTAATTTCTTTACATCCTTGATTATGAATATTGTTGGTTTGAAGAATTTGATTAATTAATTCATTGCTTCCTAATTATGAAATTGCTCATCTTTCAAATACATTAATGATTTGGACTTGGAATCTTGTACTCAATCGCCTTTGTTCAGGAGTACAAAGGTTTAAGTGTGGGGGAATTGATTGAACCATATTTTATATGATTTTTCATTATTTAATTGGGATTCTTAATGGATTTTGTCATAGTTGTTGGGCTTAAAATGTCTTTCTTGTGATAAATTGATATTAAGAGTAAGTACATTAAATTTAGATTAAAAGGGCAAAATTGTCATAAAATTGTTATTACTCTTAATCTTTGATTTTTCTAAGAATATTTGATGCAGATTAATTAATTTTGATTGTAGATGGTTGAAGGAATTAAATCAAGTTGAAAAAGGAAGTTTGGACTCAACTTATAAAGTTTCATTTTAGTCCCTGTATAGAAGTTTTCACTCTTTTCAATTTGGTCCCTGGTCAAACACTGTGTTTTGACCAGGGAATTAGGTTCAGCTTCAATTGAATAAAAAAGAGGGATCCGAGACTGAGCCAGAGGAGGCCGCGATACACAGAAGGGAGAGAACGGACATAACGAGAGAACCAGACCTCCGATTCTTCACCTTCACCCTTCGTCCTCGCCGGCGACTTCCACCTCATCCATGGTCGCCGGCGAGCGACGTTCTTTTCCATCCAGAGGAGCAGCCGCGCAATTGAACAGAACAGAAGGCGAGAGAGAGACCTGAAACGAGAGAGGCGAACCAGAGGGAGACCTTCGAACCTGAGCCAGAGAGAGCCAGATAGACCTTCGATCTTCTTCTTCATCGTCACCTTCATCCTTCTCGGACCGAACTGCACAAGATTTTTGTGATTCCGGCGAACTTCGAGTTTTCCGGTGAATATTCCCAGATCCGGCGAATATATACATTTTCCGGCCAGTGCTCTGAAAGTGATGAGGGGCTGATTCTCTGTTTGTTTCTTGGTGATGATAATTGTGCTTGAGCTTAATGGACTACATAGGGGAGTTTTCCTATCATTCCATAGTCTAGATTTATATATACTGATTGCCTAGATTTAGGAGTTGTTGTGTATGATTCTGGACTGAGATTAATGATTATTGTCTCTTATGGATTGATATTTGTGACTGAGATTGGATTTGTAATATGAAGATTATATGTATTTGAATTACTTGTAGTTGCAAAGAGACTATGTTGGTTAGCTTGATATTGTCTAATTAATGTGGTTGATTTGTGCATTTGAGGGACTGATTGGTACTCAATTCCAAGAAGACTCATGTTTACATTATTCCAATCTTAATTGCACATTAAGTGGTTTTAAACAATATCTCAAAAGGTAGTAGTTAGTTACGATCGTAAGAGCTATTACTAATTGAGAATATTGGACTTAGGTGATATCTTGAGGTTTTTCTAATTAGGACTTAATGAGTTTTAACTCCATAATTTTTGAGCAAGGATTGTCACTTCTTCATTACCAAGATGCATCCATCATTTATATTTCCATTTTCATATTCCATTTCATTTTACAAAAAATACCAAAAATAATAGTTAGCATTTAATTAAATTGCATTTCGATTTTGGTTTATTAATTTAAAAATCCAAAACCCAATCCCCCTTTGTTTCCATTGCATTTGCATGACATTTAGATTACTTAGGATTCAATAAAAGGCTCCTCGAGGAGAGAGAACGATCCTAGGTTTGCCTATACGCAATCCTTGGTTAATTGTTGATTGTGGACCCCAAGGCTAATGACAAAAGGTCCTCATCAGATGTCCTCAGTTTTTATTCAAAAATAGGATCAGTCTTGTATTGATTTGGTGAAGATGTTGTGACAAAGGGATGGTTTTCATAGGAAAACAGAATCTTCTAAATATAACCAAGAATTGATATCCCTCATGTCATAAGCTTAATTCCTCATGTACGTAAGGTGGTGGCTGGATATATATGAGGTGGTTAAAATTATATCGTACGATGAATTAATGCCATTATTCTTCTTCTGCATGGTCGTCAATTGGTTTTTAATGCAATAAGTAAAATTCTGTACCTTATGTAGTATTTGAAATAAGATATATATTTGGTTAAATATGGTAATATTAGAAAAGTAATGCATCGTATGGTATGAAAGTCTTCACTTTTGTTGAATTGAAGTTGTACTTTAGTTGTGTAATTAATTCACTGATTTTATCTTATACATTTTTTCCATTTTACAGATTTTTGATATTAAGGATGCCTACTCGAAGGAAGAAATCGATTTGGTTCGAAACTTGTTGGCTGGATATCTTCTGCAACACATAGATAATTGAAGTTGGTCTTTATATTGCATATAATTAGTAGGAGGTAGCTAGACAACTTTTTGACGCTTTTGTGGTGATTGTTGTACAGTAGTAGTTACCACTTGAATTAGTTGGAGCAAATTGGTTAAGATGAATTGAACTTAGCCACTTAAACTTTGTTGTTACTACTTTGCTACCTTTATGTCCAATTCATCAACTACGTCTTGGGATTTTGTTATATATATATACATGAATGTATTCTGTTTCTGTCTTATGAAATGTGGCTCTAAACGTTTTAGCACATAGGTCTGTTGTTGTTGATATAAGGTTTTTGTAAGGGTGCCCATCATATAAAGCTAAATATTTAAAAAAAAAACAAAACTTATGACGTCTAATTAAAGGAATTAGACGCCGTAAGGACACACTTACGACGTCTAAGCAACAAAATTAGACGCCGTAGTTCTCACTTAAGGCGTCTAAGTAACGAAATTAGACGCCGTAACAGCACACTTACGACGTCTAATTCCTAGAATTAGACGTCGTAGGTATGGTATTTAAACGCCTTTATTACATACTTAAGGCGTCTAATAAAGGGCGGCGTCTAACTAAAAAATTAGACGTCGTAAGTTCCGCCAACAACGCCCCCCAGATAGACGTCCCATCGAAAAAGGACGTTAAATGTACCAAAAATAGGACGCCGTATCCCTATTCTGTAGTAGTGCTAATACAAACCCTCATTAAAATTATCACCCCGTCTGGTCCTAAATATAAGACGGAATTAATTTTTTTGGAGATATTAAAAAAGTTAATTAAATTACTTTAAAATATTTATATTTATTATTTTTTCTTCAAACTATTTTACCTAACTTATAAATTAATATATAATTTAAGAATAAGTCAACTCTATTTTTTATTTAAGACCGAAAATAGCATCTCTTCACGTCAGTTATATCTTTTCTACTTTCTCGTCTTAACTATGAAGATATCGTAGTGAAGAAAGTGAGTAAAGGAGAGAAAGGACCATATCCACATCAGCACAGACAATTCAGAATCAGTGAGCCCCCCAAGGATCAATATTTTCCTGGAAAATTAATAAATACTTCAAAGACTTTAGCATAAATACCGAGACATGGTTCCTGCTCGAACTTCAGCATTTTCAACTGTAAATAAGCTAAGAAGGAGTCTTTTTGGATTATAAGAGATAACATGCAACATCAAATTCATAATCTACTATAAGGCAATGGACTATAAATACGCGATTTATTGGTATATAAGAACCGTAATATATGCCACATGAATATTCATAAAATTCTTCTTCAAAAAAGAGTAGTACTCTCTCCTGTCGTTAATATAAGACATATTTACTTAATTTAATTAGATTAAAGAAATTAGTTAATTTAATTAACATGACATGTAGTTAATTTAATTAATATGACACATATTTTCTAAAATGTCATCGTCAGCTTCCTTAATTCCTTCTCTTCATTGATTATTATTAAGGGAGCATCAATATGGATAAATTAAAGAAATATTAACAATTATGAAAAATATGTCTTATATTTAGGATCAATATCAACTCTTCAAATAGGTCCTATATTAAGGACGGGAAGGAGTATCTATTATTTTAACACCACTAAATATTATCTATAAATGCTGTTGTTGTTACTTTTTATTGGACAACTATTTTTTAAAGAAAAATAAAAAAGGATTCCAACAAAAAGTATCTACAACCACTATATATATATATATATATATATATATATATATATATATATATATATATATATATATATGAGAAAAGTATTTCTCCAGTCCTTTGGAGATAGAGTTATCTTCAATGACCCCAAAACTACGTCGTTTTGGATTAATGAAGATTGTGTTTATAATTTTAGGTGAATTAATGAAGGGTGTTTCGGTAAAATTTATATGATTAAAAAATAAACAAAGTTACAGAAACACCATTCATTAATCTAAAACGACGTAGTTTTGGGATCACTGGAGATAACTCTATCTCCAGTGACTGGAGAAACCCTTTACCATATATATATATATATATATATATATATATATATATATATATATTCTAGACCACTATCTAATTATATTGTTGAAATATGATAAATTCAAATTAAATTTTATGCTCAATTTTTAGTCCAAAACAAATAAATTAAGGGTTCCAAAATTAGCCAAATGATTAAGATAAAAATGGTCCCCCCGCTAATAATTTGAAAGAAGCATAGGAACTCATAAAATTTTAAGGTTTAAATTAGTTATGTTGTCCATAAAAATTATTTACGTTGTGTGCATTTACTCAGCTGGGACATCATAGCGTCAAGATTTCGGCACCACTCACTCTCAGATTAAACATTCTAATAAAGTTGTAAAATCAAAATAGCACACGTTTGAAAAGCTGGAATCTTGTACTCAAATCAAAGTATCCAGCTTAACAATTTATTAGTAACTCAAGTACATCATTATGATATTGATGACAATGAAAGGCTAAAATTAAACAGCAAAAGGAATGAGAAATTGAGAATACAATGAACCGAACATCGGATGTCAGGATATATTATTCATGGAACTCCTGCAAATTGTTAATGCAGGGCATAATGCAACGGAAAATAGAAATGAATGGAGCAGCCACGGCTAAAATGTCAATTAAATACGTACAACAAAATTTTAAAAGCTTATGGCTCAATCCTGTTACATGAAAGCTCAATAATAGATGATGTCAAGGAGAATTATCATATAGAGGAGCAGGATGGAAGGGAAGTGGTGCAACAGAGAAGAATGCAACAGGTGGGCGTGCCGGTGTTACTTTCATGTGCCTCTCCTTTTTCTTTCTGGGAACATTTTCGCCATTCTCAACTGAAGTTTCCACGCAAGAAGAAAACTTTAGAGACTTTGCAGCATTATCGGCGATGAGCTGGTTATCAGAAAGACGGTAAATTAGAAGCCCCGACATGAACACGGGGAGATAAATAAGACTGGCATGGAACATTCTCTTGGCCTTTTCTCTCGTACGATCTCTATAGAACGAAAATGCTGAAGCCGTTATTGCAGCAGTGAGGAACAACGACTCAAGACAAAACCACCCAGAAGTCACACCCCCTGTAGACAAGTTCAGGCCCTCGGCGATCTCGTCGGAATAAAGAAACACTTCAGAAGATCTATATATAAATAGACACACACTTGTCTCTGTGTATTTGTATCGATCTGTTTGTTTGATCGATTTCGTCTGGTTTAAAATCTTATGATGAAGAAGGAGGAGGTGAGGAGGATGGCGGCGGAGGGGATGAAGGAGTGAAGGTTCCAGAAAGTTGAGATCCGAACGGGTAGGAGAAGGGAAGGATGATGATGCTTACGTGGCATAATAGGTGGAGTAAATATCTTATGTGGCAGAGCACCTCAGCAAAACTGAGTAAACTAACGTTTGGGCTATTAACCGGTAATATTGTTAGGCTTTAAAACTTTTAGGACGATATTAATAACGAATTTTTTTTTTTAAAGCTACGTTCAGATTTTCGTAATACAGGGCGGATTGCACCTTAACCCTGGATTATAAACACTAGTCAATAAAAGATCTGTAAAACTTAAATACGGCTTCTTTCAAATCTCTTGCTGCATTTGTATTAGACAAGACAAAGTTTTGTCTAAATAGAATAATTCAAAATCCAATGTCGAGCTCAAGACCAAGAAAAAGAAACTAACATGCTTGAAGTGTGGTGGTGCAGCTATATGGTGTCAGATTATTTGTGGGGTTGCCCCTCGATGCTGTTTCTCCTGATTGCAATTCAGTAAACCATGCTAGAGCAATTGCAGCTGGTCTGAAAGCTTTGAAGCTATTAGGAGTTGAAGGTGTTGAGCTTCCAATTTGGCGGGGGATTGTTGAGAAAGAGAGTATGGGAAAGTATGAATGGTCAGGTTATCTTGCTATTGCAGAGATGGTTCAGATGATATGTCCTGGAATGGACCTGTCAGATGCAAACCAGTCTTGGAATGGACCTGTCAGATGCAAACCAGCCAAATGAGACCCTCTCTCGTCCAGAGTTGCTGCTTGCTCAGATTATGGCAGCTTGCAGGAAGCACGGGGTCAATGTTTCGGGGCAAAATTCTTCCAGTGCTGGAGCTCCAGGGGATTTTGATCAGATCAAGAAGAATCTATCAGGAGATTATGTGTTGGATCTGTTCACATATAATAGAATGGGGGCTTACTTCTTTTCGCCTGAACATTTTCCTTCGTTCACCAAGTTCGTCCAGAGCCTTGATCAACTGGAGTTGCATGCAGATGATCTACCTCTTGAAGATGAAGAAGCTGCTGAATTCTTAGTGAAAAGCTCAGAATCAAGCAAGCAGTTGCAGACAACCTTAAAGTGATCAATTAGTAAATATAATAATAATGTATATAACAATTTCATGTAAAATTGTTTATAAACAGGTTATCTTTAAAATTCAAACAGGATGCAAAATGACGTCCTGGATTACATAGCCATCGTTTCATAAATATTATATTAGGGGCTGTGACATCCTGGATTACGGAATCAGATTCCCTACCTATCCAAAGGGAGAGCTTGTCTCTCCTGAACCGTCCAGATCTAATCGTTTTATCAATTAGATGAGCTTGTTCTATTTTTTTTCTCCATTATGTCCTATCTTTTTTTTTTTTGGGTCAAAATTTTTTCCTGTCACTTGCCGTATGGAAGATGCAGAAAGAAAAGAAACAAAAAAAAAGGAAAAAAGGAAAAAGGAGAGAAAAGTGATGGATGAAACAATGTAATAAATGAAGGAAAGAGGGAGTAGCTACGTGATGGAATACAAACACAATTTTTTTTATATGCTTTCCAATGTGTCAGACAAGAGAAAGAAGCAAATGGGAATAATTGAATATATATATATATATATAGGTATTTCTTCTCAAATACTTCACAGCCTCTGACGTGAGAGAAGAAAGAAATGAAGGATGAGACATTATACAATGGGTTAAGTACCAATTTTGCCCCTAAAGTACGCGTCCAGAAGCAATTTTGCCCCTTAAGTTATAAATGGAGCAATGTTGCCCTTGAAGTATCAAAACGGAGCAATGTTGCCTCTCCGTTACAAACCCTAACGGTCAACGTTAGTTAACCTAACGTTGACTGTTAGGGTTTCTAACGGAGGGGTAACATTGCTCCATTTTTGATACTTCAGGGGCAACATTGCTACATTTCGGTGGAGCAATGTTGCCCCTGAAGTATAAAAAACGGAGCAATGTTACCTCTTCGTTAGAAACCCTAACGGTCAACGTTAGTTGACCGTTAGGGTTTGTAACGGTGGGACAACATTGCTCCGTTTTGATACTTTAGGGGCAACATTGCTCCGTTTTGATACTTTAGGGGCAACATTGCTCCGTTTTGATACTTTAGGGGCAACATTGCTCCGTCGAAAACTTAAGGGGCAAAATTGCTCCTGGGCGCGTACTTCAGGGACAAAAGTGGTACTTAACCCTTATACAATTAATGAAGTAAGGTGGGGTTGGTGCACATCGTTTTATGCAAGGCCATTTGAATCACTAATATTTTTACTTTAATCCTCCCAACGTGCCTGACACGAAGAGAAGGAAAAAAATGAGATTGAATATTTTTCCATTATTTCCTTAGACATCCGGATGTAAGAGAGAGAGTGGAATATGAGACATTTATTCTCTCTTCTTCTCAAATTGTTTCAAAACATCGGACCTGAGAGACACCAAAGAAATATTTTTCCCTCTTCAAACCTCATCAGATGCGCCGGCCAAGTGAGATTAGGGGAAATCAATTTTTTTTATTCCTCTAGAATAAGGAAGAGAAATCTAGAAGCAAGTGGTTTAGAACCGACCTTGGGATCTATTTAAGGGATGCATCCCTTTCCTTTGAGTTTGATGATGCGTCTGGAGAAGAAGAGAAGGAGGTGATCAAAGAAATCAAGGAAGCTAGTGTGAAGACATAAGGAAAGGCAAGCAAACACTCAAGAAGAAGGTAGGGTCTCTGTATACTCTTTCCACCTTCTTCAACTCGTTTTTTTTTAAAGTTAAAATTTTGAAGGAAAACTCCTTCCTTGATATGTGAAGGTGAAGGCTGAAAAAGGGGAAGAAGAAACATTGAAGATCAAAGTTTCAAGTTGGTGGGATACTAAAAGCAAGTAAGTGATTGTTTTACTTCCATGTACCGTCGTTTAAGGAGACGTAATGTGGTCATGAATTTTATGCCTCCCAGCACAACAGAATTCAATTATGCAATGGAACAAGTAGTTGAGTAATTTGATTAAACAAGAATCAGAATCTTTTTTTTTTCGAACTTCCTGGGCTTGTAGCATAATTCTTGCAGTCAATTTGTATTAGCTGTATCTTATTCCCAAAGAAATAAGAATCATAGGTCCAAAGCTGATAAGCTAAATCGTTGAGAAAGTGGTAGTATCTATACCCTACGTTTTTGCTCATGAAATGGCCTGATTAGTAGATAAAAGGTTGAATAAAATATTAAGCCTAAGGTTTGAGATTTAGGAAGAGGAGTTATTATGATATAAGAACATGGTGGGAAATGGAAGTCTACTGGTTCCGCCAACCTTGAGGATGTGAGAAGCTTGGTGTTTTTTTTGATGCCCTTAACGTGTTCAGAATAGGATTTTAGGGATTTAGAGATTTTTGAATGATTGGGAAAGGCCTATTTTTAAGACAACAAATAAATATTTTAAAGAAGAGTTACTTATATTTATATTTTGGTTATTTTAGGATCACTTTGATTCTGTGCACCCAAAGGAAAATTATACTGATAATTTTGTTCAACTATCAGGTAATAACCTTAATCCTCATATGTCTTGTGTTGCCTTGTATATTTGTTTTTCCATGATTGTGGACCCGTGTCTCCTGAAAAGGGACATGCGTTTGTGTGCATTTAGTGTGGTCTGGGTTCTTAGCCTGACTACTGTATTTTTCCTGGCGCTATGGATCCGGGGCTTGCTTTGTTGAGCAGTCCTGCGTTTGTTTCTAGGACATGTAGTCCTCCCGCAGTTAACACGGTATATACTTGGTATGTTGTATTTGTGTTGCTGCGCGTTTGTTATTGAATGCTATTATTTGGTGTTTTCTTGATTATGGTTGCATACATACATTGTTTATGCATTACATATGAGATTAACGGTTACTCTGGGATTTATTTATGAATCCCAGATTTTTGTAAAGCTTCAGGAAGCACTTTGAGGGCTGTATCTGGTGACAATGGTAAGATTGTGGAGCAGGAGTAGGTGGAGTTGTTGGTGGTGAAGGAAGATTATTTTTGGATATTTATTTTGGGTTTGGATAACTGTATATTTTTTGTCTTTTGGGCACAGAGGGATGACTGTATGTTTAACCCCTTCAGGGATTATATTTTGTTACTCACTTTTAATTATACCAATATTGTCTGAAATCCAACCGGGAAATGCTCTGCCGCATGAACCTCTGATGCATGCTAACAAGTAGTAATTAGGTAAAACATGGTAATTATAAAAAAGGATTCCCTCTATCCGCCACCCGAAAGGGCGAGGCCGGTAGGGGGGTTACAATGTTGATGAGTAATAATTTTTCAATTCGGCATTAAGATTTTTCGCATTTCTTTAAGATTTTTTTTTTTTTACATATCAGGTAACTGACAAAAGTTTTGAATGGATTGGAATTTCCCGGTTGGCTGAAACGTAGTCTCTTTTTGCTCTTTCCTTATTAACCAATACATTTACTTGAACAATCAAAATGATGTTTTGAAGAGAGAGAATAGTGGAAAGGGCTATTTTTAAAAATTTGAACCGATACCTTTGATAGTTGCTCCAAAATTCACTCTTTATGGCATTTTAATCATATGCTAGGAATTTATAAAATTATTTAGAACTAGTAAAATAACCTTTTGAAATATTCAATCATGAAAATCTATGATTTTTATTTGCTAGGAAGATAGACAAAAAACAAATACGAGTAAAATCTATATAAAAAGTAAACCGGATACGAATGCGGTAGATAAGGGATGTTCCAAAACATCATTCTAATTTCATCATGTATTTCTTGATTGCATAAATCTCTATTCAGAAAAACCAAACTAGGGTTAACTAGCTAATTTTGCCCCGGAAGTACATCCCCAGGAGCAATTTTGCCCTGGAAGTTTTTTTGGGTTCCATTTTGCCCCTACGTTAGAAACCCTAACGGCTAACTACCGTTGACTGTTAACTCTAACGGTCAACTAACAATTGACCATTAGGGTTGTTAACGAAGGGGCAAAATTGCTCCAAAAACAAGAACTTTTAGAGCAGAATTGCTCCAAAAAAAAAACTTCCAGGACAAAATTGCTTCTGGCCGTATATTTTTTATATTTAATATTTAATTTTTCAATAATGACTGGTTAATGAAAATGCAACCCTTTTTTTATCTCTGCCTTCGCTGATTTATGTAATTCGACCGGTTTAAAGTAGGCCTATTTTTGGCCTGTTTGAAGTAGGTCTCTTTTGAGTGAGGCCTGTTAACCTAATTATAAAATTTATAAAAATATAGGCCTCCTTAACAGGGCACAAGCCAGGCCAGTTCAGGCTGAGGCCACAGGCTAGGCTCATGCCAATTTGTTGCCGAACAGGCTTAGCCTGTTAAGGGTGAAGCTTGGGCTGGTCTGTTTTCACCTATAGATATTATATAAATAAGAATTAGAAATATATGATATTATAAATAGCAGTTTTAACTTTTTTTTTTTTGGTTAAGTAGCAATTTTCCCGCAGAAGTTTTTTTGGGAGCAATTTTGCCCCCGTTAGAAACCCTAACGATCAAAATTGCTCCAACGGAGGGGCAAAATTGCTCCAAAAAAAACTTCTGGGGCAAAATTGAACCAAAAAAAACTTCCAGGGTAAAATTGCTCCTGAGGGTATATTTCAAGGGTAAAATTGCTACTTAACCCACCAAACTATACCAAATTTGAAAAAAAAAAAACACTTCCTACCAATTAACCCTAAACCCTATTGCCCCAGATGTATGAACAAGAAGTAACCACTAACGCAAGAAGATCCTCTCATTATCAAAATTGCCAAGAAAAAGATAAGACTCTTTGATTAGGGAACTTTTGCAATCAGTTATTAATACCATCTCAGCTATAAGTTCTCTAAACAAAGCTAGCTTGTTGGGAAAACAATGAAACCACAAAATCTTTCTCCGCAAGTCAAGACAAAACTTCTCTCATACTTACCTCGTAAATCGTAAAAACAATTTTAAAAAACTAAAAAAACAGGCACTTATTCAATCTTAAAACACTTCCCAGGCACAACTTTTAGCAACATGGTTCTGCCAAATGAACATGGTCATTGTGTTTGGTCTTGCTAAAGAATTTGGGTTTCAAAGCTGCTCAGGCTTCTTGCAAATGCTGAGGCATATTGCAAAAGCCTGAAATGCTGAGATGGGGTACTGATAATCCATGGTAAACAAATCCTTCCCTACTTTCCCAAATTGAAGGATGATCTTCTCATGTTCTTCTCCAGAAGGTCCATTTTCTGGGGATGCCACCAGTTGAAAGTTTTTAACTGAATTAACAGTCACTCTTCCTTTGAAGTCCAAACACGCCAACGTCCGAACTGCTCAGACCAAAATGCAGGCTTACTCTTTAACACTAGCACCTTATCACTGCTCGGGGATCCAGATACAGAGTTTTCAATTCTATTTGATTTTGACCTAACAAATGGGAACAATGGAACCTTTTCTACATTGCTCAGAGAAAACTCAGCCTGTACAGGGTGCCCCACCCCTCCGGGTTGAATTGCAGAGGCAGGAATGGTGTCCATGACACATTTTATTCTCCTTGGACTCCTGCTTGTTGCATTACGAGCACTGTGTAATCTTGTGTATCTGTTTATTACACAAGATATATATATGCAAAGACGATTATAGTGTAACAACTCCTTTTAAGCCAATGAAAACTTCTGTATGAACTTGTTATAGTTGATGCTTACCTGGAGCCTAGCACATATGAGATGTGTGCCACGGGATAGTTACCAGTAGAAACCTTGGGTGAAACTTGATTTAGATTCCCGTGTTTAACAGAGCGGCTTTTTGTAGTCTTTACCCCTTTGTGAGGTGGCTGGCCATCATAAATTGTGTACTTGGTTGGCAGAAAATTTGATCTTACCAAAAGAACTCAAAGGTGTAAGTCTTGGCACAGAAATGAATGCAAAAGAATAAGCGTCACATTGCTCAGTTAAGAGTGTAATTGTGCACCTCAATTTCCCAACATAAGTGTTGCTTCCCTTCGACATATCATCAGTATCAAGAGAGATGATATAATCTGTGCAGTTGACACGTCTACACCTGCGAGCCGCCAGAAGAAACTTTCCATCATCACTTAATGCTACAAATTGAAGAAGACAAGACTAGGATTATCAGCTTTATAACTTGAAAAGAAGACCAAAGAATGAAGAAGGAAAAACAGTATCCTCCAAAATTTAACAGGAAGAAACAATCTATTCAGCCTTTATAAAAGGGACAACATTCTCACCATTAGTTAAACTGAGAAACAAATAATATGTCTGGGTTGATCTGTTGCGCTTTACGAAGCACTGGAGGGGATTATCCCTCGGGCCATGCTGTCAAAATTTATCACAAACTGTAATTAACATGTTAAACATCTGGGAGGGCAGGGAAAAAATAAATTGAATTGATGTCCTCATCAGCATTAAGACAAGAACATTAATCACATCCAATCATTGTCAACTAAAACCAAGGGAATCTTAGAGAATGTCTTGGACAGCAGACAAACTATAAATTAAAGCATTCAATACAAAAAGAAGTCAGCTTCTTGTAGCCACTCAATTTGGCTCCTTAGTTAGAGGTAATTGTCATTTTGCTGATTGGTCTAAATAATTGAATGCGTCCCAATGGAGGTGTTTCGTTGACAGAAACCGAGCCAAAACATAATATATTCACGCCAAACTAGAATTTAGAATTTCTACTATTGCAAAAAAAAAAAAAAAAAAAAAAGACTGAGACTAGTGTTGCTGGGGAGAGAGATAAAGAAAACGAGATTGTAAGTGGTTGGGGGAAAAAAATCATAAATGGCTATATAGAGTAGAAGGATTTTTTATTTTAAATGAGGGTAAAAAATTATATGAAATATTTGGAGAAGGAAAGAGCATGTGGATGCGAATTTCCTGATGAAACAGGAATTAGCTGTCAATATCCGAAATTATTAAATTATTAAAAAAAGGAAAACTATTTAAGAAAACAGGGAGGGAAGAAGCAGAACGGAACCGGATTCTCTCAGAATCTGGTTCCTTAGTATCCTCAGTATCTTTACATCTGGGTCGTCCAAAAATTGATCCAACGGTGTACAGAGGAAGTTTTAAAATTTTCATCATTACCGCATGCGGTAATTTGAAAAAAATGAAATGTCCCTTTGTACATCGTTGGATCAATTTTTGGACGGCCCAGATGTAGAGATTCTGAGGGATACTGAGGAATCAGATTCTGAGAGAATCCGGTTCTGAAGCAGAACAGACCCAGAGTAATAATCAATTCCCAAACGAAACGAAACCAAAAAAATCTAAAAACATGCTAACAAACAAGACAAGAAAATCTACAACCTCGCTCACCAAATATTTCATGTCAAAAAGGAGGCAAAACATATGAACAATCTTGATTTTTTCTTCTATTTTTTTTGACCAACAACTATCTATATTTCTTAACAAAACTATATTCCAAGTAAAAATCTTGCTTATCAGTAAATATCAGAATTTAAGGCATTGCGCACAAATCTGCTTAACAGAGATGGGGAAGGTGATCTTAGAGGAAAGTTGAAGCCTGTTGACGATGCCCTTCATGATGAGCCTCCAAGTACGGCACACACCGGCGCAAGCCACCACGCTTCGGCGAGCAGGCCAGGAGCTTTCGGATGCTTCGATTCTGGCCAACACCTCTCTGAGAAACTCCTGTGGAATGTTGGCACAGCAGCTCTGCTTCAGGCCATCGGTGACGACCGGCTCCACTAACCGAGGGACCTCCATCTTTTCTTGGCTCAGAAGAGGGACCTCCATCTTTAGTAGACGGAAAAAGAATAAAGAATAAAGAATAGGAGAGAAATCAGATCAGCTTAGTAGTTGGTAACGTAACTAATCACAGCGATTTATGGATTTAGTGTTCCTTTATAGGAATTATTTAGGGTTTGGACTCTTAGACTTTTTGCACCTAGTATCAACCTGCATCTGCAAATTCCCACTAATAAAGAGATTCCTTGATTTCTCTTCTTTCATGGTAAGCAAATCCTAAAACTTATTGCCCTTGTTAGGCAACTTCCTATATAGGCATGATATGAGCGTTTAACAATCCTTTATTTTCTTTCGTTATTATTAATATTAACGAGTTCAGAGACCCGTACAATCCGGGCTAAAAATGTGATCTTCTAAAAGATTTAATTTAATAATTAAATAGTAAAATTAGATTGTCCCAGTTAAAAAGTTAGATTTGTTGTTAAAAATTCAGGAACTATGATATTATATTATTGATATATTTTAAATAATTGAAGGCAGTTAGGAAATTTTAATTCAAAATATATAAAATATATTTCAGTTATGATATTATCATTTAAAATAATATAAATAAACACTTTTCAAAATTTAATATATATAAATATATAAAATAATATGAACAAACAAATATTTAATTAAATACTTCGAATGTGATTAGTGGGTTGCTATCTATATATTAGAAGTTATGTCTTAAGTTAAAATATATAAAATAAAATATGTAAATAAAGAATATAAACAAAAAATAATGTTTTATTAAAATACATAGAATGTCAGAGTAGTAAGTTAAAATATATAAAATAAAATATGTAAATAAAGAATAAGGTAGGTGAAATGTTTATGTGATGCGTGTTTGGGTAAGCGTTTTTGTTGGGACTTATCCTATTATTTGGGATCTTATTTATTTGTGATTTGTTTAGACCGATGGGTCTATTGTTTTATTTTGTATTTGTTATTTGTTTATTTAATTAAATTGGTCAGATCCTATTTATTATGAAGTCGCTAATTTAGTTAAGAAAGTGGGTCTGTTAGGGTCCAGTAGCTAGAGTCATGGTATCCCATTTGGAAACCCTCCTCTTCTCTTTTTTTAAGCCATTAAGATTAATTTTGAATGATTTAGATCTGATTTTTAATGAAATTCTTGGTAAAATGTTAAATTATTACAATAATAATAATTAAAAGATCATATTTACATTAAGTTTTTATACGTATTACATTAAGTTGTCTAATTACACATAACCCTATGCCCTATTTTTTTTCACATGAATTTACAGTTAAATCATAATAATTAAAAAATTTGATACCGTATATTAAGAGCACGACATGGGTTTGGGAAATTTAAAGGTGTATCACAGCAAGTACTGTGAGGGATGGGTTAAGATGAATGTTGATGGGGCTTGTAAAAGAGTGCAGAACCTAGCTGGATGTGGGGGACTAATTAGGGATAGTTACGGCCAATGGATATGTGGTTTTGCAAAGAAACTTGGTGCTTGTACTGCTATTAAAGCTGAATTATGGGCTATTTTATCTGGACTTGAGCTAGCTAGGTATTACAAACTTGATAGTATTGTTGTTGAATGTGGTTCTTGTAATACCCAAAATCCAACACTTAGAATCTTGGCCAAAACACTTATAATATCTTCAATAATGATGGTCAACATCCAAATCATTATAATCCATAATTAATTGTAAGAAAAATTTATTTTTTAGTCAACAAAAATTCCCAAAATATTTTATAATAAAATAAAAAGTAGAAGTCTTTGAGTCATGGCAAATAAAACATAACATAAGTTTTAGGAGCACAACTGAACCTTCAAGGCTCACTTCATAGGTTCTTTCCCTTACTCCCTACTAGAACAATCACCTGAAAATTTGTTAATGTTGGGTGAGATTTGACATCTCAGTAACTGTTGAAAGTTTCTACTGTACACAAGCAAATCACATATGACAAAAAAAGCAAGAGCTGATTACATATGTATATTTGTATATACCATAATTTCATACAACATTAATTATCATGATGTCAATGTGAACCGTACAATTATACAATATGCAATATACAGCCTCCCTTATATCACCGTCCATCCTCAACCGCTGACTGGAGCCATAGGCTAACACATAGTCCAATAGCAACTCATCCATTTGACTGGATTGTCCCAAGCTCACCAAAACTTAAGATATACCCGGTCAAAGGTATAGAGCTTAAGTATGGACTATGGCTCCCCTCCTTAAAACAACACAACTAAGGAGGTGTCACATGTCTCACAGCTCCAATGCAATCCCGGCCAAAGAAAAACATGGAAGAAGGGGGCCTGACAAATGTCATCCATTGTGCACAGAGTGATGATGACATACCACGTGGTAAAAGATCTCAACATACAAATCTCTCCTTACTCCAACCCATCACATATACAACCGCCATGTCAAATGTATATTAAATCACCAAAAATATAATTAAATGTCAAGGTACAATAAATCATGCTTCAATCCATATAAATATCACTTTAAAATACATACACATATACATATAATTATTCAGTCCTTTACTTTTAAATAAAAGATAATTACTCACAATCACACACAATTCACAGGTATATGGAAGAATATTCAGAGTTACCTGTTACTCCCTACTTTACAGGAATCACACAAGTGTCAACCAAAACTTTCAATGAGAGTACAAGATTACCAATACAAATATCTATCAATATATAACTCAAAACTACTTTAAAATTACTCTAATATGACCCAAAAGTATAAATCTACCCTTCTAAAAATTGATATTATAGGAATATATATACTTATTAGTTACCACAAATTTACTTTTACATTTAGATTTAATTCTTAAAAAAGTAAAAATCATTGTACACGTGCAACATATTAAATATAAAGGACCTTGTATGTGTGCATTTCTGAAATGATGCATTATATTTATATAGCGAAACAAAATTGACCGTGAGGATATAAATTCGTCAACATATATCTATTTATTAGAGTAAATAACTTATTTAAAGTTTGTGGCCAATGTGAAGCGAGAATGATAAAAGTATGAACATGGGAATGCACTGCCTAAATAGATAATTTTAATTTGAGGTAGAAGAAAAAGGGAAAAATAAAAACTAAGCCTACCCACAAAACTTTGGTAGGAGAAGCTGGTAGGAACTAGAGGGGTTTTACAGGAAAAAAAAACACACACACAGGCACATTCACTCACGCCAAATCAATTATGGGAGGAGGAGGAGGTTAAATAAATATAAATATGTATATTGCACCCACATACCAACAGGAATGAAGAAAAATGGTGAATGAAGTAATATATTATATATATTTATAGGGTTTTGACTCTCTTATCAAAATAATATTATTTTAAAAGATATAGTAATATATAATTATTTTCTTTCTTATCTATTTCTTTCTATTTAGATATAGATCAAATTATTTCATGAAAATATTTCTTTTATATATTTTTCTTTTCTTTATTATTCTTATCAATATCATTTATCATTGTTAATTAATCAACTTTAATAAAAAATGATAATATATTTAGATATATTTATTATTACTTTCAACTCTTAATTTTATACTTCTAGATTTTCTCAAAACTCATATTACTTAATAAATATATCCTAATAGCACTTAATTACTATTAGAAAAATTAGGATGTTACAATTCTGCTGCAATGGTTTGTATGCTGAAAAATCTGTAGGATGACCAGGCGGACGAGGCAAGGTTACTGATGTTGATCCGTTGGATGCTGCATAATTTTCTGAAGGGTTAAGGAGTGAATTGGCCAACAAACTATTATCCCAAGAGCGCCCAACACAAATAACTATTAAACAGACCTTAAATACCAACAAACTTTTTAAAAGGTGAACTTACCACAAAATTGTTAATTCCCATCGACGTCCGCTAAGAACTTGAAATATAATGAAATGCATAAATTTGTATCAGCAGGTCCAAACAAACATGCAGTAGGAAACATTAGCAGGCAAAATTAGGATAAATGAACCTTAAAACAATCAAGATCACACTAAATTTGAATAACTTAAGGCATACTTGTTGTTCAAAAGATTCTTCACAGCCACCACCGACCCATCTTCAAGAACTCCTTTGTACACAATACCATACCCTCCTTCGCCGATCACATTTTCTTCCGAAACCCACGCGTCACATCCTCCAGCTCCCTCAAGCTATACCATCGTCCCCACCCTATGTTCCGTGCATCCACTGACACGTCACTGCGGCTCCAACCAGAAACATCACTCTCGTCGCTCGTCTTCTTCCCTCTTCTCTCAACCTCAATCTCAACCTTCTCCTTCTTCGGATCCTCATCCCCAATTTTAACCTTTGCTAGCTCATAATTCTGCTCAAGATCCAGGGCTTTGACTTCCACGATATCCTTGGAGATAAGGCCCCGTATCGAAGAAGATCGAGGGAGGGAAAAGTTATGTTATTGCATTTTGGTTTTCTCCCTCATCCCCTTATTTTGCAGATGCTCTGTTCACTCGTTTAGAAATAGAGGTTAACAGAGTATAAATGTTACCTGAGTAACATAGTCAATACTTGAGAGTAACTACAAGAGAAAGCAGTCAAAGTTATGAAGCAGACAATATTACCTGAGTAACGTATGAAGCAGACAATATTACCTGAGTAACGTACTAGTTACTCGAGTAATGACGAGAATTAATTCAGATATTAAGTGTTTCAGGAACACATTACTCAAGTAATATAAATATTACTTGCAAGTAAAATAAATATTACTTGCAAGTAAAATAGATTCTATGAAAAAAGTGATTTTGATAAAATGATAGTGTTTAGATATTATTGTTAGAATAGTTTTTTCATACTCAAATTACTAAAAAAAGACATTAGTTTTTGTGATAATTACATATAAATTAAAAGTTTGTAAAAAACCGTTTTTCCCATTTAAAAAAGAAAAGCTCCAATCCTGCTCTTTTTTGGGATTAAGCCCAATCCTCAATTTCCTGAACGCTTCTTTTTCCTCGACTTGTTGTTCAATCAATACAACAATCCTCCATTTCACTAGCTATTGAAATCAATTAGCATGATGGATTGAAATCATTAAAGCCAATGTAGAAATCATCTATGAAAATAAGGCCATTATCATCATTTGAACTCTTTTACATCTTCGGAAACTGGGTGAAAGACACAATTTGAGAAGCAAGAGAAATTTGAATCAAAGAAGACAAAGGAAGTAAAAACGGATATGAAAAAAAAAAAAGAATGATAAACAAAGCAACACACATATCAAAAAACGTAGAGATGAGATTGTCAGCATAAACGATACTCCCACCAGTCCTAATTATAGAACATATTTACTAGATTTTGGAGAGATTAATGATAGTAGTGAAATTGGTTAATTATATTCATTTTCCTAAAATGCCCTTATAATGAAAGAGAATTGCAATCATGTGATGCGAATTGCAGTCATGGCGGAAAAGAAAGGGTTGATGGTCGTTAATGTGAAGGAGATAAAGACGTTAGGTTTTTTTAAAATAAAATAAATGAACTATTTTGCTATATAATGAAAGAGACCAATGGGCAATATTTAAAGAAAAAGAGCAACAAAAAGACAAAAATAAAAAGAAAAGAAATATAGCCACATGAAAAAATATTGTGGAGGAAGTATTAGTAAGGATAATATGGGAAAAATATAATAAAAATTGTTCAAAATTATTTTATTAAAAAAAAACAGTAGAATTGAGGTGAGTATATGACATTAATGAATTGTAAGAATTACTTACTTTATAGAAGGTGTATTATTAAAGGGTAAAGGTGTAAAAATACACATGTGTTTTACCCTGGGGAGCGTCCAGCACCAAATGCTCTTTTTGGGTGCAAAAATACATTTGTGGTTACATTTTAGAAGCAAAAGTCACACCACCGTTAAAATTTAACTTGACGGTGTTGATTTTGGGGTGGGACCCACACTATTTTTATGAAAAATACTAAAATACCCTCTAAAATAACCCTCCACATCTCTGATTTGCTGAGAATCACAGAAATGAAGATACACAACAATTTTGGCATGGGAAATTGGTTCTCATTAAATCTCCAAGAAGACCATTGATTGAACAGATTCCTAATCCCACAGCCACCATTAATTTCAAAGGAACTATGCTCGGAATCAAGCCTGCACCAGTTGTAGCTTCGTTTTCAGCTAGGGGACCAAGTGGATTAAACCCAGAGACACTTAAACTGGATTTGATCGCACCTGGAGTGAACATTCTCACGGCTTGGACCAACGCAGTGGGTCCTTCTAATTTAGACGATGATACAAGAAGAACTGAGTTTAACATTGTTTTGATATAGAACACAAATGTCTAGCCTTAACGGACTAGGTGATGTTAATATAGGATCAAATGACTCCTCAGATATGTCTATGGATTTAACACCAAAGAGGAGATAATCATTCACTGATATCTACGAGGGAGATATCAGAAAACGATCTCAGATCACTGTGCTACACGGATGAGGCGTTTCGCCAGAGGGGTGGGGTGTTGCACAATGAGACTGAATAGTAAATAATGGAATAGTGAACGTAAGGAACACACCTGGGGGTAACCTCCTATTTAAAGAGATTACCTAGGGTTTCGTTCCTCTTGCCTTGAATCCTCTCCTCCAGCGATGTGCGCCTCCCACGTCCTGCGAGTGCCTGCTCCACTACTTGTACGTTCCTGGATTATAGGCATGCTCAAGAGGTAATTAGCAATTTACCTGATTAGAGGGAGATTTCAGCATAAAGCACTCCCACTGGGCCTTGTATTTGCCAGGCCCATTATTTGAGTCCATAACAGTTGCCCCCAAGCTCGGTAGTTCAGGTCTCTGAGCTGCCGAGATTAGTCAACCGCTTAACCCGCACTTTGCACATCCAAGGTTCTTCTTACTCAGTTATTACCGAGATTGACTGAACCATATTTGGTTTTTGACTCATCGTTTAACGCCGTATACACTGAGTTATCTTGCCATAATCACCCATTTGCCTTCATGACAACCGGGATTATTTTGACCTCGGCCTACCGGGTTTACCAGCTCGCCACACGTGTGTTGCCCCCAATCTAGGGTGTTATGGAGACACATGCCAGACACTGATGTAATCTTTTCTTTGACGGCTGTTCGTTTACCCATATAGTAACATACGAACGCCTCTTCACATCCATTGGTCACTTCAGCCGCCCTTAGTCTTCGTGCGCATTGAATGCTCACGCCCTTTAATAACAGTTATTACTTCCTCTCTTGGAAAAGAAATCGCCTGTTAGATGAAATGGCATTTATTGCCCCATGACCCTTTGAGTTCACCTAGCCTATAAATTCCCCCTCTGTTCCTCGCATTCTCCCACAACTGGTTCTTCTTTCTCACCCTATCAATGGGTAATTACCCCAAACGAACGATGACTTCTTCGTTGAGAGTATCAAACTCCATCAAACCTTGTCAAGCTTCAAACCTTCCAGCAACGTGGGGAAGGAAAGTAAAACTATGGGAGAAAAAATGTCCATGCCAGCTGCTATTTACCAGCTTTCATTCTCAGATGTATTTGTCAGTCTTCATCCACATCGCTTGATGGACGTTTGGAGTCCCAGATGTATTTGCCAGTCTTCACCGACCTGGCTCAACTTCGTCTGGGATCTTGGGATGTCAACCAAGTTTGCATCCAAACTGGTCCACAAGTGTCAGGGGGCCTCAAATATATTTGCCAGTCTTCATTCATCTGGCTCAACTTCATCTGGGGTCTTTAGCACATCCGAAAGGGATCTCCACCACACGATGACCCTCGGGAACTCATCCAACCACACGAGGTTCACGCTGCTGCTGACGAATTTGGATGTCCGCTATCTGTGGCTAGCTAGGAAATTCATATCGCTAATTTATGAATTTTGCCTAATTGTTGTACTTTAATATTGTAATCTGCTCTTTGCGTTGATAGGCCAGTTCATTTCTTTGTAAGAATGTCGTGTAACCCCTTCAACTATTAATGCAAAATTAGTTTCTGCTTTTTCCTGACTCTCTTGGAACATTTCGAATGCATGCCAACTCAATATTACGGTTTTCTGACCGGCCGAGGTTAACTAACTCTCTAACCCGAGTTCGTCCTTCAACCTACCCCCTGGCATGAATGCCAGGTTAATTTTCATGAAAGCTCGGATTTAATTCTGCAACGGTAACTCGACTATGACCGCCGTAGAAAGCTTGGAGTTAACTACGTAATGTTAACCCGGTTATGACCGCCATAAAAACTTGGATTTGACCCTTTAACAGTAACCCGGTTGTTGCCACCACGAAAAGCCCCCAAGTAACATGTGCACTAAAAGGTATACGAAAGAACTTTAGCCCTCCTTTCGACACATCATCTATTTTCACGCCGTAGCATATAACTGCTTCTCCAGACGTAGGAGCCACGCTACTCGCCTTTGGGTATCGTGCGCATTTAATGCTTGCGTCATTTCATAATAGCCATCATTACACTTTTAGGGTTTTAACCCTAATTTTCAGTGTACGTAACTACCCCCAACTTTTTGAATTCAAAAATCCTCTCAGGACTTTTCAAATTCGCGAAGCCTATATATTTCCTCTTTCTCCTTCATTTTAACACTCTGCATTCTGAACTCTAGTTTTCTTTCTCAGGGATAGCTTCTGTTTCCGAAACGATTTTTCTCCCAAGTTTTCTCAACCTTACTCGAGTCCTTTCATCAAGTATTATAACGGACCTCTTGGTCTATTTACCTTTCCTATTTCCTGCATTCATCATACGCTTGGTGTCTAGCTTTCTGAGGTTTTCGAATTTCTTGAGTTTGCTTGGTGGGTTTTCTGAGTAGGACTTCAATTTTCTGGGTTTTCTGGGTTTAGAGAATGGCTCACACCATACCCCACTCCTTCAAACATAAAGTTCCTTCCTCGCTTCCATCATCGATGGATCAAAACTCTGAAATGCCTTTCGACATGCACGGTAACCCAATCCTTGATAAAGGCAAATGAATTTCTGTACACCTTTTTTAGCCTCAAAAATTTCGGTTCTGGTCAATACCTCACACTGAAACAGAGAAAATCGAAACACTGCTCAGAACACCTTCTGGGTATAAAATCAGACAACATATCCTGACGCCATTATTTGTATCTCACGATCCTCAGCACCTGATTCCCAAGTTCTCATCTTACCCGAGAGCTCCAACCTCAACCTATCAAACCCATGGCCCAACGCCTTGCAATA
This sequence comes from Acacia pycnantha, assembly GCA_025563575.1. NCBI lineage: Eukaryota > Viridiplantae > Streptophyta > Magnoliopsida > Fabales > Fabaceae > Acacia > Acacia pycnantha. The sequence continues at coordinate 3,849,441 of JAMWYP010000011.1, read as the reverse complement.
AGTGCTGTTATGAAAGCATTGATCTTGTTAAGCTTGGCCAGGATAGGGAAGCCGACTTGGTCTTTGGACATTGCCGACATAATCTCATCCCTCCAGCCAATACGGATTCGCGGAATTCGAGTAATCTTAGTCCGGCATCTTTCACTTCTCGCCGAGATATATATGTTACTCCAGGTATATATCATCTTCTGATTTTTACCCTTTTTCTGTATTTTAGGTATAGATGGCATCATCATCACGCCCCTCTGACCCACCCATGACGGATGAGTCCAGCTCATCCGACTCCTCCCAAAATTCGACTAACCCGGTGGCGGCCATTAATAATTGCATTATCCACCTTAAGAATGCCATGACCCCTGAAGATGACACGTTACTCGGCATAGGGGATGGAGAGGGATATACGATAAGGCTTCCCATGGATGATGAGTCGATTGCCTCCGGCCGGTCAAGGGATAGCGACCCTCATTTCTTTTTTCTTTACCGAGATGTAATTACCCAACTCGGTGTAAGACTCCCCTTCACCGACTTTCAAATGCTCCTTTTTAAACCATTTACATCTTGCTCCCTCACAACTTCACCCCAACGGCTGGGCATTTACCATTTCCTTTGAGAACATGTGTCAGGAACTAGAAATCATTGTACTGTCCCGGTGTTTATGTCTTTCTTTTCCCCCTTAGAAACAAACGTCTTTTCCAGAGGCAGCACAACGTGGTTTGGGTGGACCTCCCTTCGGGGGGTCCGTGATCGTAACCTTTTTAAACCCTTTACCGAATCTTGGAAACACTTTAAGAAGGCGTTCATCAAGGTTGCTGCCAGGATCGGGCAACTCCCCTGGTTCCTCCAAACCGCCCCGGTGGAAGAAAAATTCCCATTATACTAGTCCGTTCGCCATCACAAGCTTAAATCTAGAGATTTCGCTCCGAAACCAGCTAGCTTTTCTGAAGTTGAAGATGCAGCCGTGGTGAAACTTTTCAAGCTCACCAGTGCCCTTAAAACACCAATAGATCCCGCTGTCTACATCCCCACACCCTTAATTAGACGACGAGCAGCGACGAGTATGACACTACACATAGATACATTCTTGTGTTTATGTATTTTGCATATGTTATCGTTTGCTATTCATAAGAATGACATTTCGTTTCTTGTCTTGTAGACCAAGATATGGGAAGACCGGAGTTTCTGTCTGTTTTTGAGGCACTTCCTGAGATTCCCGAGACTGTTCCAACTGTCCCGACCGCGGCCGAACCTGTTGCCACCAACCAAACAACTCCCGCGGGAGAAGTTGCCACTACAAGAGCCCCGCGAAAACGCTCAGGGCTAAAAGATGGGTCACGGCGTGGAGAAAAAGCTGCCAAAAAACCCAAAGGCAAACAGGCCATAGAGGTGCCAGCTGCTACGACTCCCACACCAACCTCTGAAACACAAACAACCTCGACCCCGTCATCCATAGTAGCCCCACTCACCCATACCACTATATCCGGGGGGACACTTTGGCTGGACAGGGTTACACAAGAGGTGAAAGACCATACTCGCCTTCTTGCCCAGTTTCAGGCTCCCGCCATCCTCTCCAATGATTACAAACTCGAAATAGACGATTTGGAGGAGAAGGGCTACGAGGCCATCTCCTTGCTCCGGCCTTACGTAGCACTCAAAATCAAGTTTGCCACGACCATGACCAGTTTGGCCACGGTGACGAACAATCTGGCCACGGTCACGAGTAAACTTGGCCAAGTGACCCAGGAGAGGGATAACCTCATTACAAAGTTGGCTGCCTTAAGAAACAATGCGGACCTAATAAAGGTCACGGAGGAGAGAGATGAGGCCCGGGAGGGGTTGCAAATGTCCGAGGTCGAGAAGGAAAAATTACGCCAGGAAGTGTTAACACTTACTGCGAAACTGTCACTGGCCGAAGAACAACTTGCAACGGCCTAAGCCGACGTTCGCCGCCTGGAAGATATGATGTCCACAACAAAGACATTCTATTTGCGAAAAAGATGAAGTCGGACGCAGCCCATCTTGAAGGTGTGCTAAAAGAGAAAGATGATGAACTCGGTACCGCCAAAACCCGGCTCACCAAATTTGCCCATGCTGCAGTGTAATCTTTTGACAATGTCGTGGCGCAAATCCGAATTCTGAATCCCGATATCACCTTAAACACTTCCGGGTTGGACTTCTAGGCCTACGTCAGCTAGAAATGGAAATTGATCCTGCCTGGGGTAGATGAAAGCGAAGATGAACAACCTTCCCCATCCGAAGCTCGTACGCAGCCCTAGTTTCCATCATTTTTGGTTGATAAACACCTTTCACTGTGGAAAGCAAGATTCTTTTGAACCGAAGCCCTTTATTAACGTTGTCGGAAACCTTCCTCCGAAGTGATAACTCGGTCTGACACACCCTTGTACACACTTGGCGACCTTGCACAAATATGATATAGGTGTTTCTATCATTGAATGAAAAGTTTTTACTTTTTGTGTACGCACTTGTCTTTTGCACTATCAAACCCGATCATGGCACCGAGCTGGACTTTGCATTACTATGCTTTAGATTTAAACCAAACTTGACTTTGGATAAAAACCAACTCGTCATACGTTCAAGTTCAGCGTTACCTTAACCGAGACTTAACCCTCCAACCTAAGCAGGGTCGGTATAACGGCCTATTCGTGACCTCAAATTGTCTTTGGTCTTGGTAGTTTCTAACATGGTCTTTGCGAATTGAATCCAGAGTTAGATCCCTTAATCTTTTCACGATATAAATTTTACAGCAAGACCGTTGCAGTATGAATATTAAAACTGGTTTCTGGACCATGGATCCATGTGCGTTGAACTTATACACGACTTTCGAAAACTGGTTTCTTTACCACGAATTCGTACATATTTATTTCGGACATGATTTTCGAAGACTGGTTTCTTTACCAGGAATTCATACATGCTTAACCCGGACATGATTTTCGAAAACTGGTTTCTTTACCATGAATTCATACATGCTTAACCCGGACATGATTTTTGAAAACTGGTTTCTTTACCATGAATTCATACATGCTTAACTCGGACATTATCTTCGAAAACTGGTTTCTTTACCATGAATTCATACATGTTTAGCTCGGATCGTCCTGGCGTCACACAATTTCTGAAAGCGGGTTCCTTGACCCTTTCATTCATGTATTCAATATTGCATAACCTCTTACAGGAATAAACTCGCAACAATGTCGACTTTCAAAAATTAAAGACGTTACATAATCTCGAGTTAACGCTGCTTTCTTTTTGGTCTCGGGTCTCAGCTGTAGTAAGCCATCAACTTATCCGCGTTCCAAGTCCACTTGACAGCCTTCTTTTTCAGCGTCTCAAGCTTATAAGCCCATTTTCCAAGATTCTCTGTAATCCGGTAAGGGCCTTCCCAATTTGAAGCAAGTTTACCCTCCCTAGCATTCTTGTTGCCAATATCAACCCTTCGAAGGACAAGGTCACCTCTCTCGAACGACCGTGGTCATACCTTCTTGTTATACTGGGTTGAGATGAGTTGCTTAGCTGCCAAATCTTGGCAATGCGCCGCGATCCTGACTTCATCCACCAAGCCCAGCTCGACAGAAATTGCTTCACTGTTTTCCTCTTCGTTCTGAAGGGCTCTGATCCTTTGCCAAGATGACTCCCCAATTTCCACCAGGATCATGGCTTCACATCCTTACGTCAATCTAAAGGGTGTTTCCCCAGTTGTCGTTTGGATACTAGTTCGGTATCCCATAGGACATAAGGTAACTGCTCCACCCAACTAGATAATGAAAGACTTGGCTATCACCCAAGAGGGGGGTGAATTGGGTGTTTGATTAAAAACTTAGATCTTTAAGAAACTTTCTGCAACTTATTGAAAGTAGTTTGAATGACAATAATAAGTTATAAAGTGATAAGCAATCATTCAAACATATATGCTGGAATGTAAGAGATAAGGGAAGAGAATATGCAAACTGTGATTTATACTGGTTCGGCCCAATCCTTGACCTACGTCCAGTCCTCAAGCTCCACTTGAGATTTTCAATCCACTATCTTCTTTCAACTTGATTACACGTTCGTACTTGAAGTAATCCTCTCACTAGGATTCACTCCCCTTACAAACCGTAATCAATACACTGTTTGATTACACACTCGCACACGAAGTAATCCTCTCACTAGGATTCACTCCCTTACAAGCCGTAATCAACACATCAGTGTTTCCCACTCAAGATCACCCAATCTTGAGTAACTCACAAATAGAAAGATAGAATGTTTATAATGAATCTTCTCTCTCAGAAGTGTATGGATAAACACCAAGTACAATACAACTCATTTCACTCTCTATGATATGTAGACATTGAAAATCAGAGAGTAAATGATAAGCAGATCAGAGTAATAGCATGTTGAAGGTGTAAGCTTGTTTCTCTGCGCTTTCTGTCTTCTATTTATAGACAATTGAATTCAATTCGTTTGAAGCTTTTGTTTGTTGAAGAATATTACCGTTATGAACAGTAACCGTTGCATATCCATTCAGATTTGAATCCATTCGAAATTCTAGCTGTTGGGAACAATTCTGACTTAAATATTTGAATGTTGTTTCTTCAAGAATGGATCCCTGATATTCAGGTGCTTTAGTTGGCAGGAGCCTTGTTGTCTGCCTTGAAGAATGGTTGAGTTTCTTTCCAGGCTGTCATCGACTTGCTTCTGTCCAGTTGAAGATAATTATCCACCTTTCCAGCAAGTTGCCCATTTTGCTTCGTTTTTGAATGAATATTAGAATCATGCGTGACCCATGATGATTTCAAAATGATCCCAATATGTAATCTGAACTTTAGATAATATCAGAGAGATGCGAATCAACGATTTCCTTTGTTGTCGAATAGCTATATTCCTCTCTGACTGAGCTAAACTCGAGTTTGTAAGTTTTAGGCTCGAGTTTGGTTCTCTCCAAAACCATATTTTGCTCTCTGTCTTGTCTAAACTCGAGGGTGTAACTTATAGGCTCGAGTTTGCCTTGTCCAGAGACGCCAGAGTTGCTGAAAACAATACAGGCTCGAGTTTGCTCATATCAGAGGAGCAAACCATTGTAGCGAAGTAGGGAACTCGAGGTTATAGATATGAACTCGAGTTTGCTCATCCTGGAACTGATTTCTTGCTGGTTTTAACTCTGAATTGATCCATTCCAGCTTCCATATGATCTTGGAGACTTCTAGCATCAATATAAGAACTTGAATAAATATATTCCATTGCATTGCAAGTTCTTCCTTCTTCAATTTCTTCTCTCCTTCTAGATTATCCCCCAATATCATTTGATAACTTCTTGCTTCCTTGATATTATAATATTCTCATTATATTGTGCAAGAACTTCTTTCTTCAATCAACATTCTCCATTACAAAACTTTTGCATCTACATTAAATATAAGAATTAGTCAAAGTAGAAGATAAATGTAGTATGCAACCTTTTTTCTCTTTAGAATGGCATCTATATAAGACATCATCAAAACTAATCAAAACCAATAGATGTTGCATCCTCCATCCACTTTTTCAATCCTTCTACAATGATCTTATTTGCTGCTTCAGCTTGTCCATTTGATTGTAGATGTTCTACAGATGCAAAGTGCTGTTGGATGTGGAAATCGGAGACCAGCTTCTGGAAACCTTTATCAATGAACTGGGTTTCATTGTCTGTGACTATCTCGGCGGGTATCCCAAACTGGGATATAATGTGCTTTTGTAGAAACTTTTGCACCCAAGCCGACGTGATCGTGGCTACTGGTTCTGCCTCTATCCACTTGGTGAAGTAGTCGATAGCCACTATGAGCCATCGCAACTGTCCTGCAACTCTCTTGAACGGTCCCAATAAGTCCATACCCCATTTGAAGAAAGGCCATGGGGCCGAGATCGCTTGAAGCCGGGCAGGAGGTGAACAGATTGTGTTAGCATGCTTGTGGCAACTATTACATTTTTGGACATGATCCTTAGAGTCTGCTGCCATTATGGGCTAAAAGTAACCAGCTCGCATAGCTTTCTGAGCTAATGCCTTAGCTCCCATGTGGTGGCCATTAATCCCTTCATGAATCTCAGATAGGACATACCGGACTTCACTTTAGGCGAGTCATTTCATCATTGGGGAATGGAAACCTTTCTGGTACAACTGATCATCCACCATTGCATAGGAAGCCGCGGTCCTCATCAGCTTCTTTGCTTCCATTGGCTCGTCAGGGAGGATTCCTCTCTCTAGATAGTCTGCAATTGGTTTTCTCCAATCTCTGACTTCTGAAATTACCATCACACAACTTGGTTTTAACAAGCTTTGCTGAATGATCGTGCGGTGATTTCTAGGGCTCTTAGTGCTTGCTAACTTAGACAAAACATCTGCCATAACATTCTCCCCTCTTGGGATATGTACCACAGTTACTTCGTCAAAGTCGGCTATAATTTCCTTGACCTTCCCCAAATATTTGACCATCAACAGACCTTTAGCTTGGTAAGTTCCTTTGATCTGAGACGCCACCAATTGGGAATCCGTGGAGACATGAACTCTTCTAGCTCCATTCTCTTTTGCTTGAAGCAAACCGGAAATTAAGACCTCATACTCGGCCTGGTTGTTAGAGGTCAAGAAATTGAAACGGAGGGAATGTTCCAATGAGATTCCTTCGGGACTTTCTATGATAATCCCAGCTCCACTTCCCTTTACATTTGATGATCCGTCAACAAACAGACTCCAAGTATCCTTCGTTCCTCCCCCACTGGAGAGGGTTAACTCCATTACGAAGTCTGCTAGTGCTTGCGACTTGATGGCATGCTAGGCTTCATAAACTATATCAAATTCAGATAATTCAATGGCCCAGCTTATCATCCGCCCAGCCAAATCCGGTTTATGAAGAATCTTCCGAATTGGCTGACTTGTGCGGACCACAATAGGATGACTCTGAAAATACGGACGAAGTCGTCTTGCCGCCACTAGAAAGGCAAACACCATTTTTTCCAGCCTTTGGTACCTCAATTTTGAACCTTGTAAAGCCCAACTTACAAAATATATTGGACTCTGTCCATCCCCGGTTTCCCTAACCAAAAGCGTACTTACTGCCTCTTCACCCACAGACAGATACAAGATCAAACTCTCCCCTGTCTCGGGCCTAGTCAACACCAGTGGTGCAGATAAACACTGCTTTATCTTCATGAAGGCCGCGTCACATTCCGCATTCCATCCATCTGGCGCCTCCTTTTTCAATAGTTTAAAAAATGGGAGAGAGTTTTCCGCCGACTTAAGTAGAAATCGAGTTAGCGCTGCCATTCTCCCAGTCAGCTGCTACACCTCTTTTTTACTTTGTGGAGCTTTCATATCCAACACGGCTTGACATTTATCCGGGTTGACTTCAATGCCCTTGTGTGTTAGTAAAAACCCCAGGAATTTTCCTACTGGGACCCGAAAGCACATTTTGTCGGGTTAAGTTGAATTCGGTATTTCCTTAGCTTACCAAATGTCTGTTGTAAGTCTTGCACATGACTAGCTTCCTGCAAGGACCTGACAATCATGTCATCTATGTATACTTCCACCTTTTTTCCCAGTTGATCCTCGAACACCCGATTCATCATCCTTTGATAAGTAGCTCCCGCATTCTTCAGTCCGAAGGGCATGACGTTATAGCAATAATTCGCCCTTTCAGTAATGAACGTCGTTTTCGCTTGATCATCTGGGTGCATGTCGATTTGATTGTAGCCCGAATACGCGTCCATAAAAGAAAGCAATTGAAAACCAGACGAGCTATCGACCAACTGGTCGATACTTGGCATTGGAAAATAATCTTTAGGGCACACCCTATTTAAATCCTTATAATCGGTGCAAACTCTCCATTTACCATTAGGCTTTTTGACCAAGACGACGTTAGATAACCATGTGGTGTACTGCACTTCTCGGATGAACCCGGCTTCCAGCAATTCCTCCACATGTGTTTCCAAAGCCTTTCGTCTTTCCTCGCCAATTTTCCTTTTCTTTTGGGCTACTGGGGTGGATCTCGGACGAATTGCCAACTGATGGCAGCAAAAATTTGGATCGACCCTTAGTATCTCAGACAGATGCCAAGCAAACACTCCTTGTTATCCTTCAAGAAGTCTTCAAGCTCGACGCGAATCTCAGGATCCAATGCTTTGCCGATTTTAGTGACCTGCCCAGGTTCCGTACCCAGAACGAGGTCTTTTAGCTCGCCATTCAGCTCTGTCTTTTGCATTTTTTCCTCCTCGTGAAAATCCAATTCAACCATATTTACCGATTTTCCCACCAGTTCAGCCTCAGAAACTTTGCGTTTACTTACCCTCTGTGGCCAAGTCAAATCACCTTTAGTTTCCTTAACCGCCTGGAAATAACATTGCCGAGATTCCTTTTCATCTCCTTTTACAGTCACGACCTTAATTTTTTTGTTCACCATCTTCAACTTTTGATGCTTCATTGATACCAGCATATCCCGGTTGTGAATTATCGGTCTTCCCAAAATTATGTTATAAGGAGAAGGGAACTCAGCAACCACAAACCTGACCTTCTCCGACTTAAAGGCATGTTCATCTCCTAATGTCAGCTTAAGGTCAATATAACCTTTAGGACGAGTGTCCTGTCCATTGAAGCCAATCTGAGTTGTTTTGCATGGCTTTAAAGCTTCTGAATAGAATTCCATGCGTTTGAACGCATCCCATAATATGATATCTACGGCACTTCCATTGTCCACAAATATCTTCTTAACTCGGCAATTCACCAAAGTTCCAGTAATTACCAACCTGTCGTTATGTCCTGGAGCGACATCCTCGAGGTCCTTATTGGAAAAGCACAACATGGGGGGATCTGGCTTGCCGAGTTATTCTTTAAACCTCGGGTGATCCCGGATTGAGAGCACCTCCCTGAGATATTTTCTCCATTGACTCGTTGAGTCTCCACCGCCTCCAAAACCACTGCTAATTACGTTGCAGTCATATTTAGCCTCTGGAAACGCGTCGTCACTGTCCTCGGCTTTCTTCCTTAGGTCTCTTCTTTTCTTTTTCGGGGGCGGGTTCTTGCTTTAACCCTCATTTTGGCGCTTGTTATGCTGCTTCCCTTGGGTTTGGATAACGTACTTCTGGAGTTTCCCTTCTCGGACGAACTTTTCTACTGCATCCCTAAGGTCCCAACATTGCTCGGTTGTGTAACCGTGCTGATCGTGGAACTCACAAAACTGAGACCTATCTGCAGTGGCTTTGCGCCCAAGGGGTCGAGGTCTCTCTACCTTCTTCATTTCTGTCACGTATACCTCCTTCCACAATTTTGCTTGTGACACCTTAAAGGGGTATATCTGTCGTATTTGGCCTCCACCCTACCGCCTCGGGACTTGCTATCAGCATCACGTACATGAGAGTTTTTCTTATACCTATCATGTTGTTCCTTTCCCCTAGAAGGTGAGCTCTTAGCTCGTTCCTTTATCACCGGGCTTGCCATTTCCATCTGCTCCCAATCCAAGTATTGCTGAGATCGATCTCAGAAATCTGCTAGAGTTTTGGGACGACGCTTCATAATAGATTTCTTTAGCCGGGATGAAACATCCAAGCTGGATATGGTGCAATGTAAATGTACGTATTCTTTCAACCTTGGAACTTGCAAAGCCACAATCATAAAACGGTCCAAGTACTTATGCAACATTTTCCCTGGTCCCTGTCTTACTTGACCGAGTTGAAACTCAGTTTTTGGCTGTCATCTACTCGTCGCAAAGTTCAGCAAAAACTTTTGCTCCAGGGTTTTCATATCCAGGAAAGAAAACAACGGAAGAGAATGGAACCACGTCTATACGGCTCCCCACAAGGTCCCTGCAAATAGCCGGGGTATTACATGTCCTGCTATCCCTTTTACCATAATCTCCATTTTGAAGTTATTGACATGGTTTAGTGGGTCTTGGTTCCCATCATATTTTGGAAATTCTCTTGAATCTAGACCTTTAGGATAAGTGGCAGCCATAACTTCATTTGTGAATTGACTCAGGAGTCAATCTCCACCGTCTCCCCCAGCCAGCGTTGCAGGTAGGCTGAGCGATGGGAGTGTGGTATGCTCCTTCCTGGTATCCACATTCTCGGCTGGCTGCTTCCCCTTTACTCGAGCTAAGTCGGCATTAATAACTCGGAGAGTGGCGTATCTACTTCGGTAGCCGTTGTGTCGCTACCCTGGCTAGGATTACTTGGATGCTGTACGATGTTGTGACCAAGATCTTCCTCTGGGGCCTTAAACCGGTCAACGACAACCAAATTCTTCCCCTGATGATTTTTACAGGGTTCCTCAACATTGGTGTGCATAGAAGCCGAGGCCACAACCCGACTTGGGCCAGCTCCATCCCAGGCTTCATTCTGAGCTTGCTTCTTTCTTTGCCCGATACGCTCCTCCAGCATTTGTTGTATCCTTCTTTGTTCTTCTTGCCGCCATATGGCATTTCGGCGGTCCATATCCTCCTGAATAAGTCGGACATCCTCCTCTCTTTGAATTCGTTGCCGAGTCTCCATGTTTTCCATTTGTCGGACCAACGAACCGACTGTATTATGCAGTAGTCGTATGTCGGGATTGCCGATTTGGAATTCAGGAGAGGGTGAGGAATATTCTGCAGCTGAACCAATCGTTACCCGTGCTGCAGGCCTCGACTCGGATGAGGGGAATTGGCGGTATCCTCTGTCTCTGCCTCAGTCCTCATGGTGGCATGGTTAGGATCTGGAGCAACCGAATCTGAATATTAGATCGTTTGCTCCTGGAGCGGCTGTCGTGGCTGTCCTTCTGGAAGTTGATCTTGCCGAGGTGCCTGACTGCGACTCCTGGTGCTTGCGGCCATTTTCAGTGGTTATCAGCAACTTTTTGTGGTTTAGGAATCGAAGTTTACGATCTCCACGGTCGGCGCCAATGTTCTGACATAGAATACAAATGCCTAGCCTTAACGGACTAGGTGATGTTAATATAGGATCAAATGAATCCTCAAAGATGTCTATGGATTTAACACCAAAGAGGAGATAACCGTTCACTAATATCTACGAGGGAGATATCAGAGAACGATCTCAGATCACTGTGCTACACGGATGAGGCGTTTCGCCAGAGGGGTGGGGTGTGTGCACAGTGAGACTGAATAGTAAATAATGGAATAGTAAACGTAAGGAACACACCTGGGGGTAACCTCCTATTTATAGAGATTACCTAGGGTTTCGTTCCTCTTGCCTTGAATCCTCTCCTCCAGCGATGTGCGCCTCCCATGTCCTGTGAGTGCCTTCTCCACTACTTGTACGTTCCTGGATTATAGGCATGCTCAAGGGGTAATTAGCAATTTACCTTATTAGAGGGAGATTCCAGCATAAAGCACTCCCACTGGGCCTTGTATCTTCCAAGCTCATTATTTGAGTCCATAACAAACATCTTGTCGGGCACTTCAATGGCTTGCCCTCATGTAAGTGGAGCAGCAGCTTTGCTTAAATATGCGCATCCAGAGCTGCGATAAGATCGGCGCTGATAACAACTGCAACTATAGTTGATAATTGGAATCAGCCCATGATTGATGAGGCCTCAAGGAATGCTTCTACGCCGTATGATTTTGGTTCAGGGAATCTTAATATGGGTCTCGCAATGGATCCTGGGTTGGTATATGATATGTCTGCAAATGATTATGTTAACTATATGTGCTTAATTGGGTATGTGGAGAACGAAATCTAGGTGATCACAAGGATCCCAGTCAAATTCGAAACAGACAAGGGGTCATCAGTATCTAAACCTAAACCAGTCTCCAACCTTCGGGAGACAGAGACAAGCTTGTATGAGTCCCAAAGCGACTGATTGAAATCCCAGGAGGAAGCAACGTCGAGTTCCTACATAGCCAAAGATCTGGCGGTCATTGATTGGGGCTAAAATCTCGAAGGCTTGCATTTGAAATTCCGAGGATGAGCTTCGAATTCGCTAATGGGGCTAGAACTGCCGAATCGACTGTATATAGCCTGAGCGACGGCTTTGAGGATTTCTAGGTTTCGCTGCTGTTGGTGATGGAGAAGATCAGGCTCTAGATCTTTCTTCATGGTGTAGGTATTCCAAGAGGAAGCATCATGTTAACGAGGTGATGAGCTGTCGAGAGAATTGGGCCTCATGAGAAATTAGGAAAGGGATAAACCGAGAACGACAGAACATGATAGTGTTGCTTATTTGTGATTCTCAGCAAATCAGAGGTGTGAGGGTGATTTTAGAGGGTATTTTGGTATTTGTACAAAAATAGTGTGGGCCCCACCCCAAAATTAACACCGTTAAGTTAGATTTTAACGGTGGTGTGACTTTTGCTCTTAAAATGTAACCACATGTATATTTTTGCACCCAAAAAAAGCATTTGATGTTGGGCGCTCCTGAGAGTAAAACACATGTGTATTTTTGCACCTTTTAAAATTATCATTACGTTTAATTATTATTGAGAAATTATCAATAAAGACATTTTAGAAAGAAATTAATAAAAATTATAATTTTGCCCTATAATTAGAATTAAGATGAACTTTTAAATGTTAATTAGGATAGAAAGGAGTATTGTCGAAGAAGGAAGGCTGGAGGCTGATGATAGAGGAAGAGGAGAATGAGAAGCAGGGGCAACAGATGCAAAGCATGGTGGTCAGATTTTTATCAATGGTGGCGGCGGGCGCTTCATGCAGCTGGCGTTCACGGTGGTTAGGCCTTCCTCTGCAGCGGTGGTGGGTGTTAGGTGTGACGGCATTCGCAATATTCTGGTCTTCATTAGCGAAGACAAGGGTCTTGTGTATGGAGACATTCATGGTGGTCAAGTGCTTGCTCCGATTGGTGAGAGTCCTCCAGCCGCCACCAACTTCTCCAATCGGCTGAAGAAGGAGGCGAGAGTTTGATGAGAATTAGGATGTGTTTGGTTTGAGGGGAGTGGGAGGGAAGGGAGTAGAAAGTAGGATATTGACCAAATTGCCACTAATGAAGGGAATATTTCTTTTTATTGATAGTATATTTTTGGAATATTGAAAAGTTTTCATGAGCTTTTTAGTAATGAGGAGGTAAAAAAAATAAAAAATCTCTCCCTTCCCTCCCTCAAACCAAACTAACCCTTAGGCAAGGAAAGAGAAGAAGGAGGAGAGAGAAAAAGGCATTCAGGAGATATGTGTGTGTGTGTGTGAAACTAGCCCTTAGGCAAGGAAAGAGAAGGAGATATGAAGATTCAACATACGTCTAGAGATATCATATCGTGTGCGGATTTTATGGCTAAGGAAGGCCACAGTGCTAATGTTGGGGATGAGGTAGTTCTGATCCCATCCATTCCTAGGGAATGCCTTAATATGATTTTGGAGGACCAACGGTCCCATAGGCTGTAGTTTATTTTCCTTTGTTGTATTTTGGGTTGGGCTTCCGGGTTTAACCCATCTTTCTTCTTTTCAAACTCCAGCTTGCCAATGTAATCAAAAAAAAAAAAGGAAAGAGAATGAGGAGGAGAGAGAAAAAGGCATCCAGGATGTGTGTGGTGTTTGGCTTCTTTATTACCAAACCATGGTTTGAAGTCCAAAATGCTTTTTTATATTTTACCAAACGTGGGAGAAAGAGAAAAGGATATAAGAAGAGAGTGGCTTAATTTAAAGAAAAAAAGAGAAAAAATTATCCTAAAACGCCATATATAATAATTTTTTGATAAAATTGGGAAAAAAGTCCTTTTAAAAAAAAAGTAATTGATGAAAGGAACGTAATAAATTTTCGTACAAATAGAGGATTTCATGCTCTACAAATTTTGCACATAGTGCTAGTATTTAAGCATTTTTCGTATTTTCAATTTTTTTTATTATATATTAACTATTTTCATTTTTATTATTTTAATTTCAATATTTCTCTTAAAATCACTACATTATATAACTATAATATAAATATGTATTTAAAAAAATTTATGTTTTTTACCGTCATTTTACAACTAAACTTGTTTCTTCATTAATCATTCAGATAAGTTTTAGCGCCTTTTGGATTATCAGTAAAAGTTGTTTTTTCAATATAATTTACGGTATACGAGGTAAGTTTGTGATAAGAGTTTCACCCTGACTTGCGTGAAGGTGCTTCTTCAACGCCAACTCAAATAGGTTATTTAAACTGACATTTTTGTAAAAGTCAATCTAAACATCATAAATTACATTACAGAAAAGCCCTACTGGGAGACTCACCCACCACAGTCAGGTACGCGACCTAGGTCGGATTCGGATTAGTCAAGACAAAGCTCTAGATGCCAGGTGGGCAGTCAAAAATAAATTACATTACAACTTTTATTCTAACTTAGGTCTATAGAAATTAAATGAAATAAAAGCCGCTTTTTCCACCCTAACACAAACATACCCTCAATAAAAACTAACACTTCCTTTGGTCCTTATTATAAGGCACCAACTAATTTTTTTCACAAACCAATAAAAGTAGTTAAAGTCAATAAAGTTGTCTTAGAATCTAAATCATTTCCAATATTACCCCTACTAATTATACTAAACTCTAACATTATATTAATTATTACTTTCACCCATTACCTTTATTAATTAGGGGCAGGCATTGAAAAAAATAATCAATGCTCATTGGAAACAAGCAAGTGCCTTATAAAAAGGACTAAATAAACTTGCTAGTTGGTGCCTTATAATAAGAACCAGAGGGAGTATAAGACGGAATTGACTTTTTTGGAGATATTAAAAAAGTTAATTAAATTACTTTAAAATATTTATATTTTTTATTTTTTCTCTAAATTATTTTATTGATGTATAATTTAAGAATAAGTTAACTTTAATTTATATTTAGGACCGGAGGTAGTATCTCTTATTGGCTAGTGTTTATAACCCTGGATTATAAACACTAATCAATAAAATATCTGTAAAACTTAAATACTGCTTCTTTCAAATCTCTTGCTGCATTTGTATTAGACAAGACAAAGTTTTGACTAAATAGAATAATTCAATATCCAATGTCGACCTCAAGACCAAGAAAAAGAAACTAACGTGCTTGAAGTGTGGTGGTGCAGCTTAATGGTGTCAGGTTATTTGTGGGGTTGCCCCTCGATGCTGTTTCTCCTGATTGCAATTCAGTAAACCATGCTAGAGCAATTGCAGCTGGTCTGAAAGCTTTGAAGCTATTAGGAGTTGAAGGTGTTGAGCTTCCAATTTGGTGGGGGATTGTTGAGAAAGAGAGTATGGGAAAGTATGAATGGTCAGGTTATCTTGCTATTGCAGAGATGGTTCAGAGTGCAGGTCTCAAGCTCCATGTAACGCTTTGCTTTAATGGATCCAAAACACCAAGTATCCCACTACCCAGGTGGGTGTCTCAGATTGGTGATTCAGAGGCAGGCATTTTCTTCACCGATCGATCGGGACAGCAGTATAAGGAATGTTTGCCATTCGCAGTTGATGAACTTCCAGTTTTGAATGGGAAGTCTGCGATTCAGGTGTACCAGAGTTTCTGTGAGAGCTTCAAATCTTCGTTTTCTCATTTCATGGGCTCTACAATTACGGCAAGAATTTTGAGCTCTGGAACCAATTTATACACTCTTAGCTTATTGATGTATATAACTGATGAAGTCTTCATGTCTTGTAGGGAATTTCCATGGGTTTAGGACCTGATGGGGAGCTACGCTATCCATCTCACCACAAGCTACCAAATATCAATGGAGTTGGAGAGTTTCGGTGTTATGACCAAAACATGCTTCGCATTCTTAAAGAACATGCTGAGGCATCAGGAAATTCTATGTGGGGGCTTGGTGGTCCACATGATGCTCCTAACTATGGCCAATCGCCAAACTCAGGTGGCTTTTCGCTGATGGCGGCTCATGGGAGTCTCCTTATGGGGACTTCTTCCTTTCCTGGTATTCTGATATGCTTGTAGCTCATGGCGATCGCCTCCTTTCGATCGCAGCTGCAACTTTTGACAGCGGAGTTTCTGTATATGGCAAAATTCCCCTAATGCACTCTTGGTACCGAACCCGATCTCATCCTTCTGAGCTAACTGCAGGATTCTATAACACCGCTAACAGGGATGGTTATGAATCAGTTGCAAAGATGTTTGCGAAGAACTCATGTAAGATTATATGTGTCCCGGAATGGACCTGTCAGATGCAAACCAGCCAAATGAGGCCCTCTCTGGTCCAGAGTTGCTGCTTGCTCAGATTATGGCAGCTTGCAGGAAGCACGGGGTCAATGTTTCGGGGCAAAATTCTTCCAGTGCTGGAGCTCCAGGGGATTTTGATCAGATCAAGAAGAATCTATCAGGAGATTATGTGTTGGATCTGTTCACATATAATAGAATGGGGGCTTACTTCTTTTCGCCTGAACATTTTCCTTCGTTCACCAAGTTCGTCCAGAGCCTTGATCAACTGGAGTTGCATGCAGATGATCTACCTCTTGAAGATGAAGAAGCTGCTGAATTCTTAGTGAAAAGCTCAGAATCAAGCAAGCAGTTGCAGACAACCTTAAAGTGATCAATTAGTAAATATAATAATAATGTATATAACAATTTCATGTAAAATTGTTTATGAACAGGTTATCTTTAAAATTCAAACAGGATGCAAAATGACGTCCTGGATTACATAGCCATCGTTTCATAAATATCGTTTCATAAATATTATATTAGGGGCTGTGACATCCTGGATTACGGAATCAGATTCCCTATGGATAGGTAGGGAGAGCTTATCTCTCCTGGACCGTCCTGATCTAATCTGGACGGTCCAGATTTTACTTTTTTTACTTTCTATTTTTTCAAAAAAAATTATTTTAATGGGTACAGAATAAAAAATAAAGATAATCTCTTAACTAACATTTTTTCAAAAAAATATTTTTTTGTTCAAAAAGTAGAGGTTTAAAAAAATAAAATATGGACCATCCAAATCGAATATGGACGGTCCACATGGACAATTCGGCATTTGAATTCGCTTATCTGAAAACATGTTAATGAGTAATAATTTTTCAATTCGGCATTAAATTTTTTTGCATTTCTTTATGAACTTTGTGTTTTACATATCAGGTATCGTAATAGATGGCGACTGCTATAGTAACTGCCAAAATTTTGAATGAATTGGATTTTCCTAGTTAGCTGAAAACTGTCTCTTTTTGCTCATTCCTTATTAAATTAATAAGTTTACTTGAACAATCAAAATGAGATTTTGAAGAGATAGAAATAGTGGAAAGGGCTATTTTTAAAATT
The DNA here is from genome assembly GCA_025563575.1 of Acacia pycnantha. Taxonomy (NCBI): domain Eukaryota; kingdom Viridiplantae; phylum Streptophyta; class Magnoliopsida; order Fabales; family Fabaceae; genus Acacia; species Acacia pycnantha. Next base: position 3,832,274 of record JAMWYP010000011.1, on the reverse strand, counting down.
TGAATTGATACCTTTGACCGTTACTCTAAAATTCACTCTTTATAGCATTTTAACCATACGCTAGAAATTTATAAAATTATTTAGAACTAGTAAAATAACCTTTTGAAATATTCAATCATGAAAATCTATGAATTTTATTTGCTAGAAAGATAGACAAGAAATAATTATGAGTAAAATCTATGTACAAAGTAAACAAGATACGCATGCGGAAGATAAGGGAAGTTCCAAAACATCATTCTAATTTCATGAGATATTTCCTGATAGCATAAATCCCTATTCAGAAAAACCAAACTACACCAAATTTGAAAAAAAACACTTCCCACCAAGTAACCCAAACGGCTAAACCCTACTGCCCTTGATGCATGAACAAGAGATAATCACTAACGGGAGGAGATCCTTTCATTATCAAAACTACCCAAAAAAATATAAGACTCCTTGACAAGAGAACTTTTGCTATCAGTTATCAATGCCATCTTTGCTACAAGTTCTCTAAACAAAGCTAACTTGTTAGGAAAACAATGAAACAATAAAATCTTTTTCCGCAAGCTGAGACAAAACTCCTCTCATACTGACCTCGTAAATCGTAAAAACAATTTCAAAAAACTAAAAATAAAGGCATTTATTCAATCCTAAAACACTTCCCAGGCACAGCTTTTAGCAACATGGTTGATACGTGAGAATACTAAGGAAAGGGGTAGTTTAGGAAATATACTTATTAGGGTTATAAATAGGGGTTTTGAGGGTTGTAATGGGTGTCAAGTGAATTAGTAATTTCTAGTTTTTACTCTCTTTTCTCTTATAATGATAACAAGGTATCAGAGCCAGGCCTCTGGCCGCCGTCACCGTCGCCGGAGGATCTCATTGCCATAAAAACTCTTTTTGAGCTTTATCGGTGAATCGGTGTCAACGGTGCAAGAGTACGCACAACGATTTGAAGCGCTCATCCCTTACGCCCTAGTCGATGAGTCAACTGCCATTAGATTCTTCATCTATGGCCTTCAATCAAAGATTAAAGATGCCCTATGGTCTTTTGGTCCAACCACCCTTTCCTCTGCCATTAACTATGCTTATATTCAGGAGCAATGGAAGCAACAAGAATCGAATGAGAAAGATGAAGATGAATGTAGAAACAATCTGCATGAACAAGAAACTGATTCCTACAACAATGTAATAGCTGAAGAGAAACATGTAAGAATTGAGGAAGAATCGGTGAGATTTTGGACCTCACCGTTGCGATTCTTTGAGACAGAGGAGGTCAATTATCCGAAAGTAGAGGCTAGTGAGCATTTGGACCTCACCGTTGCTATTCGGTTCTTTGAGACGAGAGGAGGTTAGTTCTCTGAAAGTAGAGGAGGATGTTTCAAACTGGAAGTCATCTGGAAATGATGGAGTAGCTACCGTCATGATTCAAATTACCGAGGCAGTAGCTAAAGAAGAAAAACATAGATATGGCGAGAAGAAGATGATAGCACAGTCATCAATGCTTGCACACTGCTTAACAAGGAATTTCACCACTATCCAATCTCTACACAAGAACGCACCTCCATCCCTCTCTGTACGCACGTCTCACACTATTTCACCGATTTCTTCTCCATTGCTACTCGAACCGGCCAATGCGATGAACCGAATCAACTCTACAATTGTGGAGGCTACTGCGATGCGCACAACGCTGATCCTATTGGGCCATTCTTCGGCGATGGCAATTCGGTTTCATGTCTACCACTTCTTTGGAAGGAGGTACGGGATCGACACGAGAAGGCTTGTGATACCAAGGGAAAGGGAGAATACTCTACCGGTATGATGCTCGTATCCTCGATTTTTCTTATTCCTTTTTGTCGCCAATCTTCTTGGTGAAGGGACGGGGATGTGTGGGAGGACCGAGCCGTATTCCACTACATTCACTGGAGTGGGGTGCACCGATCATAAACCGAGAGGGTTTCGATCACAAGGTTGAAAGTGACACAATGATCGGCGGTGGAAGCCGTGAACGGCTAAACGAGAACAATATCGGCTTCACTCTTGGGTCGGGTAGGGCAACTGGTGAAGACGAATCGGGTCAAATATTTCGGTGGGTCATTGGATCTCTCTCGGTGCTTACGGAATTTTATTCGGCCGAGAATGGGTGTGGAGATGACGCTCGAATATGGGTGCATCGCGTCTCAATTTTGGATACCCGTACTTGTTTAGTGGATATAGGCTTGGGCATTGTGGATTTCTCTCGAGTGTGCTCTAGGAATTTTTCACGTGACGACCAACGAATCTCAAGTGGAAAATTGCATTATGGTCCAACAATTCGACGGTCTTTTGCTAATGAGTATGGCAAGGGAAGCATGGACTGGTTAAACAATTGTGGGCTTCCTACTTATTTGCTTTTTGAGACAAATCTGCGTGGGAGTGTGACAGTGGGCTTTGGGTGCGGAGAAATAATGCAGCGGCCTTGGATTTTACTTGACCATTCATGTTGTTTTCTATTAATATTTTCCCCAAGTCCTAGTAGGCGGTAGCTTATGGCCTTTACGTTTTTATCCTATATCTTTAATTTTCTCGCTTTGTCCGATCCTTGAGGGCAAGGATCTTTTTGTTGGGGAATATTGATACGTGAGAATACTAAGGAAAGGGGTAGTTTAGGAAATATACTTATTAGGGTTATAAATAGGGGTTTTGAGGGTTGTAATGGGTGTCAAGTGAATTAGTAATTTCTAGTTTTTACTCTCTTTTCTCTTATAATGATAACAATGGTTCTACCAAATGAGCATGGACATTGTGTTTACTCTTCCAAAAGAATTTGGGTTTCAAATCTGCTGAGGCATATTGCAAAAGCCTGAAATGCTGAGATGGGGTACTGGTAATACATGGTAAACAAATCCTTCCCTACTTTCCCAAATTGAAGGATGATCTTCTCATGTTCTTCTCCAGAAGGTCCATTTTCTGGGGATGCCACCAGCTGAAAGTTTTTAATTGAAAAAACGGTCACTCTTCCTTTGAAGTACAAACACCAACGTCCGAACTGCTCAGACCAAAATTCAGGCTTACTCTTTAACACTAGCACCTTATCACTGTCTGGGGATCCAGATACAGAGTTTTCAATTCTATTTGATTGTGACCTAAAAAATGGGAACAATGGAACCTTTTCTACATTGCTCGGAGAAAACTCAGCTTGTATAGGTTGCCCCACCCCTCCGGGTTGAATTGCAGAGGCAGGAATGGTGTTCATGACACATTTCATTCTCCTTGGACTCCTGCTTGTTGCATTACGAGCACTGTGTAATCTTGCGTGTCTGTTTATTACACAAGATATATATATGCAAAGACAATTATAGTGTAACAACTCCTTTTAAGCCAATGAAAACTTCTGTATGAACTTGTTATAATTGATGCTTACCTGGTGCCTAGCACATATGAGATGTGTGCCACTGGATAGTTACCAGTAGAAACCTTGGGTGACTCTTGATTTAGATGCCCGTGTTTAACAGAGCGGTTTTTTGTAATCTTTGCCCCTTTGTGAGGTGGCTGGCCATCATAAATTGTGAACTTGTTTCGCAGAAAATTTGATCTTATCAAAAGAACTCAAAGGTGTAAGTCTTGGCACAGAAATGAATGCAAAAGAATAAGCGTCACATTGCACAGTTAAGAGTGTAATTGTGTACCTCAGTTTCCCAACATAAGTGTTGCTTTCCTTCGACATATCATCAGCATCAAGAGAGATGATATAATCTGTGCAGGTGACACGTCTACACCTGCGAGCCGCCAGAAGAAACTTTCCATCATCACTTAATGCTGCAAATTGAAGAAGACAAGACTAGGATTATCAGCTTTATAACTTGAAAAGAAGACCAAAGAATGAAGAAGGAAAAACAGTATCCTCCAAAATTTAACAGGAAGAAATAATCTATTCAGCCTTTATAAAAGGGACAACATTCTCACCGTTAGTTAAACTGAGAAACAAATAATATGTCTGGGTTGATCTGTTGCGCTTTACGAAGCACTGGAGGGGATTATCCCTCGGGCCATGCTGTCAAAATTTATCACAAACTGTAATTAACATGTTAAACATCTGGGAGGGCAGGGAAAAAATAAATTGAATTGATGTCCTCATCAGCATTAAGACAAGAACTTTAGTCACATCCAATCTTGTCAATTAAAACCCAGGGAATCTTAGAGAATGTCTTGGACGGCAGGCAGACTATAAATTAAAGCATTCAACACAAAAGCAGTCACCTTCTTGTAGCCACTCAATTTTGCTCCTTAGTTAGAGGTAATAGTCATTTTGCTTCTTGGTCTAAATAATTGAATGCGTCCCAATGGAGGTGTTACGTTGACAGAAACCGAGCCAAAACATAATATATTCACGCCAAACTAGAATTCAGAATTTCTACTATTGCAAAAATGACAGCAACTAGTAAAAAAAAAAAAAAAAATCATAAATGGCTATATAGAGTAGAAGGATTTTTTTTTCCAAATGAGGGTAAAAAAAAAAAAAACACTTGGAGAAGGAAAGAGCATTGCGAATTTACTGATGAAACAGGAATTAGCTGTCAATGTCCGAAATTATTGAATTATTAAAAAAAGGAAAAATATTTAAACAGAGTGGGAAGAAGCAGAACAGACCCAGAGTAATAATCAATTCCCAAACAAAACCAAAAAAAATCTAAAAGCATGCTAACAAACAAGACAAGAAAATCTAAAACCTCGGTCACCAAATATTTCACGTCAAAAAGGAGGCAAAACATATGAACAATCTTGATTTCTTCTTCTATTTTTTGACCAACAACTATCTATATTTCTTAACAAAACTATATTCCAAGTGAAAAATATTGCTTATCAGTAAATATCATTCACTCTCACACCAGGGAATCTTTCAAGAGAAACCGAGAATGAAGGAGGTATCGAAATCATGCATATTGAAAAAGAGATGTAAAAGAGGGAAAAAATAAAATTCCAGAATTTAGGGCATTGCGCACAAACCTGCTTAACAGAGATGGGGAAGGTGATCTTAGAGGAAACTTGAAGCGTGTTGACGATGCCCTTCATGATGAGCCTCCAAGTACGGCACACACCGGCGCAAGCCACCAAGATCCGGTGAGCAGGCCAGGAGCTTTCGGATGCTTCGATTCTGGCCAACACCTCTCTAAGAAGCTGCTGTGCAAAGTTGGCCCAGCTGCTCTGCTTCAGGCCATCGGTGACAACCGGCTCCACGAACCGAGGGACCTCCGTCTCATACCACGGCACGGATTATGCTCGTAATGCTTCTCTGTTTTTGAATTTTTTCTTGGGTCCATCCTCTACCTCTCTATAACTATTAGGTTAAGATTTAATACTTCTATTTATTTATTTTTAATTATTTTTTCCATTCTAATAATATTTTTGTAAAATATTAAATATGAACTATTATATCTCAATCTAGGTCATGAAGAGGTAAAGAGCTAGAGCAGATGAAAAAAGATATGGATTTTCCTGCTGTTTATCCTTAATTTTCTTTAGTTATTATTAATATTAATGAGTTCAGAGACCCGTACAATGTGGGGCTAAAAATGTGATATTCTAAAAGATTTAAGGGTTAAGTATCAATTTTGCTTACGCTCCCAGAAACAATTTTGCCCCTGAAGTTTTCGGCGTAACAATGTTCCTCTGAAGTCTCAAAACGTAGCCCTCCGTTAACAACCCTAACGATCAATGTAGGCAATTAACGGAGTGGCAACATTGCTAGACTTCAGAAGCAACATTGCTACGCCGAAAACTTCAGAGGCAAAATTGCTCCTGGACGTGTACTTCAAGGGCAAAATTAATACTTAACCCAAGATTTAATTTACCACCAAAGCTTAGGTCAGCTGGTAAGGGGCTGTCTTAGTTTAACCACGGGTCTTGAGTTCGAGACATGAGAATGCAGCGTGCGTGGGTGGTAAATGCTTTCCCCTGAAAGAGGCCAACCCGGTCTCAGTCCGGATTAGTCTAAGGTCGTTGATGTGCCTGAAAGATGGACTGCCCTAGAACACTAGATGCACTACTACGCAAAAAAAAAAGAAAGATTTAATTTAATAATTAAATAGTAAAATTAGTTGTCCCGGTTAAAAAGTTAGATTTGTTAAAAATTCAGGAATTATGATATTATATTATTTATATATTTTAAATATTTCAGAAATTTTAATTCAAAATATATAAAATATATTTCAGTTATGACATTATCATTTAAAATAATATAAATAAACACTTTTCAAATTTAATATATCTAAATATATAAAATAATATAAGCAAACAAATATTTTATTAAATACTTAGAAGCTTATTTGTGGGGGTACTGGGTTGTTATGCATAGATTGGAAGTTATTTTTTAAGTTAAAATATAGACTAAATACCCTTGGTCCCTAACAAAAAAACACATACTTTATTTTGGTCCCTGACAAAAAAATATCCTTTTTAGTCCATAAAAAGGACGAATAAAGGTTGATTGGTGGACATTTTGATCCCTCACAAATTTCCAAAATGTCCTTTTTAGTCCCATAAAAAGGACGAATAAGGGTCGGTTTTTTTGTCAGGGACCAAAATGGGGTCCGTGTTTTTTGTCAAGGACCAGAAATGGTATTTACTCTAAAATATATAAAATAAAATATGTAAATAAAGAATATAAACAAATAAATATTTTTTAAAAATACTTAGAATGTGATTAGTGGGAGTAGTGGGTTGCTACCTATATATTAGAAGTTATTTCTTAAGTTACAATATATAAAATAAAGAGTAAATACTATTTCTGGTCCCTGACAAAAAACACGGATCCCATTTTGGTCCCTGACAAAAAACCGACCCTTATTCGTCCTTTTTATGGAACTAAAAATGACCTTTTGGAAATTTGTGAGAGATCAAAATGTCCACTAATCGACCCTTATTCTTCCTTTTTATGAACTAAAAATGACTTCTTCTTTTTTTGTGAAAGACCAAAAATGGTATTTACTCTAAAATAAAATATGTAAATAAAGAATATAAACAAAAAAATATTTTATTAAAATTTATTTGTGATTTGTTTAGTCCGATGGGTCTATTGTTTTATTTTGCATTTGTTATTTGTTAAGTTAATTAAATTGGTCAGATCCTATTTATTAAGAAGTCGCTAATTTCGTTAAGAAAGAGGGTTTGTTAGACAGTTGGAGTCCAGTAGCTAGAGTCATGGAATCCCGTTTGGAAACCCTCCTCGTCTAACCTCCCCCTTTCTCTCTCTTTTAAACCATTAGATCAATATTTGAAGGGTGAAGGAGCAATTTTGCCAACCGACTATTAGGCCAGGAGCGCTGGGCACAAATAACTTTTAAAGGGACCAAAAAGGCCAACAAACAATTAAATGGGTGAAAAACGCACAATTCCGTCCATGAACATCTAACACCGTTTAAAGGCAATCGGGTGATGGAGCAATTTTGCCAACCGACTATTAGGCCAGGAGCGCTGGGTACAAATAACTTTTAAAAGGACCAAAAAGGCCAACAAACAATTAAATGGGTGAAAAACGCACAATTCCGTCCATGAACATCTAACACCGTTTAAAGGCAATCCCATGTGGCATTTGGTGTCCATTGGTCCCTTCTTTTTTGGTCAAAAGCCAGGTGGCTTTTTTGTTTTTTTTTTGGGTGGAGAATCCCCAATCTGCAGGCAAACGAAGAAATAACCAAACCAAAGCTTCCAAAGTATTTACTTCCAAGCCGACGTCGAAATCCCCTTACCGGCTCTGACAATGATGTACGACTTCGCAATCACGGAGAATTTCGTGGTCATACCGAACCAGCAAGTAGTCTTCAAAGGGAAGCACGAGATTGAGTTGTTTATCCTGTCTCGGTGAATCAGGGAAGGTTATGGTTAAAATTGATACCAAGTTCTCTTATTTCATTGTGGCTTTTGCACATGCAGGATGCGGCTTGAAGGGGAAGCACTCATAAGATTGAGTTGCTCAACCTCCACCCCTCTTGAATCTATCCTGGCTGAGGATATGTTTAGAGATAGGAAGTTTTTTTTGGTTTTTTTCGTTTGAACTGATTCGGTTTTCCTTTCCTTCGTGTCAATGTTTCTATTGTTATTATATGTCTTTCTGTACTTTGGGAATGGATGAATTCATAGATTTTGGCCAGAACAATGTAAGATTCATATATTCATAATAATTAAAACTCTTGAATTGTTAAGATTGAAGAACTTGACGAAATAGATAAAAAGAACTTAACCTATATATTTTCCTTAATTAAATATAAAATACTAAATTTTGATATAAATAATTCAATGTTACAATAAACAAATTATTTTATATAAAATTAAATCTAAATCATCCAAATGTTCATCTAAGCTTCTTTTTTTTTCAACCAAAAAACCAATTTGCTGCCGTTGGGGGAGGGGGGAATAACTTTTGTTTGGATTAGTTTTTAGACAATAGCTTCTGGAGAAAAAATAATAAAAGTGATTTTTCAAAATAGATTCTGAGTAGAATAGATTATGTAAAAAAATGATTTTGATAAAAAGATAGTGTATTGATGTTTGGATATTATTATCAGATAAACTTTTTCATGCTCAAAATACTAAAAATGACATTAGTTTTTGTGATAAGTACATATAAATGATAAGTTTAAAAAAAAAAAAACCATTTTGCCCATTTTTTTTAAACTTATCATTTATAGAGAGATTTGTCAGTGGTTCTCATGCAGAGGAATGTGAGTGGTCAAGATGAGATTTGTCCCTCACATTTGTAGAGAGATAATACTGGGCCCCTCGATGAGTGAGTCTGAGAAATGTATGGCCATACTACGATGGGAAAGAGTTTCCATTTCAATTAGACTACTCAAGAATCGAGAAAGTAATGGTCATGAACAGGAAGTTGATATTATCCATGCCTCATCCTTGACTAAGTTATCACGTGACAAAAGGGACGTGACATGGTTGTACGATAGGTTATATCGCATCAACGATCCCATGTGAATTGGGTAGTCGCAATGTCTTGCTAGAGGCCGCTTGTGACTTGTGGGCTGGTACAATATTGGCTCGCTGCCAATCTCATGTGGGCCTACAGGGTCGCACACAAGAATAGCCCAACACGAGCAAGAGTGTCCAGATTCATTGAATCTTAAATGTGTTTAAGATTTAATGAATACTGATTTAATCTAGGATATGTGTGTGTATATATATTATTAAATTCGAAAATAATAATGATATTATTTATTGATAATGATAGTATTTAATTTATTTGATAAATTAAATAACTATAATAAATTGAGGTATTATATTTCAGATTTAATTTTCGAATAAAGATATTGTATATTAGATTTAATTTGAATTGAGATATCGTATCTCATTTTAAATTAAATATAAGGATATCATATATTGATTTAATTTATAAATATAAATTAAATCTGAAGGCCTATTAATTCGGATCAAATAGTTAGATTATATCTGTTGGAAAGATTTAATTAATACTATTTAATCCAAAATTTGAAATTCAAAATTAATTAGATTAATTTTGAATATTTTAATACGACACATTAGGGTTTCTATAAGAGATTTTGATCTGGTCGTATTAAAGAGGTGAATGAATTAGACGGCCGAAAAACAAAACCCTAGAGAGAAAAAGAGAGAGACGCAAGAATACTGAGGCGCTAGCACGCTGCCGAATACCGGGAGAGGACACGCGAAGTCAGCTCCGGTATGATCGAACAAGAAGGCGCTAGCCCACGTGATCAAGAAGCACGGATAAAAGATGTCACCTCGTTCGACACGTACGACGTCTGCGGCGCATGAGAATCGATGCACAAATGAGAACAGAACGCAAGCAAGCTCGCATAGGTACGGTTCTGAAATCTAACTTTGATCTAAACGCGGTTGAACGATTCGCCTAAGGGATCCGTGAAAGTTTTTTTTATTCCGCTGCGTGTTCGGATCCCAACAATTACTTACTTTGTAGAATACATAGGTGCATTATTAAATTATCATTGTGTTTAATTATTATTCAGAAATGTTAACTAAACTGATTTGAGAGAATAATTAGGGAGAAACCAAAAATGTATTATTCACAATGACAATTAGTACATTATGACTCTTTACTTCATATTAGCTAGGACCCCCTATTTATAGATTAGGATCCTAACTAACTCCCTAACTAATAGACTAACTAATTTGCTAATGTAACAACCCGACTTTTCTAAAGCAGTATAAATTTTTTTTTCTAAACATCATTTCAAAATGATCAGAGTAGTGCACCGGAGCGATTGAGTAACTGATATATATATTAAAATACCCATGGTAGCATGTCTTGCTTTGTTTAAACAATGGTACAAGAGTGTTTCAAAAGTATAACGAAAGAAGTCTTGGCCGCTACTCCTAGGCGTCTTGCTTGTCCTTCTCCTCGATCCTCGGTCCTCCCGAACTCGACGCTATGTTAAGAGCCGAGATCCAATTTACCACATTGGATCTCGGGTAACATTAACCTCATGTTTATATACAACATATATGTACGACAGACATTCAAATATCTTGGCAACATTTATTATGATCAGACATAGGGAATACATAATCGGATATGTATGGCAATAACAATACAATCGGATGTAAGGTTAAAGCACAATGAGGAATGTACATAATCGATATGCACGGCGAGAACAATACAATCGGATGTAAGGTTAAGGCATAATGGATAGTGATACGATCGGATGTATGACATGACGAGAGAATAATACGATCGGATGTATAACGAGACAACGATACGGTCGAAGTACGAGACAACGGTACAATCGAGTACAGACAAAAGTACAATCAGAGTACACACATGACAGAGGAAACACACATATTCATACAATAACCATCAGAGTTAGTGTTACAGTACGCGAACGTACCTTCGTTGACGGATTACGATATTGAAATATCATCTGACTAGAAAATTTCTTCTCCTTGATAATGAAATATAAAGTAGCCAGCAATAAACATATACCATGTCCCCAATCACCAAACATAACAGCAAAAAAAGGAACGGAAAAAACGTGATGATTGTGAAAACACCAGGATTTTCCTCGCGATACAAACAACATCTAACCTGGGTCATCTTAATAAGCCATTTATGCGAGCTTTGATCTATGGCTTACCAGAACCTGAATCCCAAAGTTAGAATCCAGAATCGGCAATGCAAAAATTCTGGGTATCATCGTTACTGTCGACTTCGTCTGGTTCTTCGTTTCTGATTTCAGCGACTGGGTTCGTTTGGTTCTTCGTTTCGGGATTTCATCGAACCATACCCAATCGACCCGATCTACACTCATCAAACCTTCCTTCAACAGAGATCGAAGGGACGAGATTCACCTTTCGTGCGTCTCTGCTCACCTTTCGTGCATCTCTGGGATCTCGTCGGTGAGTCTTTTCCCTCTCCGCCGGCGTCGATCTTTCCGACGTGGGTTTTTTTTCCTCTTTCCGACGTGGGTCTTTCTGCCTCTCCGCCGGCGTCGTTTCTCCCCTCTTTGGAGGTGTCGCGCCGTACGTGGGGATGCTCACCGGGATCCTCTGAGATCGATCTTGGATCTCCTTTAGGAATGCTCACCGTCGAAGCTTTCTTCTTCTTCTTCGAATCGGTATTTTTCGCTCCTGGTTCTTCGATCTGGGTAGGTAAATATGGCAGATTACATTCTTTCTCTTTTTGAGTTTTTTTGGTGCTGGTGTCTCTTTTTTTGATTCTTCAACGGGTAACTCGTTTCTCCTGGTGCCAGTCGGATCTTGATGTCGACCCGGTTCGTGTGGGCTGAATTCTTGGGCTTTCTTGAAAAACAACCCAACCTCTTCAAATTATTACCAACAGCTGCTCCACTTCGTTCTGGGCCTTATTGGATTGAGGCTTGGGATCTTGAATATCAGGCCATAGGATCTTGAAAAACAACTTGGCTTATGATACCATGTTAACTAAACTGATTTGAGAGAATAATTAGGGAGAAACCAAAAATGTATTATTCACAATGACAATTAGTACATTATGACTCTTTACTTCATATTAGCTAGGACCCCTATTTATAGATTAGGATCCTAACTAACTCCCTAACTAATAGACTAACTAATTTGCTAACCAACCAACTAATCTCACCTTATATTCTAACAAGAAATGATCAATAAAGATATTTTAGAAAGAAGTTGACAAAAATTAGAACTTTATCCTATAATTAGGACCAATATCAACTTCAAAATATTGTCCTATAATTACGACTAGCGTGAGTATTGTCAAAGAAGGGAGGCTGGAGGCTAATGATAGAGCAAGAGGAGAATGAGAAGTAGGGGGCGACGGATGCAAAGGATGGTGGTTAGATTTTTATCAACGGCGGCGGCAGGCGCTTGGTGCAGCTAATGGTCACGGTGGTTAGATCTTCCTCCACAGCAGTGGTGAGTGTTAGGCGTGACAGCGTTCGCAGTATTCAAGTCTTCATCGACGACAAGGGTCTTGGGTATGGAGACGTTCATGGTGATCAAGTGCAAGTGCTTGCTTTGATCATGAGAACCCTCCAGCAGTGACCGACTTTTTTGATTGGCTGAAGAAGAAGGTGAGAGTTTGATGAGAAATGGGGAAGGATGAGAAAAAAAGATAGAAAGGAAAGAGAAGGAGGAGGAGAAAGAAAAAGGCATTCAAGAAGAAGAAAAAAGTAGTTTTTTTTTTTTCTTTTTTTGGTCAAAGGGAAAAAAAAAATAGTTTTTTTCAAAACCATGGTTTTACAAAAAAAATAAAAAATAAAAGTGATTCTCAGATTTTTTAAGTGATTGGTTTCTTTATTCCCAATGGTTTGAAGCCCAAAAGTGCTTTTATATTTTACCAAACGCAAGAGAAAGAGAAAAGGATATAAGAAGAGCCTGGCTTAATTTAAAGAAAGAAAGAGATAAAATTAGCCTGAAATATAATTAATTTTTGAGAAAATTGAGGAAAAAAAAAGTCTTTTAAAAAAAATTAATTGATGAAAGTAACCTAATAAATTTTCGTACACAGGATTTCATGCTCTACAAATTTTGCACATGGTGCTAGTATTTAAGCATTTTCGTATTTTCAAAAAAAAATTATAATACATTAACTATTTTCATTTTCATTACTTTAATTTTAATATTTCTCTTAGAATTATTACATTATATAACTATAATATAAATATGTATTTAATAAAATTTATGTTTTTTTCAATCCTTTTACAACTAAACTTACTTCTTCATTAATCATTCAGATAAGTTTTAGCACCTTTTGGATGAAACACAGGTAAGTTTGTGAGAAGAGTTTCGCCTCAACTTGCGTGAAACATACTTTTTCAACACCAAGTCAAACATGTTGTTTAAACTGACATTTTTGTAAAAGTGAATCTAAACATAAATTACATTACAACTTTTATTTTAACTTAAGTCTGTAGAAAATAAATGAAATAAAAGCCACTTTTTCCACCCTAATACAAACATAACCTCATTAAAAACTAACACCTCCTCTAATCTTAAATATAAGACAGAGTTGATTTTTTTGGAGATATTAAAAAAGTTAATTAAATTACTTTAAAATATTTATATTTGTTATTTTTTCTCCCAACTATTTTATCTAACTTATAAATTGATGTATAAGTTAAGAATAAGTCAATTCAATCTTATATTTAAAACCGGAGGGAGTATCTCTTATCGCCAGTTAAAAAGTTTGGTATCTTTTCTACTTTCTCGTCTTAACCATGAAGATATCGTAATGAAGAAAGTGAGTTGAGGAGAGAAAGGACCATATCCACATCAGCACAGACAATTCAGAATCAGTTGAGCCCCCACCACAAGGATCCATATTTTCCTGGAAAATTAATAAATACTTCAAAGACTTTAGCATAAATACCGAGACAAAAGGGAGTTATTTTACTAAGGACCTGAATTATTATGATTATTAAATTGTAGTAGTTTGGAAGTTATGCTTCTTACCTGAAATCATCCTTTGCTTCTTACTTGAAATCGTCCTGGGTAAAAATTTTCCTTCACTTTTGTTTCTACAAAGCACTGGCCCTTAGATTTGAAGGTACATACCCCGAAATCATATCTTCATCATCTTTGTGCTTTGGGGTTCTATATTTAAAATCTGCTCCCATCTTTTGTAGGTACCAATCCATTTCTGACAACAACTGTGGTTTTAAACGTCATGTCATCAAGGTAAAATCGACTTTCGGCCATTTTTATAAGCGCCGGACAATGGGTTCCCACCATTTTTTGTGGAACCCATTTTTATTTAAACGTGAGAAAATGACGCCGGGGGAAAATATTTTCATCCGGAAAATTCGATCTAAATGGTTGTCGCCAGCTGAAAATTTGTATTTTCCTTTTCCATTACCTAATTTTCTATGATCTAAACGGGACCTTAGGCCTAATTTGTATTTTCCAGAAGGAGTCTTTTTGGATTATAAGAGATAACATGCAACATCTAACTCATCATCTAACTCCGCATGAATATTGATAAAATTCCTCTTTGAAAAAGTATTACTCTCTCCCTTCCTTAATATAATATAAAACATATTTATCTAATTTAATTAACATGACATATAGTTGATTTAATTAATATGACACATATTTTCTAAAATGTTATAGTTAACTTCCTTAATTCCCTCATTCCTTTTCTTCATTGATTATTGTTAAGGGAATATCAAGGATAAATTAGGAAAATAGTGACAATTATAAAAAACATGTCTTATATTTAAGACCAAGATCAACTTTTAAAATAGATCCTATATAAAGGACAAGAGGGGGTATCTATTATTTTAATACCACTAAATATTATCTATAAATACTGTTGTTGTTACTACCTCCGTTGAACACTTTTGTAGTGCAGATTGCATTACAAAAGTGTTCCTATAATTAGGACCGAAGGGAGTACTTTTTATTGGACTATTATTTTTTTGAAGAAAAATAAAAGTATTCCAACAAAAAACATCTACAACCACAATATATATATATTTCTAGACCAAGAATCTAATTAAATTGTTGAAATATGATAACAGTGTCAGATTCAAATTTAATTTGATGCTCAATTTTTAGTCCAAAACTAATAAACTAAAAATAAAGTAGAGGTTCCAATATTAGCCAAATGATTAAGATAAAAATGGTCCCTCCCGCTAATAATTTGAAAGAAGCATTGGAACTCAAAATTTGATGTTTAAATCAGTTATGTTGTCCGTAAAAAATATTTACGTTGTGTGCATTTCCCCTATAGGAACATCAGTTTCGGCACCATTCACTCTCAGCGTAAACATTTTACTACCTCCGGCCCTAAATATAAAGCATGGTTTGTATTACAATTTACACTACAAACTATACTTTATATTTAGGACGAATGTGTAATAAAGTTGTAAAATCAAAATAGTTTGAAAAGCTGGAATCTTGTAATCAAATCAAAGTATACGGCTCAGCAATTTATTAGTAACTCAAGCACATCATTATGATCATGATGACAATCAAAGGCTAAAACAGCAAAAGGAATGAGAATACAATGAACCGAGCATCTGATGTCAGGATATAATTGACACAAGAAACAACTATTCCTGATTATTGATGGAGCTCCTGCAAATTCTTAATGCAGGGCATAATGCAACGGAAAATAGAAATGAATTGAGCAGCCATGGCAAAATATTCAATTAAATACATACAACAAAATTTTAAAAGCTTATGGCTCAATCCTGTTACATGAAAGCTCAATAATAGTTATCATATAGAGGAGCAGGCAGGAGGGGAAATGGTGCAACAGAGAAGAATGCAATAGGAGGGCGTGCCGGTGTTACTTTCATGTGCCTCTCCTTTTTCTTTCTGGGGACATTTTCGTCATTCTCAACTGAAGTTTCCATGCAAGATGAAAACTCTACAGACTTTGCAGCATTACCTGCCATAAGTTGGTTATCAGAAAGTCGGTGAAGTAGAAGCCCCGACATGAACACGGGGAGATAAATAAGACTGGCATGGAACATTCTCTTGGCCTTTTCTCTCGTACGATCTCTATAGAACGAAAATGCTGAAGCCGTTATTGCAGCAGTAAGGAACAACGACTCAAGACAAAACCACCCAGAAGTCACACCCCCTGTAGATAAGTTCAGAAATATGAGGTGCCATGATTCTTCTACAGACCGCATTCATAAATGCAATGCTGCAAACTTATGAGCAAATTAAACAATCACTAGATTTATTTTTAGACAACTTTTGAATAGCAATTTTTCAGATATAAATTCAAGGGTTTCTTGGATGCTGGCAAAAATAAAAGGATGTGTTTACTAAGCACAGTATGCTGTTTCCATCAAATTGAATAAATACAAAATATTGCCAGAAGTTGGAAATAGCTACTCACAATCATAGGCCAAGAATCCCAAAGGGATTAGATAAATAGAGTTCCTTAAAGCCACTGATGCAGTTCTCAGACCAGATGGGTCGGTAAGTGAGTACATCTTAAACCTGAATTTACAACACATTAACTAATAAGTATATGATATTATATAATGTACAGACCACCGACAATGTGAGTAAGAGCAGCAGAATGAAACCCATCTATGTCTGGCATTACAAGAAATTTGCATATTAATATAATTGTTCACTCTTTGAGCACATAAAGTATAGGGTTTTATTTCTCCCCCAACAAATGTTCGAAAATCAGGTAAATTCTGATTTGATGTAATACATAAAAGACACGTTTGTTTATATCTTTCCAATAAATGGGAGGGCTGGGTACTTTGAACTTTCTCAGAGGAAGAGGAGTAATTTACACTAAAACTTAGAAGCTATCCAAATGGCATCAGTTTAGATGGTCAGAACCATATATGAATGACTAAGTCCCATTCTGGAATAAGCCCTAGGAATAAAATATAAATTTCCCCCTCAACACAAGTATTCTTGAACAACGGCAGGCACCAGATAAACAAAAATGATCAAGGGAGGCACCAAAAAAGTTGCATAAACAATAACTTCTCGACATAAATAACTACATCTGGACATACCCTCCAGCAGCATAATCACTGCGGCACATATATGCAAGGGCCATAAAATGAGGTATCTGCCAAAAATACAAGGCAGCTGGAAGAATTAATGCATTTAGTGAGATATCACCAGCAGCTGCAGCCCATCTGAAAACAAAACCGCACAAAAAAATGGTGAGGGGCAGAAAACACCTTGCACATATGTCTAAGCTCGAACGTGATGAAAGATGAAAAAGTGGAAGGGAAAATATCCGATTGATGAAATTTTATATTACATTTAATAATTAAATAGAGGTGTAAAGAAACTTTCAACACACAGCCAATTCAACAACTACTCTAACTTTATTACTTCAATAAACAACTGCCTTGACTTCATTTTCACAATCATGTCTAGAAGTAGCTGCAATCATGCAGTTACCAATTGACAAATGCTTTGCATTAGAGAAAAAAAACAAAAAACAAAAGTCTTGTAGAGAATTTACCCCAAAAGTGGCGGAACAGCACCAACAACAGCCCCCACCCAAGTATTCACAGGATGAATCTGCTTCAGTGGAGTATATACAAATGCATACAAAACAAGGTTGGAAGCTGCAAGTCCAGCGGCCAACATATTAGCCTGGAACAACCTTGTCATAAAGCTGCATCATTAGTTGCTCAGCTCACAGCATTCAAAAAGGTTATCCTAAGACTACACAATAAAAAGGAATGAGTAAAATGATTTTACTACCTTTGTTGCTATCAGAGCTGTGCCTGCTAAACCAACAGATGAAGCCCAATTGACTGCATGTGGTACTGTAATGCGCCCTGATGGTAGCGGCCTTTTACTTGTTCTCTTCATTTTGGCATCATTATTTATCTCAAAGACCTAATACACCAAAATCATCACATAGATTCAATGTCAACAAAGTACCTCAGGCAAAAGGTGGGGCAACAAAAAAACAAGTACTTCAGCCAAAGCTAGTAAAAAGATCATAGTAATATTAAATATTCCTTATGGAAAGATAGAGAGTCTAACAAAGTTTAGGAGAGTCTAACAAAGTTTAGTTTATTATAGATATTCTGCAATTGCGCGCGCGCGCACACACACTACCAATATCCTTCTTTACCATTTCGATGTCAAGAGGGTAACATTTTATCACTGCAAGCAATTCATTTGAATCCTGATGTCTTAAACAAGCCTTCCTTCCTTCTTCAACTAACTTGGCTTCATATATGAACAATAAATAGACAATTGTTAAAACAGATTACACTCATCCCCATTTTACATATTATAACAATATTATGACGAAATTTGAGTAGGTCTTTTCCCGCATTCTAGTGCCTACTGAAGTCTACATCCCCTATGCCGATTATGTATTTCATTGATATGTAAGGTGTAGAGAATATATTAGTTAGTTAGTTAGGGGTTGGTTGTAGTAGTTAGTTAGGAGGGTTAGTTAGTTAGTTGTTAGTCATCAATGGGTTTTGAGGAGTTGCCTATATAAGGCATAGGGCTCTTTGTTGTATGCTATGCTTTTATGTTGAATGATGGTTCATGATGAATGAAGATGCACAGTGATGTGATTCTGTGTATTCTCTCTTCCCCTCCCTCTTTCTCTTCTCAAATCCTCTAATCTTCGACAACTTCTCTATCAGTGGTATCAGAGCCGTCGTCCTCGGCACGTTCTGCCCATTCTGATCACATCTTGAATATCGGCTGAACCTTCTTTTCCCCTTACGGTTTGGACTTCTTTCAAGATACTCGTTCAAGAAACTGGAAAAGAGTGTTGCGACATACCAAGAACTTCAACACTGGTTATTGCAAATTGCTTTGCGTCAATTCTGAGTATCGGCTTGCAGCAACTCTAAGATTCGCAGGACTCTGTTGCGTCAGATATCTTTTTGGGGTTTGCCTCTGTCATCGCATGATTCTGCCTCTCGTTCAGCACGTGCGAAGTCGTCTGCTTGTGTCACCGGCGGATTCCACTCTTCTTTTGGGTGTATCGCGTCGACTATCAATCTGGATTCAGGCGGGTTCTACTTGCGTCAGCGTCGTCACGTCTGGTTCTTTGCGTCTGTTCCGTCAATTGGGTCCAAGAAAACAACTTATATCGGGACTCCTGGCATCGTTTTCTTAACTCCATTGCTTCTTCGGTAGGGGTATTAAATTCTGGGTTTTTTTAAATTGGCTTGTCGTCTATTCCTGTTGGCGTGTCGGTGGGGTCTGCATGCGGTCGGGGCATTTCACATTCTTCGGTCGGTGGATTCTGCACCAGGTGTCGCCTACTCCTAGTTCTTTCATCAATCGGCAACTGGGTATTGCTTTGCGCGCCATTCTGTTTCGTCTGGAATTGTCCCCCCACTCTGTTCTCATCGGCATTGTCGGCTGTCCCCCAATCTTGAATGGTGGAGACTCGAGCACAAGCATCAAGATCAGCGCAAGCTTCCATAACAACCGCCATGTCTGACCCAATGGAAAACCGTGTAAAAGCACTTGAGGAAGCACTGCGTGGACTTGCGAATCTGGCGAATCTGCCAGCAGCGGTGCAGGCACTCCATGATCGAATGGATGCAAGGGACCAGCAAGCAGCGAATCATCTTGCTCAGGATGAACACCACCGTGAACGTCGCGGCTACCAGCAGCCACGTGATGAATATACCCCTCCAACCCGTTTAACAAAGCTGGACTTCCCAAAATTTCAGAGAGTGGATATTCTTGGGTGGATTTACAATTGTGAACGTTACTTTGAATTGACTACACACCTGATAATTGGAAAGTCAAACTAGCAAGCGTAAATCTTGATGAAAAGGGATACATTTGGCATCAAGCCTATATGGAAGACGAGGCAGGTCGGGCCATATCCTGGACTGAGTATAAACGCGCTTTGCGTACACGATTCGGATCGCCATTCGAGTCACCAATGGGGGCTCAAACGTTAGCGGAAGCCAGGAGTATTGCTAAAATTTACGAATACCATGCTGAAGGTACTAAACGAAACACTAGTGAGACCTCCAACAGTCAGCCACAATGGAAAAGTGAGAAAAATCCTGTTTTCACGTCGAAACCTCAAACCAATAGCTCCAACTCCAATTGGCAGACCAGAACCACTGGAGCTTGGGGAAAACCAGCCAACGCAGGGGCTTCAACTATCTCTACAGCGAGGACAGGGCAGGCCACAACACGGCAGGCCTCTTCCTTCAACAGGGATGATTTGGATGAATTGAGGGCCAAAAATTTGTGTTTTTATTGCAGGAAACCGTTCTCTCGTGACCACACTTGCCCCCAAAGGCAGCGAATGCAGGTTCAACTAATTGAGTTTAGCCCGGATGATACAGAGGTGGAAATTACACCATCCACAGGCCTGGATGACACTACTCCGGATGGGGGTGTGGCTGAAATTGATGAGTGTCTCCAAATTTCACTCCATGCAATGCAAGGGAGTGTTGGGGTCATCTCTATGCGTATTCAAGGCTATGTGGGCAAGCGACAAGTACAGGTATTAATTGATAATGGAGCTTCACATGGTTATTTGGATTATGAGCTTGCTTGTAAACTTGGTTGGAAAGGAACACCAACCGCCAAGGGTGAAGTGGAAGTGGCAGGGGGTGCAAAGTTGAAGCTTTATGGTGTGTGGAAGGGTTTTAAATGGAGGATGCAGGGCCATGACTTTGTCTTTGATTTAAGAATCATGGAAATTAAGACCTATGACATCGTTTTGGGACTACATTGGATGCAAGAGGTAGTTCATCATGCCTCTTGGAATTATGACGACTTGTCAATGACGTTTTGGTATAAGGGCTCCATGTGCACATTGAAACCAAACCCTCCATCCTATGCAAGGTAGTTAATCGTATCAGTGACTCCATGGTTGAAGGTAGTCAACTCTTCCTTTTACACTCTCTAGAAGGTCCTTATTCTTCTGCTTATACCCTTACTAATGGTAATGAGGAAGCTTCTGATTGTGTTAAGAAATTATTGAGGGAATTTGGGAATGTTTTTAAGGAACCCAACTCACTCCCACCTCTTCGGGAGAAGCAGAACCATCCTATTGTACTTACGGAGGGGGCTGATCCAGTCAATCTTCGGCCTTACCGCTATCCGGCAATACAAAAGGACGAAATTGAAAAACAAGTAAAAGGTCTCCTAGAATCTGGGGTCCTACAAGAGAGCTCTTCTCCCTTTGCTTCGCCTATTGTACTGGTCAAGAAAAAAGATGGTACGTGGCGTATGTGCATAGACTATCGGGAATTAAACAAACTCACAAAGTGAAGAATAAGTATCCAATTCCCCTGGTTGATGAGTTATTGGATGAGCTGAAGAATGCTAGATGGTTCACTAAACTAGATCTTCGAGCCGGTTATCATCAAATTAGAATGGAACCTGAAGACACTTACAAAACAGCCTTTAGGACTCATTCAGGACATTATGAGTGGCTGGTTATGCCCTTTGGACTTACCAACGCACCAGCAACATTTCAAGGAGCTATGAACAGCATCTTTCGCGACCACCTGAGGAGGTTTGTTTTAGTGTTTTTTGACGACATCCTAGTATACAGCTCCAGCATGACATTACACCTAGAGCACCTTCGGTTAGTCATGGAAATACTCAACCAGCATCAATTTTTTGTTAAAGAATCCAAGTGTACCTTTGCTGCTACAAGGGTGGAATATCTAGGCCATATTATACAAAACGGGGGTGTGTCTACCGATCCTCAAAAGATTCAAGCAATCGCTGAATGGCCTGAACCGTCTACGGTAAAACAGCTCCGCTCTTTCCTTGGCCTAGCCGGATATTATAGGAAATTTATTAAGGGTTATGGCATATTGGCAAAGCCTCTAACGAATCTACTTCGTAAAGATCAGTTCAAGTGGTCTCAAGAGGCTGCAGAAGCTTTCAAGGAATTACAACAAACCTTGAGTTCAGCACCGGTCTTAGCATTACCTGATTTTTCCAAGCCATTTGTGGTGGAAACCGATGCCTGCTCTCTTGGAATAGGGGCTGTTCTGATGCAAGGGGTCAACCATTGGCATATTTCAGCAAAGGTTTGGCTCCAAGACACCATAGTCTCTCTATATGAAAAAGAACTACTTGCGGTGGTCCAAGGTGTTGAACATTGGCGCCAATACTTAGAGGGCAGACATTTTGTGATCAGGACGGACCAACAAAGCTTGAAATACTTGCTGGACCAGAAGCTGAAAACATCTTTCCAAATGTATTGGATCTCCAAACTAATGGGATACGATTACGAAATTCATTACAAGAAGGGGGCTAATAATAACGTAGCGGATGCTCTCTCCTGATGCCTAAAATGCAACTTTTTCAGCTTACACTCTCCACTTGCTCGAGGAGCTGTTGCTGGAAATTAAAAAGAGTTGGGAAGATGATACTGAAATTCAGGGTCTTGTGCAGCGCTTACAAAGAGGAAGTGGTGTGGAAGGAAAATTTTCATGGTATGAGGAATTATTACGGAAGGGGACTCGGCTGGTTGTAGGGAATTCACCTATGGTGAGACAGAAAATTCTTGAATGGCTCCATTCCTCATACTTAGGAGGTCATTCAGGGATACATGCTACATATCAAAGGGTAAAGACCCTGTTTTGGTGGAAGCATATGTTTGATGAGATCAAGGATTACATCAAACATTGCGATGTGTGTGCACGTTGCAAATATGAGACGGTGGCTTATCCGGGTCTGCTTCAGCCTTTACCTATTCCTAATAAGGTTTGGGAAAGCATATCTATGGATTTTATTGAAGGGCTTCCCAAATCTAATGGCAAGGATACAATATGGGTGGTGGTTGATCGCCTAAGTAAATATGGGCACTTTGTGGCTCTATCTCACCCCTTTTCAGCTTCCACCTTGGCTCAACAGTTTTTAGATGGAGTCTATAAGCTTCATGGGGCTCCTATGGAGATCATTTCAGACGGGACCCTATTTTCATTAGCAACTTTTGGCAAGAATTTTTGAAGGTTCTGAAAATTGACCAAAAGCTGTCTTCCTCCTACCACCCACAAACGGATGGGCAAACGGAGGTACTCAATCGCTGTTTGGAAACCTATCTTCGATGCATGTGTTGGGAGTTTCCTAAAGATTGGGCCAAGTGGCTACCTCTTGCGGAGTGGTGGTACAACACCACGTATCATTCAGCCACTAAAGTCACTCCGCATGAGCTGTTATATGGACAGAAACCAGCATTGTACAGTCCGTATTTGCCGCGTACAGCAGTGGTGGATGCTGTTGACAGGTCCTTTGTTGCTCGTGAAGGTGCTTTATTGGTGGCTAAACATCATTTGAGCCGTGCCATCAACATAATGAAGCAGCGGGCCGATTCCCACAGGACGGAGAGAGAATTCCAGCAAGGACAGTGGGTTTTTCTCAAACTTCAACCCTATAGACAGATCTCAGCTGCCTCTAGGAGTAACCAAAAACTTGCTCCTAGGTTCTTTGGGCCTTACCGAATTAAGCAAAAGATAGGTCCAGTGGCGTATAAGCTAGACTTACCGGAAGAGACCAGAATACATGACACATTCCATATTTCTTTACTTAAGTTGTGCCCTGATCCAACAGTGAAGCCTCGTCATCCGCCGCTTGACTGGCCAGAACCTCCAGTTATGAAGGAACCAGACCAGATTCTGCAAAAGCGAGTTGGCAGAAGAAGGGGTCGCATAGTGACTGAAGTTCTTGTCAAATGGAAGCAGCTACCTGAAGAAGAAGCAACTTGGGTGTTGCTATACCACTTCCAACAGCAGTTTCCCAGTTTTGTCCTTGCTGACCCTTGAGGACAAGGGTTCTTAAGCGGGGGCATTGTTATGTAGATTGTGAATATAATTAGGTTAGATGATTTGGGGATTAGGTTAGGCTAGATTGGGGTTTAATTGGCACAATTAATCCTATGAGGCCAGTGACGTGGCACTACACTAATTCTATGAGGCCATATGGGTAGTTAGGTAATTAGTTAATATAGACTTAGGGAGAATAAGCGCATAACTGAATCAGTATTAGTGAATAAGGCTAGTGCCTATATAAGGGAGAGCCTATGCCTATTGAATGTATGTTTTGATTGTGTATGTTAATAAAGCAGAGCAACAGTTCTGGTTTCCTCTCCTCTCTATGTTTCTCTTCCCAATCCCTCTCCCTTCTGTTTAGGTTAGATTTCTACACCATATGCATCATTCATCATATTAATCTTTGTGATCCTCAAATCTTGAAGGAGAGAAAATCATGCCCACAGTCTAAAGAAGTGGTATATAACATAAATAATTACCGCAACAAACCAACCTGATTCAACGAGTTAGCAGAAGCAGCAACCATCATGGTACCCATGCAAGTCCAACATAGTGCAGGAAAATCAACAGCATTGCTACTGCCTAAGACAAATCCAGTCCCAGATGTTGCAACCACTAGCATGCTGAAACCAATTAGAAGGGGATAAGTTGAATTACAAAAACATCGACTCATTTTGGCATAATAACTGCTGTCATACATAGATACTGAGTGGATACATAGATACCAAAATGAAGAATTGTTGAGAATTCCAAAGGGGTCTGAAGCAGAAGAGACATATTGATCTTCTAAAAAGAAGATAAGAAAAAAGAAAGCAGAAAAATTCTGACTCAATTAAATACAAGTTTCTCCAAGAAACCAAAATCAACAAACAAGTTAATATCAATTCATATTCAAAGTTTCAAAAGTACAAGAAAGCAGAAAATTAAGATGGTAAAGACAATGTAAAACATAGGTAAACACAAAAAGGGTAATACAAGATGGAACACATGGAACTACAATCAATCCACAGAATCTGATAGTCAATCATCGGACGAAAGGCCGTCAAAACAATAAGAAGATAAATTTTAGAAAATCTGACCTGAGGCGAGCTTTAGAAAGCTCCCAATAGCATCGACTATAGTGGCGAGTCAAGTCCACAATTTCCCTAGCTTTAGACGCCGAAGCTGAGACGAAAGATGTGAGATCCACTGCACCGGTGGAAGATGAGGAAGCAGAGACATCCGGAACGCCATCGAATTTAGCAAGACCCAGTTTCAAGGAGTCGAGGGAGGAATTGGAGTCGGGAAGAGAGGAGGACGAGTGGAGATGATGAGAGTGAGAGAGAAGACAAAGACGAACAACGCCATCAGTGGAGAAAGATGGAGGGTTAAGGTTCTGAGAGGAATATCGGAGTAGCTTCGAGTAGAAGCGGAGAGAACTCCTCATCGCGCCGAGCACGCGGAAGAAGAAGACGAGGATTCGACGAGGAGACCAGGCCTGAAAAGCGGAAAAGGTGAGGATAGAATAGTCCAATGCGCATTTTTCATTTTTTTTTTTCATTTTGTTTTCTGCTGCTTCGTTTCCGTGTTTTTTTTCTTTACTCTAATTGGGCTACTTCTAGCTTTCCTAATGGGCTTGTTTTCCCGGACCAATGGATTTTTGACCCAATACGTTCCTTCAAGAATTTGATTTAACCCACGGGGTTGACACAAGTGGTAAGCGGTGTGTCACTTAAGCATGGTCTCGGGTTCGAGCATTGTGAATGCAGAAAAGCCTCGCTGGGAGACTCACCCACCATAGCTAAGTGCGCGAACCGGGTCGTATTCGGATTAGTCAGGGTGAAACTCTAGATACCGAATGGACAAAAAAAAAAAAAACAGAATTTGGTTTGAATTTCTAGCCATTTTTCAATATATTACCTCCCGTCTTTAATACTACTAGAATGTATTGAGAGAAGTCTCATATTGATTATTTTGACATTGAATTATAGGGGCATATAAAAAGATCAGGCATGCCCTATCAATTTTTTTTTTTTTTTATTTTATAAAAAGGCCGAATGATATTAATAGCAAACATTAAAGTACATCATTTTTTTGATATAATAAAGTACATCATAAAGACAATATCAAAGGAAAAAAGGAAGGTTAGTAAATACATATGAAGAATGATTAACTATTGCTACATCTAAACAAGTAAGTAAATTGAGGGAGAAATAACATAATATCCTCCAAGACAATATTTCCTTTTCCTTGCACAAGGCTAACCACTTGAGCAAATTGCTTGATTGATGCTAATTAAAAGCAGTAATGATGAAGTCCTTTGGGAGAATAAAAGAGATTTAATAATCCATGAAAGATTAGATCGAAGACACTTATTATTAAACAAATGGTCATTCCATTGTCTTCAAACCCATTAAGGTTGACCTTAAAGACATTAATGCACTTTCATAGGCCGCACATCGTTACTTATAGCCACAAATGAATTAGCCAGCTGATTAGAAGAGTTACTTAAGTCATTTTTAGAGTAAGGCAACCTTAATCTACACATATATCTAAAAATCTCATCATTTGTTATCCGATTAATGGAAGAAGAAAAGAATATTATAGACCTCGACTTGCATAAGATGCCCCTTACTAATTGATTTAAGTCATTTTGATAAAAAGGCAACTTCGACCCACACATTAGTATAAAAACTTCAACAAATATAAAATTTTGTTTGTAGTGCAAACAGTGGCGGAAACAGAGAATATTTTTAGCCCCGGCCAAAAAATAAATATGTTGAACTATTTACTAAATAATATCACATAACATTAAAAATACAAATAAATAATAACCGGCAATTATAAATCAAAACAAGATATAAGATGATCATATTTTCAGTAGGTATCTCAAATAAGAATTTTACTTTCCTCTTACAACTCAATGAGTAATGAACTAAACATTATCCTAAAGATATCACAAACACAATCATAATAATAATATGTATAATGAAATTTAATAAAATTAATACTTAAATATGTATTCCACCTACCTCAAAACAAAATAATTGGAGAAAATGAAAAAAAATATAAACCCCAAAAAATATTTTTAAAAAATATAAAGATCTGATTCAATTTCAGCTAAGCAAATAACCTATTATAATCTATTTTTTAAAGAGAAATTCATTATAAAATCATAAGACAACCAAATAATAAATCCAAACTGATTAAAATTAGTCATTAATCATCATCTATATGTATATAGTCATCCATTATCAAAACTCAAGACTCTCCCAAAATCATAATTCCAAAATTTTCACTAATCAACACTACTACCTTCATTAGAAAGAGTGAAATACATAGAATAAAATATTTAGTTGGGGCCAAATTATTGGCCAAAATAAAATATTATATGATACATATATATAAATATATAAGATAAAAGAAGGTCAGTTGGGGCCAAGGCCCCAGCTGGCCACAATGAGGTTTTGCCATTGAGTGCAAATTATACTATGAACGAGATATTATATTAAAAATAAGAAGTAGTAGTGTATATATAGTATTACCTTCGACCCTAATTCCTAATTATAAGACTAATTTAACTTTTTTGATAGATTAAAGAAACTAATTAAATTGATTTAAATTATTTAAATTAATTATTTAAAAAAAATTTAATTTATCCGATTTATAAACTGATATATAATTTCATCATATGCAATATTTAATATGATCAAGGGAAAATTATAATAAAGGACCTAAGAAAAATAATATTTATTAAGAAGGACCATAAAAGTGGTAATTATTTTGAAGGACCAGAAATTAAAACATTAAAATAGAAAGACTAAATTGCCCAAAGCCATATTTCCTATATTCTCTCTAATTGAATCAGAATTTAGAGCGATTGATGAATAATGATAAACAGAGACCAATTTAAATAACCTATTCTTTTTCGATTGCGGTAGAAACTCAAAGGCTCTAAAGTCTACAGAGTAAGATATGGCACACCCTCCTGATTAGATTAGGGTTAATATATGATTCCAACAAATCAAACAAAATAACATGGTATGGGAAAATAAACCTACAGCACAAATCCACGTTTTACGGGACTATTATACCATTTAAATATTTCTCCCTGCATGAATAGAGGACATAAATTTGACAGAAGAACAGAAGCAGATCAGCAAACAATGAGCACCAAAATCATTAAATAATGAAAATTCATTAATCTATTTGTCATTATCTATCAATCACTCTAGATTTTGATTTAGTGAGCGAGAATATAGGAAATCTGGCTAAGGACAGTTTAGTCTTTCTATTTTAATGTTTTAAGTTTTGGTCCTTCAAAATAATTACCATTTTTATGGTCCTTCTTAATAAATATTATTTTTCTTAGGTCCTTTATCATAATTTTCCCTATGATCAAGTAACTTATTTAACATCTTTAATATCTCCAAAAATATATCAACTAAATCTTATATTTAAGACCGGAAGTACATTTTCTATCATATATGTATATATGCACACATTATAGGCATTCAAGTGCTAGTTAGTTCTTGTCATACTTGTGTTTGCGATCTACATCAAGTAGAGATTATACTATTTTTCTTTCCTTGAATTTTCAGATGTACAACTAAGTGGGTCCATTTATATATTACGTACACTGATTTTCAAAATCACGTGCAACTTGTTATAATTTCCCCCTACTTTTCCTATTTTTCTCTTTTCCCATACCACATCAAACCTTGAAATAGAGTCAAAGCATTTAATGCTTATTGGATCTTTCTTCGCAGCTTTTTCCGTGGACATGTTAAACGGAGCCGAAACTCTTGAATTGTATTTAAATTGTTGAACATCTACTATATATTAGTTGTTCGAGAAATTAGAGAAAAGAGTTCACAAATCATTGTCATAATTAATTCCATCAAGAGGTTGTTCATAGTAGTGGGGTATCACAACTGTCATGGGTATAATCAAATTAAGTAATTGTAAGTGAGAGAAATTCTATATATATATATATATATATATTTTAAATATTACAAGAGTTGTAGTAAGATTTTAACAATTAGAAGAGTTATCTCCACTCAAAACTGTTAGTATGTTCGAGAGGGATCAAACCACACATCTTAGAGTTATCCAAATACTCTTTATAAGGTGGGAACAACAGGTTGTTTTCTTGTTTGGTTTTGTATTTCAACTTGTTCCATCATATCACCAAAATAGCTTTTGACTTATTTTCTTAGAATCTTCATAATAAGTTTTTATTATTTACCATGCATATATGTCACTTTTTAGACATGAGATCTCTATTCTCCAACACATATGTCGTCCGGAGTAGTTAGAAATAAATTACATTTTGCAGGAGAAAAATCAATGGATGTTTTGGAACCACTATTTTGTCTGCTGTGTTGGTATATTTCACATTAATTCTTCCTCTCCCCTGTTCATTGATTATACCATATATACTCCATAGGGTTTTCACTTCGTTTGAACTTTGAAGTTGTACGTAGATTATTATCTTATAAAGGATTAAGAATAGTCAAAACTTGAGATTGAAAAATTATTTATCCAGCCGTAAAGATGCCGGGGACTGTAGTTGCTTTCAATTTTAATTATTCATCCCATCATCGACTAAATTATGACCATGAAGGCATGAAGTGAATTTTTCACTTCCAAATCATACTTAAAAAGATGGTGGTGCAATTATTTGGCTTTGATTTTTCTTCTTCTGAAACTAGTGTCGCTTAGCGTGTGTCGTGAGTGGAAAATTTCAATCACACTTCTTGCTATTTTGAAAATTCAAGCCCCCCAAACAAAATAAGAAAGATTCTCCTCCGATCCTCCGACCTGTCGTTTACTCGATCCGCGATCACCGTTGTCAGCCACCTCACAGCCCGCCACTATCTATCTTGGACGTACGTACGTCGTTCTATACTTCCATGCATCTATAAAACCAAAGCTTCGTTCATCATCTTTATCTCTCAAACTCATCCTCTCTGGCAGCAAGCAATTTAGGGTTTTTCTTAAATTAAGATTTAAGAAAAAATGTCGTCGTTTTGGGTTTCATTAATGTTGAGCCTTTGTTTGGTTGCTACCATTTTTGGAGCTTCAAATGCTCAGCTGAGTTCCTCATTCTATGATACCACTTGCCCTAATGCTTCATCCATCGTACGTGGCGTCATAGAGCAGGCTGCTCAAAGTGACGTCAGAATCGGAGCCAAACTCATCCGTCTTCACTTCCATGATTGCTTTGTTGATGTTAGTTTTCATTACACAAACACACACATATATATATTGCTTGCCTGGTTTTATTTACGTGCCTTGCATGTTAATATATGATAATATATATTAATGGGTGTTTGATTTGAACTTTGAAGGGGTGTGATGGATCGATATTGTTGGACAATGGGAATGGAATCTTATCAGAGAAGGAGGCAGTTCCCAACAACAATTCAGCAGATGGATATCCGGTCGTGGATGACATTAAAACAGCTTTGGAGAATGTCTGTCCCGGGGTTGTCTCTTGTGCTGACATTCTAGCCATTGCTGCTGAAGCTTCTGTTTCCTTGGTATATGTTCAAGCATTTCACTTAGTTTTCAAATATGAATTAAATACACCGTGTCGTCCCTAATAAAGTTGGATTTAGTTCTGAATATAATTTATCAATCCAGTTTTGCCTCTCCCAAATTTATAATTTGAATTTCCCTCCAAAAATATTCCTATCATAATATCATTGAACATATTAAGAGGTTTTCATTCAAAAGTCATGATTAATTAAAGAGGTTATTTTAACCAAACCAACTTGTTATAAATAACTAACTTAACTAATTTCTTTAATATTTACAAATTAATAAGTAGCTCTTATATTAAAAACGGGAGGAATTAATTAAGAGGGGAAAAACATAGGAAGATAAACTATTATATAATGAACTTGGGTCTGATAAGCATACAGGGTGTAATTAAATTTTACCGAATTAGGTATATATTATATATATTTGTCATTCAATCAAAGTAGTTTAAAATGTCCTCAAGGCTGTATATATATACACCTTGAATACATGGCATGTCTTAAAATGTATGACTTAAGCTCAGTAATATCTAATAATAGGGTGGAGGTCCAAACTGGGGGGTTGAATTGGGAAGAAGAGACAGTACAACAGCAAATCGAGCTGGAGCAGAGCTCCTGCCAGGACCTAGAGATGGCCTCGCAAATATCACTTCCAAGTTTTCTGCTGTGGGACTCGACACCGCTGACGTTGTTGCTCTATCAGGTAATTAATTCACACACAAAACAACACCAACAACATCCGATGGCTACATGAATACGTGAATCGTAGAATGCTATTATATTCTATCAACAACCAAATATTTGGATAAATTGTCTATGAAGATTCCCCACCAAATAAAAACACATCTTTAAAAAAAAAAAAAAAAACTTGTAGCCAGTTTTGTGTTTTAGCTAGGAGTGATAATAATGCATCAAGTAATCTGAAGTGTTGATGAGTAATACTTGTCGATCAGGTGCACATACGTTTGGGAGAGCAAGGTGTTTGTTGTTCAGTGACCGCTTATTTAACTTTCAGAATAGCAACACTTCAGATCCATCTCTAGATTCTAGTTATCTGCAAACACTTCGTCAGGCATGTCCTCAAGGTGGAAACGGTGGTACCTTAAACGACCTCGATCCCACAACTCCTGATACCTTTGACAACAACTACTTCACCAACCTTCAAAGTGGACGAGGTCTTCTACAATCT
The DNA here is from genome assembly GCA_025563575.1 of Acacia pycnantha. Lineage (NCBI taxonomy): Eukaryota > Viridiplantae > Streptophyta > Magnoliopsida > Fabales > Fabaceae > Acacia > Acacia pycnantha. The sequence continues at coordinate 3,800,862 of JAMWYP010000011.1, read as the reverse complement.
GACCAAGAATTATTCTCCACCACCGGATCTAACACCGTCGCCATCGTCAATAGGTTTGCGTCTAGTCAGAGCGATTTCTTCACTAGCTTTGCTCAGTCCATGATCAATATGGGCAACATTAGTCCTCTCACGGGAAGCAATGGGCAAATCAGAACCAATTGCAGGAGGGTTAATTCAAATTGAAATATGGGACTATGTATGGTTTTTAGTACTTATGGTTTTCTTATAATTTTGATTCCTCAAGTGTACTTATAAGAAATTGGAAAACTTGTTCAAGCTAGCTAAATAAAAGCAGCGAAGTGGGAAGACCCGTCTCTGTTCATTTAAATCGTAACTTTGGATTTTTAGGATTCTGTGCCAACTAATTCAAAGTTGATGTAATATTGTAATTGCTCAAGGAGTTGTTGTTGCATGAATATTATTACCATTTCTATCGATATATAAGGCAGTGTTTGTTGTATATATGAGTAGTTTGTATAAAAATGTTGGGTTAAGTTTTAATTGGACTTTAGAGTCATTTATGGATAATGGATTTATGTGTACATACCATGGGTTAGCTAGTGAAGTTACCCTTTTTTTCATTTTTATTTAAAAAAAGTAGAAAAAAGAGAAAACGAGATTGAGAAAACGAAGCATCATGCCATGTGTCATGAAGAAGAAAGGAGAAAAAAATGATTTCATAAAAAGTGAGGGGCATAAAAGTGTTTCAATAATGTAGCAAATGAGTAAAGTGTTTGGGCAGTGGAAAACTTGGTTTCATAAGTCATTTTTCTCAAACTGAAATAAAACTCTTCTCGTATATTTATCTTGAAAATCGTAAAAATTAATCCAAATACATTCGATAACTTCTAAAACTGTAGTTTCAGAAGCCATTTTTCACATGCCGAGAAAAAACTCATCTTATATACTTACTTTATAAATTGTAACAATTATTCTCCAAAAATTAATCCAAATAACACTAAATCACATTATGCTTTAGTGCCATGAATACTACATTATAAATTATAATCGAGAAGTTGGGGTTCGATCCTGCTTAAAATCACATATTATTAGTATATGCTTCTCTAATTGAAAAAAAAGTGTCTGATGATTGGGTGTTTGTCATTTCGTTTTTGATATAAATTAAATAAAAATTTACTCTTTTTGTGGGGGAAAAGCGGGAGTAAATGAATTTGATTAGGGGTTAGTGACGTGACATCATCTTTGCCGTTGATAAAATGAAGGGTTTGGATTGATGAACATGAGGAAAATTAAGAAATGACTTGAGATGTCGACTTGCATTCCCCTTTTAATTAGTTTACAAATAATATAAGACAACGGTGGGCCCGGGTCTGGCAAAGTTGCACTATATACGTACGGGTGATAGGACGCACCACCTTGTTAAATTATTTTATCCTCAAAAATTGCTTTCATCATAAAGCGATTTTATCCACTAGTAGTATAGAAATTCTTGAGCTAGAGAGCCTGCCTCAATTTAAAAAAAGTGGTCAAGTGGATGATTACAAAGCAGATCCGAAAGCTCTCTCTCGGTTTCTGTGCCTGCTTCCGACTGTTGCCTGCTGCAGCTTCGGACCGTTGCCTACTGCGGCGGTCTTCGCCGTGAGTGAGCCTCCACCCTCCCTCCACCTCCGTCGTCTCTGCTCCTCGCCCTCCCTCTGCCGTCCGCTTGTGAGATTGAGAGCTTGGATTCCGGCGCGACGCGAGTCTTTTTTGGGTCCGAGTCAGTCTGCAGCGAGTAGATCGTCTCCACCTTAGCTCGCCGTGGTTCTGGTTCCCCCGCTGTTCTCTGCTTCTTTGTTGTTTTCTGCTTCATTTTTGTCGATCATCCTTGTTTTTCTGCTTCGTTTGAGGTTTCATTTCTGGTTTTGTGTTTCTTCAGTGGTTAAGTGTTTTTGTTTTATGATAGAAATTCTCTGATCTAGCTTCGTCATGGGTTCTGGTAATGGATGAGTGCTGCTTATTTGATCTGTGATTTTGGTCCTGGATCTCTTTCGTTTGTTTGTTGGGAATCTTCTGTTCTGGACGTTTGCTGCCTATTATCTGAAGTCATGCTCGATTCTCGCCTTCTTTGTTTTGCTCTTGTTGTTGTCTTCTGAGATTTTGGTGTAGTTGTGAAAATGGAAAGGCAGGGGGACCAGTCGAAAGAAGGGGACTCGGTATTGATGTTGCAAAGTGAGAAGGCTAAGGAAAATAACATTTTGCTGCCTTCACATCCTGCTTATCAAAGGAACCAAATTTCCTATAGAAGCAAACTTTTGAAGAAGGAAGAGGAGGTGTTTTCTCAAGAATTGGAGGATTAAATGAAAGAATGGCTTTGTGAGGAGAAGGAGATTTCTACACCTCTTACTGAGGAGCAGAAAATTCTTCTTGACTCCTTACCAAAGCTAAGCATGTCAGATGAAAGGTTGATGGGCCTTTGTCGTCCTTGGAAGGATGCCTTAATTCTTACTCTACTAGGGAAGTCGGCGAACTTAGAAATGATGAAAGGCATGATTGCTTGGATTCTTAGATCAAAAAGCTTTGAGCTCATTGATCTACCAAACAACTATTTTCTGTTTAAAACAGAAAATAGAGATCTACGATTGAGGTTATTGTTTGATGGTCCTTGGGTGATACAAGGACATTATTTAGCAGTGCAGAGATGGAGCCCAAACTTCAACCCTTATAGTAATGAGATTCAAAAAGTGGCAGTTTGGGTTCGTATTCCTACTCTTCCGATGCATGTGTATTCTGAAGAGTGCTTGCTTGAAATAGGAAATATGATTGGAAAGGCCCTTAAAGTGGATGTTAATACCTTAGCACAATGCAATAATCAAAATATGATGGTGGAAAGAGGAAAGTTTGCTAGGGTAAGTGTAGAAGTGGACTTGAATCAAGCTCTGAAATCCAGGGTTGTCATTAGATCTACTATTTACACTGTGGAATATGAGGGGCTTGATTTAATTTGTTTTAAGTGTGGTAAATATGGACATTCTCAAGAGAAGTGCCCGCTAGTTCGTAACACGGGGGAGGATTCGCCAGAGATAACTCAGCCTGTCGTGAACTCAAGTCATGCTTCAAAAAACCCAAGCTGCTGTCATGCTCAATTAAAGCCTCTTGTTAGCATGCCAGGAATTAACTCTGACGAAGAATTTGGCTCATAGATGATAGCCAAGCGTAACTCCAGGAAAAAAATCCACTTTGTTGAGCCAGAAAGGAAGATGGGGAAAATGCCTGAGAATAATAAGTCAAATGGGAAGGGGAAGAAATCTGCTTCAGGTTCAAGGTTTGATGTGTTGCAGGATGTGGAGGATCGTACCTATTCGAAAGGTGTAGATCGTCTTAGAAAAACAAAAGTTGCTACGACTACATGGAGAAGGAAAGAGGGTGAGGCCCTATCTTCTATGAAGGAAGGAGTCGTTGAGTCTAGAGAGAGAGAAAAGTCGGTTATTGATTCTTCGAAGCTTGGGAAGTTTCTCATAGAGTCATCGGAGAGTGGAACCAAGGAAGATGTGGTTGGTCATATAGGAAAAGATAAGTTGAATCTTGACACGGATGGAAAGTGTTCTTTGGTGATTGGGGAGCCTCATTTAAAGTCATCTACGGTGAGAGAAAAGAATGAGAAGGTGATGAAAGTGAAAGAAAAGGAGGGTAATTGATCTGGGAGAAATTGATTTCTTATATTTATATATATAATTTGCGTTCAAATTCTGATCAACAAAGCACAATTCATCCATCTTTTTCATGGGGAGCAACTCCTGTTTTTACAAAATAATGCTAAGCTTATTAAAAATTCCCATCATATTTGTCTATCATTAGGAATCAAAAAGCAGATATAAAAGATAACAAGAATACATTAGAAACCCAGACTATTACCTTGAAGGTTTTTACTATATGTTGTTCGGATAAGCCTGCAGAGACATGTTTAGTGGGTTGTTTTGCAACAAAGGTTATTTCCTCATATAATCTAACATGACTTAGATTGAGTGAGACTCATTAATGAAACTTAGGGCATGCTTAGAGTGTTGAGACTTCTGAACTTATTAACCCGTGCATAAGTCAGTGGATTTATCAAATTAATAGGCATATGCTAAATGATTTTTTTTTTCTTTTATCTGATTAAGTGACAAATGCTTACCTGATGATTGCTGCTTTATGTGGAAAATGCTTACCATACTGTCAAACAACTGAGAAAAATTGTTCAGTAGAATGTTGTGTATGATGCAATTAGGACCACTATAATTTGACAAAGGTGGGAAACTAGGAATTAAAACAACCAATTTAAGAAATATGTACTTTTGTTGTATTGAGGGATTGGAGGTCTTGTATTGACTAGGATAGACTAGAGAATTAAATGAAAAATGAGTCAGTGTCTAATTTAGCTTTTTCCAGTCTGCATTTTAAAAGTACATCTGATCCATTTTGAGAAATCTAAGGCAGTGCAATGAAATATTAATTTGGTTGCTTTTGCAATGTTTAATGTATATTAATGCAATGGATCTTTATGGTTAGTTTCATAATGGTTATGTCTTTGACCTCTTCTTTTACTTCGTTGCAGTATTTTTAATAAGTTTGTTGTTGGCTTTTATTTTAAAATGCATACTTTGCACTAATACTAGGGATGTAATAGGTGAAAATGTTCTTATATGAGGATTGCCCTTTGAAAGTTAGGCAGACATCTCAAGATTTGCTTCAAGCAAAGACATCATCAATTTTGCATTCAAGCACTAATGAATCTTATGATTTACCTTTTGGCTTTGAAGAAAAATCATTTTTTGAACCATCTAAAGAATGAACTCTCCCACTTACATCAGATTAAATGGAAAGCGCCTCCCCTGGTAATGATATGTTAGGCATTTTCTAAAAGATGTTTATCTCTAATAATACTTCACTTTCCAATGATGACATCTTTCAATTGTAGCTGGATAATGATTTGTTCAGTTGTGATATTCATTTTGGGTGTTTCCATAGTTTTATGTTTCTTTGGAAATGTTATGTTCTGCAGTGAGATTCATTTTAGGCATTTCCATAGTTCAATATTTTTCAAATGGTAGCTCTAGAAAGCTAGTTGGATTTGCATTTCTTGTTTTACTTACTTGATTTGTTTTATTTTGAAACCATTTTGCTCTCAGTCAAAATTGGCTAGTTGCAGCTGGTGAAGAAAGTAGGGAGAAAGTGGATCAAAAACTAAGAGAAATGAAGGTACTTGAAGCAGTATATCCTTGCCCTTCAGCTATTCTTCCAAGGTAAAATGTCCAGCAACTAAGAAATCAATTTTCTACCTGATTCTCTTTTTGCAGCTAACCTTGCTGATTTTCGTTTGCTTCTAGTCCCTCTTTCCTTAGATGTAGAGGAGGAAGACTATGATGATAACCTCACTCCTCTTATCCCTGTCATTCCCATTGAGGAAGAAAAGCTTATGGATATGAACCTTGAATTGCTAGCAACAATTGACATCTCCACCACTCTGTAGACACAAAATTTGCCCCAATCCATATCAGCAACAGATAGACGCATATGTTCACAGCCTAGTACCTCATCCTTTCTAGCCTCACCTGAGGCATATGTAATGAATATAATTCCTCTATTTGATTTTTCACCCTGTTTCAATCTGAGGCTTTCTTTGTGACAATATTTCTGAAATTCTATTATTTTTAGATTACAATTCAAAGAACTGAATTAAACAGTCCAATTGGACTTCAGGTTCAGTTACACATTACTAAAGATGGGTGCCTTGCATTAACTGAACAATGGTCAGTTTAGTATATAATATTTCTAATTGCTTCCATACTGAACAAAATACAGTTTTATATCATATTGAACAATAACCAGTTTTACTATACAAAAGGAAATCAAACTCTCAAGAAAATGAGAGATATTTCATATTTTCATGGATGTATTCTATTTGAGCTGAGTATCAAAAAAATGTTCAACTATATTCATTCACTGGCTAAACTGTTGGATATTGAATTGTCATTTCAGGTATCTGCTTGGAATTGACTGGTGAAGCTATAGAAGATGAACCTTCGCCTACTTGGAATTGATTGGACATTGTTGAAGCTATTACAGAAGATGGACCTTCACCTAATAAGAAGAAAGAAGGGCAGTGTTAATGCTAGTATAGGGTCATAAAAAAAATTCTGATGCAATATTTTTTATATAATAGAAAGTTTGTTAGAAAATGACAATTTTATTTAGCATCATGATGTAATATATACATTGATTTGAATAAAAATGACATTCTCTCTTTACTTGTGTTTATTTCTATCTTTGTTTTTTTGTACCTGACAACATAAACTCTTCTTCCATTACTTCCAATGATGGCGTTGAACAATCTAAGGGAGCCTATAATTCATCACAATGAAAAAGTATGAATATTATTAACATGAAAATGCATTATACAGAAATTTGTCTTGTCGATACCCCACTAACAAAACAAGACACAAAGGACATATAATTTTATTTTATTTTTTGAGGGGGAGGGGGATAGATACTTACCATCAATATACTAGTAAATGACTGCACTTTTTTTAGGGGGAGGGGGATAGATACTTATCTTTAGCGATGAACGGAAGTCTCTTGCTTCTTTATGAAGTTATATTATAGAGTTGCAGACAAAGGCAGAAGTCTTTGGATAGTCAGACATTTTAGCTGCTAATGTTATCATCAACTGAGATAATTGTCGGTATGTTTAAGTGCTCTGAAGCTTAGGATCCACTTGTATTTCATTTTCTCTAATATCATGTATCACACCATTTCTAGCATCTTTAAGTCCATCTTTTCAAAATATATTTTTCTGGTAGTTTCCTTATTTCATTCACCTCATATATTTTTAAAGCATGACAAAATAATATCCCAATAGATTCAAAACGCCTGCAACTGCACCATACAGAATCATCATTCGGATCAAACGTCAATGTCCACTTTTTGTCTTCATGAACCATAGTTCTAGTAGAAGTACTGAACAATAGACCTTTCTCATCTCGAGAGGAAATACATGTGGCAAAAAAGAGATCCAATTGCTCTTGGAACAATTCTAACACTGAAGCGTTGTAAACCTCAACAACTTGTTGTAGTATAGGTGAACTTTGGACTATCAATCGTGGTTTTTTCTCTCTTGCTCCATACTCACATTTCATCTCATTATACCTCTTATCTGTGACAACCCGCTCAAGACTTTTGAAGAATTCATCAATATTAATACTTGGGTTTGTAATACTCTTAATATCTGCATTAACACTTTCACTTATTTGTGTGCTATGCAGACCAAGAGTAGTAGAGTACTTCATATAACACCATGCCCATTTCTCTTTGATTTCATATATGGACTTCAACCATGAGTTGTCCTCCAAATTGAATGATGATATTAGAGAAGTCCATACTTCTTCAAATTGTGATTTGTCTTCAATAGCAAACATACACTTGTTGAAATCACGCAAAAAATGTGAACTACCCTTCATCTTGTTCCCTAGATGTTTAATTCCATTTTGCTCAATATGCCATGTGCATGATGCATGCTTCACTTCTGGCATAACCTCATGCAATGCTTTTGCCATTGCTTGATATTGGTCAGTAAAAACTGTTGTAGGTCTCTTTTGCTTGTTTGCTTTGAAAAAAGTTTCTAACAACCACTTGAATGATTGTGGTTTCATCATATAACAAATATGCACCAAAAGTTACAATTCCTCTATGATGATTGAGTCCTGAGAATATGGCAAGAGGCCTATGATTACTATTTGTGCAATATGTAGTGTCCAGTGAAATTACATCCCCAAAATAAGCATAATCTACAAGTATATGAGCATCGGCCCAAAAATATTTGTAATTTGATTTTCCATATCAAGTTGGTAAGAATGATAAAATGAATGGTTCTCAGTACTTTGTTCTTCAACATAATTCAACAACCATCCAACTTCGCCATTCTTCATGCTTCTTCTTCGTTTAGCTTTCAAATAATTTTTCATATCAACTTGAGTGAAGCCAAGATTGGCTCGTCCACTTCCTTGCTTACTCATAAGGTCAAAAGTCGCCTTCTGTTTTAGTCCAGCATCCCTAGCCAAATCAATCTCATCTGCTTGTGCATCTCATATTTTCTGTTGAGATCCATCATATGCACTATTTCTTGGATATGCAATGGATGGTTATGCTTTTCTACAAAGTTGGTATCTTGAATTTTCCTTCTACTAAATTAACTGTCATTTCAATTGGTGGCCGGTGTGTATCTTTTATCCGGTATTCGTTTGCCCTCTTTTGAACACACATATCTATAGGAAACAATTGTCTTCTTATCTTTCCTACTCTTTGTTGGCCCATTTTTCCTTGCACTGAAATCTACTTTGCAAGCATATTCATTCCAAAACCTCCATGCTTCCTCTAGACTATCAAATTCTTTTCCCAATCTTGAAGTCAAATCAACTTCCATAGATTGAAACCTGCAAAATAATGCCATGCAACACACAAAACACAAAATTATGTGAAAAATAGAAATTAAGGAAGCAAACCTTTTTAAACAAAAAATCATCAAAACAAAACATATATTTCTACATATACTGATATTATATATATATATATATATATATATATATATATATATATATATATATATATATATATATATATATTATTTATTTATTTATATTTATATATAAAAGCCACCAGTTCACATGCAACTTAAACAATTTGTCGAGGCAAATAATAAAATAAACATCAAGAACACCTGCAGAAATTAAACGATTTGATTCTTCTAGTATTCATATATAGTGGCAGACACAGAAAATTATAGAAGGGGTACAATTGGTGGGGGATTCGGAGGCAGCGCCCCCGAATTTTTTTTTTTAAGGAAAGTTTTAAATGCATTCAAAAACAAAAAAAAATATAAACAAGAAAAAAAATATATCAAAAAAATATTCATGAAATCAAGTGAATACTGATGATGTAATAAGAGAGACAATTATTTTACAAACCTGTTATTTACAAAAGCAATGCTAAGTACTGTTAGAAATAAATGCAGCTACATAAATAACAATAAAGGGTGGGTACTCAATAAGTTCAAGTACATATATTTTAATAAAAAAGTATATTACAATAAAAATAATTATAATGTCATTCTTCTAAGCTTTATTTTTTGGAATTCCATCATAATTGGCTTATTATCAATGCTATCAAATACATCTTTTTTCAATATAAGGCACTAAACAATCATTCAACCATTCACCCCTCATCCCATTATGAAGTGTAGCCTTGATGTATTAAGAGTGAACACTTAATTTAAGGGCCCGTTTGTATGGGATTTTTTGATAAAAAAAAAGCACTTTTTTAATGCCAAAAGAAATGATTTTTAATTAATTTATGTGTTTAGATGATATTTTTTTGAAAAAGTAAAAGTCACAAAAAAAGTCAAAATGCTGCTTTTTTTTAAAGCTCCAATTTGAAGCTTAAAAAAAAGCACTACAAAAAAAACATTTTTTTTAAAAACTCATCCAAACGGACCTACATGGGGGGCTAGGGGTGGCCCCCGCCCCCTAAAATTATAGAATTTAACCCAAAATTTTTAGAAATTATATTTCTACCTCATAAAAATTTCAATTTTTTTCACTTTAGTCCTTATCAAGAGTTTTATAAAGGGTTTAAAATAAAAATATTGTAACGTTTATAGGGTTTAATGTAATTTCATAAACACCTGGGTTATATTTTGTACTTTTCGCCCCCCTAATTTTGATTCCTGGTTCCGCCCCTAAGTATAACCCACGTTAACTGATCAGAAGCAACTTTGATATATGCTTTTGCATTATGGTGCGTTAGATTATGTTAACCCTTTGTTCAATTGAATGGGCATTCAAAAAAGTTTACAAACCCTTCTCTACCCCTTTGTCCTCCATTATTGTTAATACTGTGCTAAAACACGTTATTGCGCTTCAATAACTACAATAGTTACTCCCTTTATCCTAAATATAAGACAGTTATTTTTTTTGGAGAGATTAAGGAAGCTAATTAAATTACTTTAGAGTATTTCTATTTGTAATTTTTTTTCTCTAAACTAATTAGTTTGACTAATAAACTGATATATAATTTAAGAATACACAATATATGATATGATTATGTAATTTATTTAACTTTCTTAACCTAAAAAAAAGGACAACTCTATCTTATATTTATGATCGAAGGGAGTATCATTTAAGCCTGAACTACAAATAGTCAAATTAATGCAAACATATAATTTTTACAAAGGAAAGCATATGCTAACTATGTGTACTAATTAAATACTACTCTCTCTCCGTTCCTCAATATAAAACATATTTATTTGATTAAATTAAGAAAATTAGTTAAATTAGATAATATGATATGTATTTTTAAAACACCTGAATTATCTTTTTTTAATCCCTCATTTCCTCTCATTTTTTATTATTGTTGAGGGAAGTCAATTAGAAAAAGATTAACAAATATGAAAAATGTATCTTATATCGATTAATATTAACTCATTAAATATGTCATATATTAAAGAAAAAATGGAGTATAATAATGTATTTTATTTGGATTGTATGGCCTCGTTCTTGACCCGTAGCGGCATCAGCGAATCTCACTCTCTCTTACGTGAGAATATAAAAGGTGGAACAAAAATTAAAACCATACAGTAGTAGAAGTATAATCGTATATATAAACTATAAAGTAGTATCGCTTTATTAATCATGTCAGAATGGTCGTCATTATAAATAAATTAAAGGGTTAAAGTGCAAAAATACACCTGTGCTTTTCTCTGAGGAGCATCCAGTAGCAAGTGTTTTTTTTAGGTGCAAAAGTACACGCGTGGTTATAAATTAGGTGCAAAAATACCGTTAAGTTTGACTTTGACCGTTAAGTTTGACTTTTTTTTGCTGACTGGACGATGATATGACATTTCAAAGGTGTAAAAATACACATGTGATTTGTCAACAAGAGCGTCGAACACCAAATTCTTTTTTTAATTTAATAATTTTATTTTTAGTATCCTGAAAGTACTTTTTACCAGCAAGTACCCTGAAATATTTTTTCGATGTCGGTCGATATCCTTTTAGTACCGGTCAATACACGAAATATTTTTCAAGATCCTAAAATAACTTTTCAAGATTACGAAGTATTTTTACATACTGAGTCAGTATCCTGAAAGTACTTTTTAGTACCAGTGAATACCTTGAAATATTTTTTTCAATATCAGTCAGTATCCTTTTAGTACCGGTCAATACCTGAAATATTTTTTTCAGTATCAGTCAGTATATTTCACGTATTGACCGGTACTAAAAGGATCTTGTGATATTGAAAAATATTTGAGTCTTGGCGGTATTAAAAGTACTTTCAAGATCTTGACTAGTACTGAAAAATACTTTATAACCTTGAAAGTTATTTTAGGATCTTGAAAAATATTTTAGGTATTGATCGGTACTAAAAGGATCTTGACTCTTGAAAAAATATTTCAGTGCAACTGGTAAAAAGTACTTTCAGGATACTAAAAATAAAATTATTAAATTAAAAAAAAATTGGTGTTGGGCGCTCTTCTTGACAAACCACACGTGTATTTTTGCACCTTTGAAATGCCACATCATCGTCCAATCAACAAAAAAAGTCAAACTTAACGGTCAAAGTCAAACTTAACGGTCAAACGGTATTTTTGCACCTAATTTGTAACCACGTGTGTATTTTTGCACCTAAAAAACACTTGTTACTGGGTGCTCCTCAGAAAAAAGTACATGTATATTTTTACACCTTAACCCTAAATTAAATGATATTGTTCTAGAGAGGATCTTGTGCGTATTTTGTGGAAGGGGAAAGTAGAGTTGTTGGGGGTAAGATATATATAAGTCATATATGTGACGAACACACGCCATTTGCCTCAATATTGGTCCCTAAATACGCCGGCAAACACGACTCTTTGTTTTTATATATCATTATTGGCAAATTTCAATATCCACCGTCATTATTCGCTACATTGATATACACGTTTAATATAAGATTCCGTTCATAGCGTAAGGCCTTATATGGGGAAGGAACTTAATTTTCTTCCAAAAAATTCCTTAAGCCAAAGTTTAATCGGGTGGATTGTAATTATTTGTAGTAATGATATATAATTCCCTTAAAAGAACAGAAAAACGTTAAAGTAACCTTGAATTCCCCCCTTGAATGCCTAATTAATATACCTCATATTTATTAGTTAAAAATAGTCAATTCAAACTAGTATTTATCTTTGAGTAAACCCCCCAAATTTGAATTATAAGTTAATATATAATTAAGCTAAAGAATTTATTATTTTTTGATAAATGGTAGTTTTTCTTTATTTGAATTAGTTCAGTGTTAAGTAGTATAATTAGGGAGGAAAAATAGGGAGAAAGAATATATGAAGAATGATGTATATATATTATCAATGGAGCAATATGCTCTACAAAGAGTATTTTGTGATTAGTGTAATGGTGAGGGTGTGGATCCTTTTATATAGACTAGGGCTCCTAACTAACCCTCTAACTAACTAACTAATTCACTAACTAATCATTTAATCCCTTATATTCTAACATTCAGGGGCAATAGCTAGCGCAGCTGGATCCATTTCGTGACCTTTCCCTTTCACTTGTAAGAAAGTATTCATGCCATTATTTTCCTTTTGATTAACAAGTGGTGCTTGATATCCTAAAAAGGAAAGATGAATGAATATTAATAATCACAATACAGTGCTATCCATGAATTAAAAAACATACAAACAACTGTTTTTTTGGCCAATCACACCAACAACTTATTGTAGTAAAAGAATAAAGGAAAGATGAATGAATATTTAATTACCACATCTTTGTCCTATATTTAGAATAGAATATATAGTTTTTAAAACTTTGCAATATAATAAGGACCAGAGGTAGTATTTGTGTAAAAGAAGCACAATGCTTTTTTTTTTTTTGGAAAAGTAAAACGAAGTTTAAACTTTACATACAAAAAGTCCAATACTTGAATCAGAAGTTAGAACTTATTGTGAGACAAAATCTTGGTAGGTATACTAGTAAAGATTACTCTGGTTAACAACATCATATTATATTTTATTGAATTGAACAATCAACGCCGATCCCTAGAGCTAGCCAGAGTCGATAAAAAACATATAATAACTTACAATAATCCAAAAGAATTAATTAATATTATGTAAACTTATTAAATGTCTTGAGCACCAGGGCAACAGATTAATTAAATGTAGCGATATCTGCAATAATAATGGTCTTTGTCTCATTGCATATTACTGGATATCAAAGGTAGATCCAGAAATTTTATGAAGGGGCACCAGTGGTGGGGGACTGGAGGTTCCGATTTTTTTTTTTACGGAAAGTTTTAAATGCATTAAAAGTATATATATAAACAAGAAAAGAAAAGAATATTAAAAAAATATTCATGAAATCAAGTGAATACTGATGATGTAATAAGAGAGGTAGTTATTTTACAAACCTGTCATTTAGAAAAAACAAAGTTAAGTGCTGTTAGAAATGCAGCTACATAAATTACAATGAAGGGTGGACACTCAATAAGTTCAAGTACATATATTTTAATAACACAAGTATATTACAATAAAAATAATTACAATGTCATCTGTAACATCCCAATTTTTAAAGCGGAATTTTTTTTTTTCAATCAGAGTAGAGCAATGGAGCGAAAGAGTATCTGATTCATATTAAAACATCAACCATAGTGTAACATAGTAATGATTACAGTTATCCTAGAGTTTGAAAGTAACTACAGAAAACAGTAAAGGGTTCTCCGGCTATCGGCTTAGACATGCTGCTTCCCCCGATCTCCAATCCTCGGTCCACTGGACCCTGAAGCTATAGCTGAGATCCAATTTACAGCATTGGATCTCAGGTAACAGTTAACCTTATGCTCAAATAAAACAGTATATATACAACAGATATTCATGACTTAACAGCAGCATCTCATCAGATAAGTGTGACACAAACAGAACATAAGCATAAAGCAGTATGTAAAGTCCTACACAACAATATTGTGACACAGACAGGACATAAGCATAAAGCATTATGTAAAGTCCTACACAACAATAGCCTGCACGTTACCCCGTGCCACGATCACGTGTCCTCAGCGCTAGGAAAACTCAAAACGGTATTATCATGTCTATAACCCGTACAAGGCTGTATGTATAACGACGACCCTGGACAGAGCCTCGGTATATGAACGTATCTATGACATATATGTATATGAGAAACATAGGATTAGTGTTACGATGACGCGTTCGTACCTCCGTTGACGAACGTAGGTGTTTCTGGCGGAAACGGCACGTTTTGACGGAAAATCGTACTTTTGACGGAAAACGGCGGGTTGACAGCGGAATGTCGGCGGCACAACGGCAGTACTTGTTCAGAGATATCCTATAGGGATAATATCACATTTATTTTTCTCAATATTTTCCAATTAATTAGCAAATATATTTTAGCTAATTTTTAGCCATAATTCACTAATTATAGGGTTTTACACAATTACCTTTGAATTTCCCTTTGCTTAGGCTTAAGTAATCAGCCAATAATTACCTAATTAATTTCTTAACCATAGTTGATAATTTTCTTATTTAGACTAACTCATTACCTCATTATTCTTGTACTGACATTAGCATTTCATGACTTATGCATTATATTAGAATTTACGGGGGCATTTTGGTCATTTTAATACTTTTTGATTTACCCTTCCTAATTTTTTCCAAGTTCATAATTTATTAAATTACCAAAATTAGAGGCAATATACTCTCTCAATTTTAATAATTATTTTTCTGCCTTTTAGGATTTTTCATAATTTTCCTAAGTTATTAATGTCCCACAAGGGCATTTTCGTCATTTGGCACCTTGGCACCTAAACTCTCTAATTTCCTACAGAATTTAACTTAGAAACATAGACTATATTAACACAAGTCTTGAGATCATAATTTCACCTATCAGAAATAGACAATTTATTTATCAAAATGTAATATTTCGGATAAATAAATATGCGGGTATTACATCATCCTTCTAGGCCTTATTTTTTGGAATTCCAGCATAAAGGTCTTATTATCAATGCTATCAAATACATTTTTTTCAATAAAAGGCACTAAACAATCATTCAACCATTCATCCCCCATCCGATTACGAAGTGCAGTATTGATGTATGAATGGTGGGCACTTAATTTAAAAGTGGATAATCATTCAAATATATATTAATTAAAAAAAACATCCCCAAATTCCCCCGGGGGGACTTGCCCCCCTTCTCTTATATGTAGATCCGCCTATGCTGGATATGTGTTAATTCATAGACAAAAAATGTTAATGTGGAAATAAGAAAGAATGATATATAGAGGGATCACAAAAAAATAAATAAAAAAACACTGAAGTATTATACATTTGTGAAATGTATGAGATGGATTAAGGTTAAAAATTAAAATTAATAGACAGAAATTAAATGTTCATACATAGTTAGTTTAGTTTATAATAAAGTTTAATTAGTTGCAATTACTCAAAAGCTGGGTTGCAAATCTATCTTTGTTGTAAATATTGGGAGAATTAATTGGAAATGGACAATTGATTGTTAATTAGAAATTTTTGTCATCAATTGCGGAAGGATTCATTATAAATAAGTTATAGATGGTAAAAAAAAAAAAAAATTACTACTTACTTTAATTTTTGAGATTTATAAAACTTTTATAATCTACTTTTGATTCGCAACTATATATTT
Organism: Acacia pycnantha; assembly: GCA_025563575.1. Taxonomy (NCBI): domain Eukaryota; kingdom Viridiplantae; phylum Streptophyta; class Magnoliopsida; order Fabales; family Fabaceae; genus Acacia; species Acacia pycnantha. Next base: position 3,785,175 of record JAMWYP010000011.1, on the reverse strand, counting down.
TTTCGTTATTTACAACTTGCTTAGTCTTTCAAATAATAGTATTTTTTTTTGTTGATTTACTTTTTACTATTTTTTAAATTTGGTCTGTCTTAGTCATTACTCATTTCATAAGTTTGGGATTTTTTTAATATCATTAATTTCTTAATTGGGCCTTATGTGTCATTTTCCAAAGAATAAAGCAACTTGATGTTTGTGGAAAAATAAAACAAGCTTATTACAAAATCTACTAATATTTGAAGTCTCAAAAGGTGGTATACGTCTTTTTTTGACTTTAAAGTAAACATATTTTTATATTGAATACATTGAACCACTCCCGACAATAAAATCAAACCACTCGTCTGTTTGACTTGTCTTTTTTTTAAAACTATGTTTATGTAAATCGAGATTAAATATTTATCATATACTTATTTCATACATCATAAATCACATCGGAAAAAAAATTCTACTGTTAATTCAAACAGCACACTTATTTATATCATTTTTCTAAAAACATATGGGTCCCTACTTATTTATCCATATTCATAATTAAAAATCAGACTTTAAGAAGATATTGCCGTATCCGGAGGATATTCTCCTCCTCGTGAGGCCACAGTTCACAAAAGGTCAAACTAGTCTATAAATTTATTTAATTATTCTTGATAATTGAAAAAATTTCACTCTATTCCTCTAAACAAAAATACAAAATAACTTGACCATCTTAAAATTATATAGAAGCCAAATGTTTTTTTTTCCGTTGTTAATTCAAATAAATTATCATATGTATCCAACAACAATATATTCAAGAAATTATAAACAAAATTCAAAACTGATGATTAATGACACATATTATGACTTGTGGTAATAATTCTACTAAGTAGAGTAATTAAATTACCTTCGCACACCTTTCACAATTTGAACATTCGAGGCTTTGTCACCCTAACTGTGACAGCACGTAAGCGTCACCTCACCCTACCATTAGTAGCAGTGTAGCACTATATAGCTTTTTTTTTTTTTTTGAAGTGGTTTATCCTGATTTTTTTATATATATGGAAAGTTGGAATTGATGTCTATAACTCTTTTCTTATTTTATTTTAATATGTCATTATTGAATATTTGATGTTATTGTTTAATCCAAATTTAACCATAGCAATCAAGCTATATAGAGTATGCTGCGAAATATTATTGTATCAAGTTATTTTAAACTTTAATTTTTACATCCAATTTTATTTTAGGCAATATAACAAAAAATGAAGAGATATATAGGATCAGACAGCAGTAAGGTATACCCTAATTAATTGAACATAATGAGTTAACTAAAATCATTCACTTGATTTTTCCCAAATCAAACAAATGTTTCTTTAATTCTTCAAATCTCTTAAAATTTGAATCTTTAAATTTATGTTTCTCTAATTGAGAATAGTAAGGAAAACTTATTTTCTCAATTTTCAATATTCATACTCAAAAATATCTCAAAAAATTTAAAATAAATTATACTATTCATTTATAAATTATGAAACAATATGAATTATTTTTTAAATTTTCTGGGGGAAGAAATCAAACGTTGTTTTATGACTCTTACGGTCTTACCTCTATAAGTTAAAAGATTCTTAAACCCATGCTTGGGATTTGCTTTAAAGGCACGCTTTAACCTTTAAGGTGAATTTTTTAAAGTGAAAATTGTAAAGAAAGCAATAATAGTACGCTTCAAACAACATATATTGATAGATTATTGACCAAAAGAGAGTATAGGCTGAAAATGAACGTGCCACAGTGATCTTAAAAGAAGCCTCCATATTTTTATGCACAAGTTGATGCAAAAGGGATGGAATAAACTAAAGGTAATCCCTATTCAAAACCATGTCCATCGATGAATTGACCTAACCCCCTGCATTAAGGTAAAATTATACTAATTATATATAATTTTTTCACAAAAAAGAAGACATCTTTGTTCTCTCAGAATATGTATACTACATGAATCACTACTATATAATCACGTATATCTCATGCTCCATATTTAACGGTTTTCATGAAACTGAAAAAGAAATATATAACGGTTTTTTCAAATAAATGTTAAGTATATGAGACAATATTTGACTGTTTTATATGACCACTGTGATATATAAGTTTGGCTTTTTTTAAGGAAAAAACACATTGTTTACTTGATGGTTGTATCTAAAAAACCGTTAATTATATATATTCTATCAATATATGACGGTTTTTTTATAAAAACACTGTGAAACTTATATAAACAGTTTTTCAAAATAAATCGTCAAATACATGGTTTTAAAATATCTTTTTGAACCCTATTCTCATATTTCAAAATTCTAACAATTTCTCCGCGCGCTTGTCGAACAGTTTTGACCACTCTTTTTCGGAATCTCCACCGTAATTTCCCTCTCCATTGTTGTCAAAATCATGATTCTCCTCCTTCACGTGTCCTTGGCTGTCTTTGAAGTTGTTCCTGGCTTGTTCTGGGTTTTTGGTTCGGTTTCTCTAAAGGTGAGAAATTTGTGCCCTTAACTAGAGTTAATAATACGAAATTGCTCTATGCTTTTATTGCTATCTCTTGTGATATGAATCAGACAACAAGTAAAAAATGGTTGAGAAGGAAATGGTTTTGCATCTCATTTTTCAGTTATGTGAGATTGTCAGATTGAGTTCGTATGATTTGAGTGAAGTTGCTATCTCCTGTGGTTTGCTTTTGTTGCTATCCCTGTTTTGGACAGTCAAGGTTTCTAAAGGAAGAGTTATGGTTTTGATGAAATTAAGCTTTCCAAAGTGTTTAGAAGGAAGAGTTAAGTTTTGATAAATTTAAGCTTAATGGGTTTGAATTTTAAGGCTGAAAATTATCAAGGAACTCAGTGCTTTATACTATCACATTTTAGATCAGTGTCTTGGATTATTAAAGCACGCTTCAAGACTCTAATATAATGGTTAAAACAACGTTCTAGAAGCTGAAAAAGTTTGTAGAGTTCTAGAGTGAGACTATTTGAATTTAGGATTTAAATGGTCTTGTTGTTAATGAAATATGAGATATAAGTGTGGTTTATTTTGATTTACTAAGACAAGTAGTAATTGGGCTAAACTTTTTATGAAATGGACTACTATGAATTAATTTTGAGTGCTTTTAAGGTGTTTGATGAAATGCTATGGAAAAAGCTCCTTCAACTATGTGTTTGTATGATATTTTGATGGTGGAGAATGACGTGGATACTATTATTTATGCTTGTTCAAGGAAACTTTATGGAAATATAATTCAAGAGTTTGATATTTCTTCTATTTGTTATAGGTTAATATGTCGGCATCTAATATGGATAGTAGCTCAAGTATTAAGAGTCCTAATTAAGTACTCCTCTGCCAACCCCTCTAGTGCGTAGCAGGAAGGATGATGATGCACTACTTATAGTGTAATACCCGGATATTTATCTGGAATATTATAAATAAAAGTTGGATATTTCTGATAAGTGAAATTTCAATCTCCGGTCTTGTATGATTATAGTCTATTTTCTAAGTAGAATTTCTGCGTGAAATTAGGGAGTTTAAGGGCCAAAGTGCCAAAATGACCAAAACGCCCGCAAAAGGGTAGTTGACTTAGGAAATTATGGAAAAATACCAAAAGGCAGTAAAATGACCAAGTGAATTAGGAGAGTATATTATCCCTAATTATGGTAATTTAATAAATTATGAACTTGGGAAAATTGTACAAGAATGTGCCAAAAGTAATAAAAGACCAAAATACCCTTACAAATTATAGAATAATGTAAGAGGCATGGAAATACTAAGGTTAATGCAATAATATGAAGATAATGAGACATTGTAATTAAGAAAATTATCAAGTGATGATAATTAAGTAATTAAGTAATATTGGGCTAATTACTTAAGCATAAGTGAAGGAAATTCACAAGTAATTATATGAAACCCTAAAATTGGTGGTTTTTGTTTTAAAATTAGTAAATATGTATTTACTAATTAATTGGAAATTTTATGAAAAATAGTTGAGTTTAGGTATTTTTAGGCCTAAATACAAGAATGGACCAATTAGGGATTTTTGTTGGAATTTTGGAAAAATTAAATAAATAAATCATTAAATAATTAAGTAAATAAAAAATAAATATTTATTAAATTAATTAAAGGGGGAAAACGAAATTTTGGGCCAAAGAAAAATAAAAAATAAAATAAAATGAAATAGAGAAGCAAGTGGCCAACTTGCACATTTTTATAATAATATAATTTAATTAAAGTAAAATATGTGAATAGTAATATTTAAATTAGGAAACGGACCCTATCTAGAGATCTAGGAATGGGATTATCAATATCAAAGTAGATTATTGATCGGTGGAATTTTACCTTCCATTAGACTCTTCCTAAGTTAATTAGAAGTAGTTTGTGCATTTTCCTAATAAAACAAAATAGGGAAAAATGCATATAGGCATAATTTTGGAAAAGAGGAAAATAAATTCTAACTCAACATTTAGGAATGGGTTTGAATTTATTTAGACATATTTGGAATCAGTGAATTATTTCGAAGAGATTGATATCTCCGAAACGAATTCCGACACCGGACGCGTTCGGACACGTTTTCGAGGAAACTTCAACTAGACTGTTGGAGGCCTATATGGAATCAAAATAAAGGTTGACTTGGACATTTCTACTAAGTGAGAACATGTTTTCAAAGTTGTAAATCCAGAATTTTGAGATTTTTCCGAAATTACGCGAATCGGGTACCGATCGGGAAAACGGTTATACCGGGCATAAAGTGAGCTAAGTCACCACTTTTGGGCCAATGGGGGGCTGCCACATCAGCCCTAGGGTTCGGCCAAGAGTGTGTGTGTGTGAAAGAAGTGGCTTCTTGAACAAGTTGCATTAATGGGTTAATACAACCTTGATTTTCCAAACAAAGCCTTAATTTAGCCAAACAAGTCCCTTACTTTTTTCCTATAAATACCCCCCCTCCTTCATAATTCTCACACCTTTTCTTCCTTCTCTTGGCCGAAATTTTTGGTTGAGAAAGAAGAGAAATGAGCTCTGGGGGAATTATGCGTGGCTCCTCAGAGAATTGTCCTAAAGTCTTCAACGGGTAAGTCTTTCGGTCTTTAGTTTTTAGTTTAGTAGTTAGTAGAATTGTTAGTTAGATTTAGAAAGTAGGTGACAAGATTCCTACAAATGTTTTAGAGCCTTGTTTGCGTTGAAAAATATGCGAGAGGTGTAAACATAGTAGGGATCGAGTCATTGAAAAGTTGTAGTTTTTATAGCTCTTTCACAAGTAGGTGTTATAATGCTAGAATAGCCTTTAAATTTTCAAGTATGATTGGGTATCATATGGGAGGGCTATTTTAGTCATTATTTTCGAAAATCATAATGGCGTCGAAGTTCTGGCAAAATTTCGGGAAGAAAATTTGTCAGAGTAACGAAGTGCTGGCGAAATTCCGCCGATTAGGGGTAGAAGGGCAAAATGGTAATTTTTACCTAAAATGCCAGTTATAATGTCAAATTACTAATGGAAGTGACATTATTCTCATAGGATATCTGAAACGTTGATTCTGCTGCCGTTACGCTGCCGACGTGCCGCTGTAGGACTTTTGCACGTTTCTCCGTAGAAAGTACAGTTTCCGCCAGAAACATTTGCGTACATCAACGAAGGTACGGACGCGTACTGTAACACTAATCCTATAGCTCTCATATACATATATGTCATAGATACGTTCATATACCGGGGCTCTGCTTAGGGTCGTCGTTATACATACTGACCTTGTACGGGTTATAAGACATGATAATACCGCTTTGAGTTTTCCTAGCGCTGAGGACACGTGTTCGTGACACAGGGTAATGTGCGAGCTATATTTGTGTAGGACTTTACATACCGCTTTATGCTTATGTCTTGTCTCGTGTCACAATGTTGTTGTGTAGGACCTTACATAATTGCTTCATGCTTATGTTACATGCGTGTCACACTTCGATGAGATGTTCTTTGTTATGTCATGAATATCTATTGTCTATATCTTGTTTTATTTGAGCGTAAGGTTAACAGTTACACGAGATTCAATGCGGTGAATTGAATCTCAGCTGTAGCTTCAGGATCCGGAGGACCACGGATCGGTGATAGGGGAAAGCAGCAGGAGTAGGCTTCCGGCCGGATTTATCTTATCGCTCTCTGTACTTATCTTTTGAACAAGTAGGATCACTGTAATGTCAATACTATATTACACTATGGTTCATAGTTTGTTATGATCAGTTACTCTTTCGCTCCATTGCTCTACTCTGATTGAAAAAAAAAAATTCCGCTTTTAAATTTGGGATGTTACACTTTATGGTATCAGAGCAAATTTTTCTGGCAAGTATTTAACTATGTTACCACGAACGGTTTGGTGCCGAAGGCAAGGCTAGTCTACGTGGGTGTGCCATAAGTCGCCGTATAAGTCGGTGAGGCCCCCATGGTAGACACTTACCTGGCCATTCTGTTCGGATAACGGAGTTAGGTTCTTAAGCCTTTTAAACTTTGAGCACGTTTTGAAAAGGAGTACTGTTATGACCCTGGTGTAATAGGTAGTGATGGACGAAACAAAAAGTCGTAGATCTTCTATCCCGTAAAAATAGGACGTAACGCGCGTAGATCCGTAATTCCAGAGACGGCGGGACGAAGACGAAACCCTGATATTTCTAATGACCCCAAACCGAAATATGATCCTGACTTAGGGTAGAGTCAATGGCTAGTATGCCCATAGAACCAGAAACTGTTGGCTCGGATCATTCATCCGATGACGACAACGTGGGGACATACGATATAACCACTGGTCATAAACCAGCTGGATGATGTAGTATACGTTAGCATGTACATTACATCTAATATGAAAATATATATGACTTGATGCCATGTGTTGTGTTATTGTTCTAACACTTATCCGTTATTTGATATAAAGGAAAAAGTTAAAACATGGCCATCATAAGAGGTGCCGGTGCACCAAGAGGTAGGGGCCGAGGCAGAAGACCATGAGGAAAATCTTTGAGGAATCCGATAGATCACAATCACCTCCACGACGAGGAAGAAAGGAGAAGAATACCCGGTATTGGGTTAATCGCTTTGTAAGTGAAGCCGCCAACTTTTCGAGGAAAGCCGGATTTGGCGGAGGATTGGTGAAGAGACTAGAGAAAGTATTCGGGGTGATTGATCGCCCGAGAATCGCAAAGCCCAACTAGCGATTTACCAACTTGAATGAGATGCCGACCGTTGGTGGGAAGTCACGGCGAAACCCTACGGACCAATGACTCGTCCCGTGACATGGGGAAATTTCGGAGAAATTTCATGAGCAATATTTCCTCCTTCGGTGAAAATGAACAAGGAGTCGAATTTCTCCATATCCGACAAGGACAGGAGGAATCTTTCGACGATTACTACGCCGGTTCACCAACTGTCCCGATACTCAAGCACATCTTCGAAGGGGCAACGATGAAAGCGGTATGGTGAATATACTTGATTCACGGGTGAGAAGATTGGAGAGGCGAGACCTCAGAGCACAGGCCGCATCTTTGCACTAACGAACACAGAGGCCAGACAGTCCCCGGAGATGGTCCAAGGTACTATTTACCTTAACGGAAATCTACTTGAGGCATTGTATGATTCGGGAGCCAGTCATTCTTTCATTTCTTATGATTGTGCAAGTCGCCTAGGAATGCATGCCTGTAGTTTACCTTTTGACCTTGTAGTATCTACACCGCTTGGTGTAAAATCCTTAGCTTCTGATGCATGTATGAATTGTACGCTAACGTGGATGGACGAGTTTCTAAAGTGGACCTTATCCATCTACCTCTTCATGGCATCGACGTCATACTCGGTCTAAATTGGTCGACGGCCAACGGTGCGATGATCGATCGTGGCAAAAAGGAGATATCATTTGCCGGAGACAAGGTTGAAGTGAGCCCGAACTTTCTCTCCGCTACGAAGGCGATCGATGCGTGAAGCAAGGATGTCATGCTTTCATGGTATTCTTTTCTCAAAAGCGAGTGACCTTTCACTCCAGGATATCCTGTGGTGAATGAATTTTCCGATGTATTTCGGAGGATCTCACCGAGTTACCTCCTATCCGAGAAGTGGAGTTCAATATTGACTTGATGCCTGGCACAGGCAAAGGCGCCGTATCGAATGGCTCCTAACGAGATGCAGGAGTTGAAGAAGCAGTGGAAGAGCTTTTGAAGAAAGGGTTCATTCGACCCGAGTGTATCACCGTGGGGAGCCCCAGTGTTGTTTGTAAAGAAGAAGGATGGAAGCTTCCGACTGCATTGACTACCGTGAATTGAACAAAGTAACGGTCAAAAACAAGTACCCACTTCCCGGATTGATGATCTTTTGGATCGCTTATCTGGTTCCACTGTCTTCTCCAAAATTGATCTGCGTTCGGGATATCATCGGTTGCGAGTTAAAGATGGTGATATTTCCAAGACAGCTTTCGGGACCGTGTACGGGCATTATGAATTTCTTGTGATGCCCTTCGGATTAACAAATGCACTGCGGTATTCATGGATTACATGAACCGTATCTTCCGACAACACCTAGACCAGTTTGTGGTGGTGTTTATTGATGACATTCTCATCTATTCCAAGAGCAAAGAAGAGCATGAAGAACATCTGCGAAAGGTGTTGAGCATACTCAGGGAGAAGCAACTCTATGCTAAACTGAGCAAATGCGAATTTTGGCTGCCAGAAGTGAAATTTCTGGGCCATGTTATATCTAGCGACGGAGTTGCAGTTGATCCAAGTAAGGTAGATGCGGTTACGGGTGGAAACGGCCGAGAGGCGTGACGGAGATCCGTAGTTTTCTTGGTCTGGCGGGATACTACCGCAGATTTATACGGGATTTCTCACGTCTAGCCCTTCCATTGACAAAGCTTACGAGGAAGAATCAACCCTTTGTATGGGGAGATGACGTGAGGAGAGCTTTCGAACCGAGAGAGAGATTGACTACGGCACCGGTGTTAATCATCCCGAGATCCGAGATGAAAAGTATGTTGTTTACGGTGATGCCGGTGGGCAAGGGTTGGGATGTGTCCCGATGCAACAGGCGAGTGGTGGCTTATGCCTCTCGTCACCAAGCCTCACGAGTTAAACTATCCTACACACGATTTAGAGTGGCGGCTATCGTGTTCGCTTTGAAGATATGGAGGCATTACTTGTACGGTGTAACCGTAGAAGTGTATTGTGATCACAAAAGTTTGAAATACTTGTTCGATCAACGAGAACTCAACATGAGACAACGTCGTTGGATGGAGTTGATCAAAGATTATAGCACGGAGATCAAGTATCATCCAGGAAAAGCAAACGTTGTTCTTGATGCTCTTAGCGGGAAGACGGTGCGGGTGGCATATATGATGATACAAGAGCGAAATTCTTGGAAGATTTCAGAGATCTGAATCTATCCAATCAAGTCTGCATGGGTCTGCACGCACCAGCTGATGCCTATCTTGCAACTCTTCTTGTAAGTCAAGGGGAGTATGATCTGAGAGACGAAGTTGATGAAGCTCAGAAGCAAGATAATTGGGCTATCGAGATTCGTGAGAAAATCTCTCGAGGTGAGACCCAAGACCATGACCTATCACTTAGTGGTTTGGTCAGGTACAAGAAGCGAATCTATGTACCGCCAGTTGATGAATTAAGGCGGAAGATAATGGATGAGGCTCACAAGAGTAAATACACTCTGCATCCAGGCATGGTCAAGATGTACGAGTATGAAGTCCGAACTTTGGTGGCCGGAATGAAGAAAGACGTTACGAGTACGTGGCCAAGTGCTTGACTGTCGAGAAGGTGAAGATTGAACACCGTCGACCCCCGGTCTTTTGCAAGGACTAGAGCTGCGGAATGGAAATGGGAGAACATAACCATGGATTTTGTGGTAGGTCTGCCCAAAATCAGGAATCATGATACGATATGGGTAGTTGTTGACAGATTAACCAAGTCAGCACACTTCATTCCCATCAGTATCCACTATTCTCCGGAACGGTTAGCGGGGATTTATATCAAAGAGATAGTGAGATTACACGGTGTCCCTAAGAGCATTGTCTCTGATCGGGATACGCGTTTCAAATCCCGTTTCTGGCAAGCGTTACACGAAGGTATGGGGACTAAGCTGAGGTTCAGTTCGGCTTATCACCCTCAAACCGACGGTCAATACGAAAGGACGATTCGAGCCCGGAGGATATCTTTGCGAGCATGTGCCCTTGATTTCAAAGGAAGTTGGGATCAACATCTTTCGCTAGGCGAGTTTGCATATAACAACGGTTATCATGCTAGTATACAAATGGCCCCGTTCGAGGCATTGTATGGGGGAAGTGTCAATCACCATTATCTTGGACAGATTCATCGAAAAGCAATTACTTGGGCGGATATGCTTGAACAAACCTCCGAGCAGATCGCATTGATCAAGAAGAGACTCCTAGCCGCACATAGTAGACAGAAGAGCTATGCGGACAAAAGGAGGAGACCCTTGACGTTCTATGTCGGCGACCATGTATTCCTAAAGTTATCTCCAGTAACTGGTGTCGGCAGAACGTTTAAGAGGAAGAAACTGAGTCCACGATACGTAGGACCCTTTGAGATTTTGGCTAAGCGCGGAGAAGTAGCTTATCAGATAGCTTTACCCCCGAACCTGAGTAATCTCCACGACGTTTTCCACGTGTCACAACTGAAGAAATACCAGCCAGACCGAGGTCATGTCATTGAGTACGAAGACGTTGAAGTACGACATGATAATACCTTCATGGTTGAGCCAGAACAGATCATTGATCATAAGGAGAAACGGCTCAAAAATAAGACTATTCTGATAGTGAAGGTGGTCTGGAAGGGTTTAACACCCGAAGAGGCAACTTGGGAAACCGAGAGTGACATGAAGGAAAAGTACCCGAGTTCATGGCCCGAAGTTTAGTTAGTATAGATTAAATTTCGAGGCGAAATTTTGTGTAAGGGGGAGAAATGTAATACCGGATATTTATCCGGAATATTATAAATAAAAGTTGGATATTTCTGATAAGTGAAATTTCAATCTCCGGTCTTGTATGATTATAGTCTATTTTCTAAGTAGAATTTCTGCGTGAAATTAGGGAGTTTAAGGGCCAAAGTGCCAAAATGACCAAAACGCCCCTGCAAAAGGGTAGTTGACTTAGGAAATTATGGAAAAATACCAAAAGGCAGTAAAATGACCAAGTGAATTAGGAGAGTATATTATCCCTAATTATGGTAATTTAATAAATTATGAACTTGGGAAAATTGTACAAGAATGTGCCAAAAGTAATAAAAGACCAAAATACCCTTACAAATTATAGAATAATGTAAGAGGCATGGAAATACTAAGGTTAATGCAATAATATGAAGATAATGAGACATTGTAATTAAGAAAATTATCAAGTGATGATAATTAAGTAATTAAGTAATATTGGGCTAATTACTTAAGCATAAGTGAAGGAAATTCACAAGTAATTATATGAAACCCTAAAATTGGTGGTTTTTGTTTTAAAATTAGTAAATATGTATTTACTAATTAATTGGAAATTTTATGAAAAATAGTTGAGTTTAGGTATTTTTAGGCCTAAATACAAGAATGGACCAATTAGGGATTTTTGTTGGAATTTTTGGAAAAATTAAATAAATAAATCATTAAATAATTAAGTAAATAAAAAATAAATATTTATTAAATTAATTAAAGGGGGAAAACGAAATTTTGGGCCAAAGAAAAATAAAAAAAATAAAATAAAATGAAATAGAGAAGCAAGTGGCCAACTTGCACATTTTTATAATAATATAATTTAATTAAAGTAAAATATGTGAATAGTAATATTTAAATTAGGAAACGGACCCTATCTAGAGATCTAGGAATGGGATTATCAATATCAAAGTAGATTATTGATCATTGGAATTTTACCTTCCATTAGACTCTTCCTAAGTTAATTCCGAGTAGTTTGTGCATTTTCCTAATAAAACAAAATAGGGAAAAATGCATATAGGCATAATTTTGGAAAAGAGGAAAATAAATTCTAACTCAACATTTAGGAATGGGTTTGAATTTATTTAGACATATTTGGAATCGGTGAATTATTTCAAGAGATTGATATCTCCGAAAACGAATTCGACACGGACGCGTTCGGACACGTTTTCGAGGAAACTTCAACTAGACTGTTGGAGGCCTATATGGAATCAAAATAAAGGTTGACTTGGAAATTTCTACTAAGTGAGAACATGTTTTCAAAGTTGTAAATCCAGAATTTTGAGATTTTTCCGAAATTACGCGAATCGGGTACCGATCGGGGAAAACGGTTATACTAGGGCATAAAGTGAGCTAAGTCACCACTTTTGGGCCAATGGAGGGCTGCCACATCAGCCCTAGGGTTCGGCCAAGAGTGTGTGTGTGTGAAAGAAGTGGCTTCTTGAACAAGTTGCATTAATGGGTTAATACAACCTTGATTTTCCAAACAAAGCCTTAATTTAGCCAAACAAGTCCCTTACTTTTTCCTATAAATACCCCCCCTCCTTCATAATTCTCACACCTTTTCTTCCTTCTCTTGGCCGAAATTTTTGGTTGAGAAAGAAGAGAAAGGAGCTCTGGGGGAATTGTGCAGCGAAGCCCTGTAGAATTGTCCGGAAAGTCTTCAACGGGTAAGTCTTTCGGTCTTTAGTTTTTAGTTTAGTAGTTAGTAGAATTGTTAGTTAGATTTAGAAAGTAGGTGACAAGATTCCTACAAATGTTTTAGAGCCTTGTTTGCGTTGAAAAAATATGCAGAGGTGTAAACATAGTAGGGATCGAGTCATTGAAAAGTTGTAGTTTTATAGCTCTTTCACAAGTAGGTGTTATAATGCTAGAATAGCCTTTAAATTTTCAAGTATGATTGGGTATCATATGGGAGGGCTATTTTAGTCATTATTTTCGAAAATCATAATGGCGTCGAAGTTCTGGCAAAATTTCGGGAAGAAAATTTGTCAGAGTAACGAAATCTTGGCGAAATTCCGCCGATTAGGGGTAGAAGGGCAAAATGGTAATTTTTACCTAAAATGCCGCTTATAATGTCAAATTACTAATGGAAGTGACATTATTCTCATAGGATATCTCGAAACGTTGATTCTGCGCCGTTACGCTGCCGACGTGCCGCTGTAGGACTTTTGCACGTTTCTCCGTAGAAAGTACAGTTTCCGCCAGAAACATTTGCGTACATCAACGAAGGTACGGACACGTACTGTAACACTAATCCTATAGCTCTCATATACATATATGTCATAGATACGTTCATATACCGGGGGCCGGATTTATCTTATCGCTCTCTGTACTTATCTTTTGAACAAGTAGGATCACTGTAATGTCAATACTATATTACACTATGGTTCATAGTTTGTTATGATCAGTTACTCTTTCGCTCCATTGCTCTACTCTGATTGAAAAAAAAAAAAATTCCGCTTTTAAAATTGGGATGTTACATATAGCACAAGAAGAAAGAATACTGAAGAATGGCCTTGTTGTGATGAAGGAAGTCCATAAAGCAAAAGGGGAGGGGGGACTTAATGTTAGATTGAACAAGAAATGATAAGTTGTGAAATCTGACAAGTTCGTTAGCTACCTCGGGTGTGCGATAAAAATAATCGTGCCTATCACTTTGAGCAACTAGAAGAATGCGACCGATACAATGGAAGAACATTTGGGATGAAGTATCAGTAAGACATAATGCTACATAATTAATAATATCTTGTTGACCGGTATGCCTAACACTAACAATGATTTGTGTGTTTTGTAGTTTGGATTCCACGTAGATGAGGAAAATAATGATTATGTGATTAGGAAGGTTGGCAGGATTATGTGCTTGTTATGAGGGTTTGTGACGAAGAAATATTTGTTGGAACCCAACTCTCTAGATGAGTTAGTGATTTCGACGCTACTAAAGGAAGTTGTCAAATAGTCCGAATGAGTTGTTTTTGTATGGTCACGCCTCTCTACAGCTTTCAAGGTAAATTAAATTTAATGTAATTTGTAACTCTAGATGCATGACATATAGGGACAGACCTTTAAATTTTTTTTTTGGAGGGGCCAAATGTATACTCATTAACTAATTTTTAAGAAAAAATATTTAGGGGGGCCAAATGTATAAATTTTTGGGCCAAATGCATAAAAAAATACAATATGCATAAAGTATTTGGAATATAAAAAAAAGAATTGGGGGGGCCATTGTATCAAGCAAGGTCCGTCCTTGAATTGACATAGTCACCCATAATCCTGGCTCAATTGATACTAAGGTATGCATGTATGTGTGTTTAAGTTAAATCAAAGTAAAGTCATATTTATTCACTAACTATACTTTGTTTTACACGCAGTACTTTGAGCATAGTTACTTTGAGCAATATTCGCCATACAAATTGAAGAAGTCATAGAAGAGTTGGCTAAAATAGTTTATCGTTAATGGATGGGAACATAAGTTAGCTATAGAGTAATAATTTTAATTGTCAATGGATGTTATAGAGTTGGCTATGACAATTTTGGTTCCTGCTTTTGGTTTTTGTTTTATTTTCTCCTTTTGCTCTAACTGATTTACTTTTGGTGGTTGGTAATTTGGATTAGTTTTTTGTTACTATAACATAACAATTTTGTATATGTACTTTTTGATGATTGCATGGAATGTATATGTTTAAATGGTTTCTGTAATTGGTTTCTGTTGGATCTATAATCAGTTTTATATGTATGTAATATGCAAATAGGGGCTTATTGAAAGAGAGCCTCCCAACTTCTTAAAAAAAATTGGTCACACATATTTAACGGTTATTCACCAATAACTATAAAATACTACACATATATAACGGTTTTTTTTCCAAATAACTGTCAAATAAACCATTTCCTCTGGTGACCAATATACTTCATCGTTCATCATTTTAAAAGTTAAGTGTTGTATATAATATATCACAATTATTATTAAAAAACCATTAAATGTATATTGTTATATTTAACAAGTCTTATAATCGTTAAATATAGTGTCTTACACTTAATGGTTGTATTTTAAAAAAACCATAAAATATAGTGCCCAATATTTAACGATTAATTAAAAATCGTTATATATAAATATTTGATGTTTGGATATTTAACCGTTAAATATAGATAAATATGTAATAGTGAATATATTTTACAGTTGCTAATCGTGGCAATTCGTGTACTTTTATTGTAAAACTAGCTTGTCCGCCAGATGATTTAATTGTGCTTGATCAAAAACCTAACAATGCAAGTTATTAAAATTACAAAACTATATATGATACAAATTTGTATTCGACTCAATTGAAGAATTCTTAAAAACGCAAAATTAACTCTCTTATTATAAAAAAAATACAAAAATTTAGAGGAAAAAAGTTGAACACGCCTCTTAATTAAGGAAGCTTCCGGTCAAAATTGGCATATGGGGAGACCACATGTATCGATGGCAAAGAGCGCATAAGTCTTAACCAACCAGTTGGAAGTTAATTAGACCCTAAGCAACCTTGTAAAAAAGAGAATACAAGTTTCAATTATAGAAATAAGAAAAAGATCACAAGTCTCTGAAAATAAAAATTATATAAAAAAAGAATGAAAACTAATCATTTTTTTTTTTAATTTTCACAGTTAATTAACAAACATCACGTTATTCTCAACTAAACCATATGTACTATCTATATATGGCCGCCCACTATAGATGACCATAAATATATATAAGGCATGGATTAGTCATTATCGGGGACCACACAATTCTTATATACTCCTCTAGTACTAAATAATGATTTTTTTTTGAAATAAAAAATGAAGCTAAAAAGGTAAAATAAATTATTTAATTATATCATATCTTGAGTAACGTTAGATTATATATCAGTTTATAAATTAGACAAAACAGTTTGAAAAAAACCATTAATATAAATGCTTTAAAATAATTTATTTAGTATTTTTAATATTTCTAGAAAAGCCATCTAAATCTTATATTTATGACTGACAACACTTTTAAAAATAAAAAATTTCAAAAAAAGAGAGGGTTGTTCGTTGGACTAAGAAAAAAGGGAAGGAAGAAGGCAAGTTAGTATGCTAATTACTCACCCTCAAATCAGCCCTTCCCATGGGAGTATTATTAATAAAGGCCGGAGGTATTATTTCTAGAAAGAAAATTTGTGTATGAATGGATGTCTTAATACTAATTAGGTTACATGCTGCAACATCGTCGTGACCTAGCTCAACTGGGGACCACAATATTACCTTAGTAATTATTAACCCATCACCATAATTATCAATTAAGATCTTGGTGCCAAACCGACCCACTAGCTATTTGTCCTCTATAAATAAACGCTCATTAAGAGCTCTCAGAACACACAAGAACACTTCACAAACACACAGAAAAGAAGCTTAGTAAGTATGAGTTATCTTCGTGTCTCTGTGGCAGCTCTATGCTGTGCATTTGTGGTGTTTTCAGGAACAATATCAGTTTCCTACGGTCAGTTAGATCCTTCATTTTACAAAAACTCATGTCCTAAGGTGCATGCCATAGTACGAGAGGTTGTTGATAATGCTTTAGACTCTGATCCTCGTATTGGTGCCAGTCTCGTCAGGCTTCACTTCCATGATTGCTTTGTCCAAGTACGTTCTTCTTCTTCTTCTTCATTCATCTCCTTCACTTTCTCTCTACATGGTCTTCTAATCTAGTATTTTTTAAGGTTAACCACAAGTCTTGAATAGTGGATACTTTAAAGTTGAATCTAACTCTATGTTTAGATGGAGAGAAAATTAGGGAGGAAAAGAAAATATGAGGGAAAACTCCAAAAAATAGTAAATTTTTCCCATTTTTTGAAGTTTTCCTTCCTAATCTCCCCTCTCCTCAATTTCCCCTTCACTTTTCCCTCTATCCAAACATAGCTTATAACTTTTTTTGTGTGGTCATGATGAAGGCCGTTTGAGTTATTACAGGCATTATTTGGAGAGTAATGTTGATAGAGTTTTATGAACTGATTTTCTGTTATGTGATTATTTTGATGGTGAAGGTGGGAGAGGACTTAGTAGACTCAACTATGACTGTTACTATTTTAGTAAAGTTTTTATTTGTTGTTTTGAGCTTAATCTGTATGAAAAAGAATCACTTATATGAATTAAATATACACTGTCCAAGATCATAATAACTTGGATATTGCCGAGATGATACTTTAATAAAGCTGAGAAATGCGTAGATCTAACTTTAATTTAGAATAATATTAAAATGGAAAGGATGGACAATAATTAAGAGTTGGATGGATAGATATTGTCCGAGTATTTCTCTGCTCTTTCGCTTGTTGTGACAAGTCTTCTCTTAATGTCTCTTCACGTACGCTCAGTGGAAATTTCAACGAAATTAAAGTGGGTGGCTTATGTACTTGGAAAGCTCAATAATAAGTTTCAACTTGTTTTGAATTAAATGTAACGGAACTTGTCGGTGTGGTGGGGCATAATGCAGGGTTGTGATGCATCGATATTGTTGAACAAGACGGACACAATAGACAGCGAGCAAGATGCTTTTCCAAATGTTAACTCTATCAGAGGGCTTGACGTCGTCAACAACATCAAAACGTCGGTGGAAGCAGCGTGCCCGGCCACCGTCTCTTGTGCCGATATTCTCGCCCTTGCTGCTGAAGTCTCCGTCATTTTGGTACTATATATATATATATATGCTTCTTCTATATATCCATCTTAATTCCTCTCACCCACACACACACACAATACAACCATACTCTTCTTATGAAAACATGTTGAGAGCCAACTTTGCACTATATTCTTTTGGTTCTATTCACAGGTAGAGAGAGAATTTTTTTTATAAAAATGCACAATTTTATTCTTTATTAATTATTGTATCGACTTTGTTCTAATGAAATATAAAATAGCGTAAAGTTGAGAAGTTATTGAATTTTATGGAAAAGTTAATGAATAAGGTTTAAATTTTTTTGTCTATGAAAAATATGTTGGAAATGTCTTATAAATAGGATTAAAGGAGTATATACCATATACTCCTTTGATTCTTTGTATAAGTCACTACTAACATGTTTTGCCTCAAAATAAGAAAAATCTTAACCTTGTTTGGATGGAGAGAAAGGTTGGGGGGGGGGGGGAACATAGGGGGAATACTAGGTTTGAAAACTTTCAAAAAATAGAGGGGAGTTTTCACTTCTGGTATTATTTCTCCATTGATTTTCTCTCCATCCTAGAGTAAATCTCATTAACTCTATTTTAAAATTCAATATCTTTTCAGCTTTATCACTGTTTATTGATATACATTATTGTAACCCATGAGTATATATAGAGTCTACACAATAAGTAATGAATGGTAAAATTATATATATGTATGAAAAATTTGATGACTCATCTTTATGAATAGGACTAAATAATCTTCCCCTCTACCTTATAAATAGGACACAGTTCAGTGACAGAGAGACGGGAAGTGGCAGAAGCCATAACAGACCATGCTTGTCTCTCAGAATTTATGTGAACATTGTATCATGTCTCTTTTAATCTCTGTCCCTCTCATTCTTAAATGCTGGCTCAACCACATTGATATGATGCAGTCAAGCCCATAGGGAAAGTAAATTTTCGTGGTGGTTGAGAGTAATGGATGGGTCAATTATTAGCATATTTATGGGGTAGGGGTGCATGCACTTTACTTTTCTTTTAAAAAGGAAAATGGATGTGTGTGAATATATAGTACACATATTACACATATATTGGATGTGGGGAAAATTAAAAGTAGAAGTTGTCGGCCATGAACATGATTGAGAAACATGCATGTTATTGAATAATAATATTGCAGACTGAAGGAAACGGGTGGAAAGTTCCACTGGGACGAAGGGACAGCACAACAGCCAATCGAACCTTGGCAAATTTAAACCTTCCTCCTCCTTCCTTCAACTTGACTCAGCTCAAAGCCGCCTTCCTTGTTCAGGGCCTCAACACTACTGATCTCGTTGCCCTCTCTGGTATATTACATTTATACACACACACACACTACCTCATGTTTTTAATATAAGATCCAATTGACTTTTTTAGAGAGATTTATAAAAAAAAAAACTAAATACATTAATACTTAGTCATAACATATGTTATGTATTACTCCCTCTGGTCCTTTTTATAAGTCACTTGCTTGTTCCCAATGAGCATTGATTAATTTTTTTAATGTCTACCCCTAATTAATAAAGGTAATGGGTGAGAGTAATAATTAATATAATATTAGAGTTTAGTATAATTAGTAGGGGTAATATTAGAAATTACTTAGATTATAGGACAACTTTATTGACTTCAACTACTTTTATTGGTTTGTGAGAAAAGTTAGTTGGTACCTTATAATAAGGACCAAAGGGAGTACTATATTATATATATATATCGGTTTATAAGTGAAGAAAATTAGTTTGGAGAAAAACAATAAATTTCAATACTTTAAAGTAATTTATTTGTCTTCTTTAATTTCTTCAAAAAAATCAATTGAATACCAAAAAGAATGTGCGCGCCTGTGGAGTGTAAAGGTCCAATTTAATTTGTCGTAGAAGTTTCCAAATAGGAATTATGGGTATATATTCAAAAGTTTTTGCTGAAGTAATTTTGCTTGAGAAATATTAAAAAAGGAGTAATATCGACTCTAACTATTAAAAGTATTAATTGTCTATATCAATTTTTAATAGTCTATTTATTTTCTAATGATTAGAATGACTTTACTCCTTTTTTTAAAAAAATATTTTCAAAGTGAAATTAGCCCATCAAAAACTTCCTAATGCGCATTGTTCCCATGCAAAAAAAAATCAGAAGCAAAATTGAACCCGAACCCCACACACACATATATATGTGCACGCGCTCGCTTTGTTTCTGTGTTTAATTTTCTTGCTCTGCTTTATTTTATATAAATGAAATATATATTTGGCTTTACTTCTTCAGGTGCTCACACGTTTGGAAGGTCACACTGCAGCAATTTTCAGGACAGGGTATACAATTTCAGTAGCACAGGCAAACCAGATCCTAACCTCAACACAACATATCTTCAAAACCTAAGCTCAATCTGCCCTCAAAATGGTGATGGATCCAACTTGGCCAACTTAGATCCGACCACTCCTGACACGTTCGACAAGAACTACTACAACAACCTTCAACTTCACAGTGGCCTCCTTAACAGTGACCAGGTCTTGTTCTCCACTTCCGGCGCAGACACCGTCGCCATCGTCAATAGCTTCGCCGCCAACCAAGCCCTTTTCTTCGAACAGTTTGCTGCTTCCATGATCAAGATGGGCAATATTAGCCCCTTGACTGGAACTCAAGGTGAAATAAGGTCTCACTGTAACTTTGTTAACTCTGATTCATCTCACTTGAAGGCTGTCGCTTCCACCAAAGAATCTGATCATGAAGATGTTTTTGTCAGTTCAATCTAAATGAGTTGATCCATGGATGGGTTTAATTGTCTGTGTAGGAGCGTGCGCGCTATGTGCCTGCAGTGTGTACTGTGTTTAGTGGTCATAATAACTTCTGTGTTATGCCACTGCTAATAGTAATAATGACGTTTGTATTTCTTATATCTGTATTTGCCCCCATGTTCTTATATGATTGACAAGAAATTGGAAATTTTACGGAAATTGGAAATTTTACGGAAATTGGGAATTTTACTTTTACGTAGAGAGAAATGTTGTGGCTCCCACAAACATAAAATCACGTACATTTTGACCAAATTAAATCAACAGTTTTGTCATTTTTACACTGTTTTAAAAGTTAATGTATATTTTTATACCCCGAAAAATTTTATGGCGCCATGTGCAATTTTGACAAAAATAATTATAGATATATCTACACCTTAACCCTTTTTTTATTCCAAAAAGTTTATATGAGTTAAGTCCTAAGACTCACCTTGCAAGACTAGGGTATGCCTTTATGAGTGTGTCCTGAGCTCACTAGGTATGGACTGTGTCTGATTGAGCTCAAAAAGAACTAATAAAGATACTTACAGATCTTAAACCAACCAACTAATATTAACTTACAACCTTATAGTCATATAAACCAACCCCCTGTATTAACCGAACTAGCTTTTATTGGCGAAATAGGGTGTTTTAAACGGGACTGGCTAGCTTGGTCAAAAGAAAAAAAGGTGGACTAGCTAGTGTCCTGTCACGCTCGGAAAGGAACGCAGGATGATTCGCGTGTACGGACACTCTACATTTAAATAGGAGGTTTGGGCTTCAAATATGGACAAGTCTAGAAACTCCTAGAATGTGGTAGATATGTGTACATAATGGTAGGATTGTGTAGAGAATTTTAGAGAACTCTTGTAAGTGTGTAAATATCTAGATATTTCTAGGGAAGGTTCTGGAGAACTATTCTCCACCGTAGGACGTAATCAATCTTAGCCGTTCATTGAGGAGGTGGAAGGCTATAAATAGAGGTGTCCTCCTCATTTGTAAAGCATCTAAGACTCTTCAAGTAATACAAGTCATTTGTATTCAAGAGCTTCTCTCTCTAACTTCTCTTTCTCTCTCTAAAAGTTCTCTTAGTCTTTGTGTTCTTTGCCTACTTGTGAGGGATCGGCTGACTTAGCAAAGATCGAGAGGGGTGATCAAGCTAAGGCCGGCACGGTATTTAGGAGATCAAGTCCAAGGCCGTGACAGTCTGCTGTCCCTTGCGGTCTGCTACCATCCTCTTCTTGAAACTATGTCGTTTTGGTGCAGTTTCAAGTGACCCTTTACTATTTAATATATATATATATTCAGAGTACTAATGAGTATTAAAAAGATACTTTAGACTACTGATTGATACTGAAGAAATATTTCATGATTTTGAAAAATTATTTTAGGATCTTTAGAAAATATTTCAGGGTACTAAATGGTACTAAAAATATACTTCAGAATATTGACTGGTACTGAAAAAAATACTTCATGATTTTGAAAAATTATTTCAGAGTACTAACTGGTACTAAATATATACTTCAGGATACTGAAAGAATACTTCATAATCTTGAAAAATTATTTTAGGATCTTCAAAAAAATTTTTAGAGTAACGAATGGTACTAAAAATATATTTCAGGATACTGACTGGTACTAAAAAAAAATTCATGATCTTGAAAAATTATTTCAGGGTGCTGAATGGTACTAAAAATATACTTCAGGATACTAAATGACGCTAAAGAAATACTTCATGACATTGAAAATTTATTTTAGAATCTTGAAAAATATTTCAGGGTATTGAATGGTACTAAAAATATACTTCAAGATATTTTTTTAAGATCCTAAAATAAATTTTCAATATCATGAAGTATTTTTTCAGTACCAGTTAGTAGCCTGAAGTATCTTTTTAATACTCGTCAGTACTCTGAATATTTTTTTTATAAAAAAAAAACAACAAAGGGTCACTTGAAACTGTGCCAAAACAACACAGTTTCAGGAAGAGAATGGCAGCTGACCGCAAGGGGAAACGGACGCTAGCCAGTCCGGATTTGGCTACGGTCCACTTCTCTTCCCATCCTCTTCCCGTCCTCTTCCTCATCTCAGCCGTTGGATTGAAATCTTAACGGTTCAGATTTAATATTTTATAAAAATATTATTATTATATTAAAAATATATTAAATTATTAAAAATATATATAAAATATTTTTATAAAATATTAAATCTGAAAGGTCAAGATTTTAATCCAACGGTTGAGATGAGGAAGATGATGAAAAGAGGATGGGAAGAGAAATAGACCATAGCCAACCCCAACCAGTCTCGGTTGAAACAACACGGCACGCGTAAAAGAGTTTGAAAGGGTTGAAAAGAAGGATTTCGTAATATAAACTCAACCTGAGGACTTCTTTTAGCTTCTAAACTTGCGGCTTAAAACGTGGATACGTACCATTGAAGTTTTCGTTGAACATTGTTAGTCACTTTCTTTCAATATATAAATAATTATCCATAAATGTCAATACTATGACTTAATACTCCTCCAGTTGTTCATATAAGAAATATTTAGAAAATTGATTTTGATTTTAAATATAAGATGAAGTTTTTTTATTTGTCAATGTTTTTCTAATTTACCCCTATTGATACTTCATCAACCATAATCAAGGAGAAGAGAGAATTGAAGAATTAAAGAAATGACTAGGTATTTTAGAAAATACATATTAACTAATTTAACTAACCTTTTTAATCTAATCAAATTAGTTAAATATGAGTAGTAATTAATTTAAGGATGGTTTGAATAATTTAATCAATAAAAGATCAAATCGCATGGTATATACAGAAATGCAAGACAGTTGTCAACAAGTTGGTCTGAACATTAAAACTGGCAAAAATCTGAGTTTTAAAGGACTAAGAAAATGTCAAAAAAATCTCACAGAAATTTTTGATTTTATAAAAGTTTTAAAGAGTTGTTAAAACCTAAAGATAAAGTTGTTAATATCCTACTGTAAAGTTGTTAATAAGACTTTTGTAACATCAGAATCTTCTGTGAATTTCTTTTAACATTTTTTTAGTCCCCTAGGATCTGGGGATTTTCCCTTAAAACTATTGCCCTGTACGTTACACACACAAACGCAACAGAAGATGAGGTTTTAAAAACAAAAGGCTATTTTGAGAAGAAAAAAAACAAAAACAAAAAACAAAAGACTATATTGATATCAGACCAATGATCACTCACTATGTATCCCTATAATTCAAGCAATTTAATTTCATTATATATATATGTAATGCAAAGAAAAATTTCTCAGCATTTCTCTTTTCTTTATAATACATTTTAACACAAAAGTCTGTACACTACTACAAAAATAGGTTATTATTACCCTAAAAAACGTCCCTATTTAAAAAAGGGATGTAACAAGTGAACATAGTGGCATTTTTGTAATTATATTGGCTCTGAAACGTTTTTGAAGTCCCAAAATATAATTTGGGACTCCAAAATAAATTTTGAAGTCCCAAAATACAATTTGGGACTTCAAAAATAAATTTTAGGCAGAATTGGTTTTTAGGCGAGTTGGTTAAACTTTTGAAGTCCCAAAATATAATTTGGGACTTCTAAACTCATGGAAAATTTTCGTGGGAATTTTATTTGGAGAAAAATTTTTGTGGGTAATTGTTTTGGAGGGAAATCTTTTGAAGTCCCAAATTATAATTTGGGACTTCAAAAATATAGTTTTGAAGTCCCAAATTATATTTTGAGACTTCTAAAAATATCCATAACCCACCAAAAATTATTGGTGACAAAAAATTTATTTTGAAGTCCCAAAATATAATTTGGGACTTCAAAATAACTTTTGAAGTCCCAAATTATGTTTTGGGACTTCAAAAATAAATTTTTGAAGTCCCAAATTATGTTTTGGGACTTCAAAATATCCATAACCCGCCAAAAATACTGGTGACAAAAATTTATTTTTGAAGTCCCAAAATATAATTTGGGACTTCAAAAATAACTTTTTGAAGTCCCAAATTATATTTTGGGACTTCAAATATAGAGTTTTGAAGTCTTTAATTATAATTTGGGACTTCAAAGGTTTAATATATTCATGCTTTTTCTCTTTGCTATTTCTCATTTTCCCCTGCTTCTTCCTCTTTCCCGCATCGTCCGAGCTGAGCGACATTCCCGCATCTCTTTGCTTCTTCCTCCGGCGACATTCCCGCATCTCTTTGCTTCTTCCTCCGGCGACATTCCCTCTCTCCCTCTACGATTTGCGTGCCGCTCCTCCGGCCTCCTTCTACGGTTACGCAGCTTAACTACTTGTTTTAGGTACATTCAACAATCCCAACAGTTTCTGTGAAATTGCTGCTTGTGATTTTGTAGGGAACAATAAATATCAATTAATTATTGAAATATCTATAGTGATTGTTAAATTCCCTTCTCTATCCCAACAAAGAATAACAGTAAAGTCACGCACTTTCTTGTTCTCGACAAGATCCCGCAATATTAATTGGTATAATACACCTCAAATCGACATCTTGGCAAAGTCGTTAAGCTGTGCTTTGAGAGAACAATTTCATTTCTGGCAAGGCTTGAAACTGCTTTGCTTTGGCCTTTCTGTGTACATGGGTGGCTAGGGAAGATACTCGGTTTTTCTTTTGATTTTGTAGAACTTGACTTCTGAACCCTAACTTAAAAGAAGTCAAAGCCTTATGAGGGCATGATATTTTTGGGTTGTAATGTATATGAATTGGTCAATAAAATTATATTATATGTGTAGATCTTTGCTTCTAGAATTGTCTTGTATTCATCTGTTTTATTTTTAGCATATTTTAACTTGATATTAACTGAGTACATTCTCTGTTAATCTGATCCCACTAGTCTTTTTGAAAATTAGTTGACTTAGCAATGAAGCTATATCAATCTTTCTTATAATTCTTGCTGGAATAGTTTCCTCATGTTTTTTTTTTTTTATTCTGCTTAAAATGTTCATGGTCCTTCTGTGGTATTGAGCCCCCACGTAGATAGAAAATTATTATCTATGTTTTCCATTATAGGGTCTGGTAGAAAGCGTTGAAAAAGCATTTTAAATACAGTGAAGCGGGTTTATCACAGTTGTGGTTCTTATCGGACTGCTTTGATTATTTTATTCCAGTGATTGTTTTAGTATAATTTTAGGTTCCTTGCAGCATCTATGTCACATTTGCGGTGATTGATTGTCTGTATTTCAAGGTTAATTGTATTATAATGCTGCTGCTTGCTCCAGCTACTCAAATGTCATAACAAATTTTTATATGCATATTTTTGTTGATGAGAGAAAAAAGAGGAAGCTTCTTGGTTTTAGAACAGGATGGGATAGGATATAAAAGGTTTGCTGTTGCTGGCAAGTGACTTGTCAGATTCTGGTAAGAGATGGGCTGTAGGAGCATATGATGCTACTACTTTATTGTGCTTCTAAGGGTATGTTTGGTTTGAGGGAGGGAGGGAAGGGGAGGGGAGGGGAGAGAAAAAAAAGGAGGGGAGAGGAAAACTGGTGGGCCCCACTACACTCAATTTTGAATTTTTTTTCCCTCCTCTCCTTTTTTTTCTCTCCCCTCCCCTTCCCTCCCCTCCCCTCCCCTCAAACCAAACATACCCTAAATGTCTTACTCTGGAGTGGGATTTTGTTTCTTTTTTGCATTTGTTGTCCAGAATTAATGGTGGCCTAGTTTATTATTGTTTCACGGCAATATGGTTTTCTCAAACTAATATCTATTGCTGTTAGCATATATGAAAGGAATTTTGATTACTAATTTTAAGTTGTGTTCTAATGAATGCAGATATTAATGGCAACAATTTAGTACTGTCTGCCAAAAGTTCACTTGTCAAATTTGCTCATCAGATTCCTGCAGACATTAGTCAGATTCATCCTAACTCGGTTGTGCATGTAAGTGGTTGATTTAAGCATATGAAAAGTGGTTTTTACTGACAGATACATCATAATCGCTTTCCCCCTTTTCCTTTTGGGTGTTTTTTTCTTGTCAGTGATAATGTTGTTGGGCTTTTCTGCTTCAGCTGAATAAATTCTTTTGTATGGAGCAGGGTTATATTTGTAACTTAATTGAGACAGGTTGCTTTGTTCGTTTCCTTGGTCGATTGACTGGTTTCTCTCCAATAAAGAAGGTGTTTGATATTTTATATTTCTTTATCCTCCCCTTCCCCTTTTCCTCATCCTAGCTTGTGGTAATCGCTTATATGACTAACCTGAATATATTTTTATTTTGTTTAGGCAACTGATGACAAGAAAATCAACCTTTTGGAAGCCTATTACAAAGGGCAATTTGTTCGATGCAATGTTTTAGATGTTAGTATATTAGTTGCGGCTGGTGAGGTCAAATTTTTTTTTTAAAAATGATACAATTTAATATAAGACTTTATATGTATTCTTTTCAGATAAGTAGCGAGACTGGTAGAATAACACTTTCTCTAAAGCAGACATCAAGTTCATCAACAGATGCATCATTTATTCAAGACTACTTTCTTATGAAGGAAAAGGTACGAATAATTATCAGATTGCTCTTTAATATAGCTGATGTCAAGCTTTATATCCATGTTTTTACTCTTAAAGCGAACTATGTATAAGCCCTATATCAGTAGCGCATACTCAGGGCATAACCTCTATCTTCATGGATTGAAGCTTATATGTGCTAGATGTATCTTGTCTCTTTTGTTGGCATTTAATTTTTCTTGTGACAATTGGTGCTCTAATATTACGTCAGTGGAAAGTTGTTTAATATAGTGTTTTTTAGTTCTATACATATTTCTCATGTAGGACTGATCTTCTACCCTGATTTCTTCGCTCCAATCTGCTTCTCAGGAATTATAATGACATTTCCTCTTCCCCTTTTTAATTGATATTGCTTACAAAAATTTCTTTTCTTTTCTTAATCCAGATTGACAAGTTGCTGTACTTGGGCGCTGGTGGATCTGATTTAAAGTGGGGTGAAGGATTTAGCATTGGGACAATTGTTGATGGGAAAGTTGACGATGTTAAGGAAGTGGGAGTTGTTGTAAATTTTGAAAAGTATGATGATGTTTTTGGATTTATTACCAACTATCAGTGTGAGTTCTCTCTCTTTATTCTGTTACTAGGTATCCTTGAACAAAACGCAAGTGCTAATTCTAATGGAAATGCAATCTTTCAGTAGCTGGAACTGTATTAGAAAAAGGCTTTGCTGTGAAAGCAATGGTTCTTGATTTATCTCTGGTTGATGGTTTTTATAGGGTATAATTGGTGGGTTGTGCAAAATACATGCTAGGTAATTTTTTTTTTAAAAAAAAGACACTTTTGAAGTCCCAAAATAACTTTTGGGACTTCACAAACACACTTTTGAAGTCCCAAATTGTATTTTGGGACTTCAAATGTCACGCATTTGTACATCTCACTGACATTTTTGAAGTCCCAAAATACAATTTGGGACTTCAAAGATGACACTTTTGAAGTCCCAAAATACTACTTGGGACTTTAAAAATGACACTTTTGAAGTCCCAAAATACAACTTGGGACTTCAAAAATGAAACTTTTGAAGTCCCAAAATATAATTTGGGACTTCAAAAAATCATTTTTGAAGTCCCAAATTGTATTTTGGGACTTCAAAAGTGTCGATAGATGTACAATTATGCGTGACATTTGAAGTCCCAAAATATAATTTGGGACTTCAAAGTTTCATTTTGAAGTCCCAAAATTAATTTGGGACTTCAAAAGTATAATTTTACTACTACCCAACAATAGACATCCCATGAATTAGGGACTTTAAAAGGGCTTATTTTGGGACTTCATAGGGTCTTTTTGTAGTAGTGGTAGTAGTGGAAATATATATGTAAGGATGATTTGTTGATTTTTAGGATAAAGGTTGAAAAGTGATTCCTAAATCAAAATGAACCTAAGGAAAAAACATGCAATGCTTGAGGGTTTGAGAATTTTTATTTGATATAACTCTACGGAGTTACACCAGCAAGGAAAACTTTAAACTATATATCATAGTTTCAAGTTGATGCAAAAGCTTAATCTAATTTAAAAAAAAAAACCATATTATTCGTTGAATTGATCACCTTTAACAAACACGGATGACGCTTTATCTCAACTAAACCTTGTATATATAATTACTATACAACATGCATGTGGCTGCAAACTACGATGCTATAATTAGAATAAATTAAATAATAGTATTATATAAAACATGGATCAGTCTCACTCTTTCGAAGGGACCACCATTATCTTGGTGCAAAACTCTTGTAGCTCTACAAATAAATGCTCATAAAGAGCTCTCAGAAAACACTAATTATCTCGGCTCACTTGCAGAAAGACATGTCCAATGTTGCTTTCTGTTGTACTAATTATGGTGTTTATCATGGATGTGTGCGAAAGAGAGAGTAAAGCAATATTTTGTTTTTTTTTTTTTATATCAAAAAGTTTTGGAGGGGTTCGACATCAGTCCCCCACCAAGGTCAGGGCACGGCCCCGGGCTCTATGAGCACTTACTGGGGACTTACGAGATCGCCTACCAAAGGAGTCCCAGCGACGGCAGAAGGGATCGAACCCACGACCCAAGGGCCTAGTCTTGGATCCCTTACCATCCATGCCAACTCTCATTGGTAGCAATATTTTGTTGTTTTCACTTATCTATGTCTCTTCTTACCAAAACCATATGGGTCCCTACTTATTTATCCATATTCATAATTAAAAATCAGACTTTAAGAAGATATTGCCGGATCCGGTGGATATTCTCCTCCTCGTGAGGCCACAGTTCACAAAAGGTCAAACTGGTCTATAAATTTATTTAATTATTCTTTATAATTTGGAGAAAGTTTCACTCTATTCCTCTAAACAAAATAACTTTACCATCTTTAAATTATATAGAAGCCAAATATTTTTTTTTCGTTGTTAATTCAAATAAATTTTCATATGTATCCAACAACAATATATTCATGAAATTATAAACAAAATTCAAAACTGATCATTAATGACACATGTTATGACTTGTGGTAGCAATTCTACAAAGAATTCACATTACATGCTTCTCCCTTACATGCTTCTTAGGTGTTTATCCCTTAATTAGAGGGTTGAAATCATTTTTTTTTTATTTTTTTAAATATTTTATTTATTTTATTTATTTAGATTAAATTACATGTTGCATCCTTTTTTTTTTTTACCCAATATCTCAAATTAATTAATTTTCACAATACTGGTGTTACAGGAAAAATATTTCTGAATACAGGACTAAAAATTAATTAATTTGAGATATGGGGTGCAAAACAAAATTCAGGATGCAACATATAGTTTAATCTAAATAAATAAAACATATAAAAAAATTTAAAAAATGTTTTTATCCCTCTAATTAGAAGGACAAGCACCAAGAAACATATAAAGGAGAAGTATGGAATGTAAGGGAGAGTAATTAAATTACACTGACACACCTTTCAAGATTTGCACATTCGAGGCATTGTCACCCTAACAGTGACAGCACGTAAGAGTCACCTCACCCTGCAATTAGTAGCACTATAAAGCCTTTTTTTTTTTTTTTTTTGAAGTGGTTTATCCTGATTTTATATATATGTGTGTGTGTGTGGAAGCTTGGAATCGATGCCTTTAACTTTTTTCCTATTTTATTTTAATATGTAATTATTTAATATTTGATGTTATTGTTTAATCCTAATTTAACCATAGTTATAGTATGCTGCGAAATATTATTGTATCAAGTTATTTTAAAATATAATTTTTACATCTGGCCCCAACTTTATTTTAGGCAATATAACAAAAAATGAAGAGATATACATGACCAGACAGCAGTAAGGTATACCCCAATTAATTAATCATAATGAGTTAACTAAAATAATTCACTCGATTTTTTCCAAATTAAAAAAAATGTTTCTTTGATTCTTCAAATCTCTTAAAATTTGAATCTTTAAATGTATTTTTCTCTAATTGAGAAAAGTAAGGAAAACTTACCATTTAAAACTCAAAATCTCAATTATCATAAACCCATGCTTGGATTTGCTTTAAATATGAAATAACAAAACATATTATAGTCTGGCACGCTTTAACCTTTATGGTGAATTTTTTAAAGTGAAAACTGTAAAGAAAGCAATAATACTGTGTTAGTTTAGTGGTCATAATAACTTCTGTGTTATACCACTGGTAATAATCATACGACGTTTGTGTTTCTTATATCTTTATTTTCCTCTATCTTCTTATATGGTTGACAAGAAATTAGGAGTTTTACTTTTACGTTGAGAGAAATGTTGTGGGTCCCACAAAATAAAATCACGTACATTTTTGCCCAAATTAAATTAACAGTTTTGTCATTTTTACACTGTTTTAAACTGAAATGTAGTGGTTCGCATCGGAATAAACTGAAATTAAAGAAAATGTGGGGAATTAAAGAAAATGTCTATGAGTTTTAGAAAATACATGTTAACTAAATATATGTTTTATATTAAGGATTGTGGGAAACTGGGAATAGTAATTAATTAAGGAAGGTTTGAATTATTTAATCAATAAAAGATCAAATCGCATGATATATACAGAAATGCAAGACAGTTGTCAACAAGTTGGTCTGAACATTAAAACTATATGTAGGGATGATTTATAAGTTCATTTTGATTAAAAAAATTGGTCCTATACACGGATGACATTTTATCTCAATTAAACCTTACATATTATTTTGATCTTATTTATAATTCTATTTTGACAAAAAAAATTTGATCCTATTTATAAGTTCAATTTCATGTAATAAATGAGACTGTAACAATTTTATTTATATTAATTATACTCATGAAGATAAAGAGAGAAGAAACAGTTGAAAAATATTCAATCATAAGAAATTGGATAATTTTACTCTATAATTATTGAGTTAACTACCTCTCTTTAAACTTTCAGAACACACTAGAACTTCACGCCACTGGGGGGAAAAAAAAAACGAGTTGTCTTGTTGGCCTCTCTAAGTAATTGGATAATTAATTGGAAATGGACAATTGATTGTAAGAACTTTTTGTCAATTGTGGAAGCTTACTTATCAAAGTTGTAGGATTCATTATAAATAAGTCATAGACGGTAAAAAAAAAAAAAAAAATTACAACTTACTTTAATTTTTGAGATTTATAAAACTTTTATAATATACTTTTGATTCGCAACTATATATATTTTTCGTTATTTACAACTTGCTTCGTCTTTCAAATAATAGTTTTTTTTTGTTCATTTACTTTTTACTATTTTTAAAATTTGGTTTGTCAGTCATTTCATAAGTTTGTAATTTTTTAATATCACTCATTTCTTTATTGGGCCTGATGTGTCATTTTCCAAAGAATAAAGCAACTTGATGTTTGTGGAAAAATGAAGCAAGCTTATTACAAAATCTACTAAAATTTGAAGTCTCAAAAGGTGGTGTATTTCTTTTTTTGACTAGCATATTTTTATATTGAATAAAGCGAACCACTACCGACAACAAAATCAAACCCCTCCATGAATACGCCATCCTTATTTATGTCTCTACTTATTTTTCCATATTCATAATTGAAAATCAGACTTTAAGAAGATATTGCCGTATCCGGTGCATATTCTCCTCCACGTGAGGCCACAGTTCACAAAAGGTTAAACTAGTCTATAAATTTATCTAATTATTCTTTATAATTTGGAACTTTTTTCACTCTATTCCTCTAAACAAAATAACTTGACCATCTTAAAATTATATACAAGCCAAATATATTTTTTCGTTGTTAATTCAAATAAATTTTCATATGTATCCAACAACAATATTGTTCTGTCTAGGGTTGACAGAGATATCTAGCCATGTTGGACTAGTGTGTTGATAATGGATCACTATGCACGAATAGGGTTTTCGCCATAAGAGGTGGTGTGTATGCATAGTGACGACTGAATATTGAATTGAGAAAGAGTCTCATACCTCTAGGGTTTATCTCCTATTTATAGAGTTTATATGTAGGGTTTGGACTCATAGGCACTGTGCGCCTTATAGCCCAAGTATTGTACCGTCATATCTAGGTCGAAATCCTTGATTATGATCTTCCTTAATTATAGCATTGATTATAGGTTGTTTAAAATCTTCCTTCATTATAGACGGATTCTACGGATTGCCCTTTATTGGGTCATACCATAAATGGGTTATATTCATGAAATTATAAACAAAATTTCAAAACTGATGATTAATGACACATATTATGACTTGTGGTAAAGTAGAGTAATTAAATGGGTTAAGGACCAAAAATACCAACGAACTATTGGGTCAGGACCACCCAGCACAGCAAACTATTTTTTGGACCAAAAATACCAACAAACATTTTAAAGAGGAGCGCTCAACACAACGGAGTTAACACCGTTAACAAAAAGTTAACCTCCGTTATCTAAGGTGCAGATTGGCCAACGAACTCTTATTCCAGGAGCGCCCAGCACAAAATTCTAAATTTGACTAAATTAAATAATTTTTTCTCAATTGTCATTATTCAAAACTACTTGTATAGATATCCATGGACAAAAATTATTCATTATTTAATTTTTTCAAAATTATAATTTGCTAAAATAAACAAAAGTTTTAATTAAAAATATAATTATATGATTTAAATAAAACTCAAGGTGTTTTATATTCTTTTCTTTCGATTTTGCCGTTAACTTAATATCATTATATTCAAGATAGATAATGTATCTAAGGAATAAGTTATACGGCAATTGACACAATTGAGCTTTAAGAACTACTAACCTAAATTTCTTGCTATAATTTAAATAGGGAAACAAATTATACTTATAAATTTAGATTAATAAGACTTATATTTAGAAATAAAATAAAAATAAAAATCATGATAGAGTAAAAATACATACATAAATTTACTCTAATTTATTTGATTAATAAGTGCACTTTTACATATTTTACTCTAATTCTCTCATATCATTTATCATACATTCTTTTTCTCATAAAAATTATTATTTTATTTTAGAAGAAATTTATGTGAGTTTTATTATAAAAATAAATCATATCATTTTTTGTTTAACATATATAATAAATTATAAAACACCTTGAGTTTTATTTAAATCATATAATTATATTTTTAATTAAAAATTTTGTTTATTTTAGCAAATTATAATTTTGAAAAATTAAATAATGAATAATTTTTGTCCATAGATATCTATACAAGTAGTTTTGAATAATGATAATTGAGAAAAATTATTTAATTTAGTAAAATTTATAATTTTGTGCTGGGCGCTCCTGGAATAAGAGTTCGTTGGCCAATCTGCACCTTAGATAACGGAGGTTAACTTTTTGTTAACGGTGTTAACTCCGTTGTGCTGAGCGCTCCTCTTTAAAATGTTTGTTGGTATTTTTGGTCCAAAAAATAGTTTGTTGTGCTGGGTGGTCCTGGCCCAATAGTTCGTTGGTATTTTTGGTCCTTAACCCTAATTAAATTACCCTCACACACCTTTCAAGATTTGAACATTCGAGGCTATGTCACTCTAACTGTGAGAGCACGTAAGCGTCACCTCACACTGCAATTAGTAGCACTATATAGCCTTTTTTTTTTTTTTTTGAAGTGTTTTATCCTGATTTGTTTTAGATATATGGAAGGTTGGAAACTTGGAATTGATATCTATAACTTTTTTCTTATTTTAGTTTAATATGTAATTATTTAATATTTGATGTTATTGTTTAATCCTAAGTTAACCAAAGTTATCAAGCTATATAGAGTATGCAGCGAAATATTATTGTATCGAGTTATTTTAAAATATAATTGTTACATCTGGCCCCAACTTTATTTTAGGCAATATCACAGAAAATGAAGAGATATATATGACCAGGCAGCAGTAAGGTATACCCTAATTAATTAATCATAATGAGTTAGGTACAATAACTCACCTGATTTTTTCTAAATTTAAAAAAAAAAAAATCTTTAATTATTCAAATCTCTTAAAATTTGAATCTTTAAATGTATTTTCTATAATTGAGAAAAGTAAGGAAAACCTATCTTTTAAAACTCAAAATCTCAATTATCAATATTAATACTCAAAAATATCTCAAAAAATTAAAATTAAATCATAATATTCATATATAAATTATGAAACAATATGATTTATTTTTTTAATTTTCTGAGGGAAGAAATCAAACGTTGTTTTATGACTCTTCCCTCTATAAATTAAAAGATTCTTAAATCCATGCTTGGGATTTGCTTTAAATTTTAATAGTGCGTTTGAATTTAGCTTTTAAGGATAAC
Source organism: Acacia pycnantha (assembly GCA_025563575.1). NCBI lineage: Eukaryota > Viridiplantae > Streptophyta > Magnoliopsida > Fabales > Fabaceae > Acacia > Acacia pycnantha. The sequence continues at coordinate 3,750,566 of JAMWYP010000011.1, read as the reverse complement.
TTTTGGAATTTACGAGGTAAAATGAATTTTTCAGAATAGTTTTTTACAGAATAAATTATTGAAAAAAGTGATTTTGATAAAATGATAGTGTTTGGATATTGTTATTAGCAGTGGCGGACCTTGACATAAATATTTGGGGGCCAAATATATACTCATTAACTAATTAAAAATATATTTGGGAGCGGCCAAATATATACTCATTAACTAATTAAAAAAATATTTGGAGGGGCCAAATGTATAATAAAAGTAAGATAACATACCTTTTTACATTATATTAAATATTGTAACAAAGAAGATCCGTCCCTGGTTATTAGAATAGCTTTTTCAAAGTCAAATTTATCAAAAAAGACATTAGCTTTTGGTATAATTATATTGCATATAAAGGATAAGATTGTATTTTAAATATTTTTAACATTAAATTTCATAATAAATACAAAAAATTATATAAATTTGTGTACAAAATTGAAATACTTAAGGGCGCTGACTGGTACTGAAAAAATACTTCATGATCTTTAAAATTTATTTTAGGATATAAAAAAAATATTTCAAGGTAATGACTGATGCTGAAAAAAATATTTCAGGGTACTGATGTGTATTAAAAAGATACTTAAACATACTGACTCATACTAAAAAAAATAATTCTCATGGTCTTAAGAATTTATTTTATGATCTTAAAAAAATATTTCAGGGTATTGATTAATCTTTTAAAAAAAAATTCAGGACACTAACGGTACTAAAAAGATACTTGATGATATTGAAAAAATACATCATGATCTTGAAAATTTATGATATTGAAAAATATTTCAGGGTGATGACTGATCTTGAAAAAATATTTCAAGGTATTGACAGGTACTAAAAAGATACTTAAGGATATTGAAAAAATATTTTATGATCTTGAAAATTTATTTTAGGATATTGAAAAAAATATTTGAGGGTAAACTGATCTTAAAAAAATATTTCAAGGTATTGAAGGATATTAAAAATATATTTAAAGATACTGACTAATATTAAAAAAAATACTTCTCATGGCAAAGGAGAGAGAACAATATGAAAAAAAATAGTGTTTTTTCCAAAACCATGGTTTTAATGCAAAATAACTTCTAGACATATTTTAGAGTGTTTGATAAACTTTTGCCAAAATTAGGATTTTGTTTCAAAAATCTAGGTTTTGAAATTTGCAAAACATAATATAGTCTTGCACGCTTTAACCTTTATATATTGATAAATTATTGACCAAAAGAGAGTATAGGCTGAAAATGAACGTGCCACAATGATCTCAAAAGAAGCGTCCATACATTGTTCAATGTTTTTATGCACAAGTTGATGCAAAAGGGATGGAATATAGTAAAGCCTAATCCCTATTCAAAACCATGTCTTTCGTTGAATTGACCTAAACCCCCCACACTAAGGTAAGATTACACTTATTTTATATGAATTTTTCACAAGCAAAAAAGAAGAAGTAGACATCTCTTTCTTCTTTCAGAATATACTATCTTAATTAATCACTACTACAGATCGTGAATATTTTACGCTCTTCATGAAATCGTTAAATATAAATAGGCAAAATTATGAGAAAGAAAAAACAACCGTTAAGTATATAAAATAATATTTGACGGTTTTATATAACCACCGTGATGTATAAGTTTTTTTTTTTTTTTTGGAAAAAAAAATACATCGTTTACTTGACGGTTGTATCTAAAAAACCGTTATATATATATTCTATCAGTATGACGGTTGTTTATTAAAACAATTTGAAACTTATATATTTGACATTTTTTAAAAATAAACCATTAAATATAGGGCTTGAAAATCCTTTTCTAAACCCTATTCTTATGATTTCAGAATTCCCACAATTTCTTTGCATGCTCATCAAAGAGCTTTGACTACTCTTTTTTGGCATTCTCACTGTTATTTCCCTCTTCATTGTTGCCTGAATTGTGATTCTCCTCCTTCTCGTGTCCTTGGTTGTCTTTGAAGTTGTTTGTGACTTGTTCTGGGTTCTGTTTTCTTTGAAGCTTTGCAAGTTTTACATTTTTTAACAAAATGGTGAGACATTTCTGCTCTTAACTGTAGTTAATAATACGAATTTGATGCTCTATGATTTTGTTGCTATTTCCTAAGATATGAATCAGACAACAAATGATTGTTCATCTCATTGCTCTATGATTTTGTTGCTATTTCCTAAGATATGAATCAGACAACAAATAGGAAATGATTGTTCATCTCATTTTTCAGTTGTGATATTGAGTTCGTATGATTTGAGTGAAGTTGCTATCTCATGTGATCTTCTGTTGTTGCTATCCCCTGTTTTGGACAGTGAAGATTTCCAAAGGAAGGGTTAAAGTTTTGATCAAATATAATTAAGCTTTCCAAAGTGCTTATTAGAAAGAAGAGATATGTTTTGATGAATTTAAGCTTTATGAGTTTGAATTTTAAGGCTGAAAATTGATAAGGAACTCATTGCTTTATACTTTCACATTTTAGATAAATGTCTTGATTATTAAAGCATGCTTCATGACCCTAATATAATGGTTAAGACAATGTTCTTCAACACTCACATTTTAGTGAATACTCTTAAAGCTGAATCTAATACTGCCTGTTTTCAAATAATTAATTAAATAATGTGACGTGAAAAAGTTTATTAAAATTGGTTAAAAATAATAATAAATATAAAAAATATAACTTATTTTTCAAAAACACTCTTTTTATTGAGAGGGTAAGTAGTATTGAGAATAAGTAGGGAAAAATGAGAGAGAATGAGTGAAAAAAGAAGAGATGAAAGAGACCTACAAACAATTTAAAGTACAAAATGAAAAAAAAAAATGCATTATGGGGAGAGGTGGGCAAAAACCTGATGGTTCGATCCAATCTAGTCCAACTCGAACTGGTGTGTTATTAGTGCCCTACAGTATCGACACTCCCTCTCCTGTCCAATTTATAAAAATCCAATAATTAAATTATATAGTTTAAAAAATTTATTAGAATTAGCTAAAAATAATAAGTATGCCTTAAATAAACTTTTTTTAAAAAGTATATATCCTTATTTATTAGGGGTAAGTAAGAGAGAAATTGAGTAATAATGATAGAAAGTAGGAAAAAACTATAATATAATCAAAATATGAGGTGCAAAAGCGAAAAACATTCATAAAATTAAATTAAATGTTGAAGCAACTCTTATATAAAAAATACCTAAACAATTCAAATTGTGGTTGAGCAATATCTGTGCACCATCAATATTAAATCACTACTCCTCACTTGCGATCAAGCGTGTTAATCGATATGCCTCAATGATGACGACATGCATCGTCAAGCATTGGAAGAATATTCTCTTTATTCTCTCTCAAAGATCTAAGAATGTCGGCATTTTTATGTATAAATAAAAATAAATGTGTCTTTTTTTTCTTTTTGTAAAAAAAATAAACGTGTCTTCATTTAAACCAAAATTCTCATAAAATATATGGTAGAGAAATTTATTAGAACTTGGAACTAATTCAGGGAAAAACATGTGTGTGTGTAATATTATTCACAACATGTAAACAATTTAATTTATTTATATGTGTGTGTGTATTATGAAGAAAGCATGGGAACTTTTTTTCTTTAAAAAAATTTATATCAGTGACAACTAAAGTAATTAGAAATACGAAGGTGACTAGATGCGGATGAAGCACACGACTTATTCATTCAAAAAAAAAAAAGAAAAAGATTTATTCATTCATGATTTGGTAGGAAATTAAAGCACGCGTCTTGACTAAATAACTCGGTCGGAAATTAAAGCCCAAGTCTTGACTAAATAACATAATTCGCTAGGTTGGTTTTAATTTCGATAAATTTGACTAGCTATTCTATGTTGTTGCGTGTTATTTTATTTTCATTAAGGAAGAATACAAAAAATAACGACGTTATTTCAAGTGCTATTTTATAGTTGTAGCAGTAGATGATAAAGAATGTCAGCAGAATCTTTAAGTTATTAAAAAAATGATTCATGAAAGAGAGATTAATGTACAAAGTTCCAAGTTAATGAATACAATAGGAACAAAAACATCGCATGAACCCTTAATATATAAAAACAAGTATATACAAAGCATCCATAATGACGATCAGCCGAGTGAGTCAAAAACTTAGATATTGTAATCTCTGTCAACATCTTAATTATTCTTATCTTTCTCAGACAATTCAACGAACTGATAAATAATGTGTGTGTATGAAAGATACTGGGAATATCAGGGTAAAACTATTTTTGGATGTGTTATATTGAAATGACGTGAAAGAAAAAGAGTGCGGTTTCTGTTCATGTTCACGCAATTCAAATAAAACTGTTCTTATTATGAATTGTGCTTTTGCAGAGTTTTCCATTTGTCCCGCTGGCACGTACTGTCACCGACAACAGCTACTTTCAACTCATCCGTCCATCCTTTTTTCATTTGTCTTCTCCCTCTTTGGAAACACTATAACATGGATATTCGATGAATTTACCTAATGTTAATCTCATCGATAAAGAATAAAATAAATATAGAAAAATGAAACTAATTTCAAAATAAATAATAATGGTTTGAATTAATTAATTCTAGACTTTTATTCTCATCACATCATCCTATCCTATTTTGACTACTTAGGACCCGTTTGTTACAAAGAAAGCTTGGTGAGGGAAAGGGAAGATCTCAATCTTCCCATGGATTTTGGGTGTTTGTTAGAAAGAAAGTTCAATCAGCAATTCACTGGAAGTACTCATCTTCCCTTATTTGAGGAAAGATGCTTTCTATCCGAAAATGGAAGGAAAGCTGTCATCTTTCCAGGAAAATGATTTTTTGACAGATTTACCCCTGAAATTCAAATTTGGCGGGAAGTTCGAGTTTGGCGGGAAAGTTCAAATTTGGCGAATTTTTTTTTTCTTCAAAAGTTCGAACTTAACAATAATATATTTTTTAGCAAACTTTTTTTTTTAATTTTGAATTAATTTCTTTTGAGGGTAAAATAGACATTTCCTAATTCTTTACCAACTACCACCTCTTCATTTTCTTCCTACCAAACAACTTAAGTCATCTTCCCTCATCTTTCAATCTTTTCATACTTTAATTAGGGGTTTTGTCATAGTTATTGAGATTAAGAGAAATACATTAAATTAGGACTAAAAAGGAAAAATTATCAAAAAATTACAGTTTAGCCCCAAAACACTTTAAAGATTCCTTTTAGTCCCTCTATAAACTTTTATATGTTTTCTTTTAGTCCCTGGTCGACTTAGGTTTGATTTTCAGACCTCATAAGCTCAACTTTCAAGAGAACCACAGCACTGTGGAGAACATCCATAGATCTTCACTCCATCTCTCTCCCCTTCACTCTCTCTCCGACTTCCTCCACCTTCTTTCCTTTCAGTTGCCGGCGACGTCCCTTCATCTATCATCCTAGATCAGGAGCTACCGCGGCGAACCTTTGGAACTTGGTGGATGCGATTTTCAAACAAAGAGGAAGAGGAGAGACCACACCATCAAATCCTTACCACCGTTCAGCATCGTCACCTACCATTGTTCCTTCCTCCATAATTTTGTGTATGCACATAGGACAATGGCACAAGTGTGGCTCCACCACTATGGTACAATGATTGCGTATATTAACCACTTTGGGATATTTGAATTAAAGATAATTAGGTTAAGCATCATATTCCCTCTGGTCTCCTATTGTAGGTCGCCCTTTAGAAGGGTTATTTGATTCATAATATAAATCACTTGGAAATTCATTAATGCCGATTCTTCCAGTCTTATATATAAAATAGGGAGAGAGAAAATATTTTGGTCATATTCATAAGGCATAGATAAATTTTTTTAATATGAATATAGAATTTTATCCTTCATTTATTATTGTATTGATTTTGTTTTTATGGGTATATAATGCAAGTTAAATAGGGTAAAGTTGAAAATTTATTGAATTTTAAGTTGTGGCTATTTAAATAAAGTGTTTTTTTTTTCTGATCTGTATGAAACATCTTGGAAATGACTTGCAACTATGACTAGAAGAGTATTTGTAACAACCCTCCGTAAATACCGTAGAATTAATTATTTTATACCCAAAAACATTTAGGCCTAGTCAAAATAAATTATCCCGCAATAAACATCATATATATCAAAGGGCTCCGCCCAAGGTACAAATTCTAGTATGCAACAGAATAATCAAAATATGCAGTGTACAAAAAGGCCATAAAGTTCGGCAATATACATCAAACTAAATTCATGTAACAAAATGAGACATACAAAATTTGATTACTCGGATCAAGTCTCAAATGCCTTCCATCCCTTAGTATCACCGCCTAAATTCTCGCCTTAAAAAAATAAATAATGACGGGATGAGTTATAAGGACTTAGTAACCACATATCCAATTTAACAAGTATACTGGGAATGGTTACAAGATAATTAAGCAGGCCATATATACCTTCATATAACCATGAGTCTAAGTAGTTTTCCATTTAATTGTTCAAAAAATTATTCAATATACTTGTAACTCTCTCAACCATCCTTATAACCTCCTTATTAACGTTGACAGAACCCATGAACTATAACATAACAGGTTTAGTCTCTTTGCACCAAACTTTCCAATGATGAGGTATAGCCCAGCCAAAGGCTACAGAACTCATATTAGACTATGGGTTCCCTTTCTTTCAAATAGAGGATAGCTATGACATTCTTAAGGCCCTTGGTATCATCCTTTTCATTTAGCCGGGATAAGGGTCAATCCTTAGGACAGTGGCGGCTATACCATGTGGTATAAAATCAATCTCCTACCATCACAATCCAATACACCTCAATATCTTCAACGTCATAATATAAACAATTTAAGCCCACTTAACTAAGAAGTTTACTATCAAACATACATTTTATATATATATATATATATTCATTTGTAAAATACTATAACATATTCATATCATTTGCAAATATGAATATACACTTGTAATCACTTCAACAAGTATACAAGATAAATTGGAAAGTGGTTACATCAAGTTTTTGACACAAAAATTAAGCTTGAGAGAAATTACTCCCCTTTAAAAATAAGTATATAATTATATGTTAATAGAATTTAACCAAAAATATGATCAACTAATACAATAATAATTAATTAATTTAATTATGACTGGCTTACTTTATTCCTTAGAAAAATGAAAATTTATCCCTTCCTAAAATCATCATTACAATCTCATCTCCTTCCTTCATAAATTATTTCTCACTAATTATGATCAAAATATCACAATATCCTCAATTTATCCTCCAATAAATTAAAAATGAATTATAAATTCGAATATAAGAGATCTATTATCACAAACCTCAATTTTTCAACCTAATACTAACTTTTATGAGTATAACCCAATTTATTAAGCAAATATTCAAATCTCCACATAATAAAAATCATATCAAACTTTAATTTAAATTCTAAATCTCAACTCATAATTTTAATAGTTTAAGACTTAGTAAAACTAAACGGATTAAACAGGCAACAATACCTCCAATAATCCAAATAAATTCCTTAAACCTCATTTAATTAGTAGAAATATCATATAAAACATAAATCCTAAATTCTTTTAGATAGAAAAATTAAATTTAAATTCTTACAACTACCCACTAATAAATCTAAACCGATTAAAATTATCTATTAATCATGCTTTATAAATATACAATCATATATTATCAAAATTCAAAATTTTGTCAAAGTTTTAATTCCAAAACTTTCACTAATCAATACTATATTACCTTTATGAAAAAGATAAAAATATGTAGAATAAATTTATTAAAAAAATTAATTTAACTATCTAAATAATTTTATAAAGTAAATAACTTACCTTAAAATTTAAAAAAAAAAAAAAATTAACCTCTCGCCCTCCAGCTCTGTCTCGCTGTCAACCTCCTCAATTACACACACACGCTGCACGGATATATATAGATGGGAGGAGAGGTGGTTTGAGGGGATTAATTATTATTCCCTCCTCCCCAAGTAATTATTTCCCTCTTCCCTAAGGAAATCTCCTTTCTCTCCAAGGCATAAGTGCTGCCACCGTTTTATTTTATTATTATTTTTTATATTTATTTATTTATTAAGATATTACAGTATTTGTCAATTTTGTCTCAATAATTAATATTTTACCTAAATGCAGCTTTTCATATTTTTTTCATCTGCCTCAAAATCTCATTAGTAGGAGTAAAGTTAGAAAAAAGTATCAATTTATGAGTTAATTATTATTCTTGAAGTAGTTTGAAAGTTGCATACATAATAGAGAACCATAAGATAGCGATTACTGGGTCCCTGCGCCCTCTTTTACATCCTATTATTTTTTCAGACTCTCCCAACAATCCCAATTATTGGTGATTTAATTAAAATGGGTTAACTCCCCCCTCCCCCTATCTCCCTCTTAATCAAATCCATTTTCCAATCCTTTATTTTCATAATTAATCAAAATCTCATGGAGATATTTATAATCTTTTTGGCCAAACGATGAAACATTTGTCAATTAATAATTCTCTGATCATATTTTATTTTACTACTGTTCTTATAACTTGCTTTTTCTTTATAGTATTCAACTTTATAGTGGTTATCTCAACCCATCCTTATTAAATTTTCATTCAAAGCCTCAAGTATTTAACTTGGTTAAATTTCGGCAGATAAATGAATGCGCTATTTTTAATAATTGCGCTAAAATTAATTTGAATATTGTTATGGACCTAAGTCTAGGCCCATTAGCTAACCGGCCCAGCAGGGGGCAATCCGCACAAGGATCTCAACCGACCTACAAGGATCTAAACAGAGGGATCTATTCCTGCGGGTGGTTACCTAGGTCTTCGGATACTCGTCGCACGGGATCAGGACTCATAACCCTAAGGTACACTATAAATAGGAGTTGCTCAACAAGGTACACAGGTTCTAATCTCTGAACTACTTTATCGTAAGTCAGCCACCGCCTCCACATAGTTGTGGTGTAAGGTGAGGAAGGTCTGGGACAACCCGACCACCCTCAAATTATTTGTGCCAATGGCTTGGATATCTCGTACGTCGGCTTCCAACAGCGGAACTGCTTCGCTATACCGGCGGGGAGGAAGGAGCAACACGCTCAATTCTTCAGTAATTCCCCTGCTCCATGAGTGGGAGCGTGGAATCATGAAGGGTGGGGGCGGTAGAGCACGAACTTGTTCGGCAGAAGAGGGGCCAGCAATCACCGAGCTGGATGACTGCATTGTCACAGGGGGAGATGGTTGGCTTGCTGGGACTGGATCAGTTTGAACTGGCAGTACGGGGCCGGTCTTGCTTTTCTTCTAACCAGCCACCTTTGAAGTTTGGCCGACTTTCGACTTGCCGGCGTCGGTAGCCGACCACTTTTTGCTTTTGACAGGCTCCTCATCTCCCAGCCCAGCCAAATATCGCGGTCCTTTCATCTTGAGATCTGCGCAAAACACAAACATCGAAACTTCAGCGGAAAGAACTAAAGTGTTTACGGACTTAAAGATAATAAAGTTCAACGTGTTTGCAAAAGGAGACCCATACTCGCCCCCAATCTGATCTCATCCCGGTGTTGATTCTCAGCCCGGTATTGGGCTACTAAGGAAGCCGCCCCGACAGTGCCGTGCATCTTCACATGAGATATAATGCTGTCAATGGCACTTTTCTCTTCACCTAACAAATTGGCCTGTTCAACCCGATAGGCGCTAAGAGACACCTCATGGTGATCCTTTGATCAGTATAAAGGGAATCGCCATTCGACATCCTTAGATCAGGGCCGAGAAGAAACCAGGGCTCTACGCCAGATTTGGCGACTACTTTAAAGAAAATGGTCTTGAAGTGTTTAAAGGAGTCAGAAACCGGGGTGAATAGACGCCTATTCACAATACCCCGAATGGAGGTCCAACCCTTAAGCTCGGCTCCTTCCTTCCCAGAGCGAGATGTGTGGGGAGTAAAAAAAAAAAAAATATAGACGTTGTGCAAGGAAGCCCCAAGTTCTGACATAAACATTCAAACGCAATCACGTATCCCTACCCATTAGGATGCAATTGAGAGGGAGCTAGGCCAAGGAACTGTAAAATGTCCGTCTGAAAGTCGGTGAATGGGAAGCGAACACCGAGTCGAGTCATGTAGTCACGGTAAAAGAAGAAATAAGAGTTACGGCTCCCCTCTCTAACAGAACAAACCGGCTCCTCGTCTTCCGGGGGGCTAAGGATATAGGTTTCACTATCTTCTATGGGAAGGTTGGCGATATCAGCTGTGCTCATCAAGGAGCGATACGACAACACCTCATGGGTAATCCATGGGTACTTCTCCACCAAGGCACATGAAGGGCTTGCTGGACTCGAATTACCAGACGCAGACTCCGCAGTATGGGAAGAAGAAGGTAAGGTCATTATACCTAACACAAAAACAACTTGCTCACCATACCTGATGTCAAAGAGCTAAGGCGTGTTCGAGGGGGCATAGACAAAGTAAGACTAGGCTCCAGGTTGACAGGATTAGGATTTGGGGGAGCCAATTGGGAAGCCGGGACAAGGTTATGACGGCAGGAAGCCATAATCGACTCGGCCATTGTGGAACTACCACTGGAGATAAGCCGGGAACTCTCGTAAATGCAGTCGTAACTGGGGCCGACATAATTGGCAACCTCGGCTCTAGGATCCGACCTCCACAGATCGTCATACTGGTTGATAGGAGGTGCCGCGATAGGAGAAATTTCATCGCGGTTGAAGGACCCCGGACCCATGGGTACCATTGCCGGGACGGCCTGACTTCCTCCCTGAATTCTTACTCCTTGATTCCTGGAAGTTCCGGGTCCTTTTTTCTGGCTGCCATCACGATACCCACCAAGCAGGGCCGCTTGCTTCTCTTCTTTAGTAAGTTCGTCACCCCAAAGCCAATAGCGGGTTTTCAGTCTAACCGTTCGCCGTAACTCCTCGATCTCTTCTGGAGTCATCTCTTTCAGATTCATGACTAAAGAAAGCAATGCCCCCAGAACACACGATAATCAGGCCCAGGAGCGGGTGAAGGCACGGTAAGGAATGAAGAAGTTTCAAAAATGTGTTTTGGGAATAAGGAAAGAATTACCCAGAGAATCACCAGAAGAAACAACTACCCAGAAAATCACCAGAAGGAAGAACTACCCAGAAAATTGAAAGGAACTCACAAAGGGTAGGAATTACAACCAGAAACGCAACATAAACACTACAGGCAAGAACAAAAGTGTGGAAGCAAGAGAAAAAGGGTCAGTACCTGGTTAGAAGTGGGAGAATATGCACGGAAGATGGAAGTTCCTCATAGAGCAAGAAAATGATGGTCGAGAGTATAAACTATGAAAACGAAGGTGTGAAGTGAGGAAATGAAAGGCTGACGTAAGTTTAAACGTTTGGAAACCAAACAGCCAGGGGCAAGAATGACCTTGCACCCAAAAAGTGAGGGTGACGTAGGAAGGAGACACACGCACTTAATGCGCATACTGAGCGGTTACTTACTGCGCACAAAGGCCATTGTGGCTAGGGCGCGTCTTTTTGGCTTCATGACAGTCGAGGGGCGCCAGTTGTCAAACAATCATGATAACCACAAGAGAAGAAACGACACAACCCCAGAGAGAACCCGAGTAAACATAATAGCAGGTGTTACGCTACCTCTTCTGAAGTTAGTCTAACCTGGCTATTTGTAATGTCGCTTTCTCATGAAGCTAAAACCAGCTTGGTTTATCCCGGGTCGACTTCTGTATACTAACCCGGATATTAAAAACCTGGATCCAACGCACAATGGATACCACCGCTAATCATCGTTCATCCCGACTATCCAAAAACATGGACAACCGGGCTGGTGGGCCAACATCAGCTTGAGCCATAAGACAGCTAAAATTTCAATCACACTCCGAACACGGTGGGAGGCAATCTCACACATTCTTTCAAACGGCTAAAACAGTATGTTCACCCCAGCTGCCCAAAAACTCGAGCACCCGGGCTGTGGGGTAACTGTTATGGACTTAAGTCTAGGCCCATTAGCTAACTGGCCCAGCAGGGGATAATCGGCACAAGGATCTCAACAGACCTACAAGGATCTAAACAGAAGGATCTATTCCTGCGGGTGGTTACCTAGGTCTTCGGATACGCGTCGCACGGGATCAGGACTCATAACCCTAATGTACACTCTATAAATAGGAGTTGCTCAACAAGGTACACAGGTTCTAATATCTGAACTACTTTACATACAGTTACACTGTGCACACACCGCACCCCCTTAGGCGAAACGTCTGGTTGCGTACAGTGATTCTCTCTTCTCCTGGACGCTTGCCTCATAGGCATTCAGGGGGAGTCTATTGATCCTATATCAAAGCTTTAGCCTACCAGGCTGGATATCTGTGTTCTACACCAGAACAAATATCAATCCTGCAACTTTCATCAAATCCATGCATGTCTCAATGTGTTTGATATAGAGTTTGAGAAATATAGAGAGAGAGGTCATTCTTTAAGAACTGGTTTAACACAATTCGTTAAACTATTCAGGCTGAATAATGAGAGTGTAATTTATTAATTTCGACGTCATATTGAGCCAGGGCAGTGCGTCATTAGGTCAGTGGCGGAGCCACATAGGGGCACATGACCGCACGTGCAGACGTAAACATTGGAGGATTTTTTTAAAAAAAAAAATTAAATGGAAAAAAGGCAACGGACCATCTCATCTCTCTCCCGTCTGCACTGTGCTTCGTCCAGCTCTCTTCCTTCCTCCAAGGCTCCAACTTCGGTTCTTCATCCACGTCCTCTATTCCTTCCTCCAACTCCGGCGATTTCGAACTAGATCGAGCGACGACCGATTGCGGTTTGTCTCCCCTTTTCTACTTCGATTTTACCGATTTTCCTAGATCTATGTCTCTCCTTTTCTGTTTCTCTATGGATCTTCAAATTGGTTTTCAGTTATTTCAATCCATGTCTGTTTTACGTCTGAGATGTTTTGGTTTCCTGATTAGCGTTGATATATATTTTTCCCTTTTCCCTGTGCTTGGTTGACGTTAAAATTCCGGTTGTGTGTGGAAGAAAAGAGTGTGATTTTAGTCCACTGGGTTTATGAGTTATGGAACAAGGGTGAGATTATTGAAGCAAAGGATCCAAATTTAGGAACAAAGTATATAGCAGAGGAGGTGAAATTAGTATTGAAATTAGGGCTTTTGTGTTCTAATTTCCAACTATGGCGGAACTGACACTTGAGGAGCAGGAATTGAGGAGATTGAGGAGAGTAGGAATGGAGGTTAGAGATAGGATTAGAGTGCCTAAAGCAAAGGTTAGAGATTTTGTGCATTGGAGCTTTGTTGGAGATAATTCCATTTCTGTTAATTTTTATCTCTAAAGTGGAAACCTTGTCATTTTCAATTTCCATTGTGCCTTTTCTAGTTTTTAAATGTTCTCGTCTGGATGTTGTTTGTGCTTTCAATGATATGAATATGTGGAAAATGAATGTACTGTTGTCTTTTGAGCAATATGTGGGCACTAATCTCAGTTCTGGCATGTCTCACTTATCTTCCATGTATTTTTTTATTTGATGGTCTTTGATATGGTTATTGCAATGTAAATATAATTAAAAGCATGACAATAAACTATGAAGCACAAACGAATGACCCTGATTGAGGCAAACAACTCTTCTATGTGAGATACAACGTCAGTTTTTGAGTTGTTGATTGATTTCTGATTATATTGTGTTGCTGATAATTAATATGCTACTGTTTTATCTTAAAGAATGCAGACATCAAATAGTTTTAAGATGTGATTTCTTCAGTACATCATGGGCTCCAACAGCAGATATAATTTCTTTCTTTCATGGTGCCTTGCCTGGCTTGTTTGCTTGAACTCTTCAAAGCATAAAACACTTAATTCACTTCATCTCATTCTAAATTGTTGACTGCTTGAAATATCTTTGTGCTGGCAGCAATTTTATATATAGCTGATACTTCATTGGATTTTTCACCGATATTTGAATCCTTTGTCATTGACATTCTAGGTTACTGTGTTTGCTAACGATGTTGATACATCTGCTAGTGAAACTAAAGGAACTCATTCAGCTGAGCAGGTATAAGTCTACTAATTTTTTTATTATCTTCCTTTATCTTTTCTGTACCTTACAATTCTATTATATATTCACTTGACAATTGAGTGTGGATACCTTTTTATTTATGTATAATGCACTAGTTGGAGTAGTTTATTCTGTGAATCCGGTTTCACTGTTGTTTAATGAGGAGGTACTGATAGTTATATTAGATGACATTGAAAGAGCAGTTGGTGACGGTTTGAATGCTTTTAAGGTAATTTCCAAGGTTGTACACTTCCATAATAGTCCTGCTGTGATTTTGGGAATGAATTATCTTTAATGAAAATAAGACTCGCTTGGGGTCTATTTGTTTCCAGGATTAACCGTTTGAATTTTAATGATTTGTGTGCCTGCTATGAATAGTTGACAACTATTGATCAATATTGCAGCAGTACGTCCATGAACTGAAATGCGAATATGAATTTTTGTGTCCTCTGGAATTTTTGCATTCTTTGGTATTTCATCACTGTTGATCATTGACGACTAAAGTGCATCATTGCCACATTTGTTTGTATAATTTTATCTTCTTGCTAAATGGACGTAAATGACTAAGCTCTTAATGAGATTTTATGGTTCAAGAAAATGGTTTATGAAAGGAGAAGAAATACTTTAGTTCCTATTTACAAGAATAAAGGCAATATTCAAAATTGTGCCAGCTACAAATATATGCAGTGTATTTGAAGGCAACAAGATTTTTCCATTTGATTATACCATTTTATTTATACATATTTGTGCTTATGCCTATGTTGTCATCCTGTTGAATGTTGAATGTGTCCTTAGTGAGGTATACATATATGTGCTTATGCCTATGTTGTCATCCTATTGTCAGTCTGGTGAGTTATAGCATTTGTTATGTTCATTTGCTCCTTTGTTGATATTTGACTTTTTAATATCCTATCACATGACAAACCATAATAATTTTTTCATCTGGGTATCTGTGTATGCCATGGGATTAAAATATATTGTTCTGTTTAAATTGATTTCTTTGGAAATATTTTTTAATTGAACTTCATTTCTGATCCTAAACTTTACGAAGGAGTAAGTTATCTTTTATTCTCCTTAAAAAAAATATATATATATTCAGGGGCGCTGCCCCCAAACCCCTGAATCCCACCACTAATTGTGCACCCACAAATTGTAAACCCTGGCTCCGCCACTGCATTAGGTTAACAAATTAAGTCTTTGTCCTCAGCGATGAGATGGATGACTCAAACAAGATAATAATGCGAAGCCACTATCAAATTCAAAGTTGGAAGAAGAGAAACAGTGGTCTTTGGTAGAACTAATTAAATAGATCAATTAAAGCATTAAGACCCAACTAGGTGAGCCGGTGAGATATAATTACGGGAGCACGATGCATTTAATTAACAAAGACCCGGCCGGTCACAATTAAATATTTTGTACAGGGTTCGTTTGTACTGAGTACTACTTTCTTCCGATCGACCATCTCTATAAAATGAAGGCTCGAAGCAGAAGCCATTAGAGATCTGCAAATTAAATTGGTGCGTGTGATGGGATCACTGTGGTGATCGAGTGGTGGTGATGCCCGTAGGATTATTGCCGGTGAAGACATGACGTTTTAACACCCAATATGATAAAGTAATTTTGGTACAATATAATATTATCCTTGAAGAAACTTTTTTTTCATTAGAAGTGTGAGGATGAGAGGTGAGTGAATGTACGTGTTACTCATCGTATTGGTGCCACGCACCTTCACGAAAATTGATTTGATGTCTCCCAAATCCCACCAAAGGGCAAAGCACACCCTGTTTGACCCCCCGGGGAATTACCCCTCCTCTTTCAATTTTAATATTATTATTTCAAATCAAGAATATAAATAGAGGTATGACTTATTATCTACCATTGGTCCTAAATATAAGACATAGTTTTTACATTATAAATTATGTTCTATATTTAGGACAAAGGAGTGTATTATTTTTCCTTTTACATACATTTACTCATAGCACAGGTTCTAAAACCCGGACTAGAAACAGGTAAAACAATTAGTAAACCGGTCCAATTTAGGTATCAACCCGGTTCAACATTTTTTAAAAAATTGATTTTTTTTTTAAAAAAAATTCTTTAAAATTTTGTATTAATTATCCTGAAATTCTTAATTTTTCACCGGTTTGATTCCGAATTAACTCTATTTTAACTTCAATTTAAGCCACAAACCCTTAATCCAATACCACAACCAATCCGACTTGTAGCTAAGCTTGGGCTTAGAACCTTGCTCACAGCAAATTAAATGTCAATAACTTAATTTCTTATTATTCACCATTATTTGGCACTGTACATAACCCATCTTGTACGTCTATAAATAAAAAACACCAACAACCATCAGAAACCACAGTCTTAGGACATATCAGACACAGTAGAGAGAAAGAAGAGAAGGAATGGGTTTTGTGGGTGTGAGGATGGGAGCTGTTTGGGGTGCCATATTTTTGGTTCTGGGAACAATATCTGTGTCTCGTGCACAGCTGAGTCCAACATTCTACAACCAAACATGCCCTAACGTCACCGCCATCGTATCTTCGGTTATCCAGAGTGCTTTACAAACCGATATTCGTATCGGAGCCAGCCTCATCAGGCTTCACTTCCATGATTGCTTTGTTCAAGTATGTTTCATATCACTCCTTATATCTCATCCCACTTTCAAGTTTCTGGTTTATACTCTCTGATTTCGCATAATTTCTGGCTTTTCATTTATTTAAAAGTGAATTTGCTTGAGACTTTTCCGTACTATTTAGTGAATGAAATTCTTGATTTTGAAGTGAGAGAGGGAGATGCTTGCTCAGCTCTCTCCGGTATGTCTTTCTCTAAAACAAAAGAGGCCTATATTTTATGGGAATTTATAAATTGATCGTACACACCCCTAAGTTAGTGATCGAAAAATGAACATTTGAAAACACAATTCTTTTTACATACTTATTTCATACACAGTTTAAACCACTAATCCAAGCAGTAACTTATTTTGTTTAACCCAGCACATGATTTTTTAAGTGATTTTGTGCGGGATGAAATGAATATATAAAAAGATTTATCTCATAAAACATAAAAGAGTTTTTTTTTTTTCTCTTTTTAATTAAACCGAACACCCTCTATATGAACGATCTTATGATTCTGGGGCAGAGTTGGGAGGTGAAGAGGATAGGAACAAACAAATTAAAGCCCCACACAAATACACTAGAATTAGTAAAAACTAACATCAATATCGTTTTTAAGCTACATCTTATAATTATAAGCCGTTAAACGCTAATAATTGATTACTAAAAATATACCAGTCTTTTCACATGGAAGCTAACTTTCAAGTTTCTCCGTTTGATATAACATCAATTAGCTAGTTTTGATATGTGTCTTGGCTGACTGGCTGGCTACTGTAATTGAGAAAATGATGTACTATTTTATACTTTATGAAACTCTCTTTAAATTTAGAACAGAAATTAACTTGTACCTGTGGGAAAGCACACAATATCATTGATTTTAATTGTACTGGAAACATTCGTAACCTTGGAGTTTGGACCTTTTCGGAAAAAGGGAAAGTGATATTGGCGTGTGGAGGAAGTTTAGGCAGCCATGAAGTTGGACTTTCCCTTTTTGCTTTGAATTTTTTTTGAATAATGTGAATCCAAACCACGTGATTCTAAGTTAAACAAGGATATAATTGTTTTTGATGGGATGAATGAATATTTTACTTCAAAAGAGAATTTAATCAATCAATGTTACCCTTAAGTCATAATTCTGGTGCTTCACTTTAATGACTTTATAGACAATAGAGTATGGGATCAATAAAGTATTAAAGTTAAAGGGTGAGACGACCGCTAGGTACGGTAAAGTCATGCAAGCTTGCTTTTCTAATATATGTCGGTGAGACTCGAGAGGTAGTTTTAGTTAATTTGTTTATGATGAACTGACAGGGATGTGATGCTTCACTTTTGCTCAACAATAGTGCCACCATTGTAAGCGAACAAACAGCTCCTGGCAATAATAACTCAATCAGAGGATTGGATGTTGTCAATAACATCAAAACTGCTCTCGAGTCCTCTTGCCCTAACACCGTTTCTTGCGCTGACATTCTTGCCATTGCTGCTCAAGTTTCTGTTGTCTTGGTATGTATATCTCTTAAGATTTTGGAAATTAGTTATTTATAAAAAATATATATATGTGTACTTTTCTAAAATACTTTTTTTAATTATTGGTATTGAATATTACTCCATTGTATTTTTCAAAATATATATATTTTTAATTAGAGGGAGAGTTTAGAAAAAAAAATATAAATTTGAAAAATAAAATAAAGTCTTATATTTATTTATGATCAAATCAAACAAACCACTTTACTAGCTCTTGCATTAATACTGCCTTCCGTCCCTAATATATATGAGTTACTTGACGGGTTTGATTTGATTATAAATATATAATATTTTAGTTCATTTTGTCCACCATTTTTATCATGGTTTTCTTTAAATATCCATATTGACTGCATATATACATACACCAACATGGAGTTTGCTTGCATCGGGATCAAGTGGTAGTTTCAATACAAATGATTAAAGAGAAAATTTTAAGAAAATCAACACAGAATTTTTAACAAATGATTAATTTAAGTAGATATTATATTACGGATTTTATATTACTGAAGATATGTAAGAGTAATTAGAAGGTAACTTTGAACAGGCAAGTGGGCAGGGATGGACAGTTCAGTTGGGAAGAAGGGATAGCCTCACAGCAAATCTAAGCCTTGCTACTTCTAACCTTCCTTCACCCTTCTTCAACCTCACTCAACTCAAGCAAAACTTCACTTTTCAAGGCCTTGACACTACTGATCTTGTTGCCCTCTCTGGTATACTGTACTATTATCACTTCATTAATTGCTCATATCTCTCTCTCTTCTCTCTCAATGCATACACACACATATATACATACTAGCTACCTTAAGTCTTAATATAAAGCCCAATTGGCCATTTTTTTAGATTAAGACAACTAAATATGTTATTTAATTATCGCATATATTGTATATTACTATTAGTTTATAAGACATGAAAATTAGTTTGGTATAAAATTGATAAATATAAATATTTGAAAGTAATTTATTCATCTTCCTTAGAGCTCCTTTAGATGGGCTTTTAAAAAAATGATTTTTTTCAAAAAATTATTTTAATTAGAAGTTAAAGCTATTTTACGTTTGGATACATTAAGAAGCACTTTTAAATAATAAAAAAAGTTATTTTGAGGTTAAAATAGAGAAGTACTTTTTTTAGTAAAAGTACTGAAATAGGCATAACAAAATCATTCTTTGAAATTGTGTTCTTCAACCAGTTTGTAAAATCAAACCCTTGGATTTTCTCAACTTCTCATGAACCAGAGGATCAAAGGCGAAATCAAATCGTGGGGACAGGGTTGTCATTTTATTGAAAATCAAGGGTAATTGGTGTCAAAACAAATCACTAAAGAAGAACCGGTCATTTTTTGTTTTTGTTTCATTCTCTCTCTTCTTTGGCACTAGCTTTTTTTTTTAAGCTACAAATTGAAGCTTTTAAAAAAGCATAATTTTTGTTTTTTTTTTTGTTACTTTTGTTTTTTTTAAAAGCTCTCATCCAAATACATTTATTAATAAGAAAAAAGTACTTTATTTTTTGAAAAACATTTTTTTTATTAAAAAAGAAAAAACTCATCCAAACGGGCTTAATTTCTCTAAAAAAAAAAGCAACTGGATCTTATATTAAAGATTGAAAATAGTATATTGTGTCTCATTGTGAGATCTCATGTGTGTATTTTCAGGAGCTCACACATTTGGAAGAGCTCAATGCAGGTTCTTTGATAACAGGCTGTACAATTTTAGCGGCGATGGCAACCCAGACTCAACTCTAAACACTACTTACTTAGCGACATTGCGTCAGTTATGTCCACAGAGCGAAGTGGGGGCGAACACTAATCTCACAAATCTGGACCTGACCACACCTGATACCTTTGATTTGAACTACTACTCTAACCTCCAGCAAAATAATGGCCTGCTTAACAGTGACCAGGTCTTGTTTTCTACTTCTGGTGCCGATACCATTGCCATTGTCAACAATTTCAGTGCCAACCAGACTGCTTTCTTTGAAGCTTTTGCTACTTCCATGATCAAGATGGGTAATATCAACCCTTTGACTGGCTCCCAAGGCGAAATTCGAACACAATGTAATCTTGTTAATGGAAATTCATCATCATCCGGATTGATTATGGGTGGTGGAGTAGAATCGCAGGAAGATTTGGTTAGTTCAATCTAAGTTATGATCACAATGTGTTCTGGGAGAGAAGATGAAGAAGAAGAAAGTATTGGCATAAATAAATTAACACGTGTATTGTGCTTGTGAGCGTGTAATGCACGTAGTTTGCTGTTTTATTTATATATGTCATGTATTAATGAGTGATATTTTTCTTCCTTGAAAAGACTTTAATGAAGTTATATTATTTTTCATAATTTGCTTCCTGAATTAAAAGGACTAGGCCAGACCCCGCGGGTGAGCTGAGGGGCCAATCATATTGGCATAAGCCGCCACATGTGAAAATAAAACTCTTTGATACGGGGTTATGATGTGACATATACTATGAAGAGAAAATGATAACAAGGTCTCAATTGAAAAAATATAAAAAAAGTCTTGTTATTGACAAGATAATCTATGAGATTTTTTTTATATTATTATTTTTAATTGGGACATTTTTATGATTTTCCCTATTATAAATCATGTTAAAGGAAAATTTTATAGGGTTTGCGTCCTGCTAGGGTTTGTACAGAGGGTTGATGGCGATGGAGGGAGGGTCGACGGCTCGAACATATGCGGGTGTAGTACGTTCGAGTCACTCTGTATGAGATGGGGAGTTGGAGGATGCGGCCGTGGATGAAGCACTGGATGTAGACGAGGAAATAACGCAAAAATGTAACGCAGAGGGTATTATGATGTTCTCTCTCTTAGAAGGCTTCAAGCATCGTGCATGGCGTCGTTGGAGACAAACTCTTATCGTCAAAGCCGTGGTAAGGAGGTTTCCGAAATGTGTTTGAAGTTGCGGAGAAAGATTGGACTTGATAGCTCCTTTGTGGAGGAAGCAAGTGGTTTTTCTGAAGGAATCTGGGTTTTTTGGAAATCGCAAGACGTTCAGGTGTTTGTTATAAATACGTCTTTCCAACATGTTCATATGAACGTGGATACTATGGGACATACTTTTCAATTTACAACTATTTATGGAAGCCCTAGGGAGGGGGAACATAAAGCTCTTTGGGATTGTCTGGATGTTATTGCAGGTACTGCTTTAGACAAATGGTTGGTTGCTGGAGATTTTAATGAGATTACGGATGTAAGGGAAAAGAAAGGGGGTAATGCTGTTGCTTTTGGCCCGTGTCGGGTTTTCCGGAATCGTTTGACAGGGTGGAAGCTTGATGATATTCGGGTGTCAAGAAGCTTCTGTTAGTTCTCGTATGTTTTGATGATGACAAACATTGATTTTGTTAATTAATAATTAGTTCAAAGTGTTGAAAAGAATTTAAGGGTAAAGTATGCTCGAGCAAGGAACCAGCGTGCTCGAGCATCATCGGGCTAGAAACAGAAAGAATGTGTTTACATATGTAGTATGCCTGAGCAGCGAGTAAGTGATGCCCAAGCATAGTGCTCGAGCATAGGTAGACAAATGCTCGAGCAGGCAACACAATCTCTTCTTTCCTTAAGAGTTGCTCGACTCATGCCCGAGCATGAATTACTCGTGCCCGAGCAGCATGCTCGAGCATGAATTAGTCATGCTCGAGCAAGGGTATAGAGTTGCTCGACTAGCGTCTCTCGCTTTCTCTGTATTCCTCTATGGACGACTCATGCCCGAGCATGGATATAGCGTGCTCGAGCAGCATGCCCGAGCAAGGGGAAAAGCATGCTCGAGCAGCATCGTTGCTTTTCGCTCTTTGCTCTCTGTATGCTCTGTGCCCGAGCAAGAATTTATCTTGCTCGAGCAGCATGCTCGAGCAGACACAACATTATGCTCGAGCAGGCCTGACACTTGGTATTCAAAACTCTCTGCCTCACCCATGCCCGAGCATCACCACTACCATGCCCGAGCATGAGCAATATCATGCCCGAGCATGATGAGAAGTTTGCTCGAGCATTATCGTTCTCTAAAATATTTTCTCTTCTTTAAAAGAATCATGCTCGAGCAAGCACCTTTGAGTGCTCGAGCAGGGTGCTCGAGCATATGCTTGGTGCTGCCCGAGCATAGATCAATACTTTTATTTTATAATACACTTTCTTAAATGATGCCCGAGCAAGCCTGAAGTCATGCCCGAGCATGACCATCTCTGTTCTGTAAAGTAAAATATTTTTCAATTCAAATCTCATGGGTTATCTTCAAATCACTTGCTTGACTTATTGAATGTTATTTAAACATAGCACTAATCATCATTTAAGTGTGTTATAGGATGCTAACCATTGTTTTAGCAGAAAAGCAAAGAACTCGGACAGAAGCATTAAATGCAATTGCTAAAGATGTGATATCCTCGGTAATCACCTTCTGAGCAAATGGAAAGCAATTACAAATATTCTTCCTTGCATTCAATGCTATTTCCTAACGGGCAAAACAAAAGGAATGAAGGGAATGTTGGAACTGCAAATCTTGCTGGAATATTTGAACGACAAAAATATTATATGAACGTCATGAGTCTAACGGAAAGATTTGAGACTCACAACAGTCAATCTTCAAGCTTCTCCAACGGCCATAAATGTTTCAACTATAAATACCGGAAGCATTGAATTCGTCAACCACCAAAAACGTTGTGCATTCATTTCGATTTATTACAACTACAACTGTTTCATTAATATCTTCGGATATCTCGTGTACTTCAGTGTTTATCTTTTATCTGCTCGTGAGGAGTTTCTAAACACTTATTTAGATTACTGTGTTGTAAAATCTTAAGGTTGTAGAACACTACAAAAAAAATTGATTTTTGCTACGGAAAAAATCCGTAGCAAATTCCGTAGCAAATCGATTTTGCTACGGAAAAATGCCAAAATTCCGTAGCAAAATCGATTTGTTACTGGAATTTGCTACGGATTTTTCCGTAGCAAAAAACCCAGAGCAATTTGCTACGGATTTTCAAAATCAGAGCAAATTGCTACGATTTTCAAAATCAGTAGCAAATTGCTACGATTGAAAATTCCGTAGCAATTTGCTACGGATTACAAATCAGAGCAAATTGCTACGGATATCAATCAGTAGCAATTTGCTACGGATTTCATTCCGTAGCAAATTGCTACGGAATTTTAAATCTGTAGCAAAATTAATAATTTTTTTTTAATTTTTGAATCTTTTTAAATTTTAATTTTTTTTTCTTGAAAATTGATTGCAAAAGTATCATTAATATATTAAAAAGAGTTTAAACAGAGAAAACAAAATATATATAATAATGTTGTAAGGAACAAATACTAAAAAGTAGTCTAAACATCGCATTGTGATCATCATCATCATCACCCGCATGGTCATCATCACCAGAGCCGACCCGAACCCTTTTGTGTCATTAGAGACAGGAGTTGATTCTCGCATCTGTCTCATCATCTCCGCTTGCATCTCGATCCATCTCGCCGCCGCATACTCTCCCGTTCTGTTGCATCGCAAGCGCCATCCTCTCCCGTTCTCGATTCATTGCCTCGCTCCATCCTCTCCCGTTCTGAAGCATCTCCGCCTCATGATGTCCTCGTTGTTGACTCATCTGTGTTGCTTGTCGCTCCACCAACGCTTTCATCTTCTTCACTCATCTGCAAATACATTATGAAGTACATTTATTATTTGTACTTCATTTGAATAGACAAGAGAATGGAAATTATCAATATGAAATGTATTACGTGTACCGGAGAAACACCTTCACCTTGGATGAGGAGCGCTTTGATTGCTTCATCGGCCACAGAGGCACCGTATCCAAAGACTCTCCCTTTCTTGTTAAATCCGCTGCGGCCTCAAAGAATGACTCTCATTGTCTGACCGAGAGGATGCGGGTCGACCCAAGTCCGCGACCCTCTCTCTGCGACGCCTCAAAGGTTTCCTACAAGCACAAAAATACATAGCTTATTAGACATGTAAAATAAAATAAATATGGTGGTGCATAAAACAAGTAATAAAGGCAATAAATGTCTAACCGCTACTTGCAGCGCCTTTTGGTTAATCCATTGTCGCTCACTCCTTCGATCGTCGGGAATGGGTCCGCTCAAAGGTAGCCCACTCAATTGATCCTTCAGGGACTTCCCCAGACTCTACCTGCAAACGCGGATGAGAACCTTAATTAATTACTTCAAAGTATAAAATATCAAATACCTAAATAGAAAATAGAGTGTACTTACAATTTTCCGTCGATGCTCACTAATAGGAATGCAGCCGTGCTCATGTTTTGAAACTTTTCATTTGTGGCCCAATTCTGCAATAATTGCCTACGTGTCCTGGGAATCCAGTCTTTCTTGCCTCTTTTATTTCTCAAGCCGTAAAGCTTTTGACGCAAAAATTTGCCTCCATTATGATTATAATTTGCTTTCGCCCGCACGATGTTCGAGCAACGTCATATGTCAAGCGCTGAAAATCAATAACGAACCATTAGTGCTCCAAATTTTTAAAGTACTTAATTAAATAACCATAAAACAAAAAACTTACCAAGAACTCATCGAACCAAGCATCTCGAGTAGTGCTAGGAATTTCTGTCCACTTGGCCCAAGGATGGTTGTAATTGCGGAATAATTGGGCCGAGATGAAGTCCCTTACCTCATTATGAGGCTCAAATCTGATGAGAGATGACATCATGCAAATATTACCATACAAACCATTTACATAGAGAAAATTGTAACATTACGGTAACTTGGCATGACTTACCCGACGCCGTCGGGACGGATCCAAAGCTTCCGTGTCGAAGGATCTCTCGAGCCCCGTTGGTGGATCGGAGGAACTACCTTCTTCCCCAACGTGGCTATGAGGCGACGCATTGTGCTAAAGAAGGAATGTGAAGTATTGAAGATAAACATATGTAAATCATATGTAACTAAACTTATGTAAATCAATCGAAATTATATTGTAAACCCGTGATCCCCTTGCTTTGTGGATCGGTGGGGGTAGACGGTGATGACGACATATACAATGACGGTGATGACGACATATACAATGACGGTGATGATGACAAATATGTAGACGGTGAAGATGACATATCAAAGGATGGCATATCCGGGAAGCGCTGACCCCTCTACCTCCATAAGGAGCAGATGACGTCGCCTACCCCCTCGATAGGACGGGGTTGGGCTCGACCACTACCCCGTCCACTACCCGAACGTCCTCCTAGATGCTCCATCTCTAAACACTCATAGACATAATGTCAAAAATATATAACAATAAGTAGCGCATTAACAAAGTATGTAGTATAACAAATCATCACAAACAAAGAACTAACGAAATCAATCGGACGATTCTTGTTCATCAACATCAACATTTGCTTGCACGTCTTCCTCTGAGGAGGTCTCATAGTCGTCGAACTCCGATTCACTATCAGAGTAAATCACTTCTGCCTCATCGTCTGATTCCTCATCGTCAATTTGTATAGGAATTAATTCTAACCCCGCAGCAGAATCAAATAGATTGCTTGGTACTTCGTCATCGAAGATGTTTATGGGGAGTACATGTTCCACATCAGCTTGGAATGGTTCAGCCATACCGTCATTTAATTCCGGCTCTTTCGACTTTGGTATAATATTTCGTGCTTTGGTTTTAATAACTCCCCTCCAACCTGGGCGGGATGTGGGGTATGATGTATAGTAAACTTGTTCCGCTTTGTTGAGCAAGGATGAATGGGTCATAACCAACCGTATATCTCCTTGTCCAAAGGATCTCAATATTTCCATGTTTGTAGTTGAATTATGTCAACTAACTTCCCGTAGTAGTCAGTCTCCACCCCATCAACTTACCCGACAACATACACCATAATTACAACATAGTGTACCTGCATTCGCCTCGACAGTTGAAAACCGATACCCATTGATTATGTATTTCTTGCACCGGGTAACACTAATTGCAGCTCCATAGACAAACTCCACGCAACTTCATTGGGATCTGATGGATTTTCCACGAAGTAGGATCGAAGCCATTTTGGGAACTCAGACATCGTGAATTGGTCAACTTCGGATTCCGCCATTGAAGGATTTCCGATCGGACCGAATTAGAGAAGTAACTCGTAAGAAGAAAAAATGCTCTTAATACTGGAATTCTTAGCGTAACAACAAAAAGAAAAGAAATCTTACTTTAAATACTGGGCGGCCTCTTCACGCTTGTTTAGAATGTACCACTCCGCTACTCGCTTATCTCTTCCGTCAAGAGTTGACCTAGAACGTTTCCCACGACTCGCCCTGGAAAATTAAATATTGATTTTTGATCCCTCGTATCACCGGCATCATCGTTGCGAGGTACCCTCTCCATCTTGATATCATTTCGGGGGATAATAGTATGAAGCAAATTTTGCGGCCTCTTCGACAAGGTATGCCTCGGCGATAGATCCTTCAACGTACCTTGGATTTTTGATCTTGTTCTTAAGTGTGCGTAAAAACCTACAATGGAATATCGAGAGGATATTTATAAACTAAAGTACCATGTCGGTCAATTAATAATAGCGCGATAGAAATATATATATTACCTCTCAAACGGATACATCCATCTATATTGTTGCGGGCCTCCCACCTTTGCTTCGTAGGCCAAGTGAACGGGCAAATGTTCCATTGAGTCAAACAAGCTAGGAGGAAACACCATCTCTAACTTGCATAGCGTTATGGGCATGCTCGCCTCCAGGTGCCGTAACTTTTCAACATTAAGCTCAGAAGCACAAATTTCTCTAAAGAACATGGAAAATTCCGTCGAATTGACAATATATGCTTCGGAAGTGCTTTGAAGGCCCAAGGCAACAATCTACGGAAGAAAACATGACAATCATGACTCTTCATGCCGAATAACTTCGCCTCGTGCATGTCGACACATCTTTTCATGTTTGACGCATAACCGTCTGGCGTTTCAGTTCTTTAACCCATTGCAACAGTTCCAAATTCTGTTGTTTGTTGAATGTGTACGGCGCTCTAGGTTTGGATGTCCGTCCCGTGCCACTCCCCACCAAATGTAAAGCATGCCTTCTGCATATCGCTTCTATGTCCCGTCTTGCGTTGACTGTGTCCTTCGTCTTGCCCTTGGTGTCCATCACGGTGTACAGAATGTTGCAAAACACATTCCTCTCAATATGCATGACATCGAGGTTGTGTCTTAACAATTGATCTTTCCAATATGGTAGTTCTCAGAAGATGCTGCGTTTGTTCCAATGATGATCAACGCCGTATCCCTCAGGTTCCCTGGAAGCAGCCCCCTCTTCGACACTTTGAATGTACTTGACTCTGTCCCATATTTCTTGGCCACTTAAACGACGGGGTTGCTCGCTCGTTCGACAACATTCCGCGTGAAGTCTTTTCTATTTCTCCTCCACGGATGATCGGGGTAGGAATCGCCGATGCCTATCAAACCAACTGACCTTGCGACTGTGTTTCAAGCTAAAACCCATGTTCTGTTCAAGACATACCGGGCATGCAAGCTTCCCCGACGTTTGCCAGCCACTCAACATCCCATATGCAGGGAAATCATTTATGGTCCACATTAAGGCAGCCCGCATGGTGAAATTCTGACTCAATGATATATCATACGTAAGAACCCCTTCACTCCACAACATCTTCAACTCGTCTATCAAAGGCCCGAGGTACACATCTATCTTCTTTTTCCGGTTGGATGGCCCAGGGATTAACGCGTTAAGAAAGAAAAACTCTCTTCTCATGCACATAGAAGGTGGGAGGTTGTACGGAGTCACAATGACAGCCAACAGAATAAGCCCCGCCCGTATTGTTGAAAGGAGCGAACCCATCCGAGCATAGACCAAGACGGACATTACGGGGATCCATAGCAAAGAAAGGATTTGCCTCATCAAATTTACGCCAAGCTTCCGCATCGGATGGATGCGTCACAAAGTTTTCATCCTGCGATGCTCCGGTGCCATCTCATGTGAGCAGAAAATGTTTGTTCCGATGCATACAATCTCGTAAGTCTTGGAACCGGAGGAAAGTACCACATCTTACTTAACGCATGACGGGTCATTTTCCTTCCTTTCCCCACAACTTTATATCTGTCATCTCCACAGAATTTACAACTGGTCGGTTCAGCATCATCCTTGTAATACAACATACATCCTCTCGGGGCAAAATGGATTTTTCACATCCAAGCCCAAGCTCTTTCACCTTTTTTTTTGCTTGGTAAAAATCCTTCGGCAAATTAGTGTCTTTGGGAACAACCTTACTCATGATATGCATCATTTCGTTGTAATTCCTCTCACTCATATGGTGATCAGTCTTCAAGCTTAGTGTTGCTAGGGTAGCCGATAGCGATGAATATTCACTACTATCAAAGTGTTCGCAACCTTCCCATAACGGACGTTGGGCTTCTTGAAGCATTTTGTAGAACCTAGCGGCTTCCGGATGAGGATCCTCACCCATGTATGATGGTTGGGTATGTGTACGGGTCTCCTCTCCCATGTATGACGACTCAGCATGAGTAACAAGATCAAAATATTGGCCGATCGACGGTCCCGCGGCATCCATAACCAACTGCTCATATTGATTAAGGTTCTCTCGATGACTACTGTCCCCGTAATAACCACTCGGTGTCTGACGGACTTCGCCATGACATTCCCAACATTCATAATCTTTCATGAATCCCTTTTGACACAAATGAATTTTGACATTGCCCGTATCCCTAAATCTTAAACACCTACATTTGGCACACGGACACCTGATCTCCCTACTTGAAGTATTTGAATTCGCTAAAGCAAATTGGATGAACTCTTCCAAACCCGCCAAGAATACTTGCGTTAGTTCTCTTCTATCAGTTAGACGATTGTACATCCAACTTCTATCATAATTGTGTTCCATACTTCTTAGCTAGTTCAGTTACTAACCTAATTAACATCTCAACATGCCACAAATATGTAAATTTATATATTAGTGACCAATTTATAAGAACAAATCAAGATTATATAATATGCAAAAGGAATTTTATATTTTGTATTTATAATTACCTATTTATCTAAATAGCATTTATAATTTAGTTTTTGAAATTATCAACCTTTATTTATTATATAAATTGTTAAAGATAAATTGAAATAATGAATGTAAATGAGATTTTTTTTCATAAAACTAAATAGTCTTTTTTTCTTTAAATCTTTATCTTCTTTAATTATACTTTATGTTAATTAATTAATTCCTTTAACAAATTATATATCTAGTTACCAATTATCAATTAATATAATATCATAACAATTTTTGTAAGCCTCTAACAAATTATCAACATCAAGTACCTTTTAATCTACATACCCAAATCAATAACTATAACATTTTAATCTACATACGCAAATCAATGTCCATAATAACTACATTTTCATCTACATAGGCAAATCAATATTTATTAACAACTACATTTAAACAATATCAATATTTAATCTATCTACCCTAATCAATATTTAAACATTTAAACATACTAATCAAGATTTATTTTATCTATACTAATCAATATCCCCATCAACTATATCTATACTAATCAATATTTAAACATACTAATCAACATTTTAATCTACATAATCAAATCAATATTTAATCTATCTATACTAATCAATATCAATTACATATTAATCTATATACAATAATCTATCTCAAACATTTAAACATACCTAAACCGTGAACAAAGGGAAGAACAAAGAACGTTGGAAAAACCACCACCTACTCCGACGAGCAAGCGAAGAACCACCACCGGCACCAATACAAGCAAGGAGGGCGCCTGAAATCGCAGTGGAGCCGGAAATCGCGAGGGGAAGGCCGGAAAACGAGAGGGGGAGGCCGGAAAACGAGAGGGGGAGGCCGGAAAACGGAAGGGCAGCCGGAGAAATCAATGGGGAGGGGGAGCTGCGCGGAGGGGGAGGAGAGGGGGAGCGTGCGCGGGAGGGGGGAGGAAGACGCGAGTCTCTTAAATGAGACTCGCGATTTTGCGACGGACTGCCGGTCCGTCGCAAATTGCGACGGACCGGACCGTCCGTCGCAATATTTGTGCGACGGACTGTCCGGTCCGTCGCAATTTGCGACGGACCGGGACGGTCCGTCGCAAAAGGGCGGTCCGCCCTTTTGCGACGGACCGGACGGTCCGTCAAACGGCGGACCGACCGATCCGCCCGTTTGCGACGGACCGCCCGTCCGTCGCAACTAATTGCGACGGACGGAGTGTCCGTCGCAAACTGCGACGGACAGCACCGTCCGTCGCAATTTTTTTGCGACGGACGGAGTGTCCGTCGCAAACTGCGACGGACAGGGCCGTCCGTCGCAAAATTTGCGACGGAATGTTCTTCCGTCGCAAATATTTCTTTTTTGCGACGGATAATATTCCGTCGCAAAAATCCGTAGCAATTTTGACTTTTTCCAGTAGTGGAACCTTAAGTGTGGGTGTACGATTACAACTTG
Organism: Acacia pycnantha; assembly: GCA_025563575.1. Classification (NCBI taxonomy): domain Eukaryota; kingdom Viridiplantae; phylum Streptophyta; class Magnoliopsida; order Fabales; family Fabaceae; genus Acacia; species Acacia pycnantha. Next base: position 3,719,933 of record JAMWYP010000011.1, on the reverse strand, counting down.
TAAGGGGGAGTGAGTCCTAGTGAGAGGATCATCTGAGTACAAAGTGTGTAATTGTATTGTGATTAAGAGTTAGTGAAATCCCAAGGTGTGCTTGGGGACTGGACGTAGGTCGTTAAGTTAGACCGAACCAGTATAAATTCTCTGTGTTCATTTTCCCTTCTCTCAGTCTCTGCTTATTTCTGTTTCTGGGTTCGTGTATTTGTTTTAAAAAGAAAATTTTTATAATCACATATTCACCCCCGAGCTAGGTGATATTCCATCTTCAGCTTCTTTACCTGGATGGGTCCGAAGTGGGCTCATTTAGAGTGTGTCTTCAAGAAGATTGATCGTGTTCTTAATATCAACAACTATTTTTTCAAATAAAAAAAAAAAATCATTGAAAGTTATAAATATTCATATTTTTAAAAAATTTGGCTTTACTTTCAATGACTATTTTTTATAATAGTTGTTGAAAGTATTTTTTTAACGATTGTTTTTAAAAATGGTCCTTGAAAGTTAAACTTTCTACAACTATTTATCTGAAAACTGTCGTTGAAAGTTAAGCCAAGATTTCAAAAATGTCATCGCCTCTTTTTTTTTTTTTTTACTTCTATTTTCTAAAAACATTTTCTAAAAACAAATGTTAATTAGTGTGGTTAAATTTAATTTTTATAGTGGTGCTCTCGTACCTATTCCTTAATAAATAAGGTATATTGGGAAAAGAAAGTATATATCTTGTGTATTTATTGTTTTTAACTACTTTTAACTAACTTTTTGGTAAATGTAAAGTAGGTATTTGACTATTATATTTTGCAGTAATTTATTTTCTTGGAAAAAAGGCTTATATGGTAAATAGGGAAGAAGACAAGACAGTCCTGTAGATGAACTTCTAGCCAAAGATTTTATACTCTAGTAGTATGAAAGTTCTCTAAAAGTAAAAGTATGAGCCCATTTGGGTTAGCGGTGAGGGAAGTAACTTATTTTCTATTTGAATTTTGCAGAAGTAAGATAGAAAAAATGTCAGATTATAAATGTGATTTGTGTTTGGTTTGGCAGTGGCAGAAGTAGCTTTTTTCCAAACGGAAACATGTTTAGATTATTATTTGAAAATTCAGTTGAAATAGAAAATGACTAAAAATGATATAAATTAGAATATATACAAATATTTTTTTACAGGTTGATACCAAACACACTAAAGCTTTGAAAGGATTATAATATTAATCAAACACTACAAAAAGACTTTAGATTACTCACGGAATTACTGATGGAATTTCGTGGGTAAAGTCTTCTACCACGATTTTTTTTTTGAGGGACATTTTCTGTTGGAAATCCAATTACCAACGGAATTTCGTCAGTAATTTCCATCAGAAAACGTCCCTCGCAAAAAAATTGTCGCATAAGACATTACCCACGAAATTCCGTGGGTAATTTCAATTACCGATGGGATTCTGTGGGTAATTTCCGTTGGTAATAATTATCCACGGAATTATGTTGGTAGTTTCCGAAGGAATTTTTTCCGTGTGTAATCTGAAGTTTTTTGTAGTGAAATGACCAAAAAAATAGTTAGCAAAAAGAAAAAACCTAAAAAATGGAGAGGAATGTGGACGTGTGAACTCAAGAAAATGTAAAGAAGAGATTAAACTATGGCATGAGACGAGGGAGAGAGAATGTGAAAGGGATTGCTCATCTTCAACGCCGCTGGAATTTTCTGCCAACACTCTAGCGCTAGCGTTTAGATAGAAGTTACTTTTTTAGTTAAAGCTCAGTGAGAAATAAGCCACCTCAAACCCTCAAGCTAAGCTTTTCTCTCATTGGAATTTCTTTCAAAGGTCACTAGACTTTTTTGCATGCCAATGCTTTGTAAATGCCAGCCCAAACGTGTTGTTAGATAGAGAGAGATGAGTAGGGGTGGAAATAGGGCATGCCCCTATCAGGCAGCCTACAGCCTGGTCTGTTTAGGGCCTGGTCAGGTTTGGTCTGTTTATTAAAAAGGTCAGGCCAAGACCTATTTAAAGGCCTAAATGTGTAAATAGGTCAGTTCTATTTTATTAAGACCTGACTTATAAGCCTTCAGGCCTGGCTTGTTTACACATAAATAAATATAATTATATTTATATCATATAAATAGTATAATATTTATTATTTTTCATTCTTATATTCTACTAAAAGCTTATATTTATATAGTTTTGATAGGCTTAAAGTGTACAAAAGCCTATTTACGACCTCCAAGGTCTATAATATGAGGCATTTTTGAAGGCCTACATTGTCAGTAGGCCTTTAAAAAGACTTTAAGCTCGATCAGGCCTTATGAAGGTTCAGGCCTGAGCCTAAAAAAAATCTGCATTCAAGCTCAGGCCTTCTACTCTCATTACAGACTCAGACCTATTTAGCCAAAGTCTGACTTGACCTATTTCTATCCCTAGAGATGAGGTTCTAGAAAAATAGTGCGGCTGCTAAAACTATTTTTGGATGTGTTATATTGAAATGACGTGAAAGAAAAACACTGCGGCTGCTGTTCAAGCACTACAAATAAGACTTGTTATATATTCTTCTTCAAGTTCATATTATTATGCATCGCATGCTTTTGCAGAGTTTCCTTATTTTCATTTGTCTTCTCCCTCTCTGTAAACACTAACTTGAATATTTGATGGATGAAGGTACCTAATATTAATTAATTTCATCAATAAAAATACCAAAAAATAAAATTGAAAACTTAATGATTGTTAAAAGCCTGAAATGAAACAAATTTTAAAATAAATAATATTAGAATGGTTTGAATTCTAGAGTTTTACCCTCATATCATCCTACGTACGTACGTGCAGGCTTTATCCATGTGGAGGGTCGGTTAAGGATGATTATCCATGTGTTGAGCATAGGTGGCATGGGGTAAAATACAATGATTATGTGTATTAACCATTGTGAGACACTACTACAAAAAAGTGATACAACATCTGTTTTATAGGTTTTTTTACATCCCTTTATCTGGGGTATAAAAAATGAGACTTTAGGTGTCCCCAAAGTTTTAGAACGCCAATTTTTTTTTTTAAAAAAAATCTTCCCTCGGTGAAGATCGCACCACCACCACCATCATCGGTCTCCTTAGTCTCCTTCCACCGTTGACCTCTCAACCGGTCATTCTCTAGAACCAACCCAGGAAAAAAAAAAACATGCCAGAGATCTGCAACGAAATCTGAGAACAAACCTAGAAAAATCAAAAATAAAAAACAATAAAGAGAACAAACCCATAGAACTGTGTTGCAACACATCTGCAACGAAGGAGGAGCAGAGTGGAAACTCAGATTTGCAATGAAGGAGGAGCGAAGAGGAAACTCTGCAACAAAGGTAGCTTCCAGCGTACTAGGTCTCGAATCTTGGTGGCGAACGAGCAACACGGGCAAGCGAAGAGCAACGCGGGCGAGCGGCGAGCGACATTGAGAAAGTTGGGAGAGAAAGTGAAGACAAAGAAGAAGAGATCGAGGCAATTGTATATGATGTGAGTGGGTGAGACTTTTGTTTTTGCTCAAAAGAGTGGGTGAGAGAAATTACACGTTTGGCATCCTTAATAAATTTTCCAGATGCCAAAGTTTCAATTTAAGCGTCCTAAATTATATTTAGGACGCCTAAAGTTACAAAATAGGTGTCTTTACTTTATTTTAGGACGCCAAAATCATTCCCCTGCATAAAAAAAGTTTCCAAAATCTGCTAAATTCCCAAAAATTTTGGCACTCCCCATGTAGTTCAGACACCTAAATTAATTTTAGGCGTCTTAAAAAAAAATTAGGACGCGTAAAGCATAAAAGTTCAAACAAATAATTACAAGAATGCTACCGCCTTCACATTTTACTTCTATTTTTTTTAAAAGGATGTCTTTTAGGGAAGAAATATCCATTTTTTACACTAGTGAAATGTTTTAATTAAACATTATTAGGTTAAGTAGTATCATACTCCCCCCCTTATCTCCTTAAATAGATCAATTAAAGCACCTAGACACAACTAGCGAGCTGAGCCGGTGTGATATAAGTAGTTAATGAGTACAATAATGCTTTTAATTAACAAAGATCAAGTCACAATTAAATATTAGTACAGATGATGATCACCAAGAGCTCGCCACCTCTACAAACTGTTAAGACTTGATTTAAATGGTTTAGATTGATCTTAAAAACCTTAAAATTTGAACTGTTAAAGTTTTATTTGAATTGTGCAGATTTCACCACAATGACAAGCTCTTAAGGCTCATCATTGTGATCAGCATTGAAAATGATCCCCATTTCTAATTGCTTCCGCGATGATCATCTCTATAAAAGGAAAGCTCAAAACCAGCAGGTCTGAGGCAGAAACTGTTGTCAACATGGGCAATATGGATGAACAAAGAAGCGGATGATCTAAGTCGTGTCTGAAAACACTATCCTATAGAGTTATTCTGCAACCATCGGTAAAGAAGAAGCGGTACTCTGTAATACCCGGATATTTATCTGGCATATTATAAATAAAAGTTGGATAATTCTGATAAGTGAAAATTCAATCTCCAGTCTTGTATAATTATAGCATATTTTCTAGGTAGAATTTCTACAAGAAATTAGGGGATTTAAGGGCCAAAGAGCCAAAATGACCAAAATGCCCCTGGAAAGGGTAATCAACTTAGGAAATTATGGGAAAAATACCAAAATGCAGTAAAATGACCAAGTGAATTAGGAGAGTATATTATCCATAATTATGGTAATTTAATAAAATATGAACTTGGGAAAATTGTATAAGAATGTTCAAAAGGTAGTAAAAAGACCAAAATACCCTTGTAATTATGGAATAATGTTGGAGGTATGAAAATACTAAGGTTAATGCAAGAATATGAAGGTAATAAGGCATCTTAATTAAGAAAAATACCAACTATGGTTAAAAGAGTGATTAAGCAATTAATGGCTAATTACTTAAGCATAAGCAAAGGAAATTCAGTAATAATTATGTGAAGCTCAAAAATTAGTGAAAATTAGTAAAATATTAGTGCAAATGTATTTACTAATTAATGGGAAATTTTTATGAAAAATCATTGAGTTTAGGTATTTTTAGACCTAAGTACAAGAATGGACCAATTAGGGATTTTTGTTGGAAATTTTGGAAAAAATAAATAAATAAATCATTAAATAATTAATTAAATAAAAAATAAATATTTATTATTTATTTAAAGAGGCCAGCCGAAATTCAAGGCAAAATTAAAAGAAAAATAAAATAAAAATAGCATAGGAAACAAGTTGGCCACTTGCAACATATTTTAATAATATAATTTAATTAAAGCAAAAATCATGAATAGTAATATTAAAATTAGGAAACGGATCCTATCTAGAGATCTAGGAATAGGATTGTCAATATCAAAGTAGATTATTGATCGGTGGAATTTTATCTTCCATTAGACTCTTCCTGAAGTTAATTAGAGGTAGTTTGTGCATTTTCCTAATAAAACAAAATAGGGAAAAATGCATATAGGCATAATTTTGGAAAAGAGGAAAATAAATTCTAACTCAACATTTAGGAATGGGTTTGAATTTATTTAGACATATTTGGAGTCAGTGAATTATTTCGAAGAGATTGATATCTCCGAAAACGAATTCCGACACCGGACGCGTTCGGACACGTTTTTCGAGAAAACTTCAACTGGACTGTTGGAGACCTATATGGAATCAAAATTTAGGTTAACTTGGACATTTCTACTAAGTGAGAACATGTTTTCAAAGTTGTAAATCCAGAATTTTGAGATTTCTCCGAAATCACGCGAATCGGGTACCGATCGGGGAAAACGGTTGGGCTAGGGCTTAAAGCAAGCCAAGTCACCATTTTGGACCAATGGGTGGCTGCCACATCAGCAAGGGAGGTCGGCCAAGGCATGAAAAAGCAAGGGCAAAATCCATGTGCAATTGTTGGACATGAATAGTGCAAACAACTTTGAAAATTCCAACCTTGTCCCTCCAAAATCTCTATAAATAGATGCCATGCTCCTTCAAAATTCTGCACATCTTCTTTGAGCTCCTTTGGCCGAAAATCCTAGGGAGAGAAAGAAGAGAGAGAAGTTCAGGCGGAAGCTCTGCCGAAGTCTTCAACGGGTAAGTCTTTCGGGCTTTAGTCTTTAGTTTTTAGTTTAGTAGTTAGTAGAATTGTTAGTTAGATTTAGAAAGTAGGTGACAAGATTCCTACAAATGTTTTAGAGCCTTGTTTGCGTTGAAAAAATATGCATATGGGAGGGCTATTTTTGTCTTTATTTTCGAAAATCATAAATGTGTCGAAGTTCTGGCGAAATTTTGGGAAGAAAATAGCCTATGTAGCGGAAGCGCTGGCGAAATTCCGCCAAGTAGGGGTATAGGGGCAAAATGGTAATTTTTACCTAAAATGCCAGTTATAATGTCAAATTACTAATGGAAGTGACATTATTCTCATAGGATATCTGAAACGTTGATTCTGCTGCCGTTACGCTGCCGACGTGCCGCTGTGTTATTTACCTTATGGGGCTTTACATATTGCTCTGTGCTTATGTTTTGTCGGCATAATGATCATGCATCTCTAGTATGCTTATGATATCTTGTTGTATTAGCTCTAGAAATATCATTGTCCGTATCTTGTATTGTTTGGGTATGAGGTTAACCGTTACACGAGATTCAATACGTTGAATTGAATCTTGTAATCTATACAATGTTACACAATGGTTGCTGTTTTGGCTAAGAATCCAAATGCTCTTTCGCTCTATTTCTCCACTCTGATTGTTTGTTTGAAAAAAAAAAAAATTCCGCATTTCAAACATGGGATGTTACATTTTATGGTATCAGAGCAATTTTTCTGGCAAGTGTTTAACTATGTTACCACGGACGGTTTGGTGCGAAGGCAAGGCTAGTCTACGTGGGTGTGCCATAAGTCACTTGCTAACCGGTGAGGCCCCATGGTAGACACTTACACGGCCATTACGTTCGGATAACGGAGTTAGGTTCTTAAGCCTTTTGACTTGAGCACTTTTTGAAAATGAGTATTGATTAGACCATTGATGTAAATGTGTAAAGATGAACAGAGACAATGGCTAGTATGCCTTTAGAGCCGGAGAAACCTGTCGGATCAGATCATTCATCTGATGATGACAACTGTGAGTATTTCCAGCTGTCAAGACGATTCGAGAGTGAATCTTTCTTTGAACTTAACATCCTAGACAAGTTCTAGCTACGAACAGAACGCTGTTAAGCACTATACGATCAAAGCATTGGATGGCGAAACAACGCAGCAAGACTATTAGAAGAGCGTACTTCCGATATGAAGTTATGAATTTCAAACGCGAAGGATTTTAACCACTTGGTCATAAACCAATGGATGATGTAATATACGTTAACATGTACATTACATCTAATATGAAAATATATAGGTTTTGATGCCACGTGTTGTGTTATTTTTCGACACATATATCCGTTGTTTGATAAAGGAAAGGAATTAAAAACAAATGGCTATACTAAGAGGTGCCGGTGCACCAAGAGGCCGAGGCCGTGGTCGAGGCCGAGGTAGAGGAAGAGGCAGATAGCCTCAGGATGAAATAAACAATGAACCGAATCAACCCGGACGTGATGAAATTGAAGAAATGCGTAGAACTCTACAGGAACAAAGAGTTCTGATTGATGCTCTTCTGGCAAGGCAGAACCAACAAGACCAGGAGGCACAAAGACAGTTAGACGCACAGCAACTTGAGGATGAACAAGAACATGAAGAAGATGACCACAATGATGATGAAGAAGAGTATGATGACAATGACAATGAGGAAGAACTGAGGGTCTGAGAGATCCCAATCACCACCCAGGCACGGACAAAGAGAGAGGACTACTGAAAACTGGGTAAACCAGTTCTGCAAGTTGAAACCACCTGGTTTCCGAGGAAAGAGTGAGCTAGCTGAGGATTGGCTTCTGAGTCTTGAGAAGATTTTTGAAGTCATGGAATGCCACGGAAATCGGATGGCCCAGCTAGCAATTTACAAGCTTGAGGAGATGCTCACGAGATGGTGGAAGAGCGTTTCCACAACTCTGCCCAGTCCTGTTACGTGGGAGATGTTCCTTGAGCAGTTCAATGAACAGTACTTTCCTCCATCAACACAGGTAATTAAAGAAGAAGAATTCCTGCAGATCAAGCAAGGAGCTGAGGAGTCTTTCGACGACTACTTCGCCCGTTTTACCAACCTGTCGCGGTATTCATCATACACGAAAATCTACAAGAATGAGAGCTGGAAGGCTAACCGACTGTAACCGGGCTGAAATATGATATAAGGGCAAGGTTAGTGTCTCGGCAATTTCCGAAGATGGCCAAAGCGGTGGAATCTGCGGGATGACGGAGCGTAACTTGAAGGAATTGCGCAAATCCCGAAGCCAGGACGGAAATAATTCAAGTCGCGGTGGTTCCAACCGCGGAGGTTCCTCACAGAAGAGGAAGGCACCTTGGAACAACAACCGGGGTGGAAACAAGAGACCCTACCAACCGGGCAACAAAATTACCCCGGACAGTAGGGATCCCAGACGTGTCCTAAATGCAAGAAGTACCATCCAGAGCCAAGCTGCGATGGGAAACAAGTCTGTTTCAAGTGTCGAAGCCTGGACACATTAGCGGGATTGCCCCGAGAAGGCTGCAGAGGCGAGACCTCGAGAACACTGGCCGAATCTTTGCATTGACAAACACGAGAGGCCAAGAAGTCCCCGAGAGATGGTTCAAGGTACCATCTATCTCAATGGAAATCTACTTGAAGCATTGTATGACTCGGGTGCTAGTCACTCGTTTATTTCCTATGATTGTGCAAGTCGTTTAGCATTACATGCACTGTAGATTGCCATTTGATCTTGTTGTATCTACACCGTTGGGTGTAAAGTCTTTAACTTCTGATGCATGTATGAATTGCACTGCTATCGTGGATGGACGAGTTTCTAAAGTGGATCTTATCCGTCTACCTCTTCACGGCATCGACGTCATATTCGGTCTGAACTGGTTAACGGCCAACGGTGCGATGATCGACTGTGGCAAAAAGGAGATATCATTTGCCGGAGACAAGGTTGAAGTGAGCCTGAACTTTCTCTCCGCTACAGAAGCTGATCGGTGCGTGAAGCAAGGATGTCATGCTTTCATGGTATTCTTTTCAGTCAAAGCTGAAGCTGACCTTTCACTTCAGGACATTCCTGTGGTGAATGATTTTCTGATGTATTTCTGGAGGATCTTACCGAGTTACCTCCTATCCGAGAAGTGGAGTTCAACATTGACTTGATGCCTGGCACATGATCAATATCAAAGGCCACGATCTTTTCAAAGATTGATTTGCGTTCGGGATACCATCGGTTGCGAGTTAAGGATGGCGATGTTCCCAAGACGGCTTTGAGAACCGAGATATGGGCATTATGAATTCCTTGTGATGCCCTTCGGATTAACAAATGCACTGCGGTATTCATGGATTACATGAACCGTATCTTCCGACAACACCTAGACCAATTTGTGGTGGTGTTCATCGATGACATTTTGATATATTCTAAGAGCAAAGAAGAGCACGAAGAACATCTGCGAAAGGTGTTGAGCATACTCAGGGAAAAGCAACTATATGCTAAGCTGAGCAAATGCGAATTTTGGCTGCCGGAAGTGAAATTTCGGGCCATGTTATATCTAGCGGCGGAGTTGCGGTTGATCCTAGCAAAGTGGAAGCGGTTACGGGTGGAAACGGCCGAGACGCGACGGAGATCCGTAGTTTTCTTGGTCGGCGGGATACTACCGCAGATTTATACGGGATTTCTCGCGTCTTGCCCTACCATTGACAAAGCTTACGAGGAAGAATCAACCCTTTATATGGGGAGATGACTGTGAGGAGAGCTTTCAGTACGAGGAGAGGTTGACTACGGCACCGGTATTGATTATCCCGATCCGAGATGAGACCTATGTTGTCTACAGTGATGCCGGTGGGCAAGGATTGGGATGTGTCCTAATGCGGCGGGCGGGGTGGTGGCCTATGCCTCTCGTCAGTGAAACCTCACGAGTTAAACTATCCTACACACGATCTAGAGTGGCGGCTATCGTGTTCGCTTTGAAGATATGGAGGCATTACTTGTACGGTGTAACCGTAGAAGTGTATTGTGACCACAAGAGTCGAAATACTTGTTCGATCAACGAGAACTCAACATGAGACAACGTCGTTGGATGGAGCGATTAAAGATTACACCACGGAAATCAAGTATCATCCGGGTAAAGCAAACGTTGTTACTGATGCTCTTAGTAGAAAGACAGTGCAGGTATCATACATGATGATACAAGAGCAGAAACTGCTGGAAGATTTCAGAGATCTGAATCTATCCAACCAAATTTGCATGGGTCTTCATGCACCAGCTGATGCCTATCTTGCTACACTTCTTGCGAGTCAAGGGGAGTATGATCTGAGAGATGAAGTGGAGAAAGCTCAGAAGCAAGATGATTGGGCAAAAGAGATACATGAGAAGATCACTCGAGGTGAGACCCAAGACTATGACCTATCACTTAGTGGTTTGGTCAGGTATAAGCAGCGAATCTACATACCGCCAGTTGATGAATTAAGGCGGACGATAATGGATGAGGCTCATAAGAGTAAATACACTCTACATCCGGGCATGGTCAAGATGTACAGTATGAAATCCGAACTTTGGTGGCCGGAATGAAGAAAGACGTAGCGAGAATACGTGGCCAAATGCTTGACATGTCAGAAAGTAAAGATTGAACACCGTCGACCCCTGGTCTTTTACAAGGACTAGAGCTGCCGGAATGGAAATGGGAGAACATAACCATGGATTTTGTGGTAGGTCTGCCCAAAATCGAAATCATGATACAATTTGGGTAGTTGTTGACAGATTAACCAAGTCAGCACACTTTATTCCCATCAGTATCCACTATTCTCCGGAACGATTGGCGGAGATTTATATCAAAGAGATAGTGAGATTACATGGTGTTCCTAAGAGCATTGTCTCCGATCGTGATACACGATTCAAATCCCGTTTCTGGCAAGCATTACATGAAGGTATGGGGACTAAGCTAAGGTTCAGTTCGGCTTATCACCCACAAACTGACGGTCAATCGAAAGAACCATACGACGCTTTGGAGGATATCTTTGCGAGCATGTGCCACTGGATTTCAAAGGAAGTTGGGATCAACATCTTTCGCTAGCGAGTTTGCATATAACAACGGTTATCATGCTAGTATACAAATGGCCCCGTTCGAGGCATTGTATGGGCGGAAGTGTCAATCACCATTGTCTTTGGACAGATTCGTCCGAAAAGCAATTACTTGGGCCGGATATGCTTGAGCAAACCTCGAGCGGATCGCACCGATCAAGAAGAGACTCCTAGCGGCACATAGTAGACGGAAGAGCTATGCTGCAAAAGGAGGAGACCTCTAACGTTTTATGTCGGCGACCATGTATTTCTAAAGTTATCTCCGGTAACTGGTGTCGGCAGGACGCTCAAGAGGAAGAAACTCAGTCCACGGTATGTTGGACCATTCGAAATTTTGGCTAAGCGCGGAGAAGTAGCTTATCAGTTAGCTTTACCCCCGAACCTGAGTAATCTCCACGACGTTTTCCACGTGTCACAATTGAAGAAATACCAACGACCATGATCATGTCATCGAGTACGAGGATGTTGAAGTACGGCATGATAATACCTTCATCGTTGAGCGAACGGATCATTGATCATAAGGAGAAGCGGCTCGAAATAAGACTATTCGATAGTGAAGGTGGTGCGGAAGGGTTTAACACCCGAAGAGGCAACATGGGAAACCGAGAGTGACATGAAGGAGAAGTACCCGAGTTCATGGCCCGAAGTTTAGTTAGTATAGATTAAATTTCGAGGCGAAATTTTGTGTAAGGGGAGAAATGTAATACCGGATATTTATCGGCATATTATAAATAAAAGTTGGATAATTCTGATAAGTGAAAATTCAATCTCCAGTCTTGTATAATTATAGCATATTTTCTAGGTAGAATTTCTACAAGAAATTAGGGAATTTAAGGGCCAAAGAGCCAAAATGACCAAAATGCCCCTGGAAAGGGTAATCAACTTAGGAAATTATGGGAAAAATACCAAAAGACAGTAAAATGACCAAGTGAATTAGGAGAGTATATTATCCATAATTATGGTAATTTAATAAATTATGAACTTGGGAAAATTGTATAAGAATGTTCAAAAGGTAGTAAAAAGACCAAAATACCCTTGTAATTATGGAATAATGTTGGAGGTATGAAAATACTAAGGTTAATGCAAGAATATGAAGGTAATAAGGCATCTTAATTAAGAAAAATACCAACTATGGTTAAAAGAGTGATTAAGCAATTAATGGCTAATTACTTAAGCATAAGCGAAGGAAATTCAGGGATAATTATGTGAAGCTCAAAAATTAGTGTAAATTAGGTGGAAATTAGTAAAAATGTATTTACTGATTAATTGGAAATTTTGGAGAAAAATAGTTGAGTTTAGGTATTTTTTAGACCTAAGTACAAGAATGGACCAATTAGGGATTTTTGTTGGAAATTTTGGAAAAAATAAATAAATAAATCATTAAATAATTAATTAAATAAAAAATAAATATTTATTATTTATTTAAAGGGGCCAGCCGAAATTCAAGGCAAAATTAAAAGAAAAATAAAATAAAAATAGCATAGGAAACAAGTTGGCCACTTGCAACATATTTTAATAATATAATTTAATTAAAGCAAAAATCATGAATAGTAATTTTAAAATTAGGAAACGGATCCTATCTAGAGATCTAGGAATAGGAATTCCAAGGTCAAGGTAAAATATTGATCAGTGGGTTTTTACCTTTAAGTGACCTCTTCACTAAGTGAGAACATGTTTTCAAAGTTGTAAATCCAGAATTTTGAGATTTCTCCGAAATCACGCGAATCGGGTGCCGATCGGGAAAACGGTTGGGCTAGGGCATAAAGCAAGCCAAGTCACCATTTTGGACCAATGGGTGGCTGCCACATCAGCAAGGGAGGTCGGCCAAGGCATGAAAAAGCAAGGGCAAAATCCATGTGCAATTGTTGGACATGAATAGTGCAAACAACTTTGAAAATTCCAACCTTGTCCCTCCAAAATCTCTATAAATAGATGCCATGCTCCTTCAAAATTCTGCACACCATCTTCTTTGAGCTCCTTGGCCGAAAATCCTAGGGAGAGAAAGAAGAGAGAGAAGTTCTGGGCGGAAGCTCTGCGAAGTCTTCAACGGGTAAGTCTTTCGGGCTTTAGTCTTTAGTTTTTAGTTTAGTAGTTAGTAGAATTGTTAGTTAGATTTAGAAAGTAGGTGACAAGATTCCTACAAATGTTTTAGAGCCTTGTTTGCGTTGAAAAATATGCGAGAGGTGTAAACATAGTAGGGATCGAGTCATTGAAAAGTTGTAGTTTTTATAGCTCTTTTAAAGGTTAGGGGTAGTAATAGCCTTTAAATTTTGAGTATGATTGGGTATCATATGGGAGGGCTATTTTAGTCTTTATTTTCGAAAATCATAAATGCGTCGAAGTTCTGGCGAAATTTTGGGAAGAAAATAGCCTATGTAGTGGAAGCGCTTGGCGAAATTCCGCCAAGTAGGGGTATAGGGGCAAAATGGTAATTTTTACCTAAAATGCCAGTTATAATGTCAAATTACTAATGGAAGTGACATTATTCTCATAGGATATCTGAAACGTTGATTCTGCTGCCGTTGCGCTGCCGACGTGCCGCTGTAGGATTCTTGCACGTTTCTCCGTAGAAAGTACGTTTTCCGCGGTAGTACCTAACGTTGCAAACGAAGGTACGGACGCGTCTTGTAACACTAATCTTGTGCTTCTTAAATGCATATATGTCAATGATATGTTCGTAGACCGTTATACGACAGTTATACGGGTTATAGTTTTGATAACACCGTTTTGTTTTCCTAGCGGCGAGGACACGACTAATTATCGTGGCAGTGTGAATAGTGCAAGCTGTTGTTGTTATTTACCTTATGGGGCTTTACATATTGCTCGTGCTTATGTTTTGTCGGCATAATGATCATGCATCTCTAGTATGCTTATGATATCTTGTTGTATTAGCTCTAGAAATATCATTGTCCATATCTTGTATTGTTTGGGTATGAGGTTAACCGTTACACGAGATTCAATACGTTGAATTGAATCTCATTTGTAGCTTCAGTCGGGAGGACCACGGATCGTGGATCGAGGCAAGTACCGGAGTAGGCATGCGGTGAAGACCAGTTTCTATCTTTATCGTTTACGCATTCCTTTCCGCTTCTATGTTTTCCTTTCTAAACATTAGGACTACGTAATCTATACAATGTTACACAATGGTTGCTGTTTTGGCTAAGAATCCAAATGCTCTTTCGCTCTATTTCTCCACTCTGATTGCTTGTTTGAAAAAAAAAAAAAAAAATTCCGCATTTCAAACATGGGGTGTTACATACTCCCTAGGATTAAACAGACCCTTCTTGATTAAATCAAGGCGGCAGAACTGGCAGAAGATAAGATGGAAAGACTCTTTCTTTGACACACACATATGTAATATTTACAACAGAAACCACTAGAGATATCTGCAAATGAAATTTATGTCAGCTGTGTGGTGGCGATGCTTGTAGGATTAACGCCGGCGACGACGTGGCCAGTTGCTCAACTAAGCCCAAACCATGTCACTGACATTGTAAGATAAGTTAAAGTATACGTGCTGAACAACAATGATACGATGGTCGGTCGCAAAAGTGGCTTTTCTTTGACATAATTTTTACAAATTTAAGATTAGATAAAAGTCAGATTATGTAATGTGATTTATATTTGAATTGACAGTATTATTTTCAAAAGCAGGTTTAGACTGAAAATGACGTGAATGTTATTAAATGCTCCCTTTGATCCTAAATATAAGACTTAGTCAATTTTATTTGGAGAGATTAAAGAAGTTAAATAAGTTATTTAATTATATCATATGTTGTGTTTCATTAGACTAAATAACTATATGTATATTATAAAAGTTAGTTCTTTGTAACAATGTATGCCCAGTTCCCCTAAAATTTTCTTTAATTATATGTGAATTGAAACTACCCCTTCTTCATACAAACACTCTTAATATATGTTCATCAATGAAAATATATTTAAGGAAAAAATTATAAATTGGTTAAACAACAAATTAAAGTAAATCAGGGTATTAAATTTACAACCAAATGATCGGAAATCTCTTATCTAAGCATATATATATACTCCATTTAGTCCATAATATAGGGTACTTATATTATATCATGGGAAATAAGAAATAATAATTAAGTCATTCAATATGTCTTAAAATATAAATTTTTTCCAACTTTTTACTCTTCTTAAAAAATGAGTTCAATTGCACTGATTTTTTTTTTTTTTGAGAAAGAGAGGAACATAATGAGTGGGTAAAGTGGAGAGTGAGTATTAATTAGATGGGAAAAAAATAACATTAATTAAACTTTAGGTTACTTTTAGAATTATATTCTCAGGAGACAGTGAGAATAGGGGATAGGAGGTAGTATTAAATAATTATGTCTTTTGGCGAAAAAAGAAATTATATGTAGAAAAAATGAATGGCTGCCATTGTATGGCCTTGACCATGAGGGTGAGGGGTGAGTAAATGTACATGTTAGTGGGAAAGGTGACAACTTAATGAAACTTTATTTAATGTGTCCCCACAGTGCAAGCCCACCCTTTCTGACTCTACCCTGAGTCCCTGATGCCCTACTGCTGTTTCAACTGCCTTCTATTCTCATTTAATTTCCTCATTTCTCTCAATAATGTTATCATTATTCCAAATCAAGAATATAACATCTATCACAAGTAGTATTATTTATAAATAACAAATAATAGTACAACTCATCTCCTTTTTTTTTTGTCAACAAGAACTTATATTAATACTAATATTAAAAGTTACAACAAACGATTACACTGTGAAAGAAGAAAACAAACGGAACAAACACTAACCGAAAAACAAACCGGAACAAGGAGACTAACAAATACAACAACAACAACAACCAAATGTAAGGAAAGTTTATCACCACAATACAAATGGGAATAAAAGTAACTTCAACGGCTTCATCAGCTTCCTGGACATCCAAGGTTAGAAAGGACTTGAAGGAAGGTGTTGGTTGCAAAACCAACCCACTCGGGCACACCTCCTTATAAGCATAAGCTGCAAAAACAACAGCTACATAATCACCCCAACTAGGGGTACAGGACAGAGAACACCCAACCTCAGAATAAAAGAAACAATTGAAGTCTTGAAGAATACTTTTGCTCCTCCCTTGAAGCAAATTTGGTGACATCAACCACCCACCGAACAAAGATTGACTAACAATAGTGATATGGATTCGCCACCATCTACCGATCCTAACTAGAGCCGGAAAAACGGGCCAGGCCTATCGGGCCGGCCCGTTTAAGCCCTGGCCCTTTAAGGGCCGGGCCTAAAAAATGGAGGAGAGAGGTGAAGTTTGGCCCTGCAGGGCCAAGGGCTTTTGCGGGCCGGCCTGCAGGCTCGGGGCCGGCCCGTTAAGCCGTCAAATTTTTTTTTAGAAACGTTGAAGTGGGGACGTGGGGAGTAAGTTGTAACCCTAAAAAAATTCCATGCATAAGAATATTAGGATAGGCTTCAAATAAAGGGCAAAAGAAACTAGTTTTTTTCACGTATGTTCTCATGTGTTCTTCTATTTCTTGCTTTCTTAATTACATGTCTCATTTCACTTATTCCTTTATCTAGTTTTTTTTTTTTTTTATTCAAGCGTATATTTTATTCATCAAACAAACTATACGGGTAATATTTAAAAATGAAACTGAGATATTTCACTTGGCGACTTTATAATAAAGATTATCTATTTTTTGGAATATAAAGGGCAAAGAGAGTATAATATTGTAGGCATTTAGCTTTTAATTAACAATTGTAAAAGCAAGGTAATGATAAATGGATTGGTTGATGAACAAAATGAGACAGTACGTCGTTTAAATCAGAGTTAACTCAAGATCAAACTCATATCATAATATTTAAATAAAACAGGCATTAATCCACAATTAAATAGAGTTACTAAAGCACACAATAATATGAAGAATTGTCATATTTTTAAAACTAAAATTGGTATTATTTCAGGCTTAGGGGTGGATATAAAATCTAACACCAGTCAATTCATCTAAAATTCTTGGTCTATCTATGCATTGCATTCATCTTCTCCATTTGCATATAAATGTTTGACAACTCATTTTGTTGATAAATTAGAATTTTAATTGTTGTAATTTACTAATTATATTTCTTTGAAAAACACACAAAAAAAAAAGTTAAAATTTGAAATAGTAATTTCTAGGCCTGCAGTCGACCACATGGCCCTGTGCTCTCGGGCCGGGCTTTGAAAAACGGGTGTTTTTCTTACTCCAGGCCCTGGAGGGCCGGCCCTGTTAGGCCCTGGCCCTTCACGGGCCGGCCCTGATTGCCAGCTCTAATCCTAACAATGGTCCTCCCATAAGTTAAGCAGATAATAGTATTAGCCATCGATAAATCCCTTCCCCCAAAATCGCAAATCCAATCAACAGCAAAACACACCACCATAAAAACCCAAATCCACAACATAAGAAGAGAAAAACAACCAAAAAGCAATAAAAGAAAAACGAAAGAAGGAGCATCCCCTCTGCCAGAAACCACCGTCGATCTGGAGGCCATCAGCGAGCAGGAGGCCACCGGCGAACAGAAGACCACCGACGATCTAAGGGCCACCGTCGAAAGAGAAGTCGAGCCAAAAACTCCCACCGCCAGAGACGAGGGAGAACCACCGCTACACCCAGAAACCAGGGGGACACCGGAGCAAGGAAGCCATTGAGGATGGAGACCAGAGGAGAGCCGGCGCCGGAGAAGAAGGAAGGTCGCCCCTCTATATCTCTGTTCCGACCTAAAACCCGCCTTCACTTGACTCATCGAGGTCCGATCTGCCCTTCTGCCGTGGAGGTGGTTAGAGAGGAGGCCTGCAGGAGGAGGGATCTAGGGTTTGGTTGACGAGAGTGATTTCGGCGAGGCGCAGAGAGAGCGAAAGGGTTGACGAAAGTATATGGCAGTATAATTTTTTTACAACTCATCTCCCATGGCTTATATATGTGGGTTGGTTTACTTAGTTATTATATACTCCCTCTAGTCCTTATTATAAGGCACCAACTAACTTTTCTCACAAACCAATAAAAGTAGTTAAAGTCCATAAAGTTGTCATAGAATCTAAGTAATTTCTAATATTACCCCTACTAATTACATTAAACTGTAATATTATATTAATTATTACTCTGACTCATTATTTTTATTAATTAGGGGCAGACATCAAAAAAAATAATCAATGCTCATTGAAAACAAGCAAGTGCTTTATAAAAATAACCAAATAAACTTGTTAGTTGGTGCTTTATAACAAGGACTAGAGGGAGTATTCTATACGTGTGTACACTCATGTGGTTCTTAATGAAAGATTTAATTATGTAATTTAAGAAGATTAACAAAGTTAAATAAATTACTTAATTATATTATAACTTATATGGTATAATCTCTCTAAAACACTTATGTGTAACGCTAAATTATATATCAGTTTATAAGTTAAACAAATTAGCTGAAAATGATAAATATATGTGAACGATAAAATGAAAAAAAAAAATCTTAATTATATTTAATAACAAAATTATTTTCAAATTAAGTCGTAGAGATTTAATTAAGATAAGAAGGGTACCTACGCACGCACGCAACTTGTGCCCTTTTTTCGCTCAAAAACTTATGCCTCGTTCAAGGTACAAAAATTGAGTGTCAATTACTAAGTTAATTGAGAGATGGAACACAAACATATATACTTACCTAATAAGAATGCATGGCAACGATGTGCTCTAATTCTTTAATCTTCGTTTAGGATCAGTGACCCGACTCACAACACTAAAGTCGAATTAGTCATACATCACTCATTAATTACTTTAAATCCAAGACTTCTGTACAAAGGCGGAGCCACCTTATGGAGAAGGGGGGCACGTGCCCCCTGATTTTTTTAAAAATTTTTTAAAAAAAAAAAAAAATTACTATGTTCCTTGTGATTGCTTGCATTCTCAATGACATGAAAATACTTATAGACAGTAATCAGTGTCTTGCTACACACAGTTCTTCTTTCCCCCATTGTTCTGTCATAAGAACATAGATCCCTAACCCTAGGTGGGCTAGGATGTGGATATAGGATCAAATAGCTCTCCCCCAAGTATCTATGGATGAGATACCCGAGAGGATCGGAGATCACAAAGCACCAGGACTTGACCTAGGAGCGATTCCTAGGGCCTACGTACCACGAAGAGGATCAAAGTCCACGTAGTTCGATTATACGGGAGGCGTTTAGCCAAGGGGGTGTGTGTGTGTGCTCTGTGTGCAGTATATGCAATTGAGAGAGAGCTTAGAAGATGATGTGTACCTTTAGGGTTTAACTCCTATTTATAGAGTGTACCTTAGGTGGAATCGTATCGGCCTCATTAATATGATTGATCCTCATTAATATGGTTGACCCTCATTAATATGATTGATCCGCATTGATATGATTGGATCCTCCTTTATGATAGGCAGATCATCATTAATATGATTGATCCGCATTGATATGATTGGATCCTCCTTTATGATAGGCAGATCGATATGCAATATGCTCCTTGTTGGGCCATATATGGGCATAATATTTATTCCATAACGGTTGCCCCCAAGCTCGGTAGTTTAGGTCTACGAGCTGCGAGATTAGCTGACTACTATCAGAGATCCCCTGAATCAGACTTTGCTTTCATAACAATTTTCCGGGCTAATTGTCGCTTATATTCTGCATTTAATAACATGTAAGCAAATCACAATAAATGGAAAATACTTCTTGTTGTGCAAATCGTTCAACGCGCTCATTTCGGATACTTGTCCGAGTTTGCATTAAACTTTTGGTTTGCATTAATGTTGGTTATTGATAGCACGCTCTTCCATTCAACACATCGTTGTCCACTCTGTTGCCCCCCAGCCTGGTAGTTCAGGTTTCTGAGCTGCCAGGATGTGCTACTTTCCAAATCCGAACAAGGTATTCGTCATTGTTGGGATTACGTGCGTGCTTAACCGGAATTCTTAAGGACGGACTCCACAATCTATCTGAGATCCAATTAAGGAGCGTGGATTTAATTGTATAAAACAGACTTGACATGATTTTTGAAAGCGGGTTTGTGCACCATGACTTTATACATGTTTAGATTTGACATGATTTTCGAAGACGGGTTTTGCACCATGACTTTATACATGTTTAGATTTGACATGATTTTCGAAGACGGGTTTTGCACCATGACTTTATACATGTTTAGATTTGACATGATTTTCGAAGACGGGTTTTTGTACCTCGGATTCCTACATGTTTAGCTTTGACATGATTTTTGAAGACGGGTTTCTTTACTCAGAATTCATACATGTTTAGATTTGACATGATTTTTGAAGACGGGTTTTTGTACCTCGGATTCCTACATGTTTAGCTTTGACATGACTTTTGAAGACGGGTTTCTTTACTCAGAATTCATACATGCTGCGAGTTGAACATGATTGTCGGAACCGGGTTTATGTACCTCATACTCCTACATGCTTAACTGGACATGATTTTTGAAAACGAGTTTCTTTACCCTGAATTCTATATGTTTAGCTTGAACATGATTGTCGGAACCGGGTTTATTTACCTCATACTCCTACATGCTTAAACCGGACATGATTTTTGAAAACGAGTTTCTTTACCCAGAATTCATACATGTTTAACTTGAACATGATTTTCGGAACCGGGTTTATTTACCTCGGATTTATGCACTCCCTCTTTTCTTCTTTCTTGCAAAACTTAGCATGAAATATGCAATGAACAATTACATATAAATAAACAAGATTTGAAAGAATTGGACAGAACATTGGCGCCGTCCGTGGGGAATCGGTAAATTTCTGATTCCCATGACCAAAGATGGTCATTGATCCCAATTCCCATCCTAAGGAACCACTTTTTGCTGTCAATTAGGGTTCTTACGGGCTTTAGATATGGAGAATGAGGGGGCAAATAAATTACCATCCGTAGCTGATTCTATTTCTGAGAGGGGAAAGAGCAACGGCAAATCTGGGTATAGGATCGTTGATTCTTAACCTAGCAGTTCTGAACGTGAGGAAAACATACCAAGTGGGGAACCCGACCAAATTAAAATTGGAGGCTCTCCGATCAAAACCTTCAGTGAAATGTTGTGGTCGAAAGATTCATCTTTGGGGAGTTCTGTGTTTTCGCTCACAGATACACGAGACCACCATCTCACCCCTCTATCATCATCGTCGGAGTTGGCATCTCCGCTACTCTCTAAGAAAGGTACACCAATGGCGGAGGCCACGGCCGTAAGATCTAGAATCCATCTCGGTCATAATTCTTTGATGTCGGACGAGAGAGTGTTTGTCGTCCAGTGCTGCAAGGTTTCCCCGTCGAACGTTGTCGAGATGCCACATTCTGGTTCCCCAATACCGAGATGAAACCAAATCGGGGGTTGCATGACTGCGATTCTTTGAATGTCGGGATGTTGATCCTGCGAAGGGGGATGCCGAGATGCGGATATGACGCTGCCTCAGAATATCAGGATACCCCCGATGTGTTGACGAATGTCTCAGAGTATTGCACACTCGAGATGCTGAGATGTCGGGATGCACGTTTGATGACCGGATTGTGAAGTTGGGGCAAGCCGAGTTTACTATCATGAGGAGCCGAGACACATCCGCCTTATCAGAGATTGCCGAGATTGCACAATGCTACTGAGAAAGCATAGGGTGACCGGGATGGAGGAATATGGCGAAGTCAACGAGACCAACAGAGGAGCTCACATTGATTCTGAACTTGGCTCGATCCGCCTTGGAGCTCATTGAGGCAAAAAAGCACTGCAATACCATTGGCTTTAAATCCAACAGACTGATATTGCGGGGGATGTCTTATCAATCGGGATCTTCTAGCATTCCTATTAAGAAGTGGTGGCCGTCCACGTTTTGCAGTCTCCAATTAAGTTGACGGAGCTTCATAACAGCACCTCGGAACTTCCTTTCTTCAATGAACGCATTGAGGTCTATGTGATTGTAACCAGGTTTTTCTATCCTTCCTTCTTGATCAGTTTCTCTGGCTCTTAGAAAATTTTCGTACATCAGTTCATAGCTAGAAACTGAGATTTCTTAAAGAGCAAAGATGCTGAACCTCCTTGTGGCACTTTCGGGAAATTGTTATCAATCTCCTGTGATGTGCCTGTGAGATTGAATAATATCAGGTCAAAGTTTGTGGCAATAAACATCAAGGAAGGGGATATTAATTACAACCAGAAGTATATTTCAGAATTCATTGGGGATTGAATAATATCAGGTCAAAGTTTCATATATAACAGCTCCAACAACTTGCATTGGGTTCAACCCCTTTCATGAGATCTTTGTGTAATTGTGCGTTGTGATGCTTTTGGGAGAGTACAATCCGTGCGAGTTGCCCGTGTATAAATCTGAGGTCGTGGATGAAGTGGCCGCTAAGGATTTCCAGGCGAGAGGTTCCTTGGGTTTCCTTTGGCCAAGATGTTCACAAATGGAATAATTAAAAGTATGCCTTCAGAGATTACTTTAAGGGATATGACCGCCAGGAGTCTTCAAGGCAAGACATATTAAAGAAATATGTCAGAGGAAATTCATAATGAACTTTGACTATTGTACTAGTGCAAGTGCTGACTTTGTTTTGTTAGATGACACAACTTTCAACAATATAATTCACAACAGAGGAAATTCTATTGTCGATGACATTGGTTCTCTGGAATCAATTTGATTAATTTCTGAGCTGGAAGAGGGAATGGCTTTCTTATCATGACCTCTATGCTCATGATATCCAGAAGAAGAAGGAGGCGAGTAATTATTTGAATTGATCAACGATCCCTATATTATAGGCATGCTGCACTATATGATGGCCCGAATGACTGTAATTGCAATAAGCTCATCTGAATTTAATCCTGATATTATCAGTAGAGTTGAGCAGAACTCACGAGAAACCTCTATGTAAAGTTGAAGGCGGACCTCGGTTGCATTAAATCTGATTAAAATCCTGGCTCCGTGTAAATTTGAAGGCGGACCCGGTTTAAACTGAATCTAGTTTAAATTAAGGATCCATGCGAAGGAGGACCCCGCTTAAGCCGAATCTGGTTAAAATCTGGGCTCCATGTAACAACGACTACAACCGCCAAGTCTACAAACATGTAGGAGTATGAGGTACATAAACCCGTTTCCGAAAATCATGTGAAAGCTAAACATGTAGAATTCTGAGTAAACAAACTCGTTTTCCAAAATCATGTCCAATCTAAACATGTAGAATTCAGGGTAAAGAAACCCGTTTTCGAAAATCATGTACAAATAAAACATGTAGGAATCCAAGGTACATAAACCCGGTTCCGAAAATCATGTTCAAATTAAACATGTAGAATTCAGGGTCAAGAAACCCGTTTTCGAAAATCATGTACAAATTAAACATGTAGGAATTCGAGGTAAATAAACTCGTTTCCGAAAATCATGTCGAAGGAAAGCATGTATGAATTCTGAGTAAAAAAAAAAACTCGTTTTCGAAAATCATGTACAACTAAACATGCGTGAATCCGAGGTGCACAAACCCGCTTTCATGAATCATGTCAAAGTCTGTTTTATACGATTAAATCCGCGCTCCTTAATTGGATCCCGGATAAATTGTGGAGTCCGTCCCTACGAAAGGGATGAAGGCGGACCCCGGCTTAACTGAATCTGGTTAAAATCCGGACTCCGCAGAAATAACGGTTAAAACGTGATCCTTCTAACATGGTAAAACCGGATCTAATGGTTAAAACGTGCTACCTTTGGAACACCGTAAAGCCAAGATAAGTTCTGTTTAAAGTTTTGCAGGAAACAAAGACAGAAGACGGATCCCGGTTATACCAAATCTGGTTAAAATCCGGGATCCGTGTAAAATTTCGGAGGAGGACTCGATTTAAATTGAATCTAGTTTAAAATCGGGTGTCCCTGTAAAGTTAAGAAGACGATCCCCGATTTAAACTGAATCTAGTTTAAATTCAGGGATCCGTGTAAAGTTAAGAAGGCGGACCCGCTTTTAGCTAATCTAGTTGAAATCTGGGGCCCGCATTGAGGCGGCAAGTCTATTTTAGGTTCCCTTATTGGAATCATTTTGTGATGGCAATGCCGCCAATTTTATTTGATTGAGTTTGGGTAAACAAACTTGTTTTCAGAAATATAAACCCGGAATCTCGGTGTTAGGATAAATAACATCCGGAATCTCGGTGTTAGAATTTATAGACCCGGAATCTCGGTGTTAGGATAAATAACATCCGGAATCTCGGTGTTAGAATTTATAGACCCGGAATCTCGGTGTTAGGATAAACAACATCCGGAATCTCGGTGTTAGGATAAATAACATCCGGAATCTCGGTGTTAGAATTTATAGACCCGGAATCTCGGTGTTAGGATAAATAACATCCGGAATCTCGGTGTTAGAATTTATAGACCCGGAATCTCGGTGTTAGGATAAACAACATCCGGAATCTCGGTGTTAGGATAAACAACATCCGGAATCTCGGTGTTAGAATTTATAGACCCGGAATCTCGGAGTTAAAGTAAATAACATCCGGAATCTCGGTGTTAGAATTTATAGACCCGGAATCTCGGAGTTAAAGTAAATAACATCCGGAATCTCGGGTTAGAATAAATAACATCCGGAATCTCGGTGTTAGAATAAATAACATCTGGAATCTCGGTGTTAAAGTAAATAACATCTAACATCTGGAATCTCGGTGTTAAAGTAAATAACATCCGGAATCTCGGTGTTAAAGTAAATAACCCGGAATCTCAGAGTTCAATTTATAAACCTGGAATCTCGGGTCAATACGCACGGAATCCCAACAATGACGACCACCTGGCCCGGGTTGAAAAATAACACATCCTGGCAGCTCAGAAACCTGAACTACCAGTGGGGCAACAGAGTGGACAACGATCTGTTAAGTGGAAAGCGTGTTATCAAAACCGCCATTGATGCAAACCAGAAAGTTTAATGCAAGCTCGGAAAAGTATCCGAAATGAGCACGTTAAACGATTTGCACATAAGTATTTTCCATTTATTGTGATTTGCTTACATGTTATTAAATGCAGGAATATAAACCGGACAATTAGCCGGGAAAATTGTTATGAAAGCAAAGTCGGATTCGGGGATCTCGGATAGCGGTCGATTAATCTCGGCAGCTCGAGAGACCTAAACTACCGAGCTTGGGGGCAACTGCATGGAATAAATATTATGCCCATATATGGCCCAACAAGGAGCATATTGCATATCGGGATCTGCCTATCATAAAGGAGGATCCAATCATATCAATGCGGATCAATCATATTAATAATGATTCGCCTATCATAAGGAGGATCCAATCATATCAATGCGGATCAATCATATTAATGAGGGTCAACCATATTAATGAGGATCAATCATATTAATGAGGATCAATCATATTAATGAGGCCGATACGATTCCACCTAAGGTACACTCTATAAATAGGAGTTAAACCCTAAAGGTACATCATCTTCTAAGCTCTCTCTCAATTGCATATACTGCACACAGAGCACACACACACCACCCCCTTGGCTAAACGCCTCCCGTATAATCGAACTACGTGGACTTTGATCCCTCTTCAGGGTACGTAGGCCCTAGGAATCGCTCCTAGGTCAAGTCCTGGTGCTTTGTGATCTCCGATCCTCTCGGGTATCTCATCCATAGATACTTGGGGGAGAGCTATTTGATCCTATATCCACATCCTAGCCCACCTAGGGTTAGGGATCTATGTTCTTATGACAGAACATTGGCGTGTGTGCTCTGTGTGCAGTATATGCAATTGAGAGAGAACTTAGAAGATGATAGATGATAGATAGATCATAGATAGATGATGTGTACCTTTGGGGTTTAACTCCTATTTATAGAGTGTACCTTAGGTGGAATCGTATCTGCCTCATTAATATGATTGATCCTCATTAATATGATTGATCCGCATTGATATGATTGATCCTCATTAATATGATTGATCCGCATTGATATGATTGGATCCTCCTTTATGATAGGCAGATCCTGATATGCAATATGCTCCTTGTTGGGCCATATATGGGATATGGGCATAATATTTATTCCATAACAGTTGCCCCCAAGCTCGGTAGTTTAGGTCTCTGAGCTGCCGAGATTAACTGACTGCTATCCGAGATCCCCTGAATCCGACTTTGCTTTCATAACAATTTTCCCGGGCTAATTGTCTGGTTTATATTCCTGCATTTAATAACATGTAAGCAAATCACAATAAATGGAAAATACTTACTGTTGTGCAAATCGTTCAACACGCTCATTTCGGATACTTGTCCGAGTTTGCATTAAACTTTTTGGTTTGCATTAATGTCGGTTATTGATAGCACGCTCTTCCATTCAACACATCGTTGTCCACTCAAGTTGCCCCCACTGGTAGTTCGGGTTTCTGAGCTGTCAGGATGTGCTACTTTCCAAATCCGAACAAGGTGTTCGTCATTGTTGGGATTCCGTGCGTGCTTAACCGAGATCCTCGATTTTAAACTAGATTTAGTTTAAATCGGGTCCGCCTTCTGTCTTTGTTTCCTGCAAAACCTTAACAGAACTTATCTCGGTTTTACCGTGTCCCAAATGAAACATGTTTTAACCGTTATTTCTACAGATCTCGGATCTTAACCAGATTTAGTTAAGCCGGGGTCCGCCTTCATCCCTTTCTTAAGGACGGACTCCACAATCTATCCGAGATCCAATTAAGGAGCGTGGATTTAATTGTATAAAACAGACTTGACATGATTTTTGAAAGCGGGTTTGTGCACCATGACTTTATACATGTTTAGATTTGACATGATTTTCGAAGACGGGTTTTTGCACCATGACTTTATACATGTTTAGATTTGACATGATTTTCGAAGACGGGTTTTTGTACCTCGGATTCCTACATGTTTAGTTTTGACATGATTTTTGAAGACGGGTTTCTTTACTCAGAATTCATACATGTTTAGATTTGACATGATTTTCGAAGACGGGTTTTTGTACCTCGGATTCCTACATGTTTAGCTTTGACATGACTTTTGAAGACGGGTTTCTTTACTCAGAATTCATACATGCTGCGAGTTGAACATGATTGTCGGAACCGGGTTTATGTACCTCATACTCCTACATGCTTAACTGGACATGATTTTTGAAAACGAGTTTCTTTACCCTGAATTCTATATGTTTAGCTTGAACATGATTGTCGAACCGGGTTTATTTACCTCATACTCCTACATGCTTAAACCGGACATGATTTTTGAAAACAAGTTTCTTTACCTAGAATTCATACATGTTTAACTTGAACATGATTTTCGGAACCGGGTTTATTTACCTCATATTTATGCACTCCCTCTTTTCTTCTTTCTTACAAAACTTAGCATGAAATATGCAATGAACAATTACATATAAATAAACAAGATTTGAAAGAAGAATGTACTTGACCTCCAAGATGTTGTGAGAAGGAAATGCTTCTCTTATATCGCGATAGTTTCAACCATGATAATATTGAATCGCTTGCTTTTTGCCCTCGTGTCCTCCAAGGATTTTTATTACCATAAGTGAATAAACACATCATGGCCCATATAAATCGTCATGGCCCATACAAATAATCTCCGAACGATGTGGCGGGCTCAAATGACACATTATGCCTTCAACCCGTGATGATGTTAGCTTTGAGTGGACTTTGGGTCCCAATGCACTTTGTTTTTCCATTTTCGGTCAAATGGTCATAAATGCACGTTTTTATTCAACTAAATGGTGAATATTGAAAACTGCATCTCGGCATCTCAGGATCTCCATCTCGGCATCTTATTCTGTAAAACAGCTTCAGGCATTCAAGCATCTCGCCGCACAAAATGGTGAATACGAAACTGCATCTCGGCATCTCGGGATCTCCATCTCGGCATCTTATTTTGTAAAACAGCCTTGTGCATTCGAAGCATCTCGGCCTCGCACAAAATGGTGAATACTGAAAACTACATCTCGGCATCTCAGGATCTCCATCTCGGCATCTTATTCTGGAAAACGGCTTCCATGATCTTGTCTTCTCCAACCTCTTAGCATGTCCGAAACTGTTCTGCTGACGTGCTAGTGATTTCATTTTAGTTAACCCTGGGAATTGGTTGATTTTCAATCTGTGATGCCTTCAAGGTAGGGCTTCTGGAAGCATCAACGTTGAATCTTTCTTCAGATCGGAAAAAAGATCGCGAGCATCGCCACGGTCTCTCCTTGCGTAAAGGGATTTGATTGCTGCTTCTTCTTCTTGTATTTGTATTGACCATCTTAGGTCACGGGAATCGAAATTTAACGTTCCCCACGGTCGGCGCCAATGTTCTGTCATAAGAACATAGATCCCTAACCCTAGGTGGGCTAGGATGTGGATATAGGATCAAATAGCTCTCCCCCAAGTATCTATGGATGAGATACCCGAGAGGATCGGAGATCACAAAGCACTAGGACTTGACCTAGGAGCGATTCCTAGGGCCTACGTACCCTGAAGAGGGATCAAAGTCCACGTAGTTCGATTATACGGGAGGCGTTTAGCCAAGGGGGTGGTGTGTGTGTGCTCTGTGTGCAGTATATGCAATTGAGAGAGAGCTTAGAAGATGATGTGTACCTTTAGGGTTTAACTCCTATTTATAGAGTGTACCTTAGGTGGAATCGTATCGGCCTCATTAATATTATTGATCCTCATTAATATGGTTGACCCTCATTAATATGATTGATCCGCATTGATATGATTGGATCCTCCTTTATGATAGGCAGATCATCATTAATATGATTGATCCGCATTGATATGATTGGATCCTCCTTTATGATAGGCAGATCCTGATATGCAATATGCTCCTTGTTGGGCCATATATGGGCATAATATTTATTCCATAACACCCATAAAAATACTTGCGGACATATTTTAGCATTGTGACGTCAACTGAGAAAGATTTGCTTCCTTTTTTGAGATATTTTTCTAGCATTTTGTTGTCTTTTCTCTGTATTTTAGGTGGATATGCCCAGCACAAAAAATTGCTTGGAGCATGTAGGTTGCTAATTTTTTGCCATGGGCATTTTATGACTAACACTTGTTCTTTTTCTTATTGATGATGATCAAACTTGCAACTGTTGACAAGTGAAAACCTTCTTAATCTTGTTTTTTTTTTTTTTTGCTTTTGAGGACAAGTGAAAAAAAAAATTCGGGGGCGCTGCCCCCGACCCCCGCACCCTCCAACCAAAAGTGCCCCCCCTTCCATAAATTTCTGGATCCGCCCCTGCTTCTGTAACTATATATGAGCCTCTTTGAAAAGAACTTTAAGTAGCTTAAAACCAGAAGAAGAAGAAAAGTAGCAGTAGAAAAAAAAGCTAGAAGTAGAGTGTTTGAATTGAGTTTTAAGTTCACTAGGTTTTTTTTTTAAAAAAAAGACTCCTAAAAGTCGGTTAAAAAAAAGTTCAACGGAGTAGCTTTTTCCACAAAAGCTCTTACTTTTTTTATGTGGGTCCCGTCACTTCTACCAACATCAACCAAACACAAATCATATTTACAATTTAACTTTTTTTCTATTGGGTCTTTCAAAAAGTCAGATAAAAAATAAGCCAACGTTAATCCAAACAGGCTCATTCAACACCCCTTTGGAAACGTGTCACATGCATCCCCTGAGAATATAATTTAAAAGTTTCATTGTCTCCATCAATGTAACTATTTCTATTTGACTTTTCCTTTTTCCATTTGCCCACAAACAGAACTTTTCCTTTTGGACCACACAGTCACGGCCTTGGACTTGATCTCCCAAATACCGTGCCGGCCTTAGCTTGATCACCCCTCTTGATCTTGGCTAAGTCAGCCGAACCCTCACGTGTAGGCAAAGAACACAAAGACTAAAAGAACTTTTAGAGAGAGAAAGAGAACTTAGAGAGAGAAGCTCTTGAACAACAACAAATGCTTGAAGACTCTTGGATGCATTACAAATGAGGAGGGCACCTCTATTTATAGCCTTCCACCTCCTCAATGAACGGTCAAGATTAAAATCATCCTACGGTTGAGAAGGATTCTCCAGAACC
The DNA here is from genome assembly GCA_025563575.1 of Acacia pycnantha. NCBI lineage: Eukaryota > Viridiplantae > Streptophyta > Magnoliopsida > Fabales > Fabaceae > Acacia > Acacia pycnantha. The sequence continues at coordinate 3,689,773 of JAMWYP010000011.1, read as the reverse complement.
TTCTCCTAAAATATCTAGATATTTACCTTTTACATAGGAGTTCTAGAATTCTCCATACATTTCTACCTCTATGTACATATATCTACAACATTCAAGAAGCTTCTAGACTTGTCCATGCTTCAAGTCTAAACCTCCTATTTAAATGTAGAGTGTCTGTGCACGCGAATCATCCTGCGTTCCTTTCCGGGCGTGACACTCTCCCCCACCTAATTCAGTGACGCCCTCGTCACTGTACTGGACCAGGATCACCCTTGCCTTCATGAAATGGCCGGAACATTCTCACATGACAGACAGGATGACTCTTCAAAGTCGGGCCTCGAACAAGACCCGGAAATCCCTTGGTTTGTTCGGGAGGAAGCTTCACGATCACCTTGTCCTCAACTCGACACCTCGGATCTCGCTTCTTCCAAGCTGCACCCTTCATCTGCATCGTGGCCGTCTTGCCCAGGAAGGACCTTGTGACCTCGACCCTCTGGCTCAATGTATCACCCACTACATTAGCCTTGCCAAGTCCATACTCCACCCGGCGGTTCGCCTCTCCCCTCGCGCAGCAACCTTTCTTGGAGTCTTGGCATCATGAGGTTTCCAGTCCTCTTCAATACAGAGGGAAGATTCCCACGATCCTCCACATCAGGATCCACCACCTTCAAAGCCGCAAGGTAGGTGACTTCCCCGCTCCCAGGCCCCTTCGCCACTTGCATGGTTGACAAGCGAACACCCCGCTCGTCGCTTGTCGTCGGTACTGTGCAACCTATCCCCTTCTCAAGGATGCACAGCGAGTCTTCACCTGGCATGAGGGCTACTTTCGCCTTGCGCAGAAAGTCCAGACCCAATACCATGTTGAAGTCGTCCATAGGGGTCACCGACAAATCTACGGTCCCCTTCCACGTCCCGATGCATAGCTCTACCTCACGAGCTACACCATTGAGAGGTTTGGCAGGAGTGTTGACAGACTTCCACCATCCTCCTCGGGCTTGAACCACAGTGAGACCAACCCGCTTGGCCTCTTCGGGAGTAATGAAGTTATGGGTAGCCCCGGTGTCCACCATCACCTTCATTGGCTTCCCATTTAGCTCCACATCAACAAACATGAGGCCTTTACTCCTCGAAACAGGTTCCTCATGCTTGGCCTTCAAGGCATTCAGCACCCTGAGAGATCCCATCCGCATACTTGGCTCCTCCTCGTCAGGTCCATCTTTCCCCTCAACGATGGCTGACAAGCTACCAAGCTTCGGACACTTGCTCATGTAATGTGGCCCTTTGCACACGTAGCAGCTTATTGTCCTCTTCTTCTCTTCAGATTTGCTCCCATGGAAGGATTTTCCATTTCCTCCCTTAGTGAACTCCTCCCCTTGTCTCCCCCACCGTTCCCATGATTGGGTTCAGGAGACTTCGATCCGGAAGACTCACCTTTCTCCCCCTTCTGATAATCAGTGAGACTTTCCGCAATGGCAATGGCTTCGTCCACATCTGTCACACCACGCCGTTGGAGTTCATGTTTGGCCCAATTCTGAAGACCATCCACGAAGTAGAACAATGTCTCCTCGCTACTGAGATTGGGAATTTGTAATGTGAGGGCAGTGAAGTCCTTTACGTAATCCGAAATCGAGGTCTTGTGCTTGAGTTCCCTCAACTTCTTTCTAGCCACATAGACCACGTTCTCGGGATAGAATTGCTTCTTCAACTCCCTCTTGAAATCTTCCCAGGTCTCTATGGTGCAAAGACCTCTCTCCATGTCTGCATGCTTCCTACGCCACCACAACATAGCGTTATCCGCAAGAAATAAGGAAGCAGTGCGTACCTTGGTTGTGTCGTCGGCCAAGTTCAGGCTCTCAGCATATCTCTCCATTTGCCATAAGAAGTTCTCAACCTCCTTGGCATCACGAACGCCTTGAAATTCCTTCGGCTTAGGGAGATCCAACCTCACCTCCCTTGCTCCACTGGTACCACCAACCAACAGAGTCTTTGTTTGTCTCTCTAAAGAAGTCTTTAGAGAGTTGAGCTGCCCCTGCATTGCGGTAATGACATCCATTACCTTTGCCTCGAGTCGCCTCATGGACTCGACTCGTTCCTCCTCTACATTGAGGTGCGAATCTACATCCGACCTCAAGTTGCCCAATTGGCCTAGGGTGTGGGTTTCAAGTGTTTCAAAGTCACTCTCCACCTTGTCCACCCTAGTAACCACCCCATGTAAGGCTTCCTCCAAAGCCTCCACCTTTGTCATCAAGGTGACAACATCTGCGGCTTGGCGGGACTTACTTGATCCTCGGGTCTTCTTAGCCTCGTGAGCAAGTTGGGTCTCTCTACCCCTTTCTTCTCCAGCCACAACAACTTCCTCAGTCGTTCCCGACATTCTTGCCTACGAATCACGTTCACAGCTTCAAACCTAGCTGCCTGAACCAAAGCTCTGATACCACTTTGTCACGGCCTTGGACTTGATCTCCCAAATACCGTGCCGGCCTTAGCTTGATCACCCCTCTTGATCTTGGCTAAGTCAGCCGAACCCTCACATGTAGGCAAAGAACACAAAGACGAAAAGAACTTTTAGAGAGAGAAAGAGAACTTAGAGAGAGAAGCTCTTGAACAACAACAAATGCTTGAAGACTCTTGGATGCATTACAAATGAGGAGGGCACCTCTATTTATAGCCTTCCACCTCCTCAATGAACGGTCAAGATTAAAATCATCCTACGGTTGAGAAGGATTCTCCGTAACCTTCTCCTAAAATATCTAGATATTTACCTTTTACATAGGAGTTCTAGAATTCTCCATACATTTCTACCTCTATGTACATATATCTACAACATTCAAGAAGCTTCTAGACTTGTCCATGCTTCAAGTATAAACCTCCTATTTAAATGTAGAGTGTCTGTGCACGCGAATCATCATGCGTTCCTTTCAGGGCGTGACAACACGCTCATATTGATTTTACTTTTCACCATTTACTCACAAAAACTGAGAATAACTTAATTAATTTCTTATCACTCACCCTTATTATTTGGCACTGTACGTAACCCATTTTGTCAGTCTATAAATGAAAGTCACGTACAACAAATAGAAACCACAGCCTTGGGATATTTCATACACAGTAGAGAGAAAGAAAGAAAGAAGAGAAGAATGGGTTTTGTGGGTGTGAGGATGGGAGCTGTTTGGTGTGCCATATTTATGGGTGTGGGAGTAATATCTGTGTCTCAGGCACAACTGAGTCCTACATTCTACGACCAAACATGCCCTAACGTCACCGACATCGTATCGTCGGTTGTCCAGAGTGCTGCACAAAGCGATCCTTGTATCGGAGCCAGCCTCATCAGGCTTCACTTCCATGACTGTTTTGTTCAAGTATGTTTCATATCACTCCATTTATGTGTGTGTATCTTATCTCACTTTCAAATTTCTGGCTTATCCAGTAATTTCGCATATTTCTGGGCTTTTATTTTAAAGTGGATGTGCTTGAGAGTTTTCAGTGCTCTTGAATGAATGAAATTCTGGATTTCGAAGTGAGAGAAGCCCGTAAGCTTAATCAAGTACGGACTCTCTCAGAATGGGGCTCATACTAACTTAGCTCTATTTTTGTCGGTGAATGTTCTGACGGCAACTCAAACAAGCTATAGAAAAACAAAATAGTTATATTTTAGGGAAATTTTCAATAAAGGAACAATTAATGTCAAATGGCCCTCAAAAAATTCTAAAATATTACTGCAGGACCTTGGGGGCAAAGTGAAATAGCCCTATAAAAAAGTGAAATATTTTTATTGACAAGATAAATTAATTTATAAAAATTAATTTCATTTTACTTTCAAGGTCTTGCAGTGATGTTTCAGAATTTGACATTAATTGGCTACAAAGGTCCTTTACTGAAATTTCCCCTCTATTTTATGTAAATTAATCTCACACCCTCTTATTTTGTGTGTGTGTGTGTTTTGTGAAGACCCTCTTGTTTTGTTTAACTCAGCCCCTTTTGTACACTAGGAGGCGAAAAAAAATGATCTCATGAAACATGGAAGAGCTTTTTTAAAACTGAACCAAAAACACTCTCACAACTCCCTGTAATATTCTGGGTAGGAGTTGGGAGGGCAAGAGGATATATAATAGGAAACAAAGCCCCACTAAAACATATATACTATGTAATCAGAATAACTTCATCTTCAAATTAAAACTAACATCAATATCGTTGTTAAGCTACATCTTATAATTATAAGCTGTTGAGTTTCAATAATTGATGACTAAAAATGTCAACGTTTTTCACTTGGAAGCTAACTTTCAAATTCCTCCATTTAATTTGAAATTCCTGTACACATCAACTAGTTGTGACATGTGGATCTTAGCTGACTAGCAACTATAATTGACAAAATGACAAATACTGCATATTTATCTATACACTGGATTCAATATTTCAATGTAACAAGCACGCACGTGGCGCATGATTGTAGTTTATTTTATATACTCGGTTTTGAGTGTTTATATTTGCTTTTAGAAATACTCACAGGCGAACACAGACCCACACACATTTGTAGACACAGATTAAATTAGGTAATATTATTTATTTCTTATTACATACCTTTTTTTTGGCCATATATATACACTTCTTTTTTTTTGTTTTTTGCCATCTACATATATGCCTTATAACTTTATTAGACTATTATTATATGAGTGAAGTTTGACCCCCTGCAGTAATTGTGATAGAAATTATTGTTTATTATTCTAAGTTGATATCTATGAAACTCTTACTTATTGAAAAATTTAGAACAGAAAGTTGTATACTTGGGGGAAAATTATAGTTTATTATTTCAAATTGATATATATATGTGTGTGTGTGTGAAACTCTTAGTTAATTCTTTGTAGTGGTCACTTAATTTTCCATTCCATTTTATTACAACTGGGAAGAAAGCGATTTTCGCTTCACACTTAACATTTTAATCAATATCATTCAAAAACAGTTTAAAAATTAAATTATTATATATATATTTTTCAAAAATTTAGCATGCGCCAAACTAAATTAATTAAAGTGTATTAATTTTTCCTTTAATTAGAAAAACATCGTACCCCTTGGATCTTTTCGAAAAGGAAAAGTGGTATTGGCGTGTGGAAAAAGTTTGCCAGCCATAACTTTGCGGAAAAGGATTATCTCAGTATCCTTCCCTCCTTTTCCCTCAGTATCCTAATCTGGGCCGTCCAAAAATGAATCCGACGGCTAGAGAGAGTTTTAAAATTTTTATATTTACCGCATGCGGTTTTTTGACATTAATGATTCTGAACCCTTAGATCAACTTTTGGACGGCTCAGATAAAAAGATACTGAGGGATACTAAGGCAAGAGATTCTGAGACAATCCGGATCCTAACTTTGCCTTTTCTTTCTTGAAAAAAATGTATTTAATAATTTTGAATAATTTGAATCAACTGATCAAGTGATTCTAATTAAAACAATGATGCTTTTATTGAATGAATACTATATTTTACTTAAAAGAGAATTTGTAATCAGTCTTACGTGCCCAATCTAGCTATAGTTGAGGTTGCGCTTCACTTTATAGTAGTGTAATTAAACCCGAAACGGCCGGTTCAGCCCGAAAATTGGTCCGGTCCGGACATTAACCTGGTTTGCTGTTTTTTTAATTGATTTTATTTATTACTTTTATAATTTTATATTAATAAATCTAAAATCTTCACTTTCTCATCGGTTTGAATTAGCTCCGGTTTGACTTCAATGTGACCCACTAACCTTTGACATAATATCCCGACCGTTTTAGTAACTGGTCCGGTTTTAAAATAGAGTATGGAATAAAGTCAAAGGGAGAGACATCTAGGTAAGGTAAAGTAATGAAAGCTTGCTTTTCTAATATATGTTGGTGAGGAAAGATGAAGGAAGTTTCTGAATGAATGAGTACGTACTTATATATAATTTGTTTATGATGAACTGACAGGGATGCGATGCTTCACTTTTGCTGAACAATAGTACCACCATAGATAGCGAACAAGGAGCTTTTGGCAATAACAACTCCATCAGAGGATTGGATGTTGTCAACAACATCAAATCCGCCCTCGAGTCCTCTTGCCCCAACACCGTTTCTTGCGCCGATGTCCTCGCTATTGCTGCTGAAGTTTCCGTTGTTCTGGTATGTATACTTCCTCTCCGGCTCAACTATATCTATCTATCCATGCATCATATAAAGTATAGCGATTAAAAATTACAACCCTCCAACCCTCTGATCCTAGCTGATAGTGGATTGAGATTTCACATTTAGAACCAAAGCAAACTGCTCTGCTTTGATGGTTTTTAGTAGAGAGAGGGAGTAATTAGTATAGATATAGTTGGTTCAATAATATTTGTAAGATTAATTAATTAGAAGGTAATTAATTAACTACTTGAACAGGCGGGAGGACCTTCATGGACAATTCAGTTGGGAAGAAGGGACAGCCTAACAGCAAACCGAACCCTTGCTAATGCTAACCTTCCTTCACCCTTCTTCAACCTCGACCAACTCAAGCAAAACTTCACTTCTCAAGGCCTTGACACCACTGATCTTGTTGCCCTCTCCGGTACGTACAACTATATTACTCTCTCAATTCCTTTATAATTGTAAGACCTAGTTTGTAGTGCAATTAGTACAACAAACTAGATCCTAAAGGTAGTATGTATGGTTTCTCATTCTAAGATCTCATGTGTGTGTGTGTGTGTGTTTTCAGGAGCTCACACATTTGGAAGATCTCAGTGCAGGTTCTTTGATAACAGGCTGTACAACTTTAGCGGCGATGGCAACCCAGACTCAACTCTAAACACAACTTACTTAGCGACATTGCGTCAGTTATGTCCACAGAGCGAAGTTGGGAGGAACACTAACCTCACAAATCTGGACCTGACCACACCTGATACCTTTGATTTGAACTACTACTCTAACCTGCAGCAAAATAATGGCCTGCTTAACAGTGACCAGGTCTTGTTCTCTACTTCTGATGCTGATACCATTGCCATTGTCAACAATTTCAGCGCCAACCGGACTGCTTTCTTTGAAGCTTTTGCTGCTTCCATGATCAAGATGGGTAATATCAGCCCTTTGACTGGCTCCCAAGGTGAAATTCGAACGCAATGCAATCTTGTTAATGGAGCTTCGTCATCATCATCTGGACTAATTATGGATGGTGGTGTAGAATCACAGGACCATTTGGTTAGTTCAATCTAAGTGATCACAGTCAAGTAAAGTATTGCCATAAATAAACGAGTATATTGTGCGCTTGTTAGCGTGTAGGTACGAAGTTTACTGCTTTATTTATATGTCATGTATTGACGAGTGATATATATTTTCTTCCTTGAAAAGACTTTCAGGAATCTTTATTTATTTTTTTTAATTTTGCTTCCAGAGTTAATTAAAGGAATGCGTATCAATCAACTTAATTTGTCAAAGAACGTAACGAGGCTCTTGGATTGAAACCAATGATTTTTTTTTTTGATAAGAAACCAATGATGTTTTGATATAACAAATGGAGAAGAGAGTGAGTGATTGCCATTATGGGCCCTTCCAAGTCCCTGCCGGTGGTGGGCTTAATTGGTGGGGCTCAATTTGGGCTGATCCTGCTAATTGAAAAAGATGTGAAGTCCACATCTCTTTTATGAATTAAGTAAATGCAAATAAGGGCCCGTTTGGTACGCTGATTTCACGTGAGGGAATGGGAAATTGACGGGGTTCTCTCTGAAAAAAACCGTTTGGCGCCCAGCTCTCCCATCAAGCTCACTTCCTATCTAGTGCTATCTTCTCACAAAGGTGGGAAAATTGAATCCCTAACAAATTGGCAGGATTGTGGTCACTTCTCGGGAGAGTGAATTTTAGGGACAAAAAAGCCCTTGTAATAGTGGAGCAGTTTATAAAAATGAGATTTGACATAGGAGCTGAACAAAGAAGGACGTGAACCTCAAATCGACGACAGTGGAAGTTGGAGATGCAGCACAAGTTCAACGCAGGGGTAAAAAACCGCGCGCGGTTTTGTCAAAAACAAATTCGGCCTCTTGGATCAAGATTTTGACGGTCAGGATGAGGATGAGGAGGGATGGGCAGAAAAAAGACAATGAGAGGATCTCCTTCCTGTTGCTTCCATGGTGTGATAATCCATATATGTTTGTGGGTTATAGTGAGTGAGGAAATGTTTAAATGAGAGAGGCAGCTGGAATATGTGATGAAATAGAAGTTTTCCCCCTTTACATGCATCTCTGCTTGTTTGTAGAATATATGTGCTGATAATTTAGAATTTAGTTTCTGTGTTCTGGTGGTCTAGTTTTCTGTCTATAAAGTTGTGAAATTGCTAATGTAAACTTCAAGCCGTTGTCAAATTTTACGTTCGAACCCAAGCGATTGAGTGCCTATTACATTCGAACGTAACTTTTTCATTTGAACGTCCGAACGAATAGAAGATTTCTTTTAATTGTGGTTTAACTCTTGCTGTCATGGTATAAGTTTTACATTTGCACCTTCACGCCATCTAGTTTTGGGTTCGTTTATGTCCCATTGCGAAAACAAAACAAAAAAATCATTCAACGATTGTTTTTTTGTTTTTTTTTTTTTTTAATTTAGGGGTATTTTAGAAATTTCACCTCACCTTCCCACTTAACCAATACCCATTTTTCATACCAAACAATTCATTTTCCCTCAACTTAAGTTCAATTCCTTAGTTTACCGAACGACTCACATTTTTAAGTTCCCTCTTAATTTTACCTTTCTTTCCTTTCACTTCCATTACTTTCCTTTCCCTCCTCAAATCTTCTCCGTACCAAATGGGCCCTAATTTTTTATTTATTTAAAGGGTTGGGCTAACAATATGAAATTATAAGTATGATCGAATCAACAATTTCTCATTTATTAACCAACAAGGAGTGACATAGTTGGTCAAGGTGTCGATCTTCACCCCAAAGGAATGAGGTTCAATACCCACTAGTCGATATGAGAGTCTCATTGGTGGGCAATCTGTAAGTACCTCTGTAAGCATTTTTTAAGCTTAAAGGCGTATTCTAACCTTAGTGGGTTATTAATGTCTACCACCTAAACTTTTTATTACAAAAAAAAAAAAAAAAAAAAAAAAAAAATCTCACGTTTACTAGAGAATTTTTATGTAACTGTACCACAATACTATAGCAGTACAATTGTCCAAATAAGTAAAAGATAGGATTCTGTCAGCAAATGTAATAAAGTGTAGTTGATCTAAAACTCTATTTTGACAATTGCAATGAAATTCAGGTTACATGACATTTATTATTAAATTAATTTTTATTTTATCTTGCAATTGAAATTAAACCAGTTTTTTCGAGTACTGAACAGGCCTAAAACTACAGGTCAAAGAAAAATAGCCCCAGAGGTAAGTAATGGGGCTATTTTCCCAATTTGCCCCTTATTAAATAACTATTTACCAAAATGCCCCTGTCAGAAAACTATTTCTCAATTTACCCCTATCAGAAAACTATTTCTCAATCTGCCCCTGTTTAGTCGACTAAAACCATGGTTTAGTCGACTAAATCGAGGGTAAATTTTTTTTTTAAGACTCCCGCGATTTAGTCGACTAAAAAACCCATTTAGTCGACTAAATTATTAAAAAAAAGAGGTTAAAACTTCGGAAGGCCATAACTTCTAGTTCGGGAGTCCGAATCAAGTGATTCTTTTTTTGATTCCACATAACTTTTTGAGATCTATGCACTGACATAAAAATCAACTTCCAGATTTAATGAAGAGAAAGGAGGAAAAATAAGCGATTCTTTATTTTGCAGGAGATACTAACAATTCATTAAATATAATCAAATGATTCTTTAATATATATATATATATATATGAACGATATCTTTAATGATCAAGGTCAATATATTATTGTTTATATTGATGACGTCTTAATCTTTTCAAATTCCCTAGAAGATCATTTCAAACATGTTTCAAAATTTATTCGAACTGCAGAAATAAATGGTTTAGTGGTTTCCAAACCAAAAATTAGTCTTTTTCAAACCAAGATTCGTTTTCTTGGACATTGGATTTATCAAGGAACCATAAATCCCATTGAAAGAGCAATCCAATTTGCGGAAAAATTTCCTGATCAAATTCTTGATAAAAACCAACTTCAAAGATTTTTAGGATGTTTAAACTATGTTGCTGAGTTTATCCCTCAACTTAGCAACTTTGTTAAACCCCTTCACCAACGTCTAAACAAAAATCCTTCTCCTTGGACCGATGTTCATACTGAAATTGTCAAACAAATCAAACGACAAGTTAGAGAACTTTCGTGTATTAACCTTCCCATTCCATCTGCCTTCAAAATAGTCGAAACAGATGCATCTGAATTAGGCTATGGAGGTATTCTTAAACAACGTTCTGACGGAAAAGAACAAATCATTTCTTATACGTCTAAACATTGGAATCCTGCTCAGCAGAATTATTCTACGATCAAAAAAGAAATTTTGGCCATTGTTTTGTGTATTTCAAAATTTCAAGCTGATCTTTTAAATCAAAGATTTTTAGTCCGCATTGATTGTAAATCTGCAAAAGATGTGAAAATGCCAAGAAAGAAAAAACCTGGCGATGAGCCAAAAGACAAGCAACCCCTCCATGAGGAGGAAGAAAATCAACAGAGCTACTTTCAAGATGCTCAAAACCCAATCTCCAGTCAAGAATTGCAGGAGATTATCACACATTTGCTCCAACAGCCTTTATTGGTTACTCCAGCCAATAACCCTTTGGACACTCCTTACATTGCAAAACTTGCTCAAGTACAAAGATGTCCTACAACTTGAACCCGAGTTTTTCTTTGGAACACCCAACGAGGTAGCATTGAAAGTTTTCCTTCAGATTTCATTTCATTCCTACCAACTCACAAAAACCAGAGAATACTATGAGCTAATATTGGTTCATTCTCAATCTATCGAGTTAACTCGATACATTTCAAAAGAGGATGAAACTTTAATAACTCATTCTACTCTCCAAATTGTAAAGGTCCTCACACCTTCCCAAATGGGACAAGATTTATCAAAACCTAAATATTTTGACATTAAATACGAACCTAAAGGATACAATTACCGGGACTATAATAAAGCCCGGTATTATGTCTTTTGGATCAGAATAAAATTTTCAAACATACTTGGTTCATTTACTTTAAACCAAAAACCAAGTACACTTTTCCTCAATGGTTTCAACATTGGTGGGCTTTCTATGGACCAGTTCCTGAAATTCTTCCACCAACTGTTCAGACAGCATTGAATCTTTTTCAGAAAAAATTCAATCATAGTGGTGATCCTTTTCCAATTGATCTTCACTATTTTTCCAAATTACTTGTATCCTGGATTTTCTCTTGGCAATACAGGTTTCCCATAATAATAGGAGTTCCCCAATTTTGCCAGTCCTACAAAGGGTACCCTATGTACGATGGTGGGCAAAATTCAACCTGTCCAAGGTCGACTCCAATGCAGTAGAACAGTGGTTCAAAAACAACCCAAGTTTTCTGAATGCTTCCGAGGAAAGCAGGTTCTTAAATCAAAAGAGCCATGCTCAAACTACCCTTGCTGCAATCTCAAATAAAAAGGATTACATCCAACAACTCAGTGTCATGCTTAAGCAACTCCAGCAAAGCGAAACTGAGAATCAAGCAAGTTCTTCAAAAAATCAAGATCCAGACCAAAGTGATGATGAAGATTTCGTTGTCAATTTGGGTGAAGACTAAAACTTACAGTTTTTGACGGAAGCACCAAATGAAGTAGCTTCCATGTATAAGACTGTATAAATTTCCCTATTGTACGCTATAGTAGTGCTAGGTATTTTCACTGTAGCACCAAAACACTGTAGCTCGTAGGTCACAAAATTGGTTACTGTAGTGTCGGCAGACACTGTAGTTAATCATTCAAATGTTTACCGAACAGTACCAGTCACCCTGACTTATCTGGTCCTTACTTCATTTCTTCTGCACATTTATTTCCAGTTCTTTACTTTATGTTTTGATTTATCCAGTTATCTGGTCCTTACTTCTCTGTCTTCAATATCTCCCCCTCCCCTTTCCGATCCTTTCGGGGTCACTCCCGTAGATTGGTATCAGAGCCAGAAGGGGAAGTAGAGATGTATTAATTAGAAGGTCTTAACTGAAGACATCATAATGCCTGAATTGAGCTCTGTGTATTCAGATTTCGTAATATGATTATGTTTGATTTGGAACTAGATTAGTAATTTATCGCTTCATTATGTGTTCTTAGATCTATCCTCAAAAAAAAAAAAAAGAGTCTGGAATCCTGAAAAAATTATATATGGTCCTTACTTATGATATCTGAGTTTTTCTTGTGGGGATGTGTTAAGGCCATAAGACCCGTATGTTGAGGCAGGCGATTTACCCCTGCACCTGTAAGATATCATATGTTTGGCTTCATATATGATTCTGGATGGCAATCAGACGTAGTACTTTTGAATAGTTTAGGTTTCACTATTAAAAGAGGAATAGATCTATTGCAGCATGTAATGATAGATAAATTACTGGTCAATTTCTAAGTTTGACAGAAAAACAGTTATGCGGATCACAGATGTACTCAAATACTGGTCATGAGTCTTCAGTAGATTTTTTGATTAACACACCCCTATGGAACCTGAAGGTGATGATACTGATTGAAGGGAGATTTACAATTACTGTTTATCTCGCTCTTGTCTTAGTCTCTGTCTCTTTCATCTGCACTTTTATCTTTCTGTTCTTTACTTTTGCATTTTTATTCCTGCAAATTTAATATTGTTCTTTAAAATTCAGCACTTTTACATTATGTCTTCTATTTTCCGCTCTTTTTCTCGTCGCTCTCCTTCTTCATCTTCTTTTCCTTCTTCTTCTTCTGCTCCAAACTCTTCAATAAACCGAAACGGAGCTTGCTCCTCAAAAAATCATATCTTTGATGAAGAAATTCAGTTCAAAGATATCAACCAAACTGTTGATGATTGGACTCTTCCTGTCATTGACAATAAAGATGTCTTCATAATAAAAAAGAATTGGTTAAAGAAGTCTGATTATGTAATCAAGACTGTCGAAGAATCCATTTCTATCCAACCTGAGAAAGAGGAATTTTCTCTTCTCTCTCCTAATTCCATCTATAAACACCGAGAGGAATACAACTATTTGCACATTGGTTGTGTACAAGTTGCTCTCAAACCCCTTGTCAGACGAGGCTTAAATGCTTCGGTTTAGTCTCGCTTGAGAGATGCAAGACATTACGCTTTGCAGATTCTCTTTAGCAACCGCTGAATTTGGACTTCATGATGGCCCCGTTTATTTCAATCGTTACCCAAATCAAACGGTTGATCTAAGCGATCAAAACACCCTTGATGTCCTCAAACTCAACCTAAAACGCAATGGCTTCAATATGAAATCTGGATCTATACCGTTGCTCTATTATATAGGGTACAAAGTATAAGGTCTCAAACTCCTCAGCTTCAAATGTTCAACGACCTCCTGATAACGGTCAAACTGTTGTCTTCCTCACGGACCATTTAAACACAAACATCACAATTCCTCGAACCATTATGTGGAACGATGTTACCCTTCCTGAAGATTGGGTTATGGATAAGGCCGTCCAACCTATTCCAAGACCAAGTAGGAAATATCGTAGAATTTCCCAAACTCAATCTGGATCTGTTAGAATGGCTTTTGACAGGAGATCAATAATTGGAACAATTCCTCATGCAAACTATCAAAGAGAGGATGACCAAAATTCAGTTGAGTCAATACCTTATACTGAGTTAGGTGAACCTCAGACCATGGGTGCTCTTGAGCATCATTTTCAAATTGATAAACACAGTTTGCAAGAAGAATTTTACTCAGAACACAATACTTTGCAAAGAAACTGGTTTTTAGAAAAGTTCAAAGGATTATTACGAAAAAATATCCAAGAAAATTTCTACAGTTTCCTTGAAAAGTACCAAGTGAATCTTCCATTTTTTGATTGGTTCGAAGCTTATGCTTCACAACAAAAAATAGAATATCCATTTACCCAAACAATTAATATGACCAAAAGAGATTGGAAAACATCTGAAGGACAAACTATTTCTTCGAAGTTCCTCCAAAAAGTCATATCGATTCTGGTCTTTCGACAAGAAGCAACAGACCTCTTGTAGCTTCTCCTTTCAAAACCAAAATCTTAGAGGAACTTTGTTGGTCCAAGAGACATCAAAAATCTCATGGAACAAAATAATTATACTAATCAAGTATCTTCAAATTATTGGAGATCATGTAGTCAAAACCCTTCTTCACAACAATCTTCCAAACCAATTTCTACAACTCAACCCTTGTTCAAACCATTTCGACTTGATCCAAGAATCAAAGCAAGTATGCTAGGCAAAAATAAAGCCAAATTAGTGGCAGAAATTGAGCAACGTTTACGACACCAAAAACAAGTTGAAGATTCCCAAACTCCGGATGTTCATTTAAAACAAAAAATTGTTCCTGAAACACCTTCACAATCTTCTTCCTCTAGGCAAGTCATGAATTTTGAAAAATTCCGATGCTGAATCTTCAAAATCCAATTTCAAAATTAACCAAAGAAGATTGGAAAAAATCTTCAAAGTTATATTATCCAAGGGCAAGTCCTCTGGATATTTTAACTGAAGAAAGACAAGATCAAACTTTTAAATCTTTCAACTCTAACAATGTTTATGAATGGAATATTGATGGTCAAAGTGAAACAAATATTCTTCAAATTCTTCAACAAATGACCATGGTAAGTACCGCTTATCAAACAACAAGTGATTATTCGGATACAGAAATAACTAATCTTCTAGTTTCGGTTTCACCTGGACAACTTAAAGGTTGGTGGGATTATTATCTGTCTTCGAAGAAAAATCAAACATTCTTTCTTCGTTAAAACCGAACCCGATGGAACTCCAATTACTCATAATGGTGAGCCTATTCCGCATTCTCGTTAATACCCTTACTTTTACAATTATTAAACATTTTGTGGGTGATCCAAATGTTTGGAAAGATCGCTCTTCTGAGCTACTCTCTAATATCCGCCGTCGAACATTATCCGATTTTAGATTGTACAAAGATACTTTTCTAAGCCGGTATACATAAGAGATGATGCCAACCAAGGTTTTTGGAAAGAAAAGTTCCTAGCTGGATTACCAAAGTCTTTTGGTGATAAAGTTAGGGATAAACTTAGACATCAATATGATGGCAACATCCCTTATGGTGATTTGACATATGGAGAGTTAATTTCTTATGTTCAGAAAACTGCTTTAAAAATCTGTCAAGATGATGGAATAAAACATCAGCTTGCCAAAGAAAAGGGTGTCAATAGAAAAGAATTAGGATCATTTTGTGAACAATTTGGTCTTCCTTCTTGCAAAAAACCCAAACACAAGTCTTACAAAACTCCCGTTTTAATCCCGCTTTTTCAAAAATAAACGGTTTTATAACAAACGCCCTTATCAAAAGGATGATAAATACACTTCTCCTCAAAAATACAAAAAGGATTTCCTTCTAAACCCAAAAATAATTTCCAAAAGGATGTCTCGAGAAGGGATAAAGTAACTTGTTTCAGGTGTGGTAAAATTGGTCATTATGCCAAGTATTGCCGATTTTCCCAAAAAATTAGGAATATTCAGCTTGAGGAACCTCTCCTTGAGCAGATAAACAATCTCTTGCTTGAAACATCTTCTGATTCTGAAGAAGATCAAAGTTCTTCTGAAGATCTTAACCAAATCCAAGAGGATGATTTCAACTCAACATCTGATGATTCCTCTCCTCAAATAAATGTCATCACCAAAGAACAGGATTTGCTTTTGGATATCATTAGTAAACTTCCTGACTCTGACAAAGGTACATATCTTTCAAAATTCAGAGATATTACCCAACCTTCGTCACCTCCTCCTACTCCTCTTCCTCCTTCTTCTTCTAAATTTTCTGGTTTCTATAACAAATATGATCTAACCAAAACTTTGGAAAGATTCAAACACTCTGTTAAACCAGCTACTATACAGGATCTTCAATCAGAGATAAATAATCTTAAGGTTGAAGTTCGTGTCCTCAAATCAGGTCAGGATTCTCATACCTCTGCTTTACTGCAGATTCAAGACTTCCTTTCCTCTCTCCAAAACTCTTCTAATGAGAATATTGATCGAGTTTTAGAAAATGAAATTGAGGAAGATAATCCGAACAAGAAACACCATTTTTAAATATAATTACAAGAATTTTCCTGAAGTTTTATATACAAGCAAAAATCATTATTAATAATGATCTTGTTATAGAACAATTTGTATTATTTGATACTTAGGGCTCAAGCTAACTGTATTTTAGAAGGCTTAGTTCCTACCAAATATTTTGAGAAAACTACTGAAAGATAAGTTCTGTTAGCAGAGAACCGTTATCTGTCCAGTACAAAATTTCAAATGTTGTTGTTGAAAATAAGGGTTTTCGAATAAAAACTCCATTTATTCTTATGAAGGATATGGGAGCACAAATTATTCTTGGAGCACCATTTGCACAACTCTTAATTCCTTTTATGGTTGAACCTGATGGTCTTTCAAAACAATATCTGGGCAAAACCATTTTATTTCCTTTTTCTGAAAAACCCAGACTTAAGGAATTAAATTCTCTTTTTCGCAAACAAAACCAGATCAATTTTCTCAAAGAAGAAGTCTCTTTTAAACGGATTGAGCAACAACTCCAACAACCTGCGGTTCAACAAAAAATCCAATCTTATCTTGACAAGATTCATCAAACGGTTTGTCTTGATCTCCCAAATGCCTTCGGAATAGGAAGCAACATTCGTAGATCTTCCTTACGAACCAAATTTCTCTCGAAAAACACATCTCAACAAAAGCCCGACCCATCCGGATGACTCAAGAACTCCTTGACACCTGTAAAAGGAAATTCAAGATCTTCTTGACAAAAACTCATCCGTCCGAGTCGTAGCCCATGGTCTTGCGCCGCTTTCTACGTCAATAAAAATGCGAAATTGAACGTGGAACACCCGGGCTTGTTATCAACTACAAACCTCTAAATGAGGCTTTACGGTGGATCCGATATCCGATTCCAAACAAGGCTGATTTACTAAAGCATTTGCATTCGCAAAAATCTTTTCAAAGTTTGATATGAAGTCTGGATTTTGCGAGATCCAAATTTGAGAACAAGATAGGTATAAAACTGCTTTTCTTGTTCCATTTGGTCGAGATGAGTGGAATGTTATGCCTTTTGGCTTAAAAAATGCCCCTTCTGAATTTCAAAGGATTATGAACGATATCTTTAATGATCAAGGTCAATATATTATTGTTTATATTGATGACGTCTTAATCTTTTCAAATTCCTAGAAGATCATTTCAAACATGTTTCAAAATTTATTCGAACCGCAGAAATAAATGGTTTAGTGGTTTCCAAACCAAAAATTAGTCTTTTTCAAACCAAGATTCGTTTTCTTGGACATTGGATTTATCAAGGAACCATAAATCCCATTGAAAGAGCAATCCAATTTGCGGAAAAATTTCCTGATCAAATTCTTGATAAAAACCAACTTCAAAGATTTTTAGGATGTTTAAACTATGTTGCTGAGTTTATCCCTCAACTTAGCAACTTTGTTAAACCCCTTCACCAACGTCTAAACAAAAATCCTTCTCCTTAGACCGATGTTCATACTGAAATTGTCAAACAAATCAAACGACAAGTTAGAGAACTTTCGTGTCTTAACCTTCCCATTCCATCTGCCTTCAAAATAGTCGAAACGGATGCATCTGAATTGGGCTATGGAGGTATTCTTAAACAACGTTCTGACGGAAAAGAACAAATCATTTCTTATACGTCTAAACATTGGAATCTGCTCAAGAATTATTCTACGATCAAAAAGAAATTTTGGCCATTGTTTTATGTATTTCAAAATTTCAAGCTGATCTTTTAAATCAAAGATTTTTAGTCCGCATTGATTGTAAATCTGCAAAGATGTTTTACAAAAGGATGTTAAAAATCTTGCATCAAAACAAATTTTTGCCCGTTGGCAAGCCATTTTGAGTGTTTTTGATTTTGATATTGAATTTATCAAAGGCACTTCTAATTCTCTTCCTGATTTCCTTACCCGTGAGTTTTTACAGGGTAGTTCTTAGGATTGAGAGTAAAACTGACCCACAAACCCTTTCCCTCTCCAGAAAATGCCAAGAAAGAAAAAACCTGGCGATGAGCCAAAAGACAAGCAACCCCTCCATGAGGAGGAAGAAGATCAACAGAGCTACTTTCAAGATGCTCAAAACCCAATCTCCAGTCAAGAATTGCAGGAGATTATCACACATTTGCTCCAACAGCAAACTCCTTCACCTAAGGGATCAACTAGTCAGACAGTTCCCCAAATACAGGGATCCAGTCAGACAGTTCCCCAAACACAGGGATCCAGACTGCAAACAAGATCTCAAACTAAATCAGGGTCATCCACCCCCAAATCGGAGTCATCCACTCCAAAAACTGAGTCTCAAACCCAAAGACTCACTTCCTCCAAACCGGGCAGAAAAACTACGATTCCTATGCTAAGAAACCTCCAAACCAAACTTGGGAGGAAGTATTGGCCAAAAGGATAACAAAACACAAGCCCTTGAACATGATAGAGCACTTGCTTTATCGTTAATTGCCTCTTCTTCACAGGCAATCAATAAACAAGAGTATGATTTAGCCAATGCTAAATTTGCTCTTGAATTAGCCCAGAAAAAGCCTCCTCAGGTTCCAACACCTTTATTGGTTACTCCAGCCAATAACCCTTTGGACACTCCTTACATTGCAAAACTTGCTCAAGTACAGCATGTCCTACAACTTGAACCTGAGTTTTTCTTTGGAACACCCAACGAGGTAGCATTGAAAGTTTTCCCTTCGGATTTCATTTCATTCCTACCAACTCACAAAACCAGAGAATACTATGAGCTAATATTGGTTCATTCTCAATCTATCGAGTTAACTCGATACATTTCAAAAGAGGATGAAACTTTAATAACTCATTCTACTCTCCAAATTGTAAAGGTCCTCACACCTTCCCAGTGGGGACAAGATTTATCAAAACCTAAATATTTTGACATTAAATACGAACCTAAAGGATACAATTACTGGGACTATAATAAAGCCTGGTATTATGTCTTTTTGGATCAGAATAAAATTTTCAAACATACTTGGTTCATTTACTTCAAACCAAAAACCAAGTACACTTTTCCTCAATGGTTTCAACATTGGTGGGCTTTCTATGGACCAGTTCCTGAAATTCTTCCACCAACTGTTCAGACGGATTGAATCTTTTTCAAAAATTCAATCATAGTGGTGATCATTTTCCAATTGATCTTCACTATTTTTCCAAATTACTTGTATCCTGGATTTTCTCTTGGCAATACAGGTTTTCCCATAATAATAGGAGTTCCCAATTTTGCCAGTCCTACAAAGGGTACCCTATGTACGATGGTGGGCAAAATTCAACTCCGTCCAAGGTCGACTCCAATGCGGTAGAGCAGTGGTTCAAAAACAACCCAAGTTTTCTGAATGCTTCCGAGGAAAGCGAGGTTCTTAAATCAAAAGAGCCATGCTCAAACTACCCTTGCTGCAATCTCAAATAAAAAGGATTACATCCAACAACTCGGTGTCATGCTTAAGCAACTCCAAAGAAAGCGAAACGAGAATCAAGCAAGTTCTTCAAAAAATCAAGATCCAGACCAAAGTGATGATGAAGATTTCGTTGTCAATTTGGGTGAAGACTAAAACTTACAGTTTTTGACTAAGCACCAAATGAAGTAGCTTCCATGTATAAGACTGTATAAATTTCCTATTGTACGCTATAGTAGTGCTAGGTATTTTCACTGTAGCACCAAAACACTGTAGCTCGTAGGTCACAAAATTGGTTACTGTAGTGTCGGCAGACACTGTAGTTAATCATTCAAACGTTTACCGAACAGTACCAGTCACCCTGACTGAAACTGTGCAAACAGTGCTTCACTCCGCCTATAAAAAGTGAAGCTCCATTCGGTTGAGGCGGGTTCCGAACCACTCCTCTCTCTACCTTCCTTCTCTGCCTTCTCTCTACCCTATCCTTTCCCTTTTCTGCTATCTTTCCACTTTGATTTTCCAAGCTTTCGTTTGTAAGTTTTTCATTTCAATAAACCTGTGTTTCCTTTCATCATGTTTTCTTCTGCACGTTTATTTGCAGTTCTTTAATCTATGCTTTGATCCAGTTATCAGGTCCTTATCCAGTTATCTGGTCCTTACTTCATTTCTTCTGCACATTTATTTCCAGTTCTTTACTTTATGTTTTGATTTATCCAGTTATCCGGTCCTTACTTCTCTGTCTTCAATATCTCCCCCTCCCCTTTCCGATCCTTTCGGGGTCACTCCCGTAGATTGGTGTCACTCGTATATATATAGTTAGAAATTGAACTCCAATAAAGAATTTCTTTATTCATCCGTGATTTATTCCTTTTAAATGAGGTATATTTATACAGATGAAAAATTAACAGAGCAACTAGCAATAAAGCAGGAAATAATCCTAAATCAACAACTACTAGCTAGGAAGTAGGAAACAACCCTAACAACCTGCTACTTATTTGAAATACCTAAAAGAATGGAAATAACAATAATTCAAAATTTAAACTTTGAAATAGAAATAATTAAAATAAAACTTTCTTTTTTCTATATATATGTGTGTAGAAAAGAAAGTTGTTATTTTAATTATTTCTATTTCAAAGTTTAAATTTTGAATTATTGTTATTTCCATTCTTTTAGGAATTTCAAATAATTAGCAGGTTGTTAGGGTTGTTTCCTACTCCCTAGCTAATAGTTGTTGATTTAGGATTATTTCTTGCTTTATTGCTAGTTGTTATTAATTTTTCATCTGTATAAGTATACCTCATTTAAGAGGAATAAATCACGGATGAATAAAGAAATTCTTTATTGGAGTTCAACTTCTAACAATATATATATATATATAAAGAATCAACTTGATTATATTTAATTAATTGTTAGTATCTCCTGCAAAATAAAGAATCGCTTATTTTTCCTCCTTTCTCTTCATTAAATCTGGAAGTTAATTTTTATGTCAGTGCATAGATCTCAAAAAGTTATGTGGAATCAAAAAAAGAATCACTTGATTCGGACTCCCAAGTTAGAAGTTATGGCCTTCCGAAGTTTTAACCTTTTTTTTTTAATAATTTAGTTGACTAAATGAGTGTTTTAGTCTACTAAATCACGGGAGTCTTCAAAAAAAAAATTCCCCGCAATTTAGTCGACTAAACCATGGTTTTAGTCGACTAAATAGGGGCAGATTGAGAAATAGTTTTCTGATAGGGGCAAATTGTGAAATAGTTTTCTGAAAGGGGTATTTTGGTAAATAGTTATTTAATAAGGGACAAATTAAGAAAATAGCCTAAGTAATGGCTCTGACAGACGTCAAAGAAATCAAAGGAACATCATAGATGACTCTAGCTTTCGGTAGGTTAAAAAATTGAGAGCAAAAAAAAAAAAAAAGGTTAAAAAATGATTATGAGGTTTTTTTAATTCTTAACTAAATAAAAAATTAAAAGTCAAAATAATATGTCCCTTCAATCAGAATGGTTTTCTCTCTCTCCATTGGGTTTATAATAGGGAAAATTACGCGCAGGTCCCAAGAAAAAAAAACAATTACAAAAAAGTCCCTTGAAATCACAAAATTACACAGAAGTCCCAAAGGACTTTTTTGATATTATTTGTATTAACAACATGAAATGTCATATTTACAACAAGAAATGCCTATATTTACAACAACAGTTAAACATCTGACCATGCCATATTTACAACAGGAAATGCACATATTTACAACATTAAAACACTTGGATTTTGAACGTAGAGAGGTCATTTACAACAGAAAAAACTAGATTTACAACGGGAAGTACTGTATTTATAACAAAATTTAAAATCTTGACATTTATAACAAAAAAAAGCCATATATACAACAGGAAATGCCTATATTTACAACATTTAGGGTGTGCATGGGAACCATTCTGTTCCCCAGCACTGATTCTGAGATGAAACAGTTTTTTCTGAATCTGTGCCTGAGAAAAGTTCTGAGAATCAGAATTACGTTTGTTAACTCATTTTATTTTTATTCAGAGAATCAGAATTACGTTTGTTAACACATTTTATTTTTATTTATGTAATTTTTATATTCAAAAAATTATTTATGTGGTGGTGGCGGTGTGGTGGTGGCAGCGGCGGTGGGGGTGGTGCGGTGGCGGTGGCGACGACGGTGGCCGTGGTGGTGATGGCAGTGGCAGAGGCGGTGATAGCGGTGGTGGTGGCAGCGGCGGTGGTGGTGGGGGGGCGGCGGGGAAGAGGGAAGGGGAAAAATATATTCTGACTTTGTGCCTTGGAATAGAAAAAACAAAAAATTTCTGCTTCTTTTTTTTATTCTCCAGCACAAAAAAGAAACTGGTTCATCTCGGGAACAAGAAAAAAACCGGATTTACCAAACACAATTCCTATCCAATTTTGTTTCTGGGGACAAAATTTAATGAAAAACTCATTCTGGGAGCGTTACCATGCACACCCTTAAACACCTGGATTTTGAACGTAGAGATGTCATTTACAACAACAAAAATGCTATATTTACAACATGAAGTGCTGTATTTACAACAAAATTTAAAATCTGGCAATTTACAACAGAAAAAACCATATTTACAACAACATTTAAAAACCTGGATTTTATTTCCATACAAATAATATTAAAAAAGTCCCTTGGGACTTCTGTGTGATTTGGTGATTTTAAGAGATTTTCTTATAATTATTTTTATTCCTTGGGATCTACACGTAATTGTCCTTTTATAATATATACCCCTTCGTAGGGTCCAAAAGCTTCTTAGCACCAGGAGGTCCTCGTTTGTTGAAATTAGAATCATAGTTTCGGCCGACATGTTTGGTATCATGGCCCAAGCGACCTGTTTGGCATCACGTGTGTGATGTTTATGGGAAGGAGATCCTCTCCTTGTCTTTTTTCTACCCATCCCTCCCAATCCTGATCCTGACCGTCAAAATGTTGATCCAAGGGACCAGAATGATTTTTGACAAAACCGCGCGCGGTTTTTTCAAAAACAAATCTGGCCCCTTGGATCAAAATTTTGACGGTCAGGATCAGAATGGTGAGGGATGGACAGAAAAAAAGGAAGGGGAGAGAAACCGGACCCATGTTTATGTGTCTGCTTGAGTTGGTGTCTCGTGTGGTTTTTATGTGTCTGCTTGAGTTTGTGTTTAAAAAATATGTTGATATAAATCAAAATGAAACTTATTTTATATATTTACATGGTATACCATAAATTATGTTGAAAAAACAACTTTTATCGCTAATCTAAACATTTTATAAAACAAGACTATCAAAGTTGAATCCTACTCTTTTTATATGATAATTATGATTTTGTTGGCCTTTTGTTTTGCCTTTCTATTCCTTTTTTAATCATAAGAAAAGTAAAAAATGCCATTGCTGAGGATGATGCCATTGCAGACTTGAAAACGACATATTTTTTAAAATAAATAAAAAATGGATTTGGTTAATTATGATGGGCATGATCTTCAGAAAATATATGGTCGCCACTGAAACTTGAAGGTGTAGAATTTGTGGTGGGTTGGTGGCAACATGTTTTTGACCACCTTATCTGAACAAAACAGGATAAACTTTAGGATATTCATTCATTCTCCCAATGCCTACTATACAAATATCTCTCACTTTCAATATGGGCCCCTCTCATTTCCTGTTTCCTAACCTCAATTTCTCTTGCAAGTTTTATTTTTTTTGGGTTCAATTTAAATACGAAAAATATTGTTCAATAATGTTTTCATGTGATTTGATAAAAAGTATATTTTTCTATAATATTTATATAGTTTTATTAAAATTTATATACTTTTTGTAGGTATATATATACGATCTTGTTCGAATCATTGTCAATTATTACATTTGAGTGTCTCTCTGAATAAAAATTCCTACATTGATTTACTATTTATAAAGAACTAACCCCTTTATACTAAACAACCCCATTTGGTTAAAATTTATATAATAATTATCATATTTAGTTTAAAATTTTAAACATGAAAAATTATAAATAGATATTTTATTTGTGGGTTTTTAGTTAAATATTTCATGCTGTAACAAAAATTTCACCAGAATTTATAAATTTTCCTTGAACTACCTTTTTATTATTAATTTCATTTATTTTCCGATTAAGTTAATTGCATATTTTAAGTGAAGGTTCTCAACTTTTCATACATGGTAGTTTTTTGTTATAAATTAAAGGGAATTTTTGTTATAAAAAATAAAACACACATTTTATATAAATAAACCAACTTAAGTAAATTTTTTGATACCGGTAAATTAATTATCCATCTTAAAATATTATATTTTATATATAAACAGAACTGAAATTTAAAGTAATATGATAAAGTATTAGAGGGTCCTTACCCCAGCAACGTCCAATAAAAAATACAGCAAAGGGAAAAGGCCACAAATATTCGGAATAAAAAGAAATAATAAAATATCTGTTGTGTCTGTTATCAAAATGAAGGGGAGAAGGATTGAGAGGTAGAGAAGCACCTACCCACAAGCGTAGGTGGAGATTGTTCGTTGCTTTAATCTAAAGATCAAGTTCACTCCTCCCTCTTCCACCTGCCCCCCTTTTGGGACTGTGAGTCAAACCTTTTTGGCACTCTAAATTCTTTCCTCACCGGAAATTTCCGATTTTGTGCCACCCCCATTTCCTCTCTCGGGCCTTTCTGAAACCAAGCTTTCATCCATGGCTTCCTCTTCTTCCTTGCATCTATCCCAAGCCCTTTTGGCCCGAGCCACTTCCCTTCACGCCTTCAACTCTTCTTCTGACCGCATCTCACTTTCCGGCGTCTCCTTGCCTTCCTTCTCCGGCCTCAAGTCACATTCCTCCAATTCTTCTTCAACCAAGCCGGCTTCCGTTTCTCGTCGTCGTGGAGTTGGGTCTGGCTCTGTAATTCGAGCTGCAGCTGTTGAGACCTTGGATAAGACCACCGAAGCGTCTTTGGTTGAGAAATCCATTAATACTATTCGGTTCTTGGCCATTGATGCCGTCGAGAAGGCTAACTCCGGTCACCCGGGTCTACCCATGGGTTGTGCTCCGATGGGTCACATTCTCTACGATGAGGTGATGAGATATAACCCGAAGAACCCGTACTGGTTCAACCGTGACCGGTTTATTTTGTCTGCTGGCCATGGATGTATGCTCCAGTACGCTTTGCTTCACCTTGCTGGATACGACAGCGTTAAGGTGAGGTTCTTTCACCTTGTGTGTGTGCATGTGTGTTTGGTCGAACTGGTTTGGACTTGGATCTATCATGTTTTTCTTTAATTTAAATGCATTTGAGTTGAAAATCTTATCTGTGTGTAACATTAACCTGTCTGATGAGGAAATGGTTTCCGGGAATTAGGTGGGTGAAGGATTTGGAATAATGGATAATAAACTTTTTTCATTAAGTTTCGAGACTGTATATTGTTTACGCTACATTTCTGCAAATTCATTCTCGTTAATTTGTGAAATGGTTTAAAAGTTTCTTTTGCTGGAGATGTTTTGTTTTAGTCTGTCATCGTTCACACAATATACACCCGTGCAAAGTTCACAGGATCATTCATGAAATTGTAATAGTGAACATGTAAACCGTAAGGTATTCATCAAACTAAATTCGTGGTGTTCACATCAAATCTAGGAACAAGACTTGAAGGAATTTCGCCAATGGGGAAGCAGAACTCCTGGACACCCTGAGAACTTTGAGACACCTGGAGTTGAAGTAACAACAGGTTGGATATCTCTCTTGTTTATATGAATTTGTATAATTTTCTTGCATTCTTTTGTTTGTTCTGTTCTCTCATTTATTCCCTTATTTTCTTTAGGTCCTCTTGGCCAGGGCATTGCCAATGCAGTGGGATCGGCCCTTGCAGAGAAGCACTTGGCTGCCAGATTCAACAAGCCCGACAATGAGATTGTTGACCATTACACGTAAGATGCCCACATCTTATCGCCCAAGGGCTCTAAGTCGCCAATTTTGTTATGATCTTTGAACATGTAATGCCTTCTTGGTTCTGCATTTTACTAATTACATTTGATTTCTACAGGTATGCGATTCTGGGTGATGGTTGTCAGATGGAGGGAATTTCAAATGAAGTTTGCTCACTTGCTGGGCACTGGGGCCTTGGGAAGCTTATTGCTTTCTATGATGACAACCACATTTCCATTGATGGTGATACTGAGATTGCATTTACTGAGAGTGTTGATAAGCGTTTTGAAGGACTTGGATGGCATGTTATTTGGGTAAAGAATGGAAATACTGGCTATGATGATATCCGTGCTGCCATTAAGGAAGCCAAGGCTGTCAAAGACAAGCCCACTTTGATCAAGGTTAGTTTCTTGGAAGCCATAATGAAGCAAACAGATTTTTAGAAGGGGGAAAAACCTAAAGAAACTTTAATGTTTTACTCTTGAAAATTGATACGTCCTTTCAAATTAATCCTACCAAGTTACTTGATTCGAGTAATATGACTTGACGTATCATATTCTGTGCAGACCTAAATTTTGTCAAGCCATGTGAGGAGACATTTTTGTTTCTGCTTCGGATTTTTTTCTGCATTGATAAACTATATATATATATTTATTTATTTATTTATTTTATTTTTTTCCGGCCTACTCATTTTGGATTTGCTGATAGTAATTGATGTGAAACTAATGCATTTTTAGCTTTATGCTGCTTTGATGGAGTTATGTTTTTCTGAACGATTCTTTTTCACAGGTGACCACTACTATTGGCTACGGTTCTCCTAACAAGGCTAACTCCTACAGTGTGCATGGAAGTGCATTGGGTGGCAAAGAAGTGGATGCTACAAGGAAGAATCTTGGGTGGCCATATGAGCCTTTCCATGTGCCTGAAGATGTTAAGAGGTATTGATGATGGGATTTGAGATTTTTTTTTTTTTTTTTTTTTATGGCCTTCAGAGCATTGATATGCATATTTTCTAGTGTTCCAGTGTATAACTATGTATGATATGTGCTGGATATCTACGCACGTTAGACTCTACCTGACACAATGCTGATACATGTCCAAATAAGAAAAAAAGATTATTTTGTGTCTTATACACAGATAGGACACAGCTGAGCCAAATTATAGAGGGGAAAACACTGCCCTTCCCACAAGATAGAATGATAAGCTAACCCCATCTTGAGGAGATAACAGAAGCTTTTCCTAATACTTTTTTAGTGAATATGGATAGTTTGAATGATGTGTGTGTTTGAAAGCATGTGCACCAATTGTTTTCTTTTAGTCTCTTAAGACTTAGATGATCCTGAATTATATTTTCTTATTCTCAGCCACTGGAGCCGTCACACCGCTGATGGTGCCGCACTTGAAGCTGAGTGGAATGCGAAGTTTGCTGAATATGAGAAGAAATACAAGGAGGAAGCTGCAGAGTTGAAGTCCATTATTACTGGTGAATTACCTGCTGGTTGGGAGAAAGCACTTCCTGTGAGTAAACATTCAAATTTCTTGTACAGTCTAAAATTTGACCAACTTGCACTCAATGAGTGTTGCAATTCATATTAGTAGCATGCTTATTTTCATCTTCATCATGAAACTTTTAAGCTTTACAAAACCTGTTTCTAGAATACTGATCAACCTTCCAATTTGATTTCAAATTTCAGACATACACTCCTGAGAGTCCTGCTGATGCTACCAGAAACCTGTCTCAGCAAAACTTGAATGCCCTTGCAAAGGTTCTTCCTGGTCTGCTTGGTGGTAGCGCAGATCTTGCCTCTTCAAACATGACCTTACTGAAAATGTTTGGAGATTTTCAAAAGAACACTCCTGAGGAACGCAATGTTAGATTTGGTGTCCGTGAGCACGGAATGGGAGCAATTGCCAATGGCATTGCACTTCATAGCCCTGGGCTGATCCCATATTGCGCTACTTTCTTTGTCTTCACTGACTATATGAGAGCTGCCATGAGAATTTCTGCCCTGTCAGAAGCTGGTGTTATCTATGTTATGACCCATGATTCAATTGGACTTGGGGAGGATGGGCCAACCCATCAGCCAATAGAGCACTTGGCAAGCTTCCGGGCGATGCCAAACATTTTGATGCTCCGTCCAGCTGATGGAAATGAAACTTCTGGTTCATACAAAGTTGCAGTACTCAACAGGAAAAGACCCTCAGTTCTTGCCCTTTCTCGGCAAAAGCTGCCTCAACTTGCAGGAACTTCCATTGAAGGAGTTGAGAAGGGTGGTTACATCATTTCCGACAACTCTTCAGGTAACAAGCCTGATGTCATTTTGATCGGAACCGGTTCTGAGTTGGAAATCGCGGCCAAAGCTGGTGATGATTTGAGGGGCGAAGGGAAAGCCGTGAGAGTTGTTTCTCTTGTTAGCTGGGAACTTTTTGAGGAGCAGTCAGATGCCTACAAGGAGAGTGTTCTCCCAGCTTCAGTATCTGCAAGAGTTAGCATTGAGGCAGGATCAACATTCGGATGGCAGAAAATTATCGGAAGCAAGGGAAAAGCCATCGGAATTGACCGATTCGGAGCAAGTGCTCCTGCAGCAAAAATTTACAAGGAGTTTGGTATCACCAAGGAAGCCGTAATTGCTGCAGCCAAGGAACTGTTGTAAGTTGTGATAATTCTTTTGTTGAAGTTCTGGATTCGACTCCAACTGGTCTGGTAGAAGAGGGATACTATCAGGAGCACTGTCTCTTTTGCTGCAATAAGGGAATAGTAGGTTGTGGTATTTGTATGATTCCTAGTGGAAGCAAAATTAGATCAAAGGGAGAGAGTTAATAATGAAGAATTTGTAACAACTCTTGGATCAATGAGTTTTATATTGTGCTGTGGTTAAACTCAATTTTCATGATTCTCAATCATGGCTCTTGGTTGATGATTTACATTTCAGTTCAGGAAGTATAAACTGTTTGGATGTACGTTTTATCCTCACATTCCGGGACAAATGGAATAATTTTTTTGTGGTTGAGAATACTCTGCCTGCACTCATTGCTTGAATTTTCTTTGTACGTGTTCCTTCAGCAAATTGGATCTGCTATTGTTTGCTGTGGTAAACTCTTGGTATGCTTGAAATTGTTGAACGAATTAAATTTTAGAGATTGAGTGAGTGATAATGAGTTAAACTTAAGAAACTAAATCACAAATTATGAATTTTTATTTTACGTTAACGAAATAAAAGTATAGATAATAAAATATTAAAAAATAGTTTCCACAAAAAATAATGTAGTGATAAATATATTAAACTATAATACTTCCTCTAATATTTATTATAAGGCAACAATTACTAATTCTTGTCACGGGTGTGCATGGGAACCATTCTGTTTCCCAACACTGATTCTGAGATGAAACAGTTTTTTCTGATTCTGTGTCTGGGAAAAGTTATGAGAATCAGAATTACGTTTGTTAACTCATTTTATTTTTATTCAGAAAATCAGAATTACGTTTGTCAACACATTTTATTTTTATTTATGTAATTTTTATATTCAAAAAATTATTTATATGGCGGTGGCGGTAATGGTGGTGGCAAAGGCAGTGGGGGTGGTGGCGGCGGCGGCGGCGGCGGCGTGGCGGCGGCGGTCGTGGTGGTGGCGGTGCGGTAGGGGTGGGGTGGGGGCGGCGGTGGCGGTGGTGGTGGTGGTGGCGGTGGCGGTGGTGGCGGGGAAGAGAGAAGGAGAAAAATAGATTCTGGCTTTGTGCCCTGAAATAGAAAAGCAGAAATTTTCTGCTTCTTTTTTTTTGTTCCCCAGCACAAAAAAGAAACCGGTTCATCCCAGGAACAAGAAAAAAAACCGGATTTACCAAACACAATTCCTATCCAATTTTGTTCCTGTGAACAGAAATTAAGGGAAAACTCATCCTGGGAGCGTTACCCGTCATTAAATTTTTCCTAAATTGACAATTCCTCGGATCCTAAATATACTAAGACCTAATTGATTTTTTTTTTGTTTGGAGATTTTAAAAAAGTTAAATAAATTACTTAATCATATAATTAAATTATGAGAAATACACTTCTCATGTTGTAGGAGAAATATATTCTCATTTCATAGATACTTCGATTTCCATGCTTGAGTTTTTTTATTAAAAGATGTGGGTCCCACCATTTCATGTGTGTAGGAATCTTCTTCTTCTCATGCAACATGAGAAGTTTAAATCCCTTAAATTATATATCAGTTTATAAGTCAGACAAATTATTTTAGAGAAAAACAATAAATATAAATATTTTAAAATAATTTAATTAGCTTATCTAATCTTACCCAAAAAATCAATTAAGTCTTATATCTAAGAGCGAATGTAGTAGGAATTTTTTCAAACTTTGTCTCTCTTTGAATGATATTGTTTATGCTTTATAATAAGGATTAGATGGAGTAATTTTTTTAAAAAATTATATATATATATATATATACTATAATTAAAAAATTATATACTAGCATCTATATACGCATAAGTTCATATTCTCTCCGGTCTTAATTATAAGACAACATTTGGGGGTTTGTTTTGATCCTAATTATAGGACAACATTCTAATTTTTATCAATCCCTTTCTAAAACATCCTTATTGATATGAATGAGGGATTATGTGAAATCAACAAGGTAATTGAAGTGTTAAATTTATATAAGGGCATTTTTAAAAAAAATGAGTAAAATTAACTAATTTAACATCTATCCTTAATCTCTCCAAAATCGGTTAAATATGTCATATAATTAGGATTACAGGGATTACTTCATAACACATGCACACTTGGCAAAGAAGATACGATTTTATTGATTTCACAGGAGGACGTGGACATACCCAGTTTCTGAAGGAAGAACATGGTGGATATTGCATTTGCGCCTAACCCCTATCCCTCTGGTTCACTCTCTTCACCGCGCAAGCAACTCTCCGAGAGGCTGCTAGAGGGAAAGGGACACGATGAGGTCTACTACACTCTCGTCTTTCTCTTCTTTCCTTTCTCCAACTCCTCAGTTCTCTCCTAACCAACGTGAGTTTCCTTTCCTCTTTCCATTTCTCTGTCTCGCCCTTCTTTCTTTCGATGATTGCTACAATTTCATTGCTCAAGATGAAATTTTGGTGTATTGGTTTTATTCCCTGCTTCAACTTCTTGCCTGAATGAGCGCACACGCCCATATGCTTCTTTTCGCCAATAAATTCACCTGGCTGTGTCTTCATAATTCTGGCTGTTACGCTTTTGGTTGTTTAGAGAAAGCGGCTTTATTTAGATTGTTCTTTATGCTTTTACAGATGTGAAGTTCATTGCCATGTTTAACTGTCACCTAATGCAAACCGAAGATTTCCTCTATGGTTATTTTATGATTGGTAGTTATCTTCTCAGGGAAGATGTATGTTAAAGCGAGTCATGAATCTGAGAGCTCGGTTTCAGGAGACGGAAAAGAGTCATCAAAACCATCCAAGGTGAAAGATCATGCATTGCCCATGTTTTTTATAAGCATCATACACCTGTGCATTGGCTGTTCCTGTCAAATAGTTGGATGTTTGCGTGGCTTTATAGCTATTATTACACAAAAGAGCATCAAAGGTCACACAGTGGAAATAACTGGGTGACTTTTCTCCATCTTGTACCCTGACATTTTGGGGAATTTGGGAAGATTGTTGGTCCCATGGATGTGTGTTCTTCAGTTCTTGTATTGGTTTTGACTTTTGAGTGGGTTAATACGAGTAGTTGTTGGGAATTGCCCAATGATTTTGGAAGGTATAAGTTTTGACTGCATTTAGATTTCAAAGTGGTGATTGGTGAATAATGGTAAACATGCTTAAGAAACACATATTCAACCCTATGATTCACTGAAAAGGCTTAAATCTCACTGGCATTTATATAAAATGATCCATGTTTCAGGAAATTCAAGTAACAATCTCCAGGCGGCATTGTCTCACTTGTTTATGTTCAACCGTACCTTTGATAAGTGATTTTGGAAGGCCTACTTCTGCAACAAATGCAATTGCTTTGGATGGCAAGGAAAAACCTGGTTGTAGGAATTGTGGGGGAATTGGTGCTGTGATATGTGAGTAAAGATGAAACTGCTGTTCTGTTTACTCTCCGATCTTCATTTCACAATATGGATAATTACAAGATTTACATGTAGAGCATGATATTCATAACAGCATGTCTCAACTTTATAGGCTCTGAACATTTATATTGACTCAGACTCTTGTGAGAAGAAACCTGAAAGTTCACTGAATTTTAAATACGCCATCCCTTGTTACAACAAAGTAAACCAAGATTCATGTGTAATGTTTTTGACCTTTAGATAGATAACTGTCGTGGCACTATGTGCATACATTTTATCAATTTGAACCCAGTGGATGTGATTGACTTCTCTTCTGTCTATTTTAAGAAACGAATGAATACCTCTTGTTGTTTACATTTTCTGGTCCATAAGATATTTACTTTTTATTTAGGTGATATGTGTGGTGGTACAGGAAAATGGAAAGCTCTAAACAGGAAGCGAGTGAAAGATGTTTATGAGTTTACAGAATGTCCAAATTGTTACGGTATGAACTTTCAGAAAAACTTTCAGTTTTGTACTTGACTCCTCTAATGTATTATCTATTGATAGCGAATCTAGTTTTAAGTTGGTATGTTGTGACAATGGCTGAACATGGAATGATTGGTCTAAAGTTGTAATATATTTTCTCTTACACATTGTCACTTGCTTTTCAACATTCAGTTATGCTGTTCGTTTTCAATTTTCACACTTTTTTTGGTTTTTTGTTTTCGTTCGGACTAGTTATCATGTGCAATTCACTCTAGCAAGTGATCATTATTTTATATTGTGAATAGGTCGAGGGAAGCTTGTGTGTCCTGTTTGTTTAGGAACTGGCTTGCCAAACAATAAAGGTCTCCTAAGGAGGCCTGAGGCGAGGAAGCTGCTTGATAAAATGTATAATGGAAGGCTACTTCCAAACTCATAAGGTACTTCCTCATTCTTCTTGTAGTGTACTTGTACAATAATGATCTTCTTTTGCTGTTATTTTACTGGAGAATCTCCCAAACTACCATATCATTAAGTATAGATGTCTTCAATTGTGGGCTCACATGGCATTAATCTTTTCTTACAGATATTCTACTGCAACATATCTTTTGAAGGAGTTTGATAATTCTGCTTTTTGGGAACATCTCTGGCATGTTGTCCATTTAGTTAAACAGAGCCAGTGGCAGACATAGCAAACAGGAGATTGTTTTGTCTTGTATTTTTGGTGAAGTATTACAGAGTAGCAATAACAATTAGTTTTACTTGAGCGCTTTGCAGGATCTGTAACAAAAGTGAGCATCCATGTGCAGGACTCATGACTTTGAGAATGTACTGTATGATTGTAAACAGTGAGTACACATTTTCAGCTGTAGTATCTATTTCAGAGTAAACATTTAAGGTCCCATCTGATTACACAGAATTCTTCAGTTTAATTCACATTTACCTAATTTGATTAGATAAAGTTAGTTAATATGACGTTTATTTTTTAAAACACCCTAATGATCTTCCTTGATTCCCTCATTCCCTCTCCTCTTTTATTATTGTTGAGTCAACATCATTAAGGGTAAATTAGAAAAAGATTGACAAATATAGAAAATAGGTATTATATTTAGGACCGAGATTAACTTCCCAAATATATCCTATATCAAGGTCCGAAGGCAATAGAATATAGAAGTTTTGGAAAATATGGAATGAGCTTGAATTGATCTACTGAAGAATACTGAAAGATACATGTATTTGAGGTAATCATATATGTGGACAAGAATTTTCCTCCATTACAGACATACTAGTACAATTTAATAAATATGCCAAATTAAGTCTGATGACATATTGACGTTCTAAAATTTGACCAGACACACTTTAGATAAAGCAGCTACCATAGATGTGATACTTCCAACCAAGGGAGTGACATAACCGTTTCCCTTCTAAGGATTGGACTCCCAAAAAAAAATAAAAGAACTGGAAAATTTCCTGGCGGGCAAGAAAACCATGGTTGATACAATACAGCCGAATACTGCTCTATATCCTTCAAGAAACTGAAAGTTACCAAAGGTCCAACGGTTCCAAGAATAAGTGTATCTTCTCTTGTTGACCGAGAACAAACTCAAGGGTCACTGTTTGGCAGTTTGAGTCGAACAGAGTGCTCTGGTTTGTGATCACATTCAAAGTCCAGATGAACAAATGCCCGCTCAACATCTGGAAGTTTCTCGAGCTTTATTTGTAGGGTCTCCCCAATGGCATGTGCTTCTTTTAGAGGGAGATCCTCTGGCAGTTCAATGTCAACCTGTTTCAAATTCAATCCATTTGATGATGCAGACGCAAACCGAAGATTCATTGAACTGTTTTTTGAAACAGCATTCTTGAAACAGTGCCTTTGGGAACATTGTAGGCATGTACATTTTTCTACTTGATAAGATCCACTTTATAATTCAATAATAAATTGGATCTTATATTAAGAACCGGAGGAAGTATTTGGTATAATACAACATACCTCTACAAAGTATAGAACGCCAAATGTGTATGCACGAACAGTGTCAACACGCTTAACTTCAGGATGCCTTAAAACAAGATATGTTAACTTCTGCAGAAATTCAGGAGGTGCAGATTGTCCCACTAGTGAAACTGTATAGGAAATAGTTGCAAGTTATATCACTTTCTATAAAATATGATCCTCTAAGTCATTCTGAGCCATAGCAAATATCACTATTTTAATTTTTCCAATATTGAAACTGATTACCATCTTGAACAAAAACAAGGATTTTACTTATTTCTCTTTTGCTTTCTATTTTCCTTTTTGAACCATACAAAAATAAATATAATGAGTTAAAGGGAAAAACAACTCTCCTTTTGATTGACATATGAACCTACAAAAGTGAAGAGATAAGAAGTCAAAACAAATGTAATTGGTAAGAATGGTGTAGTTTGTGCTTCCTAGGAATCTCTAATAAACTATCCCAACTTAATCCCTAAGTAGATCTCGAGTAGCCAAGTGACATTTTACAGTTCAATTAATTTCCTAGTCCATGCTTATTTCATAGTTTTACTTATAAGAAATTATACAAAAGATAGAAAGATTATTACTTGCATTCTCCATGACAGTGCCAGACCAATTTGTAATTGTATAAAGTGCAAGCAAAATAGCACCAGATGGGTCAATCCACCAGTAGTATTTATCACCAAGAACAGCTGCGATTAATCCAACCACATTCGTCACAACATCAAAATAGTGATCCTGCATTTTAGCATTTGTGAGCGGATGCAACAAAGTCGTGATTCCATGGATAAGGCTTCTCATTAAGATGAGAAGGGACCATACCTTTGCATAGGCACGAACAATCTTATTTCCCGAGCTTTTACAGTAAAGCCACAATGCTAGTTTCACAACCGTTGCAAATATCATAATAGAGTATAACCAGATTAGCTTATCAGAAGACATCTTTTCAGAAGGCTTATCTTCTATTAATTGTTCTGCAGCTTGCACAAACACCTGAAAGCCTGTAGCAAAATGATGAAACGATGTAATGTTTCTATTTCCTCTCCCAAAATGATTCGATGCCTTCTAAACATATCTTTCATTAAAAAGGTGAGATCAAGAATATATGATGCCTTCTAAACATATCTTTCATTAAAAAGGTGAGATCAAGAACATATGATCCTGTTCTGCTCTTATAAAACTATTTTTTAAAAAATAAAAACCTAAAGTTAAAGCATGAGAAACTGAATCTATGCCAGATTATCATCTTTAACCAAAAGTATAATGTTGTCCTCGAATACAGCAAAGTCAAGATCTCGCTCACTTTTAATTTGTTCTTTGGTTCAAAAGGATATGAGCCTTTTCTCACTAGTAAATTTAGCATTTAAGTTAATGCTACTCATAATATGAAGATAAGAAAAATAGCTGATAAATCTGAGGCATATGACGATCCTAATTATGGGCTTGCATTATATATAAGATACAGTTACATATTCAAAGTAGAACTTAATTAACAGCATGAACATGTTTTGTGTAAGAAGGAACTCTACCATTGCCAAATGCCAAATGAAAGTGTAAAAGACAAGAAAATATGATAAGTTATTAACATTGTTGCTTCTGTTGCTTGCCCCCTTGCAAAGGAAGAACCTTTTTTTTTTATAATGAACAAAATGATAATACAAAGAAAGGTTTTAAGTTCATACTATAAAGGAAGAAACACTTTTTAATTACTGTTTGGGTGAGAAACAACACATAAACAAACAGGAAGCTAGAAAGTGTTTAAAGTTAGTCTTACACACCTAGTGTTGCCATGATAGCTGCAAAGATAATTATGCCCACTGGCTGCACTCTCAACTTTCCGATCGGGTATTTGTAGATATTTATGTTTTTCATTGAGAGGTGAGTGAACCAGAGTATTCCACCAGCCATAAGATCAAGCAAAGAATCTAAAGTTGATGCCGCAATAGCTATTGATCCACTCCTAACTGTCGCATAAACCTATATATAGATAGGCATTGTCGCATTGTCATGAACTGGTGGGGTATCAAGAACTACAAAAGCATCAAAAAAGTATGAAAGAAGCTTATGCTGAAACAAGTTTAAGAGGTTGAAACTTAAAAGTTAGGTTCTGCTTCCCAAGATTAAATTAGTTTGTTGAAAAATCCTATTAAGACGTGATTGATAAATCATAATAATGAAACCTGAAATCAATGACATTTCAAAGGTACTAAAATCGAGCCTTCTGAGAACAGAAGTTTGATATTTTTCTCATAAATGGAAATATTGGAAAATATATTGAAACATCACCTTTAATGCCAATAAAACTATATTTGCATAGTTCGAGATCTTCATTGCTTTTTCATGTTGAGCCTGTTCCTCATTATCTACCTCATCTATGCAGTCAGACATCACTATGGAGTCAACTTCCTCAAATGATTTCAGGGTAGAAAACTGTCTTTCATAGTATTCCTTCTCTTCTACAAGAAAAATGTAACATGTCACTTCAAAGAAAAACAAGAAGAATTTGTTCTTTGAAGTACAACTCATGATTCTGCAACAGAGTAGCTCAATTTTTCCCCCAAATCAAACGAAATATTTGAAATTACGTCTATCTTCTCTATTGTGCGACTCTAAGCATAAAACACAGATATTAGTTGGCAGAAACACAGATATTAATTTGACGTTACTCATCCCAGAGATTTAAATAGGTAAGAAGACCTGACACTACTGTCAGCAGCTTATTATTCAGGGCTAACTGGAAGAAAAAAGAAATTTCAGATATCATGTTAGAATTATATGACTTCCATTGCATCGGTAAAAGAGTAAGAATCGCCTCTGGATAAATTTTTTTTTTGTCGGCTGAATCCAGGAATATATAGATATATAAAAGGGAAAATACATAATATCAAGGAAAATATGTGAAAGATCTGAAGGATAAAAAATTCATTAGAAACTACACACGTAATGATTGCTCCCTTTTCGGTCATGTAGATACGTTCATGTCAATTATCTTCGCTAAATGCAACGAAGAAAAGCAGGACTAAAAGGCAATCCAACTCTGTATTCCAGCTCCAAACACAGCCAAATTTCTGTCAACCAAACATTAAATTAGGAAGCATGAATAGAAAGGATCACTGACTTGGCCTGTACGTAACATTTTTCCTGTGCAAAGAGAAGTTTTATCATGCATTCCCTCAAATGCCTCAATTCAATGAGCCATCAAATAGTCACAACCAGACATAAAGGATAAAAAGAATTAAACCTTTGCGTAAGCCTGCAGTTCTGGAGAAATCAACATCGAAGGACTCAGAGTCGATGCCAGACCGGACTTTATCGGGCAACTTCGACACAAAATCATCCCTCAACGTGTTGAAGGAGTTACGGCGATGGAGCCACCTGCACCGCCCTCCTCCACCGATAGCCTTGGGACTCCAATCATCCTTCAGCAGCAGCGGTGACTTAGGATCAGAATCCGAATTCCCGTCCATAATTCAAGCCACGACACCGCTCAAAAAGCTTTCTAGTAGTATCAGCCTGGAACATACCATTTACATTGAAATCGAAGCTTTTTATAAATGCTGGCTTTTTGGCCTTAATAATTTATTAAAATTAAATAATCCGAAGCCCAAAGCAAAAGGATTTTTTTTTTTTTTATTTGGACATATATAAGTCAAATGGGAAGAAATTAATACGAGTACTTATTAAATTTGTCCAAATGATGCTGCATGAAGGTAACTGTTGGTGTCTCTCTCCCAAACCTCTTCAACAGGGTAAAAGTAAAAAAATAATTTGCAAATTTATCCTAAAAGTTTTTGCTCATAAGTAATAATGTTATTCAGGAAGTTTGTTAGGTTAAATGTTACTGAAAATATTAAGATAAAGCAATATTATCCCGGGTTTATCATTTGTCATGACGTTTGACATAAGGTTTTGTCAAGTCACCTCAAAACTACGTTGTTTCGAAAGTTAGGGGAATTAATGGAGGGTGTTTTGGTAAAATTCATATAATAACTACAAAAACAAAAATACCAAAACGCCCTTCATTAATTCCCCTAACTCCTGAAACAACGTAATTTTGGGGTTAGCGGAATTAATGAAGGGTCTTTTGGTAAAATTCATATAATAAATACAAAAACAAAAATACCAAAACACCCTTCATTAATTCCCCTAACTCCTAAAATGAAATAGTTTTTGGGTGACTTAACAAAACTTTATGTCAAGTAACATGACAAACGATAAATTCTATTATCCATCACTGTTAAAAAAAATTAACAATCAATAGACAATATTGATCTCAGTAAAAACTTTCAGACCGAATTTTCACCCAAATCAGGAAAAAAGAAAAAGACCGTTAAGTCGTTAGCCGTTGTTTTTTCAATGAGGTTGTGGAAAATTACTTAGAATTTAAACTGATCGACAGAGTATGATTGGTGGAGGAAGATTCGTGTGGTTCCTATGAGAACAGTACGCTTTCCAACCCCTTTTGTTGTCTTGCCTACTTTTTTTTATCTCCACACATGGAAGCCGAATTCTAATCACTAATTTGAACTCTGAAATTGATTGAAGGCTAACACTAAAGAAATATAACTTCGTCCTTTTCAAATAATATATCAATCATTTCAATTTTATTTTAATTTCTTATTATTCTTTTTCATAACAAAATTAAAATATCAAATTAAAAAATATTTTTGACTAAATATTTGTTAAAATAAAGAGAAAATATAAACAGTTACGTTCAAATAAACTGAACGATATTAATTATATTTATAAAAAAAACTTAGAGTAATATATAGATGCTTTTCTCAAGCCTGTTTAGATCTTGATTTGATCTAAAGTCTGAACAGTCAATTTTCGTAAATATTTTTTAAATATTAGTATTGTTGATCAAAATTTAAAGAAGTGCGGTGTTTTTAAGGGAGTTTAATTTAAACAAATTTTAAAGTGTTAGTATAACGATTAAGTGAAATAAATCACCCTTTGAAGATACAAAAATATCATAGAGAAGAATATTAACATGGGAGAATCACATACAAGTTTTAAGCAACGGAAAAAATTACAAGCGAGTTCCTTAAAATAATCAAATTCCACTAAAGTCTTATGGAATATGTATTAGACTAATTTGAATTGATAAATGATCACTTCGCCCTTGTTAATTTAAGTAGCTAATAGCAAGTCAGGGTGCAACAATAACAAGCTATTAAACAACAAGTGACACGTCTTCAAGTTGTTAGTGACATGTTGACTTGTTATTGTTTGCTTAATGACCTGTCATTTTGACTCTTTGATTGATCATTGATTGCTAAAATTAGCAAGGACAAAGTAGCTTTTTTTTCTTTCTAAATTTGAATTAATCGAGATTAAGTCTAATAAGATTTCAATGCAATTTAATGATTTAAACAAGCCTACATATGATTTTTCTCCCCTCTTTTCTTTAAGACTGGTGTGTAATTCCCCCATTAATATATCTCTTTTACAAATGACATTTATAAATAAGAGAAGTAAGGGAGAATATGATTGTGGTTTATAGTTGGCAAGATATTTTATTATCATCTCAATTCTCAAGTACTACTATAAAAGAATTCTTGTTCTTTATTTTATTAACCATCAAAGATAAAAGAGAAAAAGCGCTAGCTTTTTGTACATATGATGATAAAAGTGAGGTTAAAATGCTTATTTAGTACTCCTTCTAGTCTTTATTATAAGGTACTCCCTCCAGTACTAATTATAAGAGCTAGTTGACTTTTTTAGAGAGATTAAGGAAGCTAATTAAATTACTTTAGAGTATTTTTATTTTTATTTTTTTTCTTCAAACTAATTAGTTTAACCAATAAACTAATATATAATCTAAGGATACACAATATATGAAATGATTAAGTAACTTGTTTTGCTTCTTTAATCTCTCCAAAGAAAATCAACTAGCTGTTATAATTAGGACCGGAGGTAGTACCAATTAACAATTCTATTTAGTCTTTTTTATAAAACATTTGTTTTTTTCTAAAGCGCATTAGTTATTTTTTCATGTATGCCCATAATTAATAAGGATAGTGAGTGAGAGTAATAATTAATACAATATTAGAGTTTAGTGCAATTAATAGGGATAGTATTAAAAATTACTTAAATTGTAGGACAACTTTATTAACTTAAATTATAGGACAACTTTATTAACTTAAATTGTTTTTATTATTATGTGAAAATTATTAGTTGTTAGCTTATAATAAAAACTAGAGAGTAGCTAAACAAAAATAATTAAAACAGTGACCAACGTAGTATTCATTATCTCGTTATAAAAAATTGATGAAGTAACATCTACCACGGTGAGACCAGTGTTAGTTTGACCGTACTCTGTATTTTTAAATAAAGTCAATGGCTCTAGTGATGCCACACTAGCGGTACTGCTACTGCCACCTTAAATATTAAAGGGAAAATTACGTGGAGGTCCCAAAGACCAAAAAAAAGTAGGAAAAAGTCTCACTAAAAATTGACATATCAAAAAGTCCATTTGATATTATTTATATGGAAATAAAATCTAGGTTTTTAAAGTTTGTTATAAATATGACATTTCCTATTATAAATATAGCTTTCAAAATCTAGCTGATCAAATGTTGTTGTAAATATGGTCTTTTCTGTTATAAATATGAATTTGTGTTGTTGTAAATGGTCTGATGTTTAAATGTGGTTATAAATATGGCATTTTCTGTTGTTAATATAAATAATATAAAAAAAACTGAAGATTTTTGTGTAATTTAGTGATTTTAAGGGATCTAATTATATTTATTTTTGATTCTTAGGACCTACACGTAATTTTTCCAATATTAAAATCTACTATTGGGGTCGGCATCTATCCATATCACAACTTCACAATAATT
Organism: Acacia pycnantha; assembly: GCA_025563575.1. Lineage (NCBI taxonomy): Eukaryota > Viridiplantae > Streptophyta > Magnoliopsida > Fabales > Fabaceae > Acacia > Acacia pycnantha. The sequence continues at coordinate 3,648,445 of JAMWYP010000011.1, read as the reverse complement.
AATTATACGGACGTCAATTAATTAAATGTACGAATACGACAGAAAATTATATTAATGCGGGAGACAAAAATATTAATATTTGGGACCACCTATTCGCAAGGATAAAGACTTTTCCTCAATTTTTAACTTGTAACTATACATTTTTTTGTCTCTTAATTAAATTATTAATGATGTTCTATTGAACATCGTTATCTCTTACAGTTTTGTTCTATTAACACTATTAGCCTTGTAAAAAAGCTAACCGTGCTAATAATACAAAATTTAAGCATTTTATTATGAGAAAAAAACACGCAAGTAATCAATTTAAAATTACAAAAAAGCATAGGTACCTACCTACGAGTTTTCCCTTTATATTTTTAATGAGTTAGTTACTCACCTTAAACTTTTGAGATAATGGTAAAAAAATATCACTTAAACTTTAAAATCCGGTCAATAATGAGATTAACAATAATAATAAAGTAATTGACAACTCATTTTATTAGGAAATCACATATTTAAGATTTTGAAATTCAAGTGGTATTCTTTTGGGATTTTTTTCTAATTTTATTTATTTATTTAATAAATTAGAAACAACTTATATTAATTGTTGGCAAGAAAAACTTACTAATTATATATCAAATTAAGGACGCTTGTTAAGAATTATTATTATTATTATTATTTATTTTTTACGTGATAATATTTTAGAAAAAATATATTATAATTTTAAGATAGAAGAGTCATTTTAAATACTAACTTTAAAATTAATTTATTATTTGAACATATTGTCATGCTGATTGGTTACCATTATGGTTTGTTGATTGTTATTTTCCTAACAATTTGTTAATTCTTATAATACACACTCATATATTTCACCCAAAAAAAAAATGTTTTTATTAAAAAAAAAAAACTATATTCTACATTGCTTATGTAGGTATTACAATTGGACGTGGGTTCTCTTTGTTGCTTAGCGTTCGCTGCACTCCTTTGCTTAAAACAACGTTGTTTTGGCTCAAAACATTGAGCTGATGCCTTTTTTTTTAAAAAAAATATATATATTTCAGGACACTGACCGGTACTAAAAAGATATTTCAGGATACTGATTAGTTCTGAAAAAAAATACTTTATAATTTTGAAAAATTATTTTAGGATCTTAAAATAATATTTTAAGGTATTGACTGCTACTAAAAAATTACTTTAGTATACTGAAAGATAGTGAAAAAATACATCATGATCTTGAAAGTTTATTTTAAGATCTTGAAAAAATATCATGAAGTATATTTTTAGTATCAGTCAATGCCTGAAATATTTTTTCTAGATCATAAAGTATTTTTCAGTACCAGTTAGTATCATAAAGTATCATTTTAGTACTAGTCAATACCCTAAAATATTTTTTTAAAATCCTTAAGTAATTTTTCAATATCATAAAGTGTTTTGTCAATATCTTTTTTTTTTTTTTTTATCTTTTTAGTACTAATCATTGCTTTGAAATATTTTTCTTAAAGAAAAGACACCAAAACGGAGCTGTTTTAAACAAAGGAGGGCAACGAACACTAAGCAGTAAAGTAAAGAAGAGAAGCCGGGGTCCATTATAATTGTTGCAAAAATCTGTTTTAAAACATGCAGTTTGTCCAAAAAAACAAATAAACAAGCCATTTCTCGGCCGGCGTGTTGACCTTTCAGACAATTAGACAAACATTCTTAATTTAATCTAATGCTCTAAAATTTTAAGCTTTTTATTTATAATTTAAATTTATGTGTTTAGTTTTTTAGGTGATAGTTTTTATGTGTTTAGTTTCATAGTATTACAAATCGTAAAATGATGATTTTCTTATTACGTAATAAGAAAATGAAGGAGTGATTGATTCTCTTTGAAATCGAAAGTTATTTAGTTAATAATGTAATATGATTCTATTATTGTTGGTGAGAAAATAACGTGATGTTAAAATAGGTTATTAAAAATTATATATTAGCACATCACGCCCAGATCAGTGTCTATTAGGCGCTTGATGCTTCATGATGTTAAGTGGATCCACTAACCACATTATATATATAAGAGTTGAAGTCTCTTCTGGTGGCGGCCCATTCAATAAAACTATATGCCAGATTCTCTAATCACTGGTACCTACTTTAATGTTAAAAATTAGGTTACAGGTTCCAACCTTCTCTATTAAGGGAACGCCATCTTTCAGATTTAAATTTTTTTACTTTTTATTTTTTTTAAAAAAAATTATTTTAATGGATAGATAATCGAAAATAAATATAATCTCTTAATTAATATTTTTTTAAAAATAATTTTTAAATTTAAAAATGATCAAGTGAAAAAAATTAAATATGGACCGTCCAAATCTCATTTGGACGATCTAGATGAGGGATTTGCGCCCCTAATAGGCAGGGAAACGCTTTCCCTCTATTAAATTTAAGGGTAGCCTCCATTTGCATCGTCGAACAACCCATTACTATGTCTCTTGCCTTATCTTAATTAGGTCTCCAAATTAATTTTTAGAACAATTATTCTAAATAATTTTTATGTTTTTATTTTAGATATAGTTTTTAAAAATAATCATTTCAACAAAAGAAATTTCCAAAACTTTTTTTTGAATGTCCAAAACTTCTTTTTAAGAAATTATAAAACCATTTTGGGTAACATAAAAAATTATATATATATATAACAGAAGAGACGACGAAATGATTCAAATTAATCGGCAGGCAAAGTGATATACTCAATCTTGTCTGAAAATATAAGAGGTCGTCCGTATTAAAAAAAAAAAAAAGAGGTTGTTTATTAATTCAACTAATTAAGAATTAATACGTTTTAAAATGACAATATTTATTTATTTTAATCTTTTCAAATACACATTTATTATTTGTCAAACCTATCTCTTATTCAAGAAGTAAAAGTGAAAAAAATCATTAATTATCCTGTCAATATCATATATTTTAGGCCAAAATTTTTTTAAGAAGATTTCTTTTTTAATATTTTGGACTTGAGGGAATACTAAATTAGTTTTTTTTACCTGAAAATACTAAATTATTTTTTTTAAAAAAATTATTTTACATTTTTTTTTCAAAAAAAAAAAAAACATGATAAGAGCTGCCTTAAAGTTGGCAATTCCCATGTCGAAGTGACGCAGAGTATTATCCTGACAATTTAAACGTAAATAGTCAAAGTAAGAAAGACATCTCCTTATTGACTGGGGCAAAATAAATAAAAAGACCAACAAAAAGGGCTTAACATGTCGTATAATTTATTTTCGGGCTACCTTGACTTTAGCCATGCCCAAAGTTTCTCACTCGGATAAAAACCATGTGGATCCTCTAATTTTCTAATTTTACAATGGGCTTGATCCAAATTGATGTTTATTCACATAAATTAAGATTAAATTTATATCACATACTTATTTTATGTATCGTAAATTACAATTAAAAAACTGCTTTTTGAATATTTCAATCGCTATTCTAAACAAACACAATTATCACATTGGATAAAACTAAGGTATGTAACCTTGAGGCCTACCACAATGTCACTTAGCTGAGTTTTTTAAGCATCTAGTCAAATATTCGATAACTGGCGAGGTGTGTACGGGGAGTGTTTCATGGCCTGTAGCCCCTTCGAGAAAGAACAACTTAATGATGAACACATGTATGAATGAGTTAGTACAAGTTATAATTTCTTTCACTTTAACAAGCTTTATTTATTTTAAAGAACAAAATTAACAGTTAATTACATAATTTATCATAAAGAAAAAGTGTATGGAAGTTAAACTTCACTACTTCCATGGATTTTGTAAGAACACAGTTCAACTCCAGCTCTAAAATGCAGGAACAAACCTTGTTGCCCTTGTCAGTAGTAGTACCTACCTTCATGAGGCTGCAATATTATACATTCACACAACAAGAAAAACATAAAAACCTTATCAGAAGTGACTGGTTTTAAGCTAAATCCCATAATCTCAAAGTTTTCAAATGAGAACGTAACTATACTCACATCATATGAAGCCAGAGATCTGCAATACTGAGTATTTGTGAGAATTGTGCTGGTAGAACCACACTCACTTTCTATCAGTGAAACAGAGGACCTGTCAAGCTTGATTGAGTTTGGGTATTGACAGTGATGAGCATTAAAACCTACATGTGAAGATGACCTTCTCATCTTCATTACTGGTCTGTGACTACTATTTCTTGCTTCCATTGAAGCTCTAGGACGGCTTAATTGCCTCTCAGATGTGTCTGGTCTTTGCTTAGGTGCACTTAGTGATCTGAATTTGGCCCTTGATGATTCTGTGTTGGCCATGTAATTTGGGACTGGGGAAGTAAAAGAAAGCTTCTTTTCATCAGGTTTTGATGATGCAGGGCTGCTTTGTCCTGATATGGCTGGAGATACCTTGTGGTTTTCTTCTTTTCTGTTTCTGCCATTTTCCCGTGATCCAGAAACATCCACCTTCACAATTCTTATGTTCTCTTCTGTTTCCATGTCAGTTTCCTAGTTACACAAAACCCAGATTCAATTTTCATTTAGAGATTGAAGTTTCATCAACTTGGTCACTGATCAGATTCATTCAATAGACAAAACAAGAGAAAGGTTTTGAACTCACATCATCAAAGTCATACACATGCCTTGTTATAGTTGAGTGTCTCTGATTAGACTTTGGTTCTGATGCCATTCTGATCCTCAGGGCACAAGCTCTGGCTTGTGCTGTTAATAAAGCTTCCATGCATCTTAGAGTAGCCGAAGCCTGTTTTCTCACTAATTGTCCCCTTACCCATGCCTGCAACTTTACTATTCCTCTCAGAGCACTTAATGCTTTTCTTGCCTGTTACTCGTTCATCTCAGAAATCACAAAACAGACAAAAAGGACATAACAGTACTGGAAAATCATCATATATGCTTAGCAGAAAATGACACACATACCAAGTAAGACCGAAATACAGATTGAATTTTAATAGCAGAAGCTTCTTCACTGATAATAGCCAAGTGATTGTTGTTCTGCAAATTCTGATCAGCATCTGTGGCGGTTGGTGGTGTCGGTGAGGCAGTCACATTGGTTTCTGCAGAATTATTGAGTTGTTTGGAATCTGAGGGCCTACGGAAACTCCATCTTCGTTTCTCTTTTGGGGTTGGAATTTCAGAGGCACTTGTTGAAGGAGGAGGAATCTGATAATCTCCACATTGTCCCTTCTCTTTGTCCTTGTGGTTCTTCGGGGACATCAACAAGTTTCTAAGCCATTTCCTGGTCTTCCCCATGAAGAAAGAAGCAACAAACAAAAGATAAATCAGATCTACTGTTCTTATTGTCCATTGATATAGTACTATATATATATATATACACTGGTCCACTTGACAGAAATGGCTTAAGCGTTAATGAACATCATAATCTCCTTGTCTCTCCATGTACTATTCTTTAGCAAGTGGCATTTGCAGAGGAAGCTGTGGTAGTTGTCACACACTTGTGTGATAGCTCTAAAGTGCAACTATGAACTATTTAGTACATAAGGCTCCTACTAAATGAGTCTGTGGACTGATATACCCAATCTTACCTTCATAAGTAAAGAGACTATTTTTAAGATTTAAACGTGTGATCTCTAGATGACATGACAACAACCTTATCTTTACATTGGAAGTCACCCTGAGAGAGAGTGTTTAATTAAGGGATTTGTGAAAATAGAAGAAGGAAGGAAGGTTCCACATATGATGAGGATGGGCCAGTTGAGAGGTGCCCACATGGATTATGTAAGGTAGTGATCAAGGGGTGTTACGGTAATTTCAGAGGGCGGGCTAACGTGTGAATTGGGATGGGGATAGATCAGAAACCATGTGGAGGCATCACATGATGCAGCAATCGTCGTGTACAAAGAGTTGGCTTCAATATATAGTTGTCCAGTAGAGCCCTCGTATTTAAGGACACTGTACCTTAAAATAGGACAACTCATAGTGCCGAGTAACCTGCGTGGTACTCACAGCAATAACACAAATTCTATTTTGAATGTGAAACTTAGTTATACTTTTCTTTAGCGCTACTCTAAATGTGATTTTTTTTAATAATTAAATTGTATGTTGTTTGATGATTTAGAATTAAGACTATATCTTGTTCAATATATGTATGACATTTCACCAATACAAATAAGATTTTGGGCAATGCCTGATGCTTATACCCCATTTGGCCATTCATCACACCCTTCTACAACTTTTTATGTTATTTTTTTTTTATCAAATACTTTACAATTTTTAATGTTTATATTACTATATTCAGTCTTAAATATAGGACTTCATGCTACATTTAGAACAAGAAGAGTAATATTTATATTCTTTTGACTGATATATAATAGATGAGTCATTTTCACCAACCTTTTCTATTATATGAAGTTTGAGAAATGGTATTACTATATGAATAGACAAAAAAAAATTAATATTCATAAAGAATATCTCCCTTGTAATAAATAAATAATAACCAAATTTAAAGCATTCTTTGGTATTTTTAATGTAAATATAAATGAGAATATTACATTCATAAAACATATCAAAGAATTCGTTACCTTTGTTTATGTAAATGTCTATGTAATATGTTTAACTTTGACATTTATATTCATAAAGAATATCTCTCCCTTATAATAACAGAGATAAATTAAGCGAAAAAATCAGGGAAATTTTAATCTCCATGAATAAATAAGTTAAACTTAAAATTACAACAACAAATTCTCATATCTAAATTCTATTCAAGTATTATTTCCGATTCTAAATATAGGACATATTTTATAATATAATTTTCTATATTTAATATCGGAGGAATAATATTTTAGTGAGAAATTTGGTTTTTTAACCAAAAAGAAGGATGAGTGTTATAAATGAACATTAAATTATTGTACTGAACAAATAGATATTGAATAGAACTAGGCCCCACCTTACCCATTGTAAACTACTGGTGATCTGGATAATTTTCTTAGAAATATATTTTTCATATACAAAATAAGCCAATACAGGTGGCAGTCACATGGTATGTTTATATGCTTAAAATTTGATGAAGGAACATTTGCTTCTCTAGTCTTCAACTTAATTCTTTAATCGTTGGAAAAAAATATTTAATTCCTTAATCATCACTTAATAAGTTTATAACACTAACTAAACCCCTTTTATTTTTATAATTTGATTTTTTTTTCCTTTCGTGTAAAGAAATAATAAAAATTTAGTGAGGAAAAGGATGAAAAGGTAATTGACAAGTCTCAAGGCAATATAGGAATTAGAACCTCACCCGCATCAGCGGGAATATTATAACCTTCCTTGGCCAAATAATCAGCACAATCGATGTTGTCTCTTGAGGTATGAAGAATCTTGACGTCCCAATCACGAAGAAGGAGATCTCTGATATCTCTAATAATGTCCCGGAGCGGGTGGTCATCAGAGCAACAATCTCGCATGAGGATGTTGACAGCGTCTAGCGAATCGAGTAGAGCAGATTTTCTTGAACCCCATCTCGGTATCCCATCCCGAGGCCAAGTAAGATAGCTTGAAGCTCGGTTTCAATAACGGTATGAACTCCGAGAGATCTACAAAACCCCATCGCCCAACGACCACGAGAATTTCGATGACACCTCCACAGCCGCTTGGGCCGGTGACGAATGCATCCATCTACATCAATTCTGACCATATCTGTCGGAGGGGGAGACCATGACTTTTCTTCATACCTGTCAAGATGAAAAATTTGATGAGAGAATTTATTATTATCATAGCTTTCCATAAGCAGGTAGTTACATAAATGAAGCATCTCCCTGGTTTCCTGGATTTTGCCTTGAAACAAGAAGTTACATCTTGATGTCCAAAGAATCCAACATCCCAAGCTGAAGACACGCGGCCATGAGAAGTTTCGAAATCTTCCTTTTGCCGGGTTGTAGTTTAATCTTTGTAATTATGCATATGTAGACTTTCTTTTTTCTTTTTAATGGACCAACAAGTTTCTAGAAGTTATATCAAACTTTAACTAATATGGAGTATGAATTATGCCTATTTAAACTGTATAAATTTAAAGTTCTTTTAACTATAATATTTTTTAAGACATCAAGTTGATAATACGTATTTTTAAAAAAATTATTGAAAAGTAAGCCGTAAAAATAGATTCTGTGGAGTGGTGCAAATATGCATAAATACTGTATTATATATCAATGCCTTTTATTACAAAGATGGGAAAAATATATTTTTCCTTACCTCAATTTATTTGAATAAAAATACATAAAATAGAATAAAGTAATAAGGGTAAAGGAGTAAAAATACACATGTGCTTTACCCCCGGGAGCACCCAGCACCATATGCTTTTTTTTTAGAGCAAAAATACATACGTGGTTACATTCTAGGAGCAAAAGTCACTTTGAAAACGTTAGCTTGTAAGCAAGATTCATCTCACATCCGATTACGAAGTGCAATCTTGATGTATTAAAGGTTGACACTAAACAATCATGCAATTATTCATGTATTAAATGTTTTTTTTATTTTAAGTTTTCTAAATTTAAGGGGGTGCACTTGCCCCCCTTGTCTAGTACCTCTATCCGCCACTGGACACATGACACTCGCATGTTGGTCTGACTATTCATTAATAGATTAAACATCCTCTCTTTTTCTACTGCTCAACTTGATTACAGGCATGTATTCATGTTAAATATGAAATGGTCCATATTTTTTTTTAATAATTTTAGGTTTATTTTAATTTTAAAAGATGCAGAATAAAAAGTAAAAATAATTTCTTAATTAAAATAAAATGCTCTTTCAACAGATCCAGGTCCGAATTATTGGGCTGAGAATTGAATCCATGGGCCACCAGCCCACCGGTGAAGCCCGGTTAAAATATCTACCTCATTTCTCCAAGATGTGAACTGATGACCAAAAGCGAAAAGACTTGTGGAAGACGAAATTGCCACACAAGACTGTAATCTGATTGTGCAAGCCACACAACGTTAGCTTGTAAGCAAGATTCAGAGTGTGCTTCCATGTATTCCTCTCATTCGTCCGCTTCCATGCTTTCCGATGTCTTCGAAACCGGAAAATTCACCACCCAACTTCAGACGATCGATTCACCCGTAAATGGTGAGTACTATTTATTGCTTATTGTTAGTTCCCCTATAAGCGTTATGTTTGTGAAATGCTCGATTACGTTTTCATCTTCTTTGTTGGATCTGTGTCATCAATATTTTCCTCTTGTATTTGCAGTTCCACCTCCGAAACCGCTTTTGATTGCAACGCCTCTTGAAGCAGGAGATTTCCCTGTACTCTTGTTCCTCCATGGCTACCTTCTCTCCAACTCCTTTTACTCTCAGCTTATCCTTCACGTCGCTTCTCATGGCTTCATTGTCATCGCTCCTCAGGTTAGTCCTCATTTCACCCTTGTCTGTCAACTGCTGGTACCTATCAAAGCCCTATCGTATATCTGATATTTGTTTCACATGTTGCGTGTTTGTTTGTGTCCTGGTTTGATACCGCTAGATGCGCGTTTGGGAAATTTATAACCAGTTTATGTTGACTAGCGAATAATTTATTTCTTGTATGCTTTTGTAGAGAATTTTTTATAATCAAATCATGCAAACAGGAGCCCAGGATATATTTAAAGTGCATTATATATTATTATAGTTGGAGAGAGACAGTATACATTGAACATCGAAGTATATTATATAGTATAATCGGAGTGAATCAGAGAAACAAGAGAAGACAAGTCAATTTTGAAAAAACGAGCTCTCTTTAAATTTGTAATTCTAGATTGAATGCACTGTATATCAGAAACCAAGTTCTGAAAAGTTGCGGCCAACGAGGCTAGAACTTTACTCTCTTTGGTCCTATATCATACGGTTTTAATGTGTGATTAATTTTGAGCTTTTCTGGCTCTGGTATTTTGAATGGAACAGAATGAAGGGACGACTAAAGAAACTTTTCTTCTGAGATTTTCTCTTAAAATGACAGGTTAAAAAGGTTCAAGTAAAAGTTTTGCTTCCAGAAGGCAAAAAATAAAAATAAAAAATTGTAAAAGTTCTGCTTCTATTTCCTTCTTTATTTTCTTCCATTAAAACATAAAGAAAGTATCATCATTGTATTCATCCTTGATGCTTATTTTATCGGTTCATTTTCCTTCAAATTTTTTATGCTACAGAAGTTCTTCTTGTCTGTCGCGTCTCGCGTGAGTTCAATCACTGATACGCGAGGCATTTTGCAAAATAAGGCAGCTCTATATGACCCATAAACTATCTATATGTCACTTGATTAAAAGAATACTGTTTTTCTACATTTCATGTTATTACAGTAAAACGCAAAATGTTGTTGTATCGTGTTCTGTGATGACAGTTATACACAGTGGCTGGACCGGATATAAGCGACGAGATTCACTCTGCGGCTGCAATAACAAATTGGCTAGGTGAAGGGCTCTCAAGATATCTTCCTCCAAATGTAAAATTAAATTGCAGCAAGTTAGCACTTGGAGGCCATAGTCGTGGAGGCAAAACTTCTTTTGCTGTGGCTCTTAAGAAACTAAACACCATCACAAATCTCAAGTTCTCAGCCTTAATAGGCATAGACCCAGTTGATGGAATGGACAAAGGAAAACAAACCCCACCACCAGTGCTCACTTACATACCCCATTCTTTTGACTTTGATATCCCTGCCATGGTTATTGGATCAGACTTAGGTGAACTCAAGAAGAATCCCTTGTTCCCACCTTGTGCACCTAAAGGTGTGAACCATAAGGACTTCTTTGACGAATGTCCCAAACCTTCATGGCACTTTGTTGCAAAGGACTATGGTCATCTTGACATGCTGGACGATGATACTAAGGGAATTAGAGGCAAATTTACATATTGTCTCTGCAAGAATGGAGAGTCCAGGAAACCTATGAGAAGGTTCGTTGGGGGGGCCATAGTTGCTTTCTTGAAAGCTTACCTTCTGGCTGATGATCGAGACTTGATTGCTATACGTGACGGGCACCAGAATATGCCAGTGGATCTCAAAACTATTGAGTGTTATGTTTGACAACATTCCATAGTATAGTAAATTACCAACAGATTGTATGTATTCCATCCGATCTCAATTATAGAACATATTTACCTAATTTTGGAGAGATTAAAAATACTAGTTAAATTAGTTAATTATATTTGTTTTCTTGAAATGATTTTATTTAAAATTGTTTCTGTGCCCCGGATCCCCTAGTGTAGCGTCCTTGTTCAGCATCTTGTTTTGCTCCACTCTAGCGTATTTTACAAGTTTGTAAAACACCCAACCACTATGAAAATAATAGGGGTATTTTGGAAAGAAATTGACAAAAATTAGAACTGTGTCCTATAATTAAGGCCAAGATCAACTCTCAAATGTTGTTTTATAATTAGAATAAGAGGGAGTAAGATTTTTATGTATAGTAAATATTATTATGCAAATGTTCGGCATTATAGTTTGAATCTGCCATGAAATTAATCTTCAGTCAATTGCATACAAATTTTATGAGTGAAATCACTCCATCTGGTTTTTATTATAAGACACCAACTAGCAATTCTTATAAACTAATAAAAACAGTTAAAGTCAATAAAGTTGTCCTACAATTTAAGTAATTTCCAATATTACCCTTACTAATTGCACTAAACTCTAATATCATATTAATTATTACTTTCACTCACTACTCTTATTAATTATGGGTATATATGAAAAAAATAATTAATGTACTTTGGAAACAGGCAATGCCTTATAAAAAAAAAAATCAAATACAATTACTAATTGGTACCTTATAATAAAAACAATAAGAAATTATAATTATCAGCCTTCCCTCATAAGCCCGAAAGTTGTGGCCAAAACAAAATAATATGGAGTTTAAATTTCAGTGGAAATCAAAATTAACGACTGGTTAGTGGTTTCGGTAATGTAAGAAGCTTTTGAGCAAATATGCCATGACAAATTCTTCATTTTTATGGGGTCTAATTGATTGGAATTTGTCAATAATCTCTGTGTTAGTAAAAGTTGTTGATGGGTGGATACAAGTTCGGGCTTTTTTCTCAATTTGCCTCTTATTAAATAACTATTTACCAAAATGCTCCTGTCCGAAAACTATTTCTCAATGTGCCCCTGTCAGAAAACTATTTCCTAATGTGTCCCTGTTTAGTCGACTAAAACTTATGGTTTAGTCGACTAAAACACGAGATTTTTTTTTTTTGAAGACCCCCGCGATTTAGTCGACTAAAAAACCCATTTAGTCGACCAAATCATTAAAAAAAAAGGTTAAAACTTCGGAAGGCCATAACTTCTTGCTCAGGAGTTCGAATCAAGTGATTCTTTTTTTGATTCCACATAACTTTTTGAGATCTATGCACTGATGTAAAAATTAACTTTCAGATTTAATGAAGAGAAATGAGGAAAAACAAGTGATTCTTTATTGTGCAGGAGATACTAACAATTCATTAAATATAATCAAGTGAATTGTTAGTATCTCCTACACAATAAAGAATTACTTAATCATATTTAATGAATTGTTAGTATATCCTGCACAATAAAGAATCACTTGAATACTTGATCATATTTAATGAATTGTTAGTATCTTCTACCCAATAAAGAATTACTTGTTTTTCCTCCTTTCTATTCATTAAATCTGGAAGTTAATTTTTATGTCGGTGCATAGATCTCAAAAAGTTATGTGGAATCAAAAAAAGAATCACTTGATTCGGACTTCCGAACCTGAAGTTATGGCCTTCCGAAGTTTTAACCTTTTTTTTTTTAATTATTTAGTGAACTAAATGAGTTTTTTAGTCGACTAAATAGCGGGCGTCTTCAAAAAAAAAAAAATTCCCGCGTTTTAGTCGACTAAACCATAAGTTTTAGTCGACTAAATAGGGACACATTGATAAATAATTTTCGAACATGGACATTTTGATAAATAGTTATTTAATAAGGAGCAAATTAGGAAAAAAAAAACCTACAAGTTCGTATCCATTGTTAAATTTGTGAATTGATTTTCTGAATTTATGATTTTTATATTTCAATTTTATAAAATCGTATTAAATCATTTAAACTCTGTATTTTTAAGATGCGTTCATCATCTAAAGTGTTTTTTGCTCATATCAAAAAAAAAAAAAAATCTAAAGAGTTTTTTGTGGGTAAATTTTCGCCTAGCAATTTAGGTGATAAATACATCTAGAAAAATATTTCAAATTATAAAAATAATAATTTAGGGTATTACATGCCGAAAAAATTTGTAGATGCTGAATGCACAAAAATACTTCAGGCAGTCAACCCTACAACTACAAGTAAAAAACAATAGTTGTCCTGTCGTACCCAAAAAAAAAAAAAAAAACTTGTCCCAAAAAAATTAAAATCAATCCCTAAAATTCCGAATTACCGTTGGATCAGCGAAGCTTCCCCGCTCTTCTCATATCCCGGCCCTCCTCTGCCGCAGGGGCACCCATCCCTCTCTTCTGAATCTCCTCTTCTTCTTTGAGCGAGAGCTGACAGGGAGAGAGAGGTTGGAACTGTTCATCATCGTCTTTTCCGACGGAGGCTGCGAGGCTGGGAGCTGCTGAGAGGAGGACGCCGTTCCCCGAACTGTGTTCTTCATCAAGTGACGAGCTGCACGAGAGAGCGAGGGACCTGGTTCTTCTTTATCGACGCCGTCAACTGCTGCTGGTTTTTCTCTTAGAGTCGTGTGCACGACATCGGAGGAGCTGCTAATTTTGACAGAGAACTAATTGTAGGAGTGGAGGAACAGAGATTGGCCGCAACCGTCGTCTGTTCACCTTTTTCTCGGTCAAAAGGTTTGAACTTTTACCTCGAGAATCTACCTTAATGTAACCAACTATCACTCCGCAACCCAATTCCCCCCCCCCCCCTCATTTCTTGCATTGGAATGTTCTGATCCCTCATGTGGCAATCTGGACTGGAGACTACGTTTCCAAACTATATCAATATACTCTTAATGAAGCCATGTGGTCGGTTCTTATTTTATGCTGTCTTCAAAGTTGTTTTCAGTATCGAGAAATCAATTCTTGTCTCAAGTTCAAAAGTTCATACCAAAATCATGGAAACTACCCACTTGCCAAGTTGATACACAAACCGTTCCTGGTGATGCATCTATGATTGGCTCTCTTCATGCATCTCTCCGAGAGTTTGTAAAACAGAATCAGCTATCAAATGCATTCAGAGTATTTTCTCAAATCCAGAGCCATGCATCTTCTTCTGGTTCTTTCGACCTTATATTACAGCCCATTAGCTCTCTTCTTTTATCTTGCATCAACCTTGAATCATTGCCACAGGGTAAGCAAATTCATGCCCAGATTATTTCACTTGGTTTTGATCGACACCCCATTGTGGTTCCTAGGCTTATTACTTTTTATGCAAATGTCAACCTTCTCGCTGATGCATTCAGAGTATATTCTCAAATCCAGATCCATGCATCTTCTTCTGGTTCTTTCGACCTTGTCTTGCATCCTATTAGCTCTATTCTTTTATCTTGCATCAACCTTAAATCGTTGCCACAGGGTAAGCAAATTCATGCCCAGATTATCTCACTCGGTTTTGATCAACACCCCATTGTGGTTAGTAGGCTTATTAGTTTTTATGCAAATTTCAATCTTCTCGCTGACGCTCACATTGCCATCGAAAACACTAGCTGTTTGGACCCTTTACCTTGGAATTTGCTCATCTCGTCCTATATTAGAAATGGGCTTTTTTCAGAGGCTATTTCTGTTTATAAGAAAATGGTGAATAAGCAGGTTAAACCAGACAATTTCACTTATCCATCTGTTCTTAAGGCTTGTGGTGAAGTATCGGATTGTGTTACTGGCATGGAGATTCACAAGTCTATCGAAGCTAGCTCTCTGGAGTGGAGTTTGGTTGTGCACAATGCACTGGTCTCCATGTATGGTAGGTTTGGGAAAGTGGAGGCTGCCCGTGGTTTGTTTAATCGTATGCCTGATAGAGATAGTGTTGCATGGAACACTATGATAGGTATTTATGCCTCTAGGAATATGTGGGAGGAAGCATTTCAGCTCTTTGAAAGCATGTGCAAGGAGGGCATTGAAGTGGGTATGATCACATGGAACACCATAGCTGGGGCATGCTTGAGAACAACCAATTTCAGGAGGTCACTTCTTTTGATTTCTCAGATGAGAATATCTGTTCCTCATTTGGACTCTGTGTCGATGGTCATTGGATTAAATGCATGCTCCCACATTGGAGCCCTTAAATTAGGAAAGGAGATTCATGGACATGCTGTCCGAACTTGCTCCGATGTGTTTGATAACATTAAAAATGTATTGATTACTATGTATTCTAGGTGCAGAGATCTTAGGCATGCATATATAGTCTTCCATAAAATAGAAGAAAAAGGTGTGATTACTTGGAATGCCATGCTTTCTGGGTATGCTAACATGGATCGATATGAAGAAGTGTCCTTCCTTTTCAGAGAGATGTTCTGTGAGGGGGTTGAACCTACTTATGTGACCATTGCAAGCATTCTTCCTCTCTGTGCTCGCATAGCAAATCTACAGCATGGTAAAGAATTTCACTGCTACATAATGAAACGTGAGGACTTTAAGGACCTTTTGTTATTGTGGAACGCTCTTGTGGACATGTATGCGAGGTCTGGCAAAGTCTTAGAAGCTAGACGACTCTTTGATTCATTGAATGCTAGAGATGAAGTCACATATACTTCTATTATTGCTGGATATGGCATGAAGGGGGATGGAGAAATTGCTCTAAAACTATTTGAAGAGATGTGCAGGGTTGGGATTAAACCTGACAAGATAACAATGATTGCAGTTTTATCGGCTTGTAGTCACTCAGGCCTTCTAGCACAAGGAGAATTGCTGTTTAATAAGATGACAGATGTTTTTGGGGTAAGTCCTTGCGTGGAGCACTATGCCTGCATGGTCGATCTATTTGGGAGAGCCGGTCTTCTAAACAAAGCAAAGCAAGTTCTAATTGGGATGCCATACAAGCCTACTGCTTCTATGTGGGCAACTCTTTTGGGAGCCTGTAGAAATTATGGAAATACTGAGATGGGGGAATGGGCTGCGGGGAAATTGCTGGAGATGAAGCCTGATCATTCAGGTTACTATGTGTTGATCGCCAACATGTATGCTGCTGCCGGGCGTTGGAGTGAACTAGCATATGTGAGGACTTGTATGAGGGACTTGGGTGTGAGAAAGCCTCCTGGTTGTACTTGGGTTGCTGTTGGCAATGAGTTTTCCCCCTTTTTGGTTGGGGATACTTCCAACCCTCATGCTTCTGAGATTTACCCCTTGATGAATGGATTGAATGAGCTAATGAAAGATGCCGGTTATGTGGCTAGTGAGGATTTCGCTTCATCTGAGGAAGATTTTGAAGAATTGAATGCCCTTGGAAGTTCACACTGATAAGAGTTACAACCTATTATTCCTGAATTTAAGACAGCTATCCTTTTTTTACAATCCTATATGTAAGGCTCTTGAAATGAAATTTCCTAAATTGGTTGCTGGATCTGGAACTATCATTGAAGCCTGAGTGGTAAAACTATCATGGGAGTTTACTTCCTTTTTGCTTCTTCTATACATCTAAGCTCAATGAAATTATCGAGTGGGATTTTTTGATGAATAATTTATTCAAAGATTTGGTTCTTGAAAGAGCACAATGATACTGTGCGATTCATGTAACTGACCCCACTTAATAAGATAAAGCTTGTTGTTTTTATGCATCTGAGCTCATTACTGGTTTCATCCATTCCTTTAATATTAACAGCTGGCATTCACATTACAAGAGTTGAAAAGATAAATGCACCTTCTAAGGATATATCAGGATTGATCGTGTCTGCAGGCTTCCCCAATGATTATCTCATATGGTTTATGCATAAAATGCTTACAGGAAAAAGTGTTACTCAAGTTGATTTTCTGATATAGTTTGAATTACTCCTTAGCATCTTGCGTAGTTTTCTGCATCTGCAAGAGTTATTCATGTTTTGTGAGCTGTATATATGCTTATCTTTTGTTTCTTTTTTTGGGATAGTCTGGGCTACTGGCACGGATCAAGTGTAGTCTTGTGTTGTGCCTAAGGATTTCAAATGTGGGTCTGTTGAGTGTATTCGTGCTAGAAAATTATTCTTCATGATCACTCCTGTTACCTGCGTCTGATTTATTACCACAACAACAATAATGATTAAAAAAGAGATAAGTAGTAATAATAATTTTTTTTAAACAAGAGATAAGTGTGTATGGGATTTGGTCTAAGCGTAAAGGGGGGTGTGGAACAGAATATATAAAAACGTGAAGACCTATTGACAAGCTGGGCATTTGGTCTAGTGGTATGATTCTCGCTTTGGGTGCGAGAGGTCCCGAGTTCGATTCTCGGAATGCCCCTTTTATATATATCAATTGATTTTAGCTTTAGCTGAAAAAATGAAACACAAAAGCATAAAACCCAAGTTGGGATCAAAGAACGATGACAAACTAAAATCACAACTGAAACTTGTAAACTTCATTAGTTCATGAAATTAAATATGGTACAACACTTGTTATTTTTCAATACCGTGGGCGATAATATTAAATCATCTGCCCAAAAAACACAACAACAACAATCAAGGACAGCATGAACGGAACCGAATTTCCCCAGAAGCAGACTCTCAGAATCTCTCACCACCGTCTGTTGGAGAGAGAAATTGAAAAGCTCAAATCTCAATGAGCCAAAAAAATAGATCTGCACCTTTGGATCAATTTTTGGACGGATAAGATCGAAAGATACTAAAGGATACTGAGGGTTCCGCTTCTGAGAGACTCCGGATCCCAGCATGAACAACATGAACCAATATTGAAACTAATGAAGCTCTGTCGCTTCAGAGTCAAATCTGGTTCCTCAGACTCAACCTCACCATTCTCAATGGGAATGTCAAACAGGTTGATACAAGGCTGAGTTACTTGGACCTCCGCTGACATTTGGGTCCGTTGCCCTCCTTTTCTCAAAACTACACCATATTGGGTGTAGTTTCGGATGTAAAATGATGGTGTTCGGCTATTTTTTTTTTTTTTAAAAAGAAAATGATATCTAGTATTTTGAAGTATTTTTTCAGAAGCATCTAGTGTCTTAAAATATTTTTCTAGTAGCATACAGTATCCTAAAATAGTTCTAGTAGAAAAATATTTTAAGACACTAATGCTTCCGAAAAAACACTTCAAAATACTGGACATAATTTTCTCTTAAAAAAAAATAGTCAACCCCATCATTTTACACCCAAAACGGTGTAGTTTTGAGAAAAGGAAGGGAACATACTCAAATGCACCAGTGGAGAGAAGCCAGATCCGAGTTACTCCACTGTCATCAGTTAAAGACTCTTCGCTTGAACCAGGTTCTTATGATCTCACCCTCTCATTAACCACCACCGCATTATTTACTGGTGGTGGTGGCGCAGTGGTGCTGGCTGAGCTGGAGGATGGGGGAGACAGGCAGTTTTGGCATCTGAATAATCTCCCAACTGATGTTGTTGGAGGACATTGTTGTAGCTTGTAATACCCTGATAAATTAAATATCTATTTTTAAAAAAATGTGAATATGTGGTCTCAAAGAGTATGTTATATTATCTTATTTTCTAAAGGAAATTCAAGGATAATTATGTAAAGCTCCAAAATTGGTGGTAAATGGCTAAGAATTAGCATAAATATATTTGTTAGTTAATTGGAAATTTTCAAGAAAAATTGATGAGATTAAGTAATTTTAAGCCTAAATACAAGAATGGACCAATAGGAAAATTTTTTAAATAATTATAAAAAAATTATTAAATAATCATTTTATATATTATTAATTAATTAATTAATTAATTAAAACGAAAATTAATTAAAAATAATAATAAAAGGACCAAAAATCTCAAAGGATAAGGGATAAGGTTTTGTTGAGATTTTTGATTAAGACATATGAATATTTTATTATATAGTGAATAGTAACATAATAAATAGGAAACGGATCCTATCTAGAGTACCAGGTGGATTTTTATCTTCGCTAGACTTTTCCGGAAGTTGATTCCGAGGCCGGTAGAGCATTTTCCTAATAAGACGAAATAGGAAAGATGCGAGATAGACACATTTTGGATCTCAAGAAAATAAATTCTAACTCAACATCTAGGAATGAGTTTGAAATTATCTGGACATATTTGGAATCGGTGAATTTTTGTCCAGAGGTTGATGATTCCGATTTCACTCAGAATCACACGCTTTCCGTAAACTTCGATGACTTTTGGAGCCCTGGATGGAATCAAAAATTAGTTTAACTTAGACATTTCTAATGAGTAGGAAAATGTCTTCAAAGTTGTGATCCGGATTTTTGAGATTTTTCCGAGATTACGCGATTCGCACACCGATCGGGAACTTTATCGGTACAAGTTCATAAAGCAAAAGCATCACATCACATTAATTGATGTGACAAACCACCAACTAAGGGGGAGAGGATGGTTTGGACAAGTGGCATGGTGAGGATCTTGACATTTGGTAAAGTGCGATCCGACGGTCAGAATCCGCGACAAAGTGTGAATAGTGCACACAACTTTCCCTATAAATAGGAGGCTCTCCCTTTGCATTCTTCACATCAAAACCATTTTCTCTAGTTGAGCTATCCTAGAGAGAAGTTAGAGAGAGGTGCTCTGGAGGAGGAAGGAGTCCGGGGAATTCTGCAGCGAAGCTCTGGGATATCAGAAACTCTGGTCTGCTGCCGTTACGCTGCCCGACGTGCCGCTGTTTCACGTTTTTCCGTAAAAAGTACGTTTTCCGCCAGAAGTACCTAACGTCGTCAACGAAGGTACGTCCGCGTACTGTAACATTAACTCTTATGTTTATGGTATGCATATATGTGCTATGTGTATTGTTATGGTATGTTTATTGAATACAAATATGTTAGAACAGTTTGGTGCCGAAGGCAAGGCTAGTCTACGTGGGTGTGCCATAAGTCGCCGTATAAGTCGGTGAGGTCCCCATGGTAGACACTTACCTGGCCATTCTGAGCAAGGCTAGTCTATGTGGGTGTGCCAATTAGTCGCCGTAAAGTCGGTGAGGCCCCCCATGATAGACACTTACCTGACCATTACATTCGGTGCTATTTGCTCCGTGTCTAAGGAATCGTACTTAGATACTCCGTGTCTATGGAACCGTACTTAGATACTCCGTGTCTATGGAACCGTACTTAGATACACCGTGTCTATGGAATCGTACATGGATGCACTATGTCTATGGAACCGTACTTAGACGCACTGTGATTAAGGAATCATACTTAGATCACTATTACGCTTTTATGTTGTTATTAAATGATCATGTACCGGCTTGATCAATGCTGTGAAATTGGAAATACTTGTTGTACATATACTGTTTATAAGCATGAGGTTAACCGTTACCTGAGATCCAATGCGCTAAATTGGATCTCAGCTATAGCTTCAGGGTCTGGAGGACCGAGGGCCGAGGAAAGAAGCAAGCGCACCACGTAGAAGATCCAGTTGAAGATTTCTTTCGTTGTATTATACCTTTGAACCACACGGTTCTTGTACTCTTGTTGTATCCAAATGGACTTACGGCATTTTATACATACATATCAGTTACTCAATCGCTCCGATGATCTACTCTGATTATTTAAAATGATGTTTGGATGAAAAAAAAAATATACTGCTTTTGAAAATGTGATGTTACATAGCTGAAAAGATTGCTTGGAGGTTTTAGGGTGAAGAGGAAGGTACTTGGTGGTGTTATTGGGAGATGTATGGTTCTCATTTTATAGGCCGTCATGGGGTCTGGGGAGCATATTAAGAATTCTCGCCATCACATAATTGTTATAGATTTAACATTTGGGAAAATTTCTATATGGTTTTATAATTATGTAATTTCCCCCCCTTATTTTATATTGTATATACACTGAATTCATTTTTGTATGTTCATTTATTTGTTACAGTTACATGAACGCTTTTACGTAATCAACAAATTTAGTTAGATTTGGAGGATTATTTCTCAAAGAGTAAGTGAGGTTCTGTTCACCTGCGCGCGGATTCCAAATTCAGATGTTAAGTTCATCAACAAAGTAAATTAACAAAAAAAATCAATTTGGAGATATATGCCAATGGCCACGTATGTTTTAGTGGAGTATTCCATGAAATTTTATCATTATCATCAACAAACAACAACAATCCTAATAGACTAAGCTGTGGCCATATGGAATCTTTGATTTGAGTCCTTTTAAATGTAAAAGTCGTATTTGGACAAGCACGTGAATACTTTTGACAATAGCGTAATCACTTAACAAAATTAGTTTCATTCAGATAATTGATTCTTGAAGAGTAGGCAAAGTTTTATATTATTCATTTGGTTTTTATTTTGAATTCTGATTAAATCAATAAACAAAGTAAATTAACAAAGATACCAATTCAAGGATTTAGGCCAATATATAGCCAAATATAAGCTTCAATGGGAAAATTTGCCTTTAAAGTTTTTGTGTAGAAGATGTGAGTATATGGAAGTTATTGTTAGATCAATATCGCCCCACAAGTATTAAAAACAAAAGCAAAATCGTTCTAACTGATAAAAAACTAATGATCATTAGTATTTTTAATGGCGCTTTAAGCCATGAAAATGCAAAAGATGCTTTTGAAAAAATTATTCTCACTTAAATTAACAAAAGATGCTTTTAAAAATTAAGTGCCTATTTGGATTAGCAGTAGAAGCTGCTTTTACAATATGATTTACGGTGTACGGGGTAAGTATATGAGAAGAGTTTTATCTTAGCTTGCATGAGCATGCTTCTCAAATGATAACTCAAACATGTAAATAGTGATAGATATATTATTATTATTATTATTATTATTATTAATGTAAATTTATATCATGTTGATTGGTAATTAAAAGTTTCACATTATATATGATTTTTATTCGTTATAAATTTTTTTGGTTAAAATTTTTTGTGTATCGAAACATGTAGTTTGGATTAAGTGTTTGTTTGGATTAGTGGTAAAAGCAACTTTTCCAACATAATTTCCAGTATCAGGTAAGTACGTAAGAGGAATTTTATCTTGAATTATGTGAACGTGCTTTTTAAACGTCAATTCAAATAGGCCCTAAATAGCATATATGCTTCCTTTAGACCTAAAGCTCTAAAATTTCAGAGGCAAATTAAATTTTAACTCAAACATCTATTATTTGGGAAAAGTGGCATGCATGATGGCTATGTTATTCTTTTCTTTTCTTTTTTAATAGCGGCTGAATTATTTAAATTTAATATAAGTGTTTCATATTTTATTATTTTTTAGACTAAATATAGTTTTAATCCTTTAAGTTTACATGAGGTATTCTTTTGATCTATTAACTTGATAAAGTATACTTGTGGTTCTATGATTCTAATATCGTTAATGTTGCTAACCGAAAACATTGACGCAATAAACTCAAGTGATAACTGTGTAATTAAATTCTATTAACCTTAAATTTAAAATATGCATAAATTGAAAATATCTAAAAACCTAATGAAGTAGTCAATATTAAAATATCGATTGTATTAAAAAAAAATTAGTTTAATAATCTAAATAGCAAAACTTCAATTTCATTTGCAGTGATTTATGAGTTTATTTTAGTTATATTAAAAAACTAAAACTTAAATATGCTTTGTTAGTTTTACAATCATCACCTAAGTTGGCTGCGTCAACATTTTCTATTAGTAACATTAATCATGTTAGAAATATAGGATTAAAAGTATATACTTTATATAGTTAAGAGACTAAAAATATGCATAATGTAAAACATAAAGTGCTAAAAGTATACTTTAGCTTATTTTTTATTTTGACAATTTTGTTAATATTTAAGTTTTTCTTAAAACGTGTGAAGAAATATTTAATAAAATAATAAAAACCTCATGTGGGGAAAGTTAAAATGCAAAAAAAATAAAGATGATAATATTTTTAATGATTTACAAATAACGAAAGTGGCTTCCTAATTTAATTGATATTGATGTCAATTATATATGAGACCTGATATCATATCTCGTAATATATCTTTCGCCAACGTTTTATCAGACACAAAAACTTCAAACCCATGTTGGGATCAAGAACAATGACAAACTAAAATCAGAATTAAAACTTGTAAACTTCATTCATTAAATTAAATGTGATACAACACTTATTTTAATTTCCAAACCCTGGGCGATAATATCAAATCATCTGCCCCAACAACAACAAAAAACAACAAACAAGCACAATAACAACATGAATAACAAGAACCACAATTGAAACTGATGATGAAGCTCTAGAGCTTCAGAGTCAAATCTGGTTCTTTAGACCCAACCACGTCATTCTCAATGGGATTGTACATCAGGTTGACATAGGGCTGAGTTTCCCCCACTTTCGGTAGTTGCAGACTCCTCGCTTGGAACAGGTTCTCGTGATCTCACCCTCTCATTAACCACCACCGCGTTATTCACTGGTGTTGGCGGCGGTGGTGTTGGACGGTTCTGAGCCGGAGGAGGCGGGAGACAGGCAGCTCTGATCCGACCATAAGTAGACATAGCCGCAGGATCATTCTCTGACATCCTCATCAAGAATCTCCTAATGGTTAAAGCTGTGACAAACTGATGAGGGAGCTGACGACTTGCCTGCTGTAAGCCACCATGACCAGAAAAGACTCCTCCTTGAGGGGTAACAGTGAAGATGCGATTATTATTCAGGCGATGTGAACCAGTCCGTCGGCGGAGGACAGGAACCATATTGCTGGGACTGGGACAATGAGCCCGCATGACGAGAAGCCGGTAATACCGTTGTAGATTTGAAACCTGTTGTGGGGTAGGAGTAGGTCTTCTGAGAATGCGCCTTTGTTGGGCTTGGAGACGACGATTTAACGTCTGAATAATCTCCCAACTGTTGTTGTTGGAGGACATTGTTGTAGCTGAAAAGATTGCTTGGAGGTTTTAGGGTGAAGAGGAAGGTACTTGGTGGTGTTATTGGGAGATTATGGTTCTCATTTTATAGGCCGGCATGGGGAGCATATTAAGAATTCTTGCTCACATAATTGTTATAGATTTAACATTTGGGTAAATTTATATTTGTTTTTATAATTCTGTAATTTTTTTCTTTATTTTATACTGTATATACATTGAATTCATTTTTGTATGTTCATTTATTTGTCGCAGTTACATGAACGCTTTTATATAATCAACAAATTTAGTTAGATTTGGAGGATTATTTCTCAAAGAGTAAGCGAGATTCTGTTCATCTGATGTAGATTCCAAATTCAGATGTTAAATTCATCTACAAAGTTAATTAACAAAAAAAAAATCAATTTGGAGATATATGCCAATGGCTACGTAAGCTTTAGTGGAGTAATCCATGAAATTTTATCATTATCATCAACAAACAACAACAATCCTAATAAATTAAGTTGTGACCATATGGAATCTTTTATTTGAATCCTTTTGAATGCAAAAGGCGTATTTGGACAACTGCGTGAATACTTTTGACACTAGCGTAATCACTTAACAAATTTAGTTTTGTATAATTAGTTCTTGAAGAGTAGGCAAAGTTTTATATTATTCATTTGGTTTTTATTTTGAATTCTGATTAAATCAATGAACAAAGTAAATTAGCAACGAAATCAATTCAATGATTTAGGCCAATAGCCAAATATATGCTTCAATGGGAAAATTTGCCTCTAAAGTTTTTGTGTAGAATATGTGAGTATACGGAAGTTATTGTTAGATCAATATCACCCCGCAAGTGTTAAAAAAGAAAGCAAAATTGTACTAACTGAAAAAAAAAAAAAACTAACGATGACCCTTAACATTTTTAATGGCAAGGAGCGACATTGCTTAATTTTGCAAAACTTCCGGTACAATATTGATTGAACAAAAACTTCTAGATATCTGCAGCTTATACACAAAAACTTCTAAATCAAAATTGAACCTTAAGCCAAAAATCTATATAACTTAATAATTATCACTAACAAACATTTGTCTTATAGTAAAAAGCGTTTTGAGTTTTAATATGAAATCTTAGGCTTTAGACCATGTAAATGCAAGAAATGCTTTTTTCAAAAAGGGAAAATCACTGTGAGGTCTCAAAGACTATAAAAATTTGTCAAAAAAGTCTCATACCAAATTCTCCTATAAAAAATTAAGGGTCCTTAGAGACTGCATTGTGATTAATTCGGAATGTAAAGCTACCGAATTACCCTAACTAATTTAAAATAGAGTGTCAGGCATAGAAGAATGACAACTTAACGTGCCCATTTTCACAAGTAGATTTTCTTACCTAGAGAAGTTATGAAATTTCACAAGTCAATGACCTAACTTTCATAAGTGCATATACGAATTTTGATAAGTGTTTATGCCTATTTTCACAACTGCATGAACCTATTTTGACAATTAGATTTTCCTACCTGAAGAAGTTTTGAAATTTCACAAGTTAATGACCAAACTTTCACAAGTGCATATGCGAATTTTGACAAGTGTTTATACCTATTTTCAACACTGAATGAGCTAGCCTACTTTGAGAACTAGATTTTCTTACTTGGAGAAGTTATGAAATTTCACCAGTTAATGACCCAACTTTCATAAGTGTATATGCGAATTTTGGCAAGTGCTTATGCATAATTCACTACTACATAAGCCTACTTTGACAACTAGATTTTCCTATCTAAAGAAGTTATGAAATTTGAAAAGTTAATGACTCAATTTTCACAAGTGCATCTGCGAATTTTGACAAGTGAGCATGAGCCTACTTTGACAATTAGATTTTCCTACATGGAGAAGTTATGAAATTTCACAAGTTAATTTCCCAACTTTTACAAGTGCATATATACAAAATTTGACAAGTTCTTATGCTTATTTTCACAACTATATGAGCCTACTTTGACAAGTGAATATCATATCAAATTCGAATATCATACCACATCCAAACATTAAGTTTTATGAATAAGTGGCTATTTGCTCCTACTCATTTAACTTAACATCATTATATTTCCAAATATCAAATATAGTTTCATGTCCATGTCTATGTTGTAATTACACCAACTTCTTGACCCATTACAAGAAGTCACTAATTCTAGGTGTATATAGACACAATCACAAAAAAAGTCACTATCAAAAGCATGTACAAATTGTTTTCGGCTGAGATTTGGATTTTTGCATGTCTTCACTATGTGTCCAGCCTCATGGCATCTCCCACAATGATAAAGCGTTTTGTTTTGAAACTAAGATTCCCTTCTTTTTCTTTTGGTTCTCCCTGCGGCCTTGTAGTAATTGGAGGGTAGTCCAAAAAGTCGGAGCATCAGCACATATGGACAATCATGTGTTGCAACATAATATATTCTTTCTTGAAGTATCAGTCATCTTTCATGACAATCTACAACATACACTTTGTATTAACAACTGCAACATCCATATTAACAACTACAACTGCATGTATTAACAACATTTTTTTTTATCTCATATCAGCGTTTTGTAAGCAAACAGACTTTCATCACATTAATATATTCAACCATTCCAACTTAAAACAGAGCAACCCTCTGTTACCATGCCGAAAAACATAGCACAATTTTATTAACCCTACCCAACCACGATGAAACCTCAAGTTCAATGGCCAAGATGATATCTTTAGCAAAATCTTAGTATTACTTACCTAGGCCCGAGCAAATAGTCCACTAATGAGCCCAAGCTCCAACCTTTCACCAACTCTTCAATTTGAATGTTGTGAACATACACAGAAAAAAGAAAAAAAAAAAGAAATCAATGTTTAGTCTCTAAGAGAGTAGATGAAAGTTGCAAACCCTAGGCTTTGCCCAAGACATGAAAACAACATACACTTGCTTGCCTTCAACTTTGAACCTGCAACCTTGATCACACCATCGTCGCTTTCTCCATTTTTTCTTTCTCATGAATGAGAGTAAATGCGCGCCAACTCTTTCTCTTGTTCCTTTCCTTTTTTATTCAATGGGGACAACAAAGTATATTCCGAATTAATCACAATGCAGTCTATAGTTAGGAAACTTTTTTATAAAAGAATTTGGTATGAAACTTTTTTGTAATTTTTTATGGTCCTTGGGACCTTACAGTGATTTTCCTTAAAAAAAATTTTGTTCCCACTGATATCTGACAATACTTAATTTTGATTCAGTAGTATGGTATATGATCATTATATTAATGTAAAGAAGAAAGGAAGTTAAGCCAAAAATTCAAGCCAGCCTTTCATACATTATTTCAATTATCAACTTTATACAAGCGTCACCTCATCCCATGGCATATATGGAGTAAATACTAAGACCTCGAATTACAGAATCAATGTAAGTTTATCAACCAAGTAAATTATTAACTAAGAAATCAATTCGAAAATACTGTAATACCCTAAAAATCATATTTATGATAAATATCATAAATTAGGAAAATTTCTTGGAAATTAGGAAAAATTAATAATGTGTCAGAAATGACCAAAATGCCCTTGTGGAGTATAAAATGACTTAAGGAAATTATGAAAAATCCTTAGAGGCAATAAAATAATTATTAAAAATTAGAGAGTGTGTTGTCTCTAATTTAGACAATTTTTGGGATTTATTTCCTGGGAAAATAGTGAGGAAAAAATTAAAAAGTATTCCGGGATCATTATTGACCCCGTGATTTTTAATATTTTATGTAAAACATAAAATACTAAGGTAAGTCCAATAGTTGTGAGAAAATGAGTAATTCTAAATAAGAAAATTATCAACAATTAGTGAGAGATTAAATAGATAATTATTGGCTAATTATCTAGGCACGATTAAGAGAAAATCCAAAGATAATTATGTAAAACCCTATAGTTAGTGGTTTATGGCTAAAATTAGCATAAAATATATTTTCTAATTAATTGGAAAATATGAAGAAAAATTGGTGAGAATAGGTATTTTTAAGCCTAAAAACAAGTATGGACCAATAGGAAACTTTGTGGAAAAATTATGAAAAATAATTATTAAATAATTAAAAAATATATATTATTAATTAAATAATTAAATAAAAAACGAAAAAAAGGGGCAGAATTGTTGACTGAAAATATGGACTCAAAATTGGGATAATATTTTCAACAAAATATCATGATATTTCTATGCAAGTTGCAAATTTAATATTAATGAAAAGGAATATTCTATGGAATATTCTGTGAAAAAGCAAATAAGATAAATGACCACCGATAGAGATTAAATCCTATCTAGAAAACCATGAACAAGGTTTCTAAGGTCAGAGTATTTTATAGACAAGTGTAATTTTATCTCGGAGTGGGCTGTCTCCGAAGTCATTTCCGAAACTGACGGAACAATAAGGGAATAAGACGAAAAGGACAAAGGGGCAGTTGAGGAAATGAAAACCTATAGAAAATAAATCATAACTCAATATCTGGGGATGAGTTGGTGATCAACTGGACGTTTTATGAATCAGTGGATTTTTATCCCGAAATTGATGATTCCGGAAGTTATTTCTGTAACCGACGCGTTGTTTCGTAAATCTTCGGCAAAACCGGAGAAGACCTAAAAGGGATCAAAAATTTAGTTAACCCATACATTTTTAATGAGTAAGAAAAGAACTTCAAAGTTTTGATTCCGGATTTCTAAGATTTTATAAGATTACGCGATTCGAACACCGAACCGGGACTTTATCGGTAGAAAACTTCTAAGACAAGTTGATGACATCATCGGGATGACTTCATCTTTGGAAAAGATGACATATGGGATGTTTTTGGTGGAGGAGAAGGAAGGAAAATGAGTGATTCTCATAAGGCCACATCTTCATCCTCTGAGCCGTCGATACGAAAGAAGATCCAACGGTTGAAATGCCATGACTTCTCCTATAAATAGCCCCCTTTATGCTCTTCATTCTTCACACCAAATTACTTAGCCAATTTCAAAATTTGAGAGAGCTTGGAGAGGAAGAGGAGTCCGGGGAAATTTGTAGCGAAGCTCTGGGTAAGTTTTTCGGTACCGAGTCTTAAGTTCTAGTTTTCGATTCGGTAGTTATAGTAGAGATGTTGTTTTGGTCTTTAATCTTCCAAGTATGATTAGATATCATATGTTAGGGGTATTTTAGTCATTAATTTCAAAATTCATGATGGGGTCGGAGTTATGACAAAATTTTGGAAGATTAGAGTCAAAGTAACGAAGTGCTGGCGAAATTCCGCCGATTAGGGGGTCAGGGGTAAAATGGTCATTTATGATTAAAATGTCCGTCGTAATGATAGATCCTTAACAAATGCGTTGTTATGTTGATAGGATATCCCTGATTTCGTTTTTACCTACTGTCGTGCCGTATTCCGACAGAATTACCGTTTACCGTCAACGAATGTACGTTCGCGTACTGTAACACTAATCTGATGGATATAGTATGCGTGTATGTGATGTGTGTGTGGTATGATGTGAGTATGGTATGTGTATATGTGGTGTGTTGTTGGAATGCATATTATGTTAGAAAATAACTGTATGCATGTTGGGAGCGATACATCTGTAAGGCTGGGAGCGATACATCTGTAATGCTGGGGGCGATACATCTGTAATGCTGGGAGCCATATATCTGCATGCTGGGAGCGATACATGTGCATTGGTTGGGTGTGATTTATATGTTGTGTTAATGTTGTTCTGTAACCCATATGTGTGTATGTATACATGAGGTTAACCATTACCTGAGATCCGTACGGATCTCGGCTCTTAACATAGCATCGTGGTCGGAAGGACCGAGGACCGAGGAGAGAGGAAAGCGGCGGGTTCAAGGATCCTATGAAGACTTTATGTTGTTACTTTTTACTTTTGAAAACTCTCGGTCACTGTACCGCTTCTGTAATTAGCCAGTGGACATTTTGAATATAAATATCAGTTACACTCTTGCTCCGATGCTCTACTCTAATGAAAAAAAAAATTATACTGCTTTTGAAAAACGGGATGTTACAAATACTTCTTCCAGACCTTAATATAAGGCA
Organism: Acacia pycnantha; assembly: GCA_025563575.1. Classification (NCBI taxonomy): domain Eukaryota; kingdom Viridiplantae; phylum Streptophyta; class Magnoliopsida; order Fabales; family Fabaceae; genus Acacia; species Acacia pycnantha. The sequence continues at coordinate 3,618,572 of JAMWYP010000011.1, read as the reverse complement.
TATTCATTTAATTTGATTAGATTAGATTAAAAAAGTTAGTTGAATTAGTTATTATGCCATGTATTTTCTCAAACACGCCCTAGTCATTTTCCTTAATTTTCCCATTCCATTTCCTCATTTATTATTGTTAAAGGAGCATCAATAGAGGTAAATTAATAAAAAATTTCTAAATATGAAATTTATATATTGTATTTATGACCAAGATCAACTCTCCAAATATATCTTATATTAAGAATCGAAGGAGTATATACTACCACTGCTATCAAGACTAGACCGAATCGGCTCGGCCGGTTTGGGCCGGGAACTGGCCAATCGGTGGTCCACCTGGTCTGGTCTGGTAAGTTGGACCGATTTGACCAGTTCAACTTTTTAAAAAATTTTAAAAAATAAATTAATTTGTTTTTCAAATTTTATTTAGAATATAAATAACCCTGAAATCTTCACTTCCTCACCGGTCTAGCCCCAAGTTGGCTCCTGTTTGACTTCGATCTGACCACTAACATTTGACTCAGTACCTCGACCGATTCAGTCACCAATCCGGGTTTAATAACCTTGGTATATACCAATAGCTAGGTAAGCTTCAACAAAATCTTATCATTATCATCAACAAACAACATTAATCCTAATAGAGTAAGGGCCCGTTTAGATTAGAGGTAGCAGAAGTGGCTTTTTTTCAATATGACCTTTGCAAAATTAAGATAGGATAAAATTTAGATTGTAAATGTAATTTGTGTTTGGATTGACGGTGGTAGAAATGACTTTTTTTAAACTAAAACTTGTTTGGATGATTATTTGAACAACACTTTAGATAAGAATAAAAATGACTAAAAATGACATGAATCTTATTAAATAATAGCCTCATCTTCTAAGTAATGTTATTTGTGTTTTCCCTATTATTTCTCCAACAAATCCTCAATTTTGATTTTTTTTAATAATTTAATATTGTCAATACCATTTTTTCCCATTTTTTCCCTATTATTTCTAAAAGCAATGGCCAAATGTGAATTCTATTAATTTTATCTGCGTAAATCAAGGAGTTATATATCATATAATTCAAAATTATAACACCGTTTAACCACTTTAGCCACATATCTTAATTAATGTCATTTGTGTTTTCCATGTTTTTTCTCAAATAAAGTAATCTGAAACATGTTAGCAATTTAATATTATCAATATGATTTCCCCCAACTTTTCCCTATTATAACACCATAACGGCGTAACACTCCGTCCAAAAAGACAAGTTTTTTTTTTAAAAAAATTTTTGATCAACATAATAATATATTTTTTAAAATCAAATTAACAAGTTATATTTTGATTTTTTGAGTATTAACATATAAAAATGCTCAAAAGGATTTTCTATTAATAAACAAAATTTACTCTTCCCTAATAGTGTCATCTTCCACCGCCCCTCACATCCAGTTCCAGAAGCCCTTCTTTTTCCAGAATTCCATCTCCTATATGCTCCCTATGACTATCTCTGTTATCATCTTCCTTCCTCGTTCATTACATGCAAAATTCCCAAGCTTGAAATCACAACAACACATGCATTCACAAAAATCACACAATGTTCGATTTTAGAGAGAGAGAGAGAGTGCCGAGCATGACCGTGGGGTTAAGGAATTGCAGAGGAGTGATGATGGGACTCGTTAAGATAAATTTGCCATCAATTTTGAGCAGAGGAAGATAAGGTTGAGACACTGGCGGGAGAGATCAGAGAAGGACGTCCGAACAAAGACCCACCAACGGACGGCGACGAGATTCACGACGATACAGACAGTCAACAGCGATTACACTACTTGCATGCAAGAAATAAAGACGGGAGATCTGAGAAGGTCGGCCATGGCTGAGGGAGATAACCATAAATGCGTGCGAAGTAAGAGAACATATGAGGCACCATGAAGCTCATAAGCCACCGTGAAAAGCAGCTCCTTCTGGCTTATTTTCAGAAGTTGCTTTTGCGCTAAAAGCCCATTAGGAAATTCGCCAACTCAAACAGCATTGGCATATTCCCACCGTGTTTTTTTCAATTTGAACAAGTGTTTTGCCCTCCCCACCGCCTCCATCCTCAAACAGGCCTTCTTGACAGTATGGAATTCTCGAATTAAGACTTTGTTAATGTAAAAGGTGTTTTTGGGCAAACACATGAACACTTTTGACATTAACACAATAAATAAATAAATTTAACTAGATACAGTTCTTGAAGAGCAAGACAACAAGTTTTACATTTTTTATGTAGCTCTTATTTCGAATTCCAATTAAATCCATGAACAAAGCAAGGTTTTGAAATCCAAGCCGGACTGGATGGTTCAGATCAGAAACCGGCCCAAAAACCAGTCCGAGTTAAGGGGTGACCCAGGTTTCAAGTTGACCCAGGTTTAACTTGGTCAACTCGGCCTAACCCAGACGAGTTGGCCAAGTCACAGTTTTTTTCTTCTTAGAAAAAAAAAAACGCCTGAAACCCGTGTTCGCTTGAAAGTCACCGAGAAAAAGGCAAGACACAGAAGGAGAAGGTAAAGAGTGAACAGAGCGATGGATGATGGAGAAAGAAGAAGGCCTTTGTTCGATTCTCAGATCTGACAACAAGAAGCTCCAAGGCGCCTCTCTGCTCTTAATGTCAAGGCTTTGGAAGACGCCGACAGTGGAGGCTGAAGGAGGAGTAACGATCTAGAGGAAGAGAGAGATCTGAACTCACATAAGGAGAAGGTGGAGATAGAGAGATCTGAGCTCTAAAAAATTTTCCCCTCGGGCCACACCCTACTTGAAAAGTATTGAAAGTGAGAGAGACTAGATATATTAATAATATAAATGAAAAGTACTGAAGGTGAGAGAGAGGGATCTGAAGAGTATTGAAGGTGAGAGACAATTGAATTGACAATTCAAGATGTAAATCACGTGGCATGGCAAGTGACTCACTAAACTATGTTATCTTTTCTTTTAAAAAAAATTAATATAATATTAATATCCTCCCATATTTATATATTTGTCCATGATCATATATCATATATACCCCTATATTTTATATTTGACCACAAAATGTTTTTTTATTTTTAAAATATGAATATTTTTATTTATTTTAATTATATTATATTTTTAATTAATACCGGTCTAACCCACTAACCCTTAACCCAGTACCCCCACCGGTTCAGTGACCAGTCCGGATTTCAGAACCTTAGAACAAAGTAAATTAATAAAGAAATCAACTCAATGATATATGCCAATAGCTAAATAAGCTTTAATGGAAAAATCTAAGGTTAATCATGAGGTTCAATTTTGCCTCTTTAGTTTTCATGTAGGAACTATCAGTGTACAGAAGTTTTTATTATATCAATATTGTCATTAAAATAAAAAATTGAAGAAAAAAAAAAGGTGAAGATGCATATTAGCCAATAAAATTTTACGTTAGAAGCAGCTAACACAAAAAAGGTTTTAAGGGGACCATAAATATCAAAAAAAAATTAAAAATTGCAAAATATCACAATACCATTAAAAATAAATTAACGACCGTTTAAATAATTAATAGAGGGAAACACTTTGACTGGAATTGTTGACGTGGCGCAGAGGAAAGGAGGATATGGCGTATACATGTAAGGAAAAAGCAAGAAGGGATCGATAAGGCCACAGTGCCAAATACTTTTTTCCAAAACGCTCAGCCCAAAATAGATTCGAATTCCCTTCAAAAGCGCTCACAATGTCGTCACTGTCGATCTCGGGTAATATCTTCTTGCTCCAAATGCCGGACCCATAAGGTCATGTGGTCTTACCCACTCGAGAGTCAAAAAGGTTGCGCCAATACTCGCTGTCGTATTTATTCAACGCTTCCATATCGTGCTGAACATCAAGCAGCCCACCAAATTGGGATCGATACATGATCTCGTCGAGAGAGTAGGACTCGATGGATGAAGGGTCTGCATTAAAGGGGACATACTTGGCTGAAAACTGGTGGCGGTGGTCGACGACATTGATCCGGCGAGCCTCCTCGTGAATGTTCTCGTCGGTGGGGCGACATTGTTTGGAATGAGAGGGGATAGAGTTGTTCTAGGTAATCGACGATTTAGGTTTGGATTGAGCTTTGATGTTGAGATGATTGGGTAAGGCGTTGGATTTGGGTGGTGAGTATGAACCAGAGGGTTTGCATTTGAAGGTGAATGGAGAACCCTTTAACAGAGAAGAGGAGGCCATGAGGGAGAGATACACTCACATTCTTATCCTTCAACCCTCTCACCAACCACTTGGACATCTTCAATTGGCATCCAACGTACATTATTTTACTTATAACAGTATTGTAATATTTTACACTTTTTAATTTTTTTCTTTTTTTATATTTATGGTCCACTTAAAACTTTTTTATACTGAGTGTTCTTAATGCAACACTCTATTGCCAATCTGCACCTTAACCAAACAAAAAACAAAAAATCAGAAGACATGCCTCCGAGTTTAGGATTGCATCCAAACTTGAATTAACAAATTTACAAGTTACAAATGATCTTTCCCTTCCCCCCTTCTCACTCTTTGTCTCAACGTTTCGTCAAACACAAAAGCTTAAAACCAAGTTGGGATCAGGAACAATGACAAAATAAATCACAATTGAAACTTGTAAACTTCATTCATGAAATTAAATGTGATAAAACACTTATTTTTCAAATTAAACCCTGGGCGATAATATCAAATCATCTGCCCCGAACACCACAACAACAATAAAAACAACAAACAAGGACAATGATGATGATAACGATGACGACAACGACAAAAACAAGGACAACAAAAACATTGAAAACATGAACCACAAATGAAACTGATGAAGCTCTACAGCTTCGGAGTCAAATCTGGTTCTTCATACTCAACCATGTCATTCTTCATAGGATTATCTGGCAGGTTGATATAGGGCTGAGTTACTCCATTGTCATCAGTTGCAAAATCTTCGCTTGGAGCAGGTTCTTGTGATCTCTCCCTCTCATTAACCACCACCGCGTTATTCACTCTTGGTGGCGGCGGCGGTGGTGTTGGATGGTTCTATGCCGGAGAAGGTGGGAGATTGGCGGCTCTGATCCGACCATAAGTAGACACAGCCGCGAGATCATTCTGTGACCTCCTCCTAATGGTTAAAGCTGTGATGACAAACTGATGAGGGAGCCGACGACTAGCCTGCTGTGAGCCACCATGACCAGAAGGGAGTCCTCCTTGAGGGGTAACAGCGAAGATGCGATTATTATTCAGGCGATGTGAACCAGTCCCTCGGCGGAGGACAGGAACCATAATGCTGGGACGATAAGCCCCCATGATGGGAAGCCGGTAATACCGTTGTAGGTTTGAAGTCTGTTGTGGGGTAGTAGTAGTTCTTCTTCTGAGAAAGCGCCTCTGTTGGGCTTGGAGAGGACGATTTGACATCTGAAAAATCTCCCAACTGTTGTTGTTGGAGGACATTGTTGTAGCTGAAAAGATTGCTTGGAGGTCTTAGGTAAGGTACTTGGTGGTGTTATTGGGAGATGTATGGTTCTCATTTTATAGGCCGGCATGGGGAGCATATTAAGATTGCTCACATGATTGTTATAGATTTAACATTTGGGTAAATTTATTTTTGCTTTTATAATTATGACATTTTTTCTTTATTTTATATTGCATATACACTGAATTTATTTTTGTATGTTCATTTATTTGTCGCCGTGACGTGAACGCTTTTACATAATCAACAAATTTAGTTAGATTTGGAGGATTATTTCTCAAAGAGTAAGCGAGGTTCTCTTCACCTGGCGCGGATTCTAGATTCAGATGTTAAGTTCATCAACAAAGTAAATTATTAAAAAAAATCAACCCGGAGATATATGCCAATGGCCACGTAAGCTTTGGTGGAGTAATCCATGAAATTTTATCATTATCATCAACAAGCAACAATAATCCTAATAGATTAAGTTGTGGCCATATGCAATCTTTGATTTGAGTCTTTTGAATGCAAAAGGCGTATTTGGACAAGCGTGTGAATACTTTTGACAACAGCGTAATCAATTAATAAATTTAGTTTCATTCAGATAATTAGTTCTTGAAGAGTAGGCAAAGTTTTATATTGTTCATTTGGTTTTTATTTTGAATTCTGATTAAAATCAATGAATAGAGTAAATTAACAAAGAAATCAATTCAAGGATCTAATTAAGCCAATAGCCAAATATAAGCTTCTATGAAAAAAAATTCCTATGAAGTTTTCATGTAGAAGCTGAGAGTATACAGAAGTTATTGTTTGATCAATATCGCCTGCAGGTGTTAAAAATGAAAGCAAAATCGTTCTAGCTGATCATTAACATTTTTAATGGCAATGAGTGACATTGCTCAATTTTGCAAAACTTCAATACAATATTGATCGAACAAAAACTTCTAGATATCGGCAGCTTATACACAAAAACTTTTGAATCAAAATTGAACCTTAACCCAAAAATCTATATAACTTAATCATTATCACTAACAAACATTTGTCTTAGTAAAAAGCGTTGTGAGTATTAATATGAAATCTCACACTTTAGACCATGTAAATGCAAGAGATGCTTTTAAAAAAAAAAAAATCACTGAGGTCCGAGGACCATAAAAAAAATTATAAAAAAATGTCCATACCATATATTCCTCTATGAAAAATTAAAGGTCCCTAGGACTGCATTGTGATTAATTCAAAATGTGGAGTTACCGAATTGCCCTTACTAATTTAAAACAGAGTGTCGAGCATAGAAGAATGGCAACTTAATGTGCCTATTTTCATAAATCTCTGTGCCAATTTTGACAAGTTTTAATGCCTATTTTGGCAAGTAGATTTTTCTATCTGGAGAAATTATGACATTTTATAAGTTAATGACCTAACTTTCATAAGTGCATATGCGAATTTTGACACGTGCTAATACCTATTTTCACAACTATATGAGCTTACTTTGACAATGGATTTTCTTACCTGGAGAAGTTATAAAATTTACAAGTTAATGACTGAACTTTCACAAGTTCATTTGCTAATTTTGACAAATGTTTATACCTATTTTCAACACTGCATGAGATAGCATACTTTGACAACTAGATTTTCCTATTTGAAGAAGTAATAAAATTTCACAAGTTAATAACCCAACTTTTACAATTGCATATGCGAATTTTGGCAAGTGTTTATGCCTATTTCACAACTACACAAGCCTACAATGACAACTAGATTTTCCTATCTGAAGAAGTTATGAAATTTCGTCACAAGTTAATGACCCAACTTTCACAAGTGCATATGCAAATTTTGACAAGTTCTTATGCCTATTTTCACGATGCATGAACCTACTTTGACAATTAGATTTTCCTACCTGAAAAAGTTATAAAATTTCACAAGTTAATGTCACAACTTTCACAAGTGCATATGCGAATTTTAACAAGTTCTTATGTCTATTTTCACAATTGCATGGGCCTACTTTGAAAAGTGAATATCATATCAAACCCAAATATCATATCACATTCAAATATTAAGTTTTATGTAACACCCCGGTTTTCACAACTGTTTTTATAGCGTTTTGATCAGAGTTTTGAGCGACAGAATTTTTTTCCTTCCATAATAAAGAGTAACTGGATAACATTGATAACAGTGTATATGGCTGTTCATAAGGCCATACATTCCTCCGAGTGTTTACATCTAACGTAAGTACAACAAAGCTAAAACGTCTCCATCTGATCTTCATGCTAGCTCCCTACCTTGTCCTTGATCTACGTGGCCTGCTTGCTTCTCTCCTCGGCCCTCGGTCCTTCGGACCCTAAGTGTCTATCATGGGGCCTCACCGACTTTACGGCGACTAATTGGCACACCCACATAGACTAGCATTGCCTTCGGCACCAAACCATTCACATAACATATTATCACATATATTCATTCAATAATCATCAGAGCTAGTGATACAGTACGCGAACGTACCTCCGTTGACGAACGTCGGCAATTCTGGCGGAAACGGCACGTTTACCCAGAGCTTCGCTGCAGAATTCCCCGGACTCCTTCCTCCTCCAGAGCCCCAAGATTCTGACAATCCCAAAAAAGGCCCTAAGATTCTGACAATCCCAGAAAAGGCCCCAGGGCCTTTTCTGGGATTTTCATAATTTTTGGTGAGTTGTCAACGAGGCTGATATAGTTGTTAACGGGTAGGTTTTAACAACTAAATCACCCAGTTAACAACACTCGCTAACAACTATATCACCTCGTTGACAACTATATCGCATTCCCATTAACAACTATATCAGCCCCGTTGACAACTCACACAAGATTTGAAAATCCCAGAAAAGGCCCTAGGGCCTTTTTTGGGATTATCAGAATCTTGGGGCCTTTTTTGGGATTGTCAGCCTTAAAAGGGCCCTAAAAATGATTTTCCCTAAAATATTCATATGTCTTAATCAAAAATCTCAAAAAGAACCTTATCCCTTATCCTTTGAGATTTTTGGTCCTTTCATTATTATTAATTTTCGTTTTAATTAATTAATTAATTAATTAATAATATATAAAATAATTATTTAATAATTTTTTTATAATTTTTTACAAAATTTTCCTATTGGTCCATTCTTGTATTTAGGCTTAAAATTACTTAATCTCATCAATTTTTCTTGAAAATTTCCAATTAACTAACAAATAAATTTATGCTAATTCTTAGCCATTTACCACCAATTTTGGAGCTTTACATAATTATCCTTGAATTTCCTTTAGAAAATAAGATAATATAACATACTCTTTGAGACCACATATTCACCTTTTTAAAAATAGCTATTTAATTTATCAGGGTATTACATTTTATGACTAAGTGGCCATTTGCTCCAATTCATTTAACTTAATATCATATCATTTCCAAATATCAAACATAGTTTCATGTCCATGTATATGTTGTAACTATACCAACTTCTCGACCCATCAAACAACCAAAAGGGGTTACAAGAAGTCACTAATTCTAGGTGTATATAGACAATCACACACACACACAAAAAGTCACTATCAAAAGCATTATACATTGTTTTCAGCTAGGATTCGGATTTTTACATATCTTCATTGTGTGTCTAGCCTCGTAGCATCTTCCACAATGATAAAGTTTTTTTGTTTTGAAAATGGGATTCCCTTCTTTTTCTCTTTTGTTTTGAAAAGAGTATGATATATGATCATTAATGTAAAGAAGAAAGGAGATTAAGCCAGCCTTTCATACATTATTTCAATTATCAACTTCATACAAGCGTCACCTCATCCAAAGGCGGACCTAAAAAATTACAGAAGGGGCACAATTGAAGGGGGTTTGGGGTTCGGGGCGGACCAAGTTTTTTTAATAAAAGTTTTAAATGCATTAAAAAAACAAAAGAATATAAACAAGAAAAAAAAAATCAAAAAAATATTTATGAAATCAAGTGAATACTGATGATGTAATAAGAGAGGCAATTATTTTACAAAACTGTCATTTAGAAAAGTAAGGCTAAGTACTGTTAGAAATAAATGCAGCTACATAAATTACAATGAAGGGTGGGTACTCAATAAGTTTAAGTACATATATTTTAATAAAAAAATATAGTACAATAAAAATAATTATAATGTCATCCTTCTAGGCCTTATTTTTTGGAATTCCATCATAATGGACTTATTATCAATGCTATCAAATACATCTTTTTCAATATAAGGCATTAAACAATCATTCAACCATTCATCTCTCATCCCATTATGAAATGCAGCCTTGATGTATTAAGGATGGAGACTTAATTTAAGGGTGGACAATCATTCAAACATGTATTAATTTTAAAAAAAATCTCAAATTCAAGGGGGGTACTTGCCCCCCTTCTCTAACAAGTGGGTCCGCCCTTGACCTCATCCATGGCATATATGGAGTAAATACTAAAACCTCAAATTACAAAATCAGAGTGAGTTTATCGACAAAGTAAATTAACTAAGAAATCAATTTGAAAATACTCCATCTGGTCTTTAATATAAGACATATTCATCTAATTTAATTTAATTAAAGAAGTTAGTTGAGTTAGTTAATATGATATGTATTTTCTAAAACATCCTAGTCATCTTCCTCAATTCCTCCTCCTTTCCTCCTCCTTTCCCTTCCCTCATTTACTATTGTTGAGGGAGTATCAATAGGGGTGAATTAAGAAAAAATTGACAAATATGAAAACTATATTTTGTATTGAGGACCAAAATTAACTCTCTAAATATATTTTATATTAAGAATCGGAGGAGTATATACTAGGGGTGGAAATAGGCTAGGCTAGGCTAGGCTTTAGCTAAATAGGCCTAGGTCTGCAATGGAAATCCAAAGTCTGAGCCTATGTGTAGGCTTTTTTTTAGGCCTGAGCCTGGGCCTTCAAAAGGTCTGGCAAGGCCTAAAACCTATTTAAAGACCTATTTAAAATGTAGGTCTTTATGTAGTCTTAAAGCATATGCATCTAAGTTCATATATAATTCATCAAGTCTATTTAAATACCTACTTTATGTCTAAAAAGTTTAAGGATTCATTCTCATCTGAAATAAAAGAGTTAGTAAGTGAAAAAAAAAAAAACACCTAGTGGCATCAATTGTTTGAGGAAGTATGAATAAGACAAATCAATCATTTATTGACTAAAAAGATATATTTCTTAAAATCAACCAAGTACGACAAGTGGCATGTAAAACTAGATTTTACCTCTTATTTTTCTTGTAGAAAATGAGACAAACTCCACCTATTTGGATCATTTTTATTTGGGTATCACTAAAATAAACTTAATGCAATTTTTATGTTACATCAAATGACATAAATTAATGGAGGAGTAGTGAGCTAGCATTGCCACCTCGAACAATCAAAAAGAAGAGAAGCATATGTGATCAATTTATGAATGAAAATGTTAAGCTCGTTGATAAATGGAGAAATGTGAAATTTAAGGTTAAGAATAAGTTCTTAATTTTATAAATAATCTAAAAATTAATTTAGATTAAATTATATATAATTATGCAAAATAAAATATATTTTTTTAAAAAAACTAAATAGGCCAGGCCTGTACGCCTGAAGGCTAGGCCTTATAAAAATAGGCATGGCCTGTTTACCTAAATAGGCCTGACAATAGGCCTAAGCCTGAGCCTGATCTATTTACTAAATAGGTCAGGCTAGGCTTAAAGTAGGATAGGCCCCTGATAAAGGTCTGACCTATTTCCACCCCTAGTATATACTAGTGTTGTCAAGACCGGACCAGACTGGAAAGTTTAGGCCAGAAACCGGCCAACCAGTGGTCCAACCAGTCTAGTATGGCCAGTTTGACTATTTTCACTTTATTTTAAATTAAATTAATACTTTTTTTTTCAAATTTTATTCAGAATTTCATATAAAAAAAACCTTGAAATCTTCACTTCCTCACCGATCTAGCCCAATGTTAGCTCTAGTTTGACTTCGATTTAGTCCACTGTCCCTTGACAAAGTACTTCAACCGGTTCAATATAATCACCGATCCTGGTAAGCTTCAACATAATAGGGTAATCCATAATATTTTATCATTATCATCAATAAACAACATTAATCCTAATAGAGTAGATGTGGGTGAAGTGACTTTTTTTTTAATCTGACTTTTGCAAATTTAAGATAGGATAAAAGTCGGATTATATATGTGATTTATGTTATGATTGGCAATGGTAGAATTGACTTTTTTTCAAACTAAAACTTGTTTCAATGATCATTTGAAAAACAATTTAGATGAAAAATGATTGAAAAAGACATCAGTCTTATTATTTATAATAGCAACATCTTCTAATTAATGTTATTTGTGTTTTCTCTAATATTTCTCCAAACAAATCCTTCAATTTTAAATTTTTTTTAAGAATGTAATATTGTCAATACCATTTTTTCATATTTTCCTTATTATTTCTAAAAACAATCGCCAAATCTGAAATTTATTTTACCCGCATAAATCAAGGAGTTATTATGTAATTCAAAATTATAACACCGTTTAACAATTTTAGCCACATATCTTAATTAATGTCATTTCTGTTGTCCATGTTTTTTCTCAAATAAAGTTATCTGAAACTTATTAGAAATTTAATATTATCAATTGGATTATTTTTTTTCCAACTTCTCCATATTATAACACCATAACGGCGTAACCCTCCGTCCAAAAGGACAAGTTTTTTTTTTGATCGATACAGTACTACACTTTTGAAAAATCAAATTAACAAGTTATATTTTGATTCTCAAAAGGATTTTTTTTTTTAATTAATAAACAAAATTTACCCTTCCCCAACAGTGCCCTCTTCCGCAACCCCTCACATCCAGTTCCAAAAGCCCCTTCTTTTTCCAGAACTCCAACATCTCTTCCATCTCCTATATGAATATCTCCCCTTATCATCTTCCTTCCTGCTTCATTACATGCAAAATTCGCAAGCTTGAAAGCACAACAACACATGCATTCACAAAAATCACACCATGTTCGATTCTGAAGAGAGATAGCACCGAGCATGACCGTGGGGCTAAGGAATTGCAGAGGAGTGATGATGGGACTCGTAAGATAAATTTTTCATCAATTTTGAGCAGAGTTAGATAAGGTTGAGCCACTGGCCAAGGCCAACGGACGGCGACAAGATTCACAGCCTCCGACGACACCGACAGTCAACATCGATTACACCACTTGCATGCAGGAAATAAAGACGCGAGATCTGAGAAGGTCGGCCATGGCAGAAGGAGATAGCCATAAATGCATGCGAAGGAAGAAAACGGATGAGGCACCGTGAAGCTCATAAGCCACCGTGAAAAGCAGCTCCTTCTGGCTTATTTTCAGAAGTTGCTTTTGGGCTAAAAGCCCATTAAGAAATTTGCCTGCCCAAATAGCATTCTATACTCCTATTGTACTTTTTTCTGCTTCAACATGCGTTTCGCACACCCCACGGCCTTCTCAAACAAGCCCAAGTCTTGATCATATGGAATTTTAATTTCGATTTTAGTGTTTGTTGGAGAAATGTAGTGTTCTTCGATTTAATCTGTGAATACAAAAAAGTCCTGCTGGAGACTCTACCATCATAACCAGGTACGCGGCGTAGGTCAGATCTGGATTAGTTAGGACGAAGCTCTGGATACCGGATGAGCAACCAAAGATATAAAAAAAAAAGTCTTTGTTAATGTAAAAGGTGTTTTTGGGCAAAGGCAGTAACACTTTTGACATTAAGGAAATCAATAAATAAATTTAACTAGATACAGATAACTAATTCTTCAAGAGCAAGAAAAGTTTTATATTTTTCATGTAGCTCTTATTTCGAATTCTGATTAAATCCATGAACAAAGTAAATTAATAAAGAAATCAATTCAATGTTATATGCCAATAGCTAAATAAGCTTTAATGAAAAAAAAATATAAGCTTAAGGTTTAATTTTTCCTCTTTATTTTTCATGTAGGGGCTATCAGTATATAAAAGTTTTTATTATATCAATATCCCCGTTAAAATAAAAAATTCAAAAAAAAAAAAAATCAGAAGACATACCTCCGAGTTGAGGACTGCACCCAAACTTAAATTAACTAATTTACAAATTACAAATGATCCTCCCCTTCCCCCCTTCTCACTCTCTGTCTCAACGTTTCATCAAACAACAAAAGCTTAAAACGAAGTTGGGATCAGGAACAACGACAAACTAAAATCAGAATTGAAACTTGAAAACTTCATTCATTAAATTAAATGTGATACAACACTTACTTTCGATCATCTGCCCCAAACACGACAAGAACAACAACAAGAACAACAAACAAGGACAACGATTACGATTACGACTACGACAACAAAAAACAAGGACAACAAAAACATTAAAAACATGAACCACAAATGAAACTGATGAAGCTCTACAACTTCGGAGTCAAATCTGGTTCTTCATACCCAACCACGTCATTCTTCATTGGATTATCTGGCAGGTTGATATAGGGCTGGGTTACTCCTTTGTCATCAGTTGCAAACTCTTCGCTAGGAGCAGGTTCTTGTGATCTCGCCCTCTCATTAACCACCACTGCGTTATTCACTGGTGGTGGTGGCGGCGGTGGTGCTGGATGGTTCTGAGCCGGAGGAGGCGGGAGAGAGGGAGCTCTGATCCGACCATAAGTAGACATAGCCGCAGGATTATTCTGTGACATCCTCCTCAAGAATCTCCTAATGGTTAAAGCTGTGACAAACTGATGAGGAAACCGACGACTAGCCTGCTGTGAGCCACCATGGCCAGAAGAGAGTCCTCCTTGAGGGGTAACAGCGAAGATGCGATTATTATTCAGGCGATGTGAACCAGTCCCTCGGCGGAGGACAGGAACCATAATGCTAGGACGATGAGCCCCCATGATGCGAAGCCGGTAATACCGTTGTAGGTTTGAAGCCCGTTGTGGGGTAGTAGTAGTTCTTCTTCTGAGAAAGCGCCTCTGTTGGGCTTGGAGACGACGATTTGACATCTGAATAATATCCCAACTGATGTTGTTGTAGGACATTGTTGTCGCTGAAAAGATTGCTTGGAGGTTTTAGGGTGAAGAGAAAGGTACTTGGTGGTGTTATTGGGAGATGTATGGTTCTCATTTTATAGGCCAGCATGGAGAGCATATTAAGAATTATTGCTCTCTTAATTGTTATAGATTTAACATTTGGGTAAATTCATTTTTGTTTTTATGATTATGAATTTTTTTCTTTATTTTATATTATATATACACTGAATTCATTTTTGTATGTTCATTTATTTGTTGCAGTAGTTACGTTAACGCTTTTACGTAATCAACAAATTTAGATAGATTTGGAGGATTATATTTTCTCAAAGAGTAAGCAAGGTTCTTTTCACCTGGCGTGGATTTTAGATTCAGATGTTAAGTTCATCAACAAAGTAAATAAACAAAGAAATCAATTCGGAGATATATGCTAATGGCTACTGTAAGCTTTAGTGGAGTAATCCATCAAATTTTATCATTATCATCAACAAACAACAACAATCCTAATAGAGTAAGTTGTGGCCATATGAAATATTTGATTTGAGTCCTTCTAAATGCAAAAGGCGTTTTTGGACAAGCTCGTGAATACTTTTGATAATAGCATAATCAATTAACAAATTTAGTTTTATTAAGACTATTAGTTCTTGAAGAATAGGCAAAGTTTTATATTGTTCATTTGGTTTTTATTTCAAATTCCGATTAAATCCATAAACAAAAGTAAATTAACAAATAAATCAATTCGAAGATTGATGCCAATAGCCAAATATAAGCTTCAATTCTATAGTTTTCGTATAGAAGCTATGAGTATATGAAGTTGTACGTTATTAGATCAATATCGGCCCGCAAGCTAAGTGTTAAAAAAGAAAGCAAAATCTTCACAACTGTTAAGAAATTAACGTCAACCTGTAACATTTTTAACAGCAAGGGCAACATTCCTCCTTTTATAAAACTTCCGAGACAATATTGATCGAATAAAAACTTATGGATGTCCACATTTTACACATGAAAACCTCTAAATCAAAACTGAATCTTAATCCAAAAATCTATATGGCTTGATAATTATCACCAATAAACATTGGTCTTGGTAAGAAAACGTTGAGTTTTAATATGAAATATCACGCTTTAGACCATGTAAATGCAAAAGATGCTTTTGAAAAAATTATTCTCACTTAAACCTGATAATACTTAATTTTGATTAAATAGTAGTATTAGATATATGATCAATAATGTAAAAAAGAAATGAAATTAAGCCAAAAATTCAAGCCAGCCTTTCATACATTATTTCAATTATCAACTTCATACAAGCGTTCGATTCTAAAGTTGATCAAGGTGCTGAGGGAGGCATCCTAGACAATGTGAACTTGTGGAAACGCAGGCTGAGGTGGAGGCATGTGTACTTTCAATCCTGTATGCCCTAGGAAGCAAAGTCATAGCGCCCTGCCCTTGGATTGTGGGTGAACTCAACCCCTTTCCTAAAATTTTTCTACCAAAAAAAGAAAGGAAAAATAAAAACTTCATACAAGCGTGTCATCTCATCCCATGGCACATACGCAGTGAATGCGAAGAGCAAGAAATAATTTATATTTTTCATGTAGCTCTTATTTCAAATTCCGATTAAATCCATGAAAAAAAGTAAATTAACAAAGAAATCAATTCAAGGATATATGCCAATACCTAAATATAAGCTTCAATTTTGCCTCTAACTTTTTTATGTAGGACTTGTGAGTATACAGAAATTTTTACTACATCAATATCGCCTCAAAAGTGTTAAAATAAAAGCTAAATCATTTTAATTGTTAAAAAAACTAAGGTTGACCCTTAGGCAAAGAATGATTGAAACTCTAAGACTGAAAATAATGATGCTGACCTAGCCTGACCCCTCCTCTTTTTTATTTAAGGAAAAATATGCAAACTTGCATGGCATTTTTTTTTTTTTTTGTTCTAGGGAAAAATATAATTTTACAACAACTTGTATAAAATTATTTTTTTCTTTTGGGAACACAATTATCATTATGTTATTATATAAATTAATAAGTTATATAAAAAAAATTCAAGTATATTTTCAAAACAAAAACAGACCATATCAACTTTGCAAACTTATCTTTAGTCAAGTATAAGACAATAAAAGTTTAGTTAAGTTGGGTCATAAGGCTCACCGAGACCATGACATGTCTTAGAGTTTAGGGAGCACTTAAAGAGGTATTTATAATCGTCCACTGAAAAAACCTTTACATCATATGGGGTTTGAATTACCAACCTTATGGTTATTTTTTATAATATATATTGGGTTTGTTTTTTATAATTATGAGAAAAAAAATTCTTTTTTCTATATTATATATATACATATACTAAATTTGGTTTTTATGTTAATTTATTTATCTGCTGGTACCTGAACGCTTTTATGTAATCAACAAATTTAGTTAGATTTAGAAGATTATTTCTCAGAGTAAGCGAGGTTGTGTCTACCTAATGCAAATTACAGATTTAGATTCAAGTCCATCAAAAAATTTAATTAACAAAGAAATCAATTCAGAGATATATGCCCGTAGCCAGGTAAGTTTCAATGGAGTAATCCATGAAATTTCATCATTATCATCAACAAACAACATATCACTCGGGTCCTATTTATAAATCATTTTTAACTAAATATCACATATCAAGGAGAGGTAGTTAACTCAATAATTATAAGATAAATTTTCAACTTTGCTCTCATTTATGAATGTATATTTTTCAACTCTTTCTTCTCTCTCTATCTTCATGGGTACAATTAATATGGATAAAACTGTCACAATCTCATTTATTACATGAAACTATAAATATGACTAACTTTTTTGGTAAAAAAACAATTTATAAATAGGACCAGAGTGATAAATCCTAATAAAGTAAGTTGTGGCCACATGGAATCTTCGATTTGAGTCCTTGTGAATGTAAAAGGTGTTTTTAGACAAGGGCATGAACACTTTTGACATTAAAATAATCAATGAACAAATTTAGCTAGATTCAGATAATTAGTTCTTAAAGAGTAGGCAAAATTTTATATTACTTATTTTGCTCTTATTTCAAATTCCGATTAAATCCATGAAAAAAGTAAATTAATTAAAAAAAAAAATCAATTCAAGGATATATGTCGAGCTAAATATAAGTTTCAATGGAAAAATCTAAGATTAAAATTCAATTTTGTCCCTGGAGTTTTCATGTAAGAACTATGAGTATATAGAAGTTTTTGCTATATCAATATTGTGTCGGGTGTGTTAAAAATGAGTAAAAGTTAGAGGCTTGTAAAACTTATGGGACACGCTCAAGACCATGTAAATGCCATACTTAATTTTGATTAAATAGTACTTCCTCCGGTCCTAATTATAAGACATATTTAACCGATTTTGGGGAGATTAAGGAGAGATGTTAAATTAGTTAATTTTACTCATTTTCCTAAAATGCCCTTATATAACTTTAAAATGACATAAGTAAAAGTGAATCAACAATCCCACCACATATCTCTCCGACCAATTTTTCTTTCCATACGCTTTCTAATTGAAATAATGGTTTTACTATATATACATATATGGGTGTGTGTGTGTACATATAAATTTATTTACACACCCATATATCTACACACATATATATCTCATACATTATTTATAACTATCAACTGTGTGTGTGTTTACAACTGTATATTGTATGAGATAATTATCAACTTATGGGAGTATTATTTTAATTAAGCCAAAAATTCAAGCAAGCCTTTCATACATTATTTCAATTATCAACTGCATACAAGTGTCACCTCATCCCAGCCTAGTGAAACGTGACATAGAAAGAGACAACTCTAATAAAACAAATATTTAACTAAACCAAATAATAAACAAAGATATTACATTTTACAGTTATCCCATTACCACTTAGTACAGCGGACCAAAGGATAAACGATCCATGAGATAACAAAGGACTGGAGGCAACTTTACTCCAACACTTCGTGAAAGGACATTCTTGAAGAAGCCCCACAACTGATGGATCCCTCTTTTATTTCTTACCGTGTCAGTGAAGTTATGCTCATCAGTGTCATGTGACTAAGAACTACATAAAGCTAACCCGAGATTTCTTCCTCTTTAAGGTACAAAATGTATCTACAGACTATTCAAAAATTTAAAATTTCTTGACCCAATTAAGCAAGCAATAGGCTTTCTTACATCTTTTCTCATTTCTCTCATCAAGCTCTATATTCACACTGTTTTCTCCTCTCCTCTTTTATACAGCAAAGCATGGAACGTCTTATTTACAGCTTATACCAATTCCCATGTCACTCTTTCAAAGGCCAAGTGGTTCTCACTTTTCAATGTCAAAATGATCATAACTTGTACATGACTCCATGTTCACTGACACTACCACCAGAAAGCCTTCTAAACATGTGCCATAATCTTCTGCGTCTTCCAGTCCTCAAAGGACCTGAATAAGAGTGTCTTCTAAATGATCCAGGCTCTTGCCTGCCAAATCTTGCAGATGAACTGAATAATTCTGATGCCGATAACCCTCTTTCAATATCTACTTCGCGGTCCATGTCAGTAGCAGCAAAGTGTTGTCCTTGGAAGTTATCAGGTTGTTGTCCAGAAACAGTAGTGACTCCCATATCCAAGTCAACAGACAGATCATCCTTGCTAGAACTTCTTGAAAATGCTTCTCTTGCTTCATCACATTCATTACATACTAGTTTTAAAGCTTGAACAACCTCTCCCATGAAAGGACGGTTCGATACCTCTGGCTGCACACACATTGAAGCAATGGCTGCAACTTTAGCCACACTATCAAAAGGCACGTCGGGACCCAGAGACAGATCTATCATTGCTTCGAGTCCTTCTCTGCTTGTCAGCAGAGGGCGTGCCCATGCAACAAGGTTCTCTTGACCTGGAGGTTGTGACATGTCTACTGGCTTTCTTCCAGTCAGAAGCTCAAGAAGAACAACACCATAGCTGTAAACATCACTCTTTACCAAAAGATGCCCAGTCATGGCATATTCTGGAGCTACATAACTGGAGCAAATTTTAACATTAAAAATAAATCATGGCATATTCTGGAGCTACATAACTGGAGCAAATTTTAACATTAAAAATAAATCAAACCAGCAAATGAACAATAGTAAAACTCATCAAAGAATAAAAATAGGTTTGAACTTTGAACGTCAAGAGCTGGCACCAATCAGTTATAGAAACCACAGCTTTTATATCTCTAAAAAAAAAAAAAAAAGTTCCAAGTTAAAAGTTCTCTACAACTTTAGACTCCTAAAACAAATGTCTTGCGATGTGAGAGAGATTAGGCCATTTTAATTGATGACATAAAGTCCTAGTTTCAGCTCAAGTAATCTATTCAAGATGGGGCCTAGAGGCTAGAGT
Source organism: Acacia pycnantha (assembly GCA_025563575.1). Classification (NCBI taxonomy): domain Eukaryota; kingdom Viridiplantae; phylum Streptophyta; class Magnoliopsida; order Fabales; family Fabaceae; genus Acacia; species Acacia pycnantha. Next base: position 3,598,771 of record JAMWYP010000011.1, on the reverse strand, counting down.
TGGCAAGCTTCAATCAAGGATACCCAAGAGAAAGAAATAAGTTGTAAGCAAGTATAAAAAAGGAAAGGAAAAGACTTTAGTACCCAAATGTTCCCATGACACGTGTTGATATGTGTCTGTTTTCCTCATCCGTTGCTATTCGAGCCAGTCCAAAATCAGAAACTTTTGGTGTGAAATCATCTTCCAACAAGATGTTGGAAGACTTGAAGTCTCTATGTATTACATGGGGACTTGAATCTTCATGCAGATAAGCCAGACCACGAGCAGCACCAAGAGCTATCTTCATGCGGGCAACCCAATCAATTGGACTGGTCTCCCTGTCAACTCCTATCAGCAGGTCAAAAGGAAAAGCACAAAAAGATTATGTTCAAAAGTCATAACAATTATTGCAAGGAACCTAAAATCCAGAATAAGAAAATGAAGGCAGATCTACCAACCATGCAAATGGGAATCCACACTGCCATTTGGAATGAGTTCATAAACCAAGCAGCGGAATGTCTCCTCTGTGCATATCCCTATCAACTTGACCAAATTTCTATGGTGCAAGCGGCTAAGCATCTCGACTTCAGCTAGAAATTCACGATCACCATGATGATCTTCCCTCTTTAGAACCTTGACAGCCACTTTTGTCCCATCGTCAAGAGTACCACTATAAACAAGCCCAAAACCACCTTCTCCAAGTATTCTTGAAGTGTGAAACTTATTAGTGGCTCTCTCAATGTCGCTCATGCTAAAAGTCTTGGCAGAACCTTTATAAGCTGCAAGGCTAGATCGAAATGATGAAGATGCTGAAACTGGCCCACCTCCAGTCAATGACCCCACAGTGCCTGAGAAATTCATAATTTTGTTTCTTAAGCATAGTGGCAGAAGATTGATCAATCAAAACGTTACTGCAGTTGTATGATATGGCAACATCCATAACTTACCAACTTCAATTATAACTTAAAAAATGTGACATTAGTTATAACTTAAAAGTATAATGCTAACAAAAATCATCCAGCTGATTTGAACAAGCGCAGTTGAACCTTTTTCTTCCTGCTAAGACTCCAACTGTTATCCTTCTATAAGATAAGAACCTATAAGCTGTTTTTCAACTTGTAAGGGTGTGTTTGGATTAGTCTTTGGAGAATAGCTTATGGAGAAAATGTGAAAAATGTGACTATAGAAAATAGATTTTAGAGAATAGCTTTTGAAAAGGTAGGGAAAAAATAGCCTTTTTAAAACCATGGTTTCCAAGGGGTGTTTGGCTTACATCACTTTTAAAAACATGGTTGTTCCCAAACACACACTAAATAGTGTTGTTAAAACCTGGAAAATAGAAATAGAAATAGGGGAAGGGAAAGAGAGAGAGAAGAGGAGGAAAGTTGATAGAACTTGCAGAATTTAAGATTAGGGAAGGAAAGAAAAGATAATTTAGAGCCACGATCTGTAAATCTAGCCAAGAGAGGAGACGGGATAGACTAGAACCATAATCTAAGTTCTAGGGAGAAGAGATAAACATCTCAATAATAATTTCATTCATCCATCTTTTGGTAGAACACATTTATGATCTTTAATTATAAGCTAATACATAAACTAAAAATAACTACCTTATCTTATCTATATAAAACTGACAATAACCAACACTAGACACTTGTAACATTTAACATAAGACACATAATAAAACATAAAATGCAAATAATGGCTGGTTCCTATCAATATCCTCACCTAGGAGAACAGCCCTGTCCTCAAGGCGATTGGAGGGGGGCAGTTTTTGCATTTATGACCAGGAATAAATTTATCATCACATCTGAAACATAACTCTTTATCTGTGTAACTGCTGCTTGTCAGTTTCAGAAATTTGTGTAGTGGTAACTGCCAAAGTTTGACTAATAACTGATGGTAATAACTGCCTCTGAAAATTTCTCTCTCTCGTTTTTTTTTGGAATTGTAGTTGCTGTCAGCAACACATGACCCCAAATTTCCCTTGAAAATAAACATCCAGAAGTCTACCATTGTAATTTGTCTTCACTGGGATGACCAAAGGAAGATGAATGCTCTTTATGTTTCTTCAATTTGAATAGGTCTGCATCTAGACAATTTAACTTGGATAAAATTGCACCTAGTTGCTGTGAAAAGAGGCCTTTTGGTGATGGGTTATTATTTTCATTGGGTGAACAGAGTGCTTGGTTGGGTTTAGGATGAGGGTTAGGCAATATAAGATCATTGTTGTGAGAGGACTGATGTGTGATCACCATTGTTTACCCACTGCCCAAGATGAAAGGCTCTAATACCAAATTGTTAGAACCTGGAAAATAGAAATGGAAATAGAAATAGAAATAGGGGAAGGGAAAGAGAGAGAGAGAAGAGGAGGAAAGTTGATAGAACTTGCAGAATTTAAGATTAGGGAAGGAAAGGAAAGATAATCTAGAGCCAGGAGAGGAGACGGGATAGACTAGAACCAGAATCTGAGTTCTAGGAGTGAAGAGATAACCATCTCAATAATAATTTCATTCATCCATCTTTTGGTAGAACACATTTATGATATTTATAGGCTAACACATAAAGTGAAAATAACTACCTTATCTTATCCATATAAAACTCACAATAACCAACACTAGACACTTGTAACATTTAACATAACACACATAATAAAACATAAAATGCAAATAATGGCTGGTTCCTATCAGTTGTATTCAATAATTAACCACCAAGACAAAAGCTTTTGCTCATCCCAAACAGTTGACAGGACAAAATGCACAAGTTCAAGTGTTTTTTTAGATATCAGCAGTTACATTACCAGGGGTTTTGGAAAGAGAAGGTGGCAAAGTCCGTGGAGTTGATGTTGTTTGAGATACATGATCTCTGCCCTTGAACAACAATACCCAAGCGACTGCAGAACATAAAAGAACAGCTACAAAAGCTGAAAGTGAAATAATGGCAATCACGCTACCACTAAGTGGATTTTTATGCTGTCTTTTTGGTATGTCCACCCCAATGGGCTTTATTGTCCTTCCATTGTTACCATTAGAATATGGGCCACCATCTATCATTGTCGTGCTGGGGGGTAGAGGGGGCGATGGTGGTAAGCCTGTACACAGAGGAATTCACAAGGTTTCTCACCAAAAAATAGAAGAGATGGGGATTAAACAAGGAATTCTGAATTTGTACATACCTGGATAGCTCACATATAACACTTCATAGTCTCCAAAGTAGGAAGCTTTTATAGCTACCAGTTTATGCCAAAATCTTTGGGAGGTTAAAAAAGCTGTAGTGTTATCAAAACTTTCCCCAAGTGGAACCAAATCAATTAGGACATCGGTTTCCTCTGGTTGCTCATCAGCTGATTTAGCTCCCATTATACGAACTTGACTTTGCTTCATGAGAACCCCAGTGGAAATTTCAGAAGCCAGTTCCGAAACCAAAGGAAAGAAGGTATAAAGAGACACCCCAAGGCGAAGACCAACTTGCATGGGCCAGACACACCTGCAAGGTGCTCCAGGGGGAGAATTTGTATAGGGCTCTGTGCAAACAGTTGATAAACAATCTGAAGAAAAAAGCAATATTTCAGTACAGTGAATAAGGCTGGGAATAATTAAAAGAATGCACAAATCTTTGAAGGCAGATAAAAAGATTAAGGAAATAAGGTGCTAGCCTTCATTAGGAGGTGGAGGTGGAAGTGATTGAACTTTAGGCAGGACTGGTGTCTTAGGCCTCTTGGAAGCAGACCGAGGAGGCGATTCAGGAGAAAGAAATGGTACTTGCAATAGAAAACACAATAAATCATACATAGTGGAAAATAGATGATAATGAAAAGACTTGATTTTCAAATATAACTTTCCATGAATTAAAAGGATATAATTTTTCCTTCTTACTTTTGGTAGGATGAGGACCAAATTTGAACAATGGAGATGGAGCATGTGAAACTTGGCTCGCTGGTGGCAAAGTTGGGAAAGAGAATGTAGTAGCTGATGTTCCAACCATGCAGAAAAAAAAAAGGGTCAGAAACTAAAATGCCTATAACCTATTTTCACTATCTCCTAGAATAGGTGGCTAACCAAGTTTTTATACTTGTGAAGCTACCTGGGTTCACTGGTGGAGGAGCATAATGTCTTCGTCCCCTTGTTGGGAGCGATGGAGGCATTGCTTGACCTGTATCAAGCAGTGAAAATGACCAAAAATAAGAGAAAAAGGCAAAAGAAAGGAGTTATGCAAAATTGCAGTACGTAAATTGTGCAAAATAATAGAGATCAGGTATCACGTCAAACCTGGGTTAATTGAAGTAGGAGGAGAGACTAGATCTGATGATGCAGGAGCAGGACTAGTGACAATGTTCCTTTTATGATGATGCCCATGAGCAGCAGGGGCTAAATCACAATAGGTATAGATGTAAATAAAGCACAAGATGTGTTAACATTTACATTACCTCTTTACAATGTTGCTCCTCAGCTGAAGTTTTTGGACAAATACAGTAAGAAAGAATCGCAGAGTAAAATTAATCATTTATCTTTTTAAAAACCTCATTTCCCAAAAAAGCCTATATAATGTCAGATTAGCAATGTATATCAATATTAAAGTTTGAACTCAATTGAAGTGGTACATGAAGACGAGATTTGGAAGAGAACATAGAAACTTAAAGTACTTGAAAGAGTAAGAGAATTTGAGGCTGATTTGTAATAGAAGACTTGCATACTAAATCAGTGACAAGCTAGTGGAGCGGGGAACAAAGCATTGTGAAAGATGTGAACAAGGGAAGGATACAGATGCTCAATTGGCAATGATGAGTCTAAATCAGAATGAAAAAATAAAGATATGGGAGCAACTGCCTAATAATAGCTTCAAGATATGCTACATGAGGATGCGGTAGAATTTTGTTTTCTGTAATTTATGACTCATTTTTTATCTTGGGCTTCACCACTTTCTTATAACCAAACAAAAAAGTACATGCTCCTCATGAAAAGTTGTTCCAGTGTTGCATACCTTGAGCTGGGGGATGTATTAAAGCTGGAAGTGGCTTTGATGAATTATGCAAAGGCGCAGCAACTGGTGCTCCACCCTTTTTCCAATTGATGATTCTGGAAGGAGTTGATGAAGGAGAGATAACAGGTGCTGTAACATGTTTTCCATCAATAAAATGTCTATGAATCAAAATATTATCTCAAAATAGCATTTACATTTCACTACTAATTAAAGAAATTAAAGTAGTCAGATGCAAATGCTAGACATAATACTGAAATGAAATATACAGGATAATGTTTATATAGTGAGAACAAAATCAATAATATTATAGTGTTAGTGCTGACAATTGTAAATAAACTCAAGAAATGAGTAAAGGCATTGCAATTTGAGGGATCTGGATTCATATTTCTCCTTGTTGCAGAATCATTTGACAATTGAACTTAAACATCACAACTATGTAGTCATGATCATCTATAGCTTGAACCATTTGTTGAGGAACCTAGATTCATATTTCTCACAGGCATATAATGATGTGAGATAAGAAATGGGAGACACAACCACGTCTCATTTTGCAATCTCAACAGAATTGTAATTTAGACTGAAGAAAAGAAATAATGGACAGATCATTTATGGCTTGATTCAATTGTTAAGGCATCTAGATTCATATTTCCGACTGGTGATATGGGAAAAAAGAGATACAATCACTTGGCATTTTGGAATATCAATAGAAAAGCAATTTAACTAGGCAACAAAAAAAAAAAACATGAGATCACATAATACAGTCTGTTGGTACATATCTTTCTTCTAAACCATAATCATTTAGGTGAAGTGAAGGAACTATGCATACAAAATGAATAATGTGAAAAAGTGACCTGAAAAGTAGGAAGAGCAAAAAAAAATTCTTTGAAAATTTGCACCTGGTAATTCTGATGGAGATAATACTGGTATAACTGGGTGGACAGGCGGTGGGTTAGCGGGAAATGAACTTGATGGTGATGTAACTGGTGCTGCATTGATACAACAAAAGAACAACAATGAGACAAATAGAAGTGATCCCCTAAATAGAAATTAAATATTTTCATTTCTTCCTCTCTTTTAACATATTAAGGTACTGAAATTTAACAGGTAATACAGGCCAAAAAAAATTACCAGATGCTATGGGAGGAGTTGAGCGTGGGAAAACAGGGTGGACTATTGGTGGGTTATGCCGCACCTTTCTTGGAGGGGGTGCAACAGATTCTGCATTCAATGAAAATGAGTAAGTTCAGAACCACATAGTTAAATTCTAGAGATGATTTGATCAGACTTCATTACATACCTGGTGACACTGGCTCTTGGGTGTGACTCTCATTTGGAATCCTTTTATGAACTTTAGGTGGCAAACTTCCATGTGTAGTTGGTTTACTGACTGGTGAAATTTCAGGCAAACTGGCAGGAAGTGCAGGAGAGGCTGTTCAAAATGCAATTAAAGAGAAGATCCTGGTCAGTGCAAAAAAAATCTGGCTAAGAAAAAGAAAATCCAAGCTCTCTGATAATGTTCTTGTGACCACATAACAAGACCATTGTCACATACTTGCATTCCTATTATGGATATTAGGAGGCAAAATTCCATGTCCAGTTGGCTGGCCGATTGGTGAACTGTTTGGCAATTTGGTAGAAGGTACTGCTGGAGCTGTTAAAATACAATAGAAAATCATATTTTTGGACCAATAGTGGCTAGAAGCTGACAATAATAAAAAAGAAGTTTAAACCATCTGATAAGAATTCACATTACTGAAGAAGATTTTCATCACATGCCTGGTAAAGCTGGCTCCGGTGCATGACCTTTCTTTGCATCCCTTTGGTGAATAATAGGTGGAAAACTTCCATCCTCGGTTGGTGGGCTTTCCGGTGAGATTTTGGGCAAATTGACCGGAGGTGTTGCCACTGGGGCTGTTCAAATATGCAATTGAAGAGCACATATATGGTCAATATCAACTAGACTAAGAAATGACAAAAGGGAAATCATAAGACATGACAAACGTATCATCACATACCTGGTGAAACTGGCTCCACGTTGTGACTCTTATTTGCATTTCCTTTAGGTCGTATATCTGGTTCAACCGGCAAGCCAACTGGTGAATGTTTAGGCATATCAACAGAAGGTGCTGCAATGGGGGCTGTTCAATATGCAATAGAAGAGCGAAAAATCAGTCAAAATCAATTGGAAGCTAGACTCCATAGACCCCTTCTAAACATAAAATAAAAAACCTTGTACAATAATGTACCTGGGACATCAGGTGCGGAGACTGGAGGTGGTGTCACAGCAGGTTGATGTGGACTTGGTTTTACTGATGGTGGCACTTGCCCTGGTAAAGTTGAGGGTGGAGGAACAACCTTATGTGATGAAGGTGGTAATACTGTTGCACTTGGTGGTGAAGACGGCTGAGCTGAGGGTGGAGGAACAACCTTAAATGATGGAGGTGGTGATATTGTCGCACTTGTACTTGGTGATGCAGATGGCTCAGTTGAAGACGGCTGAGCTGAGGGTGGAGGAACAACCTTAAATGATGGAGGTGGTGATATTGTCGCACTTGTACTTGGTGATGCAGATGGCTCAGTTGAGGGTGGAGGAACAACCTTAAACGATGGAGGTGGTGATATTGTGGCACTTGTACTTGGTGATGCAGATGGCTCGGCCCCCATTGTCGTCTTTGGCAATGGAGTTGTGGGAGGTGATAATGTAACTGAATGGTGCAAAAAAGGCCCTGAGTAGTGAAAAAACCAGCTTGGGGATCAGAGGATGCTATGATAAATTTAACATTCAATGAGTATGAAATTACCATTCGGTACAGCTGGTGTATTTGGGGCAATTGTTTCCCATGACTTTCTGGGAGAAGAATGCACTGAAATGGTTGCTGGGGATGGGGAAACAGCAAAATCTAGGAGAAGATAAATAGAAAAGCAAAAAACAGAAGAAGAAACTGATTAGGACCATGAACAACTGACGCCAAGTAAAAATCAAAAAGCTCAAAATTCAACCCCGTGTATCATGATCTGAGTCTAAACCACATGACTCTCCATGCTGGATAGGACCAGGCCCTAGAGTTTCTTTTCTAGGAGAAATGACATGAAATAAAACTGGTGATGGAGATATATTGAAACCTAAATGAATATAGTATCACAAGATAGTCTAAGCTACCAGAAAGCCCATAGTTGCCAAATACGACAGATTGTCCAGTATAGTATGGCTCATATTGACAATATCTTCTGGAAGTTTTAACAATTTGAGTATTTCAGGTCATCAGTCATTATTCTGAGGAATACAGTAGCTTTCAAAAGAAGTATTTTTATGGAGGAATAAGCAATCTATCCACATGCAAAAATTGTCTTCGCTGCTAGAATATTTTGATCATATAAAGATAAGGTGAAATACAACCAAAAGCAGCCACAAGTCACAGGAACAATAGATGCTGAAAGGGAGGGAATTATTAACTTCAGAAAACCATGGTTTGCAAATATCAGTCACATTGCTGCAAGTGGAGCCAATATCCTTTGATTCTAAGAGCACATTTCCCAGTAAGAATACGAATGGATGGCGAGCTAAAGCGCTGTTTTTATTCACTATTCAAAATTAGATTCTGTAAGCAATGCAAACAGATAACAGAGAGAAGAAGAAGACATCTGATGGCCCATTTGGTGAACTTAGCTATTTGCCAATGTCTGATTTTTGCTTATACTAAGATATGACGATCCAGATGAACTTTAAGCTTCTCAGTGTAACAGTTACAACAACATTAACAAAATATGGTGACCCAGATCAAGTACTTTTTAGCTTGTGCACAAGTTTAAATGAAGAATTCTGAAAATTAAATATATACCTCCAGATCCTTGGACTCCCAAAGCAAAGCTAATGATGCAGAGCTTCACCAGCGAAAGAATGGACAACGGAAAAAGCCCCATCCCATACCAATAATCAATCTCCGGGTCTCAATACAAGTCCCTCAGTTGTAATAAATAAGAGAATAAATTACAGGTTCTGAAAGTTGATAACTTGAAGCAAGAATAAACGGAGGAGGTTGATTTGTAGAAGACCCACATATAGTGATGGCAAAGCAATGAGAACGAAACTAATGGAATAACCCAAAACAGTGTCTGGCGAAAGAGACAGGAGGAGGCAAAGCAACTGTTTGCTGAAAACATGAGCTCTGATATAGAAAGAACTTGAAGATCTCCATGTGAGGCAGAAGAAAAAGAAAACCTTTCTGCAATAATCGTTGTTTATGATTCCAGGTTAAAACTAATCTAAAAAATACTGTGTAGTCCACACACACTGATACGAAAACTTGAAAAGAACAAAGGGAAGGTGGAGAAAATGGCCACTTCTCAGATCTCAGAGAGAGAGGAGAGAGAGGCTTTCAGGTTTAGAGTAAAGTACAGTATTAATTAAGATTTAAGAGTGATAACTAATATTTTGAGTGGAAAGGTCCGGTTCAAGTGGTGAGTGTCAATGGAGGATTATTACCAAACTTGGTTCGGTTGTGTTCAATGGAGGTTGCTTAGTTGCTTTTCTTCTTTTTAATGATCTTGCATCTGGAAGCTCTCATCGGGGCCATCCAAAGATAGCGATTACGCCAGGGCGTGTCAGGTGTCAAGATCTGCTTTTGACACATCATATCCATGAACCCCCCAACATATTTTCGGTTTGTGATTGATTTATCAACGGTTATTATGACTTTAGCGTTCGAGCAAAAAAAATTATGACTTTAGCGACAAACAAAAAATGACCTCTCAATTTCAATTAAAAAAAGTTCTTGTACTATTTGTAGGAACAAAAAGCCTTTTAGTGTGTTAGACAAGTAATTTTGATTTTAAACACTTGTATTTGTAATATCAGGCCCCAAAAAAAAAACACCTGTATTTTTAAAAACTTATAGGGTAATATATACCCTCTCACTCCCTAATCATAAATTCAAAAACTTGTTTACGTTTATCAAGATAAATAATTAAAATTAGTTAAAAGTAACTAACCAGAATTATATTTAGTAGAAAGAACTAGTCCCTCACAACATAATGAATCAGGGTTTGAATCTCTGCTGGAAGAGATACCCACATTTAGTATTCAACAGTGTTTCAAATAAAATTACCTCCAATAGGAGAGTACATGTGCGTAGCAAAAAAATTAAAAGCAATACTCCTTTCAGTCCACAATGCACTTCAACTAATTTATCAAAGTCAAGAAATAGTAGTTAACTCATAAAATATGTCTTAAATTGAAGGAAAAAAATCAACTTTACATAGATTAAATTATGTTTCAAATGAAAGAGAACATATCAAAAGTCACATTTAAGCTAATTGGACAAAATTGACAAGTAAGTATTAATTACTCTCCAAATGATTTATATTGTGGACTAAAGCATTCTTTTAGAACTGAGTTATATTGTGTTTTTTTTTTAATTGTGTCTTTATTTATAAAAAAGATAAGTGAGAGAGACAATAAATGTAATAAATACGGTAAAGTTAGAAAAAACGAAGTAAATATTTAATTACGCACATTCACAAAACTTCTATTATTAAGTGGAGTGGTATTAAAGATGCTGTCCGTACCGAAGTGGGTGATTAATATGTAGATACTTAATTAAGGGGGCATGTGAGTTGCCACCATTACCATGTTCATTGTTCCAAGAGGGGAAAAAAGGAGATTAAGAAAACAGACAAATAACAGTTGCAAAATGTGGCACCCGTGAGTGACAGAAAAACAAAGCTGTGACCTGTGAGATGTGTTCATAATAATATATTAGTTTTCAGATTCAGTCGGCAAAATAAAAAAATCAAGTTCACAGGTTATGATGAAGACAAAATCAAAGCATATTTCATTATGGGATGGTCTCAATTTGTGGGGTAATATGAGGGGTTGAATTTAAGAAAGAATGAGAGAACCAAATAATAGAGATAATGCTTAATGCAAGAATATTGATGAAAATTATTTTTAATATATTTATTTTAAAAAAATGAACTTTTAAATTCAAAAAAATCATTTGAAATTTAGTTTACTCGAAAGGGAAAAAAAAACAGTGAAAAGTCACTTTTTAAAATATATAAAGTTGTTTCGGGATAAAGACCAATTTTGCCACAAAAGTTTTGGGTATGGAGCACCCAGCACCCGAAAGTTTTTTTGGTATCATTTTTGCCCCGGAAGTTTACAAATGTAGCAATATTGTCCATCAATTGATGTTAACCGTTGGATTGATCATTTGTGGTATCATTTTTGCCCCGGAAGCTTACTCAAATTTGCTCCTACAAAAAACTTTCGGGGCAAATTTGCTCCTTAAAAAAACTTCCAGGGCATATTTGCTCCTTTTTGTAAACTTCCGGGGCAAAAATAATATCAAGAAAACTTTCGAGTACTAGATGCCCCCTAGCCAAAACTTCCGTGACAAAAATGATATTTAACCCAAATTGTTTCTATCAATAAAATTTCTAAACAAAAACTTTAAGCCACACTATTTAGATTTTTCAGCTTTATAAGAGTCATTCCATTTTATAGTACTACCTCCGTCCCTAATTATAGGAGCAATTTAACCGATTTTGGGAGAATTAATGAGAGGAGTTAAATTAGTTAATTTTACTCATTTTCCTAAAATGTCCTTATATAAATTTAAAATGACATAAGTTGCTCTAATTATAAGTGTTTCTAATTTGCCTTACGTTAGATATCCATGACATATTAGTTTATATATGTATATTAGTTGCTTTTTATATAGCCATGTGTATACATATATGTGTGTATATATATGTGTATACATATATGTGTGTATATATATGTGTATACATATAGATCTATCTACATACACACACACATATGTTTATATATGTGTGTTTGTGTTCACACATATATATTTACACATATATATATTGACACACATAAACACAAATATACATATATATGTAAACACACATATATATAATGCTCCTAATAATAAGTATAAATAGGGGTATTATAGGAAAAAATTGACAAAAGTTAAAACTTGCTCTTATAATTAGGATCAAAACCAACTCCAAAATTTACTCCTTTAATTAGGGACGGAGGGAGTATTGTTTTAATTTAATCTTACACTTTATAGAGATTGCATTTAATGATAAGAAAATAATAATAGTAAAAAATGGAGGGGAAGATTCCGGGCCATGAGCCGTCAGCTTCTTTTGGGGGCTTGACACATAAGTCAATCTACTTTAACTAACACTTGGAATATTAATTTATTTCGGCCAAACTAACCCACACTTGCACTTTAAGCAAATACTGTTAAAATAGTAATTTTATAAAATTAGGAGCAATCACATTAACGTGAAAACAAAGGCATCATCGAAGACTCATATATTAAACCACACACACTTATATAGTAACACCATATTCATGATATTATTTTTTGTTTCAATTTAAAAAAGGCCAATAATTCAGCATAATAGCGCAAAAATTTAAATATTATTTTCTGTTTAAGAAAGAAACTCTTCTTATAGATGGGTCGCATTTGAAAAGTGAGACTTATGCCCGTTTGGCATAGCGGTGATAGAAGTGACTTATTCTAAATCTGACTTTTGCTCAAGTAAGATAGGAATAAAAGTCAGACTGTAAATGTGATATGTGTTTAAAATGACGATGGAAAAATTGAATTTTTCGTGGGAGAAGCTGTAATTTGTGACTTCTATCATAAGTGAATTTTTTACCATAAGTCCATCATAAACAAAAACCATGTAAAACACATATTCTTCTCCCGCTCGACTTTTGGACCCCCCAACGCTATGCCAAAGCCAAATAGACCCTAACATAATTTGACTTATAAATCAAGAGAAGTCAAACCTAACATAATTTAAATGTCACCAGTGGCAGAATCAGGAAATTATTTTAACCCGGGCTAAAAAATAAACATATTGAACTATTTACTAAATAATATCGCATAACATTAAAAATACAAATAAATAATAACCGACAATTTAAATCAAAAGAAACAAAATTCAATGATGTCTGGAAGGAGACTCATTACAAAGTGCATCACTTTCATAAATTATTTTCTTATAAATATCACTTTTTGAAGTTATTTTCTTCTTAAAGAACACATGTATACTTTTTTATTTATCCTTACTCATATTTTTCAACCTATAACAAATTTGGTGACCCATAATATATATTGATGTCAGTGTTTATTAGTATCTTTTGTCAAAACTCATAAATCCAGAACAATTAAAATTAGTCATTAATCATCCTCTACATATATATAGTCATCTATTGTTAAAACTCAAGACTCTCCTAAAATCATAATCCAAAAATTTTCATTAATCAACACAATATTACCCCATTAGAAAGAGAAAAATATGTAGAATAACTTTCATAAAATGAGTGAAGTGAGAAGAAGTAATTTTGAGTACCTATTTAGTCCTTAAAATGAAGATGAACAGCGCCGGATATAAGATGATACTAACCTTTTTAGTAAGTATCTCAAATAAGAATTTTACTTTTCTCTCACAACCCAATGAGTAATGAACCAAACATTGTCAATAAAAAAAAAAAGAATAATTATAGAAAAAATAAGATATTAGCTAGGGCCAAATTAGTGGTCAAAATAAAATATTATATAATACATATATATAAATACATAAGATAAGAGAAGGTCAGTTGAGGCTAAGGCCCTAGCTGGCCATCACATAGTTTCACCACTGAATGTCATTGTGTTTTTATTGAGGGAAAATTGCAGTATGATCTCAAAAAACATAAAAAATATATTTAAAAAAATCTCGATATATAATTTTTTATAGAAAGTTTTTAAATAGTGAATCAATATGTTGAAACTTTTATGATATTTTTTCTTTTTCTGGAACTAAATTGGGGTTTTCCCTTTTATTAATTAAGGTAGTCTTATTTGGTATAATTGAAGTTAGATTGAAACAATTGAGATTAAATAATTGTCTTAAACATGAAGAAGAAAGTGGAGATGTGATGGGGGTGAGGGTTGCCCACTTATCCAAGTCCGTGATGTGTGTTTGTTGGATTATAGTGCAAAAGTGTGAGGGGCCACACCCAACACTATTTAGCTTTTGTTTGTATCCACATCCACATTTTGGCTCCACCATCTCATTATTTATTTCTGAAAATAACACCCCAACTTTTTTTTCCCACTTATTAGTCTATTTGTTTTAAAATTGTAATTAAAAAGAATTATACTTTGAAGTTTTAATGATGATTTAACATCTTCTCTAATAACCTAAGAAGGTGGGATGATGAAAGATGCATATGCAATCGATCAGAGGAATTTAAGAATAGATAAATAAATTTGATAGATAAAGTGAATTTAGATCTTACATCTATGGTCAGAGCACCAACCCCTCTACTAATGCAATAAGAGAGGGAATATATAGTGCAACTGTGTGGACGATTCTGGTAGAAACTATGAAGCACCCAACACTTGGCTTGTACCAAATTTTATAGTGGGCGATTTTATTTCATATAAATATAGGTTAAGATGAAATTTTACAAAGAAAGTTTTTTCTGAAGACCATTTGACACAAATAAGTTATAGAATGAGCAAAAATACCAATAAATAATTAAAAATGTGCAAACGTTGTAAGGGTTTTTTTCTCTTATAATTTAACGGTCGTTTGATCAAATTTAACAATTTTGGTGAATTTACATCATTTTTAATGGTTTATTGATATTTTTTTCCTTTTTCCAAAACTTATCCGTATCAAACGTCCTTCGAAAAAAACTTTATTAGTAAAATTGCAGCTTAACCCTATAAATATATAATTTTGTGATTGTTGAAATGGGGAAGCAAGGGGATCAAAGTTGGGGGGAACATATAATAGGAGGAGGGAGATGATTCATGGGAATGAGGAATGAAAATGAATGGCATGTGGTTTATTCTTTGCCAACCAGAATCAAAGTTAGGGTCACACAAACAAACAGACAAGTACCATTTGAGTATTTCATTATTTGATATCATAATAATCAAACATAAATGTATAAACAAACATCAATACACATCGTGTGGCCTTGCCTTGTCCCACACTCTCCTTCCTTTATTCCAATGTCCAATCCTTCCCCACATGTGATGACCACCGTCCCCAACACTTTATTTTGTCTGAATCACAATCACTCAGTTTATTTTAAGTGATTTTTAAATAAATGAGGAAAAAGTTTTGTCTTGTGAAGGGTTAAAAAAAACTTATTTTAAGTTCTCTAAAATAAGGACGAGCCTTTCATCACTCACATCTCTTCTTTCATTTGAATCCTTCATATTCAATTTTAACGAGGGGCTTATTCCTATGTCTATGATAGTGCAGCTTTTGTATTTATAGGTTGTAATACTTCTTTCAATCTATAGTTAGTTGGAGGGTTTGTTTTTATCCTAAATATAATATCTTAATTATGTATCTTTACTTCTCATATTTATTTTTTTCAAACTGCCTCTATTAATATATGCAGTCAATATGTGTAATTTTTAATATAAATGATAGAGCAGGTAAAAAGTTGACCCTGCAAATAAACGGTTGATCTTTTTAAGTCTATTTTCACTTTTGAAGCAAAAATTTCAAACCCGACCTTTATAAATTCAGAGTCTAAAATAGCTAGTTCGGTGAGCTTGTCCCGTTTTCTCAACTCTAATAAATGATATGAAAATAGTTTATCAAAACCAACATATATTTTTTAAATTAGCTTAGCTCAAATAATTTTTTAATATACATATATGTATATGTGTGTGTATGTGTAGCTCTTTCATTGAAGATTTGAAAGAGTATATCCTCTACCATCTATATGTGTAAAAGTTTTGGTGGATTGAGTCTCGAGAGTCCATTGGAGTTAAGGCATGTCTCTAGGTTTAAAAATACTTACAGAGACTTACAGATGTATTTATAAAAAGAATCACATAGTATAAGGCTATAAGCTAGACGTGTTTGATTACTTAAGTGGGTCTTAAATAATACTATTTTCGGTCCTATAATAAAGACCAAAAGTAGTAATATCTATATCATATGGGTCGGTATGCATTTTTAGTTTTCACCAATAAAAGAAAACTATAAAAAAAAGATCTAGTAAAACTTTATTTTTAAAAGGGAGGGGAATGAAAGTGAAAGCTAATAAAAGTAGTAAAGAAGTCACATGCAAATAAATATTCAACACAGTACTTTATTCTCCTCTCCACACGTGAGCCGTTCTTTATTCAAAAAGCAATGCTCTTCCACTCAAATACTATACTCTCCATTTCTCTTGACAACAACATTTCAATCTTGTGTTGTCTATTTTGGGCTTGGGCTTCATATATAGATCATTCACTTCAACTGAATGGGCTTTTTCAAACTATGCTGTGTCAAAGGATTAGTTGTTGCCTCTCCTTTTGGGACTAACAATTGTGACTTTTACCCCTCGTCTTTGGGCTCAACTGGTAAAGAAGTCGGACACTCTTACCAAAAGGAGAGAGTTCAATCTTGGAGTTGATCAATGCGCTAGGAGAGACATTACAGCTTCTAGGTGCCTAGGTAAACACCTGAAGGTAATAAACGGCTCGCCCTGCCTAACATCAGTATCACCTAAATTTTAGTATAAAAAAAAAACAATTGTGACTTTTTTTAGGCTGATGGGTTTGCTTTGTTGATTAACATGGGCTGGAGGCCTAATGTTGGTTCGGCATCAATTCGTGATGAAAAGTCTCATTTTAAAAATTTTATTGATTAAAAGGACGTAATATACTTTTATGTATAAAAAAGTACCGGTAATATGCAGAGTTTTATACATAGAAAGTGCTAGTATTTGAATTTATTACAAAAAAAAAAAAAAAAAAAAATCAACAATAAAGTCAAGCTCATGCAATTCTTCCTGATTAATTTGTCGCCAAGGTCATTTCCAAGCCAACTTAATTGACAATGCTCGTCATTATGATAACTTATTTTGAAAAATGGGAGTTTTTCCTATCAAATTTGTTTGATATATATCTGGAAAACCATTTTGCAATACTTTTACTTTTTTGCCTCAATTTTAAATTTAGGACATATGTATTTTTCTTTTCCTTTTTAATTAAATCTTCTAACTTTGACTATTAGCATTTTTAGATCCAATAACTTTATTAGCATCGTTAGCCCCATCACAAGAGCTAAACATTTGGAATAAGTTTTATCTCGACTTGCAAAGAAATGTTTCTGAAACCACGGTTTGGATGTTGCTTTAACGCTCATTAAATCTGGAAAAAAAAAAAGTTGCATCCATTTATGGATTTTTTTTTTCATTATATTGAAAAATCATGGTACTATTGTTTAAATCAACTTTCTAGAGGGATCAATCAATAAATCTATATTAAACCAAGTCTAATCCAGACTCAAGGCAGAACGACTATCCAAATTGTAGTCAAATTTTGTGTGTTAACTTTGAAAATGACAACTTAACCCAGGAAGTTTCAAGAACAATTGTACACAAGTGGGAGGGCCTTCGTGGAAGGAGCGACAATTAAGAGTATTATTATAATGTTAGTTTGAATTCTCATTCATAATCAATTACTCATCATCATTACTAAGCTTTCTCATCCAACTTTTCTTCTCCTAAAAATCACAAATGGCGTCTGTGTTTAGAATTTTTTTAGTCAGAAATTTTTTAAACTGTTTTCACTAACTCATAAGTTAGGGGGGATCGGAAAACTTGAATTTCATAATCATAATTAGCTCTACCCAAATGAATCCCAATCAGTGTCTCTAAATAAAAAATTATAGAGCAACATCACACATTTTAAAATTAGTGCAAATATAGTATTGTCATATTGTGACACTTAACTCACTCGGAAGTAGATCCTCTCATGATATATTTTTCTCATAATCCCTCATGATCCTATCTGAGCCGTTGATTGAGAAGATGACAAAAAAAAGTTAATGTAGTATTGTAACCTTTTAGATTGATTGAATGAACAAGATTCAAAGATTATGATGGATGATGAGCAAAACATGACTCAATTTTTTCAATTTTGAACCTCACTTAATAATAAAGGTAAAATGGAAAAAAAAAACAGTAATTAATATGACGGTTGGTATCATATACTCTATTTAAGACCAAAAACTGTTTTTGATTGGTGTCTTGTAATAAAGATATGGAGAATAAATACTTACTAGGGCTTGACATGTCACGAATCCTCTTCCTCTTGAAGGAGAAGGGGGCCTTTGGGAATGCTAACATAGGTGGTGCATGGTTGTTGTCAACTCGTGTCTTAAGATGTTAGGTTAAGTCCCGCAACGAGCGCTACCATCGTATTTAGTTGCTAATGTTGAGTTTGGAACTCTGAGCATATTGCCGGTGATAAACCAGAGGAATGTGGAGATGACATCAAGTCATCGTACTCCTTATGCCTTGGATGACACATGTGCTACAATGGTCGGGATAAAGGTCGAGATCCTACGAGAGTGAGCTAACAACGACAAAAATCTCTCCACCCACTAAAATAATTGACATAACAGACAGTTTTTAAAAATGTAACATTATTTCTGTTTTGAAAAACTATTTGCTATATTATTTCCACAGATTAATTTTGTTTGCTTTTGAGCATAGTAAAATGGGTAATAAATATAGAAGTGGAAAGGTTTAAGGCGGCCAGTGATCAACAATGCAATTGAGAGTCATTGAGTTTATGGCCTTTATGCTCTCACATCCTGAGGTGACCTCACTTTTAAAAATATATAGGACCAAATAAATGTTTCTTGCCCAAGAAAATCAAGTATAAAAAAAATAGTTCTCTCGTCTTTATTAAAGATAACACTAAACAACAATTAAAAACTTCATAAAAAATAATTTTATTTTTTACAAATTTCCAGCTAAATATAGCCAGAGCCCCAATCAGAGGTTTATACCATATTCTTCTTCTTTTTTATATACACTTTACCAAAAAAAAAAAACAAGGAAGAAAGAATAAAAGAGAATATCTTAAAACTGGGGCAAAGATTAATGAAATTGAAATGTAATCCCCAGATGTGACCTTTGGAATTGATTTTTCTTTAAAAAAAAGTAAAGTGAGTTGTTTGTTAACGAATTAGTCTAATTTTTTTTGGTAATGAAATTGATTATAACACCAGCAAGTCAAGTTCTTGCGACCAAATCATGCTTGTGTTGAAAATAATTATAAATTGACATCCTTTATTAATTATATATATGATTATAGGGAGTATCAATCAATTCAATATTTATACATGCTATATATAATTGTAAAACGCCTTGGAACTGGATTGCTGAACATAACTTTAAAACCTACTCAATTTAATTTCTAGCCATCTTCTAGATCTCTTTATTTTATTTTATTTCAATTAAAATTTTAAAATCGAAAGAGGAGCATTATTAATATTACTACTTTTTTTTAGTTAGAGTAATATATAGTGGCAACATTTTGGGTTAGTGACAGGATAATTGAATTTACAAACATGTTAACCATCTTTACTGAGAGCTTGATCAGGATTCTTTATACATATTCAAATAATTTTTTTACTATCCCCTCAATATATATGCCACCTTCATTTTCTCTTATATATTAAAATTATAATCTTACATTTTTCTGCACGACCATGCATCTATATCAGTATTTTCATTTCTGCTACCCTAACTTTTTTGTTCATATTATCCTTTTGTTGCCTAACATTGTCTAGCTACCACATATTATTGTTGGTTTTATAACCATTCAATAAAACTTTACATTATTCAGTTTGTCTGGTATCTTTATGTCATAAATAGCCCTTGATGTCTTTCTCTATTATAACCATCTATATATCTTGTATTTGATGCATGACACCAATCAATTTCACCACTATTTTGCTATGTGTGTTTGGGTTAGCTTTTAAAGAATATCTTTTACGATTTATGAAATAAGCATGTGAGAGGAGTTTTATCTCAGTTTACGAGAAAATGGCTTCTAAACCTAGGGTTTCAGGGTTACCCAAACACGTACTCTTACCTGAGCTTCATTACTTGTGGTATGATCTACCTAATCTCCAACTTTTTCACCTTCAAGTCATTTCTAATTTGTCTCTTAATTAAATAAAACTTGTAATGCATATATTGACTTTTGTTTTATTTTAGCTTTGGTGTGTTGATTTCATTGTCCTTAATTCTCCACATATTGCTTTTATTTTAGTTTAGAATTAATTTTCCCCTTGACTTTGCAATAAGGTATGATATGAAAAAAAAAAATCATGCACTTAAAAATCTCATATTGATGATGTATATATACCAAGTTAGAATATATATCTAAAGCCAAGTCAAAAATAAGTATGCGTTCTCTTTTTTCGTCATCAGACATTCTTAATTACACTAGTTATTACCTTATCATACACATACATATACATAAAATTATACGCTCCGCAGACATTTTTTTTCTTCTCAATACTTCCAAAAACACTTTTCTATGTACCTGAAACTTTTTCTAATTCGATTATAATAACAAAAGATACCCACAAGTAATAAAAGAAGTCTTAAGTAGCAAAAATGACTATGAACTTTTTTCAAATATGCACCTAGCATCATATGCATTTTTTAGATGTAAAATGATTATGAAAATTATCAAAAGTTGCAAAAATGAAAGCTCTACTTCTTTGAACTAACAACTGTTATTTTTTTGGTAGTGCCCCCCACATTGTTGTATAGGTGTCACTTCAATAAGTTGTAAAAATATTCATATGATTTTATCAAATATACATATGGCACCATATACATTTATTTATTGGCTGCAAAAATATGTCAACTTCTTCAAACATGCCCTATTGGTCGACAACTTAAACAAACATTACATTTTGTCTTGGAGGGCTCCACACTTATTCACGTGTCAATTCCTCCTTCCATGTTTTCTCATCTCTATCAATTCTATCTCCTCTCTCTTTGCCCTCTATCTCACTCTCTCGCCCAACGCTACCGGATTATTGTTATGGTTTTTACTTTGATTGCTGTAGGATTATTGTTGAATTGAACTCATATGATGCAATCTCACTAGTAAAGGAGGGACACATCTCTTTTCACGCAAATAAATCCATAATCTTAGAAATCAAGGATCTCTTAAGTTGTGATTGAGATTTCCATTATTTAAGCCAACATTATAGCGGACCATCTAGCTTATCAGGCTTTAGAATCATAACACAGTTTAAAGGTAATATCAACTTCAAGTGAGGATTTACAAACTTTAATTTAATGCAAGCTGATTGTAATGATATAATCATGTACGGTGGTTAGAGCTAGTTACATCCGAATATTTAAGAAAATATACACAACTATAGATCCACACAACACAATTAATCAACCAGCGGAGTGAACTTCTAAGAAGAATCCCACAAAAAAGGTGATGAGATTCTGGCATTACTTTTAGAGGAAATTGAAGGTTTCAAAAATATAAAATAAAATAAAAGGGTTGGTACAAAACCTAACTTCGCACGTCTTTGTTGAAACAAGAAGGAAATTATAGTCAATGTTCAAAGATGGGTAAAGCAAACTAGAGGCTCTAAAGCCTAGTGTATGGATAGGAGGTCTTATATTCGATACTAAAAATACAGAGAGAGAGGGAGAATTTAGGTACGCTTCTCAAGACTTGGCTCGTTGAGATTTTTAAAAGTGTTCATTTATATAATGGGTTAAGTGCCAGTTTTATTTTGGAAGTATACCTAGAAGTAATTTTGTCTTGAAAGTTTTTTGGGTTCAGTTTTTCTCCAGAAGTATCAAAAGGGAGCAATGTTGTCTCCCCTAACAATAGACACTGACGACGTTAACGCACACTCTAATGTGTACGGTTTTTTTTTTTTACGCACACTGAGTGTGCATTTGTGCACAGTCGCACACTCAGTGTGTGTAAAAAAAAAAATCTGTACACACTCGAATGTGAGGGGTCACATTCGAGTGTGGGCTAACCCCATTAAGCATTACTGTTAAGGAAGGGTAATAGTGCTTCCTTTTGATACTTTCAGGGTAAAATTATTTTTGGGAGTATACTTCCGGGACAAAATTGATATTTAACCCTTATATAAATTGAGATAAAATTCTATCACACATATTTACCTCGTAGCTCGTTTTCACCCTGACTGTTGGCGGAAACTAGGAAGTGTGAACATTCTAGAGCGAGCGTAATTCAAAACCTTGGCCCTCCCAAGTCCCATCATATCAATATTGGTTGCCTCATGCCCGCGCACCATTACCAATGTTTATTGTGCAACAATTTTTTGTTTTGCCAGGATATTGTGCCACAATTACTATAATACCCTTTTCATAAATCGTGCTCGGGGTAAGTTGGGAAGCTCCAATTACTAGTTGATAATCTTAACTTTCAAAATATGACAATGTCTTCCTTCAAAGACATCATTTTTAAGTGCGGCTAAATTGACATATTTTTTTTTGGAAGAGTTTGTGATCTTATTGTTGATGGTTGTTGGGATCTCTCTCCAATTGTCCAATATCTACTGCTTGATGTCCAGCATGCTATCCGGGCTATCCCTATTCCTTCGAATGGGTTGGATGATAAACTTATCTGGACTAGTGCTGCTAATGGGACCTACTCTGTTCGGTTGGGGTACCATAGAGGGAAGGAGGAGTCTCGGGTGGGAGTCAATAAGGCCGGTCCCTCTATTGTAGTATCTCTGACTTGTTGGAAAGGGACTTGGAAGACTAAAACGATTCCTCGGGTACAACACTTTATTTGGCATTTTCTGAACAACGCTTTAACAACCAATGCTGCCCTCTTTAATAGAAGAAGATCCCCTACAAATTGGGACATTCTTTTATATCACGTTATAATTATCACCCTCTCCTCTTTTTATATGGATATACAATTTTACTATTTATTTATTATTGCATCAACCTACCTTATTCTTATGGGGTATATATACTTTATATTAATAAGGGATAAAATTACAAATTTGTTGATCCTTATGGCAAAATTAATGAAGTTTAACTCTCTTTTTATCTATATGAAATAAATGATTATATTTCACAAGGACATATTAACTAATTTACATAATTAAAAAATTTAGTTAAAATTAGAGTAATTGCTAGCTATATATTCTTTTGGTCATATTTAGCATAGAAGGTAAGGAAGATGGCTTTTTTGTCTTATTTATCTCTTATAGGAAAAACCTTGTGCCTAGACAAAAAGATAAATAAAAAATCCTATAAATTAAATTAAAACTTTTCAATCAGTTGAAAGAAGGAAATCACACGTTGACGTCAACAAAATGAGTCGGCCGACAGAGATTAATTAACAACTATAGGTATTTGGTTTATAGAGATTAGAACCATTGATTTTGTGTGGGCACTAATGTCTCATCAACAAAACGGCATAAGCGGATTATCTCTTTCCTCATAATCTCTCTTACTATCCCATTACAACCGTTGGGAGAAAGAGATGCTCAAATCTCAACAAGACAAAGAGAACCATTGTTCAACCTTTTAAAAAAACAAACAAACAAAAATGGTATTTTTTTTCAGTACCAGTCAGTATCCTAAAATATTATTTTAAGATCCTAATTTTTTTAAAAAATTATGAAGTTTTTTTTTTTCCAGTATCAGTCAGTATTTTGAAAAACTTCCAAACTTCAAGATACTAACTAATACTGAAAAAATACTCACACGGTGAATACTATTTTTGTTTTAAAGAAAAAGGCTGAACAATGGTTTTTTTTTGCCTGGTTGAGATTTGAGCATCTCTCTCCCCCAACGGTTATGATGGGATATTGAGAGAGATTTTGAGGAAACAATACTGAGATAATCCGCTTCCTAAAACCGACACACACTAATCCAATCCATCCCTTGTGAATTTTTTTCCACATGCAAAATCCTTTTCAAAGAAGAAAAAAATGTCAAAAAAATCTTAGAGAAAATTCTGATATTAAAAAAGTTCTATTAACAACTTTATCTATGGGGTTTTTTTTTTTTGGTTGCCCACCCGGTTCACCAGGACTTCGCCCCGACTAATCCGGATCCGACCTGCGTCGCGCACCTGGTTTTGGTGGGAAAGTCTTCAAGTGGGGTTTTTTTTTATTCACAAGGCTCGAACGCGAGACCTTGTTTAAGCGACACAAGCCGCTTACCACTTGAGTCAACCCCCCATTGGTCTATGGGTTTTAATAACTCATTGTGACATTTTTAACATTTTTGACATTTTCTAGATATATTGTAAGAGATTTAGCCTTTGATTAATTGGGTTCATGGATCTCCACGCCAGCATTCACACTCTCTCTAGATTTTTCCAGCTTTAACTTGATCCGAAATATTAATTTTGTAGGCCGTCATGTTCAATCTGACTAACAACAATGTTTTCTTTAATCTGGGCCACCCTTTTCTATTATTTTCTTTAATTCAAAGCTGATGACCTCGTAGTCCTTGTTGGAGGACCATCACTCGCTTTTGCATCATTTTTTTATTACTTGATGGTAATGTGTGTGTGTGTATATATATATATATATTACCAATTGTGGGGACCAACTTTGGTTGTTAAAACAACAATTATTAATTACAAAACACATTCAAACTTAGCTTTAAACATGATTAAAACCAACACAACATCAAAAAATAATGTGAATGTATAGAAATGGGGGTCAAAATATCAATATATTATTTAAAGATAAATGTAACATCAAATATCAATCACGTTGGATGCTTCAAGCTTCAATCTTTTTTTCAAATAAGTCATGTGAACACAGAATTTATCGAGTTGTTGCCAGCTAAACTTTGCTAAGTTACAAAACAGTGTTATGGATCAAGTTTTCAAATTAATGATCCGCGAGCATTCATTTTGAAAGCTACAACTCAACTAATAAATATTGAGTTCGATAACAACTAGTCTCTCACAATATATTTAGAGGAGTGTCTAAAGCTCGATCTTGCTTTAACTATGATTGTCTTTAATAAAAAGCGACAAATGCTTATTTTTTAAGAAAAAACTTCTTCTTAAAGCATCATAACTATACTAACTGTATAAATTGTGTTTTGGCTCAAAATGAAGTACATAATTAAGGTGATTAACACAAGTGGTATTTCATTATCTCTTAACAATTCCATTCATTTCTTTTTAAAAAAAAATCAATTAATTCATTTTAATATTCAATAGTACTTATAAGTCTATTCCGACGACCGAGAGAAGTCTTGGATGTGCCCCACCGCTTTATTTCCGACGACCGATAAGTCTTGGATCCTAAAGTTAGTTTTATATAGATATGGTTCAGTGTTTATCCTTTTTTTTTTTTGGTGGTGAGTGTTTATCCATTTTGTTGGCAAAAAAAGTGTTTATCTATTTTGTTTAATTCATTTTATCTTTTTGGGACCATTATCCTACAATATTCCTTTCGCTTATTAATGTAATATATATTTATTTAATTTGATTCTATTAAGAAAGTTAGTTAATATAACATTATTTTCTAAAACATCTTAATCATATTCGTTAATTCCCTTAATGTTGATTATTATATTGTTAAGGGAGTATTAGTTGGGATAAACTTGAAAAAGCTTGACAAGTATGATCATTAGGTTTTATATTTAAGACTAATATTAATTAACTATCCAATTAGGTCATACGTCCAGGGATTGAAGGGAGGAATTTTTTCTCACCTTCTTTGTCTCACACATTTGACATATTCATTAAAGGCTAAAGTATACTTTTGGTCCTTTATGTTTGCCTCTGGTATCATTTTAGTCCCTTAAGTTTGTAAAGTACACGTTTGGTCCCTGAAAGTTAACACCGTTAGTTTAACTTAACGGAAAATACTAACTCAACCATTTTTAGCGATGATGTGTAATTAAATGCTTGACCAAACATGCTTATATGTTAGTATTTAATAAATTAATATTTTAAATCCTATTAATTGAAAAATATTTAATTTTCACAGACTATTATACGGGTTTTCACTGTTTCTAAAGATTAAATACTTTTTTTTGTCTGTGAAGATTAAATATTTTTCAACTAATTGGATTTAAAATATTAATTTATTAAAATATTAACATATAAGCATGTTTAGTCAGCATTTAATTGCACAGTCATCGCTAAAAATTGTTGAGTTAGTATTTTCCGTTAAGTTAAACTAACGGTGTTAACTTTCAGGGACCAAATGTGTACTTTACAAACTTAAGGGACTAAAATGATACCAGAGGCAAACATAAAGGACCAAAAGTATACTTTAGCCTTCATTAAAATATGAATATTTTAGGAAACTTTTTACTTAATAATAGTAAAAACAACACAATCAATTTTCTTAAACTCCATAAATAAGTTAACCGCTCCCTTTGAAGGTGCCTCTAACAATCACACTAGAACTAAAGAGATGTGCTTATAAGCCATTAATTTGTGTGAAAAATTCAATATATTCAAATGAAGATTTGGATTTTCCAAATTTTTATTACATTATCTCTCGTATTTAATGACTTTAAATTGAATACTATTGAAAGAATTTAATTAATAACCCTAAAAGTACTGTAACTTATAATAAGAAGAATTCATCTTTTCTACTATAAGGTGCCTTAATTACAAATATGTTTGTTTGGATTAACGGTCAAAGTTATTTTTCCAACGTAATTTATGGTGTAAGAGATAAGTTTGTGAGATGAGTTTTGTCTTGACTTACATGAACATATTTTTTCAACGCCAACTTAAACATGTCTTAAAAACTGAAAAGGTTTGGTTGAGAGATCAATAGTAATGGGATTATGAGTCAGTGAGTAGATGGCCTGCATGTGATGTGCTCTCATCTAACATTCTGACCTGGACTACCTTTAATTTACGCCTTTTTAATTTGAATATATCAGAGCTACTTACATGTTAATTAATATAATTAATAATATATGTTTATTAAAATAACCAATAACTCTCGTAGATTTCTTCAAAATAATTATTATATTTTATTAAATAATAATATAATATCACAATTTAAATTGCCTGAACAATATATTATTTTTTGTTATTATGTACTACCTCCGATCTTAATTATAAGACCTAGTTGACTTTTTTTTTTGGAGAGATTAAGGTAACTAAATAAGTTGTTTAATCATTTCATATGTTGTGTATTCTTAAATTATATATTAGTTCATTAGTCAAACTAATTAGTTTAGAGGAAAAAATAAAAAAAAATATATTCTAAAGTAATTTAATTAGCTTCATTAATCTCTCCAAAAAAGTCAACTAGGTCTTATAATTAGGACCGGAGAGAGTATTTTTTTAAAAATTTCATTTATTCATAATAAGTACTCCCTCCTGTCCTAATTATAAGATCTAGTTGACTTTTTTGAAGATATTAAGGAAGGTAATTAAATTACTTTAGAATATTTTTATTTTTGATTTTTTTCTTCAAACTACTTAGTTTGACTAATAAACTAATATATAATCTAAAGATATACAACATATGAAATGATTAAGTAATTTATTTATCTTTCTTAATCTCTCCCAGAAAAAATCAACTAGATCTTATAATTAGAATCGGAGGTAGTATATAGCAAAAGCCTCAGTTTCTAATCATTGATTTGTATACTATTCTAATTAATTTTACCATATGAGAATAATTTCGTGTGTGCGTGTGTGGGTCTGTGTGCCTCGAAAGTTGAAGATAAAGTATAAAAGTGATTTACTTTTTATGTGCATGGAAAAAGTTGGTTATCGAAAGGTGGTATCATTTTGCAAGTTGTGAGCAATAATAAATTAAACCTTTTTTTTTTTTTCAAATTTCAGTGCACCTCACTAATTGATTCACTTTTTTTTTTTCCTGCAGTATCTTTGTAAATTATTTTGAGTTGCGTATTAATAAAACACTTTTGAAACCTTAGTGATTCCAAACAAGCTTTTTAATTCAATGTTTTTTTTTTTTGTTTTCTGTAAAAAATTATAAAAAAAAAACACTAACTTATAAATTTAATTTTAAAATATTTTATGTATTTACATCTAACTAATTATTTTAAAAATTAATAACAAACAAGAATGGTTAGGTATTATATATTTATGGAGACGTTATTTAGGCTGAGGAAAAAATGACATTAGCCCTATTTTTGGGGGAAAAAAACTAGCTAGACAACGTGGAATTCAGAAAATAGGATTAAAAAATTAGAAGGAAGCTAATTAAGCATATACATAGATCTAAATATTGTTTATTAAGTGGTGATTAATGTTGGATGTGGACTACAAGATGAAGATTAGCGATCTAATCCATAAGAAGACATGCAAGTGCTGATTCAGGATTAACAGATAATGGTGATTAATAATTAATTAATGTAATCAGAGTCCAGCAATTTCAGGTTTCTTGCTGTTGTCATTTTGATCATTTCATTCACGCACTCCTAAGTCGAAGGTCGCTCCAAATACACACGACAAATTCACATGTCACCCCCTGACCACATTTGGTTCCTTTGCCTCAAATTTAACTATCCTATAATAAATTTTAGAATATCCTTATAAATTAGTAATAATGAAGTCAATTAGTATTAATTAATTATTTAATTAAATCATACTCCTTAGGTCCTATATATAAAGCACTCCCTCCTATTCAAAATATAGGATGAGTCCTAGAACAAATACTTGGTTTATATTGGAACACATTTGATATAAAAAAAATATACGAAATATGTGAGACATCATATTTGAATAGAGATAAAGTTAAAATGTTTTCAATTTGAGATATATTTAATGAGTTAGACGTTCTTTTCAATTATGGTGACATAATGACTTATATTTTAGATTGGAGGAAGTACAGTTTTTAGTAGCTTGATCCTATTTATATATAAGGTTTAGGTGAAAAAAAGTCCTATTTATAATTAATATACACTCAAATGATGTATGAAATTTTAACTAATTTTTTTAAATTTTTTCCACAAATTAATTACATGTAACTCTCTCTAGACCCTATTACATGACACATTTTAGAAGTTGTTTTTGGTTCTTTCTATAACACATTTGCGGGTTTCAATGAGTATTAAAAAAAAATTTATTCATATATACCTGTATTTAATAAAGATAACAATAGTGTATAAACTAATATGATGTTAAAATTTAGTATAGTTAATAAAGATAATATTAAAAATCACTCAAATTTTTACTACTAATTCAATACTTTTAACTCGTTTTATCAGTTGGTATAAATTCATTAGAAGTGAATTATTTTTATATTTTGATCAAAGGTGGAGTGAAATGAATTATATTTATGACATTACATTAATTATCTCAAACATGTCACACCTGTTTTTTCTTACTCTTCCTCTATCATTTACTCTTTCACCATACATTTTTTTGCATAATATTTCATTAAAACTAACAAACGAAAGATGCAAACCCAAAATAAAAGGTTTGCAAAAGGGTCTAAATGCATAACAATGCAAAGAAACCTTAAAAATAACCAAACAAATAGATGAGAGGGAGTCGCCACCACAGCCAAAAACCCTATTGACTTCATAATTCATTCATTGGAATCTGTTGATAGAAAAACGTTGTCGCCAGTGACAAAGCCATTATAAGAAGTGGTTGTTCGAAGAATTATCTCAAAGGATCCATCGCTTTTATTGGCAATGAAGCAACCGGATTGGTTGTTGAAAAAACTTTATGAGAATATCTTATAGAAGGAAAAACACCTACAAGTACCAATAGAAAAGATGAAGATAGAGAAGTCATCAATTGCACACCAAACTGCATGGTCACAGTCTTGACCATGACATACGTTTCTGATTCACCTTTGCCACCAACACATAATAGTCTTTTGAAATACGAAGCTAACAATATATAAGGCTATAGTTACAAAATCCTAACCCTCAAAAGCCTGAAAATAAATAGAGATTGAACACAAAAGATGGATATCTCCATCCTGGCCAAAAATAGGGAGAGAGACGCCACGAAAAAAGCTTGTCAATGATGAGAAGAGAGCTTGCCTCAACTGAAAAGTCGAGAGGAGGAGGAAAGAGAGAGACCCCACTCTTTCACCATAAATAAAGTTGTTCTTAAAAAATAAAAAAACACTTTTATACATTTATTTTCTTCAACCAATTTTAATCATTTTTTGTTTTTTACCTAGTTTGTTTATATTTCTATCCCATTCACTCTCGTCCTCTCTGTTTTTTCTTTTTTTTAATCTTAAGGGTATAGCCGTGTGGGGTCAAGTAGATAGTACGTAGAATACTATCCCTGGTGGTACTCTGGTAAATCATTAATGGTATTTATGAATGGGCAAAGTACTACATTTACCATTGTTTAATAGTTTTGCAAGAGTTGACTGTAAAAGGTGTGGCTGGTATTTGGTCAAGCTATAAATTAAAAAAAGAATTAATTAAATTATTTATTAGCTTTTTTATTAAAAGAAATATTAAATGAATTCCAATCGGCTTGGTTAGGTTAACTTGGTCATGCATCACGTCTTTTTAATTGTTTGCACTCAGCATCACCGTATGTTCCTTTCTGTACTGAAATAAATTGATAAATTATGTAATAATTTTATATCTTTTATTTATCGATCATGTAGAATATTTATAAGATGATACAGAGAGAAGAGTAATAGAATATCTTCTGTAATCAAGGAATATTCAAAATTCAAATAAAAAACAACATAACAGAATGATTAATAATCCTAATAACAATAATAAACAAGATAATTAATCTAACTCTAATTAGGGTTAGGGTTTCAACCATAATGGACTGAATACGGTCCAACTTCTAACAAACTTGCTTCTAAGTCTTTCGAATTTCTCTTGGGTGAGTCACTTTGTTTGCTTTTTTGATGAAATGTAAGATAGATCAATGATCTTAGTTTCCAAGTTTAAAATACTTTAATCATTTTTCTTAATTTTCTCATTCACTTTTTAATCTGATTATTGTTGAGGGATAATCAATAGGAGTAAATTAAAAAAAATTGATAAATATAAAAAACATGTCAATAAAATCAACTTCTTAAATATATATTTAATATTAAGAAGGAGAGGGAGTATCAATGTTTGTGAGGAGAAGAAAGAAGAACAAGACTTTAGTTTTTGTGTTTGCATGAAATTTTAAAAATAGATATTCATGAAAAAAATGTTTTAGATTTCATATTTGATTAGGCTGGAAAAAAAGTACTTAGAATATTCCATTATTGCAACTTGCAACTCAAATGATTTTCTTAGTCAGCATATTCCCTTTCTCTTACAATAATCAACATCACTGTCGTCAGCGTCACACTCCCGGAAAAGAATGGTATCTAAATACTTGTCCTTTTTTCTCTCTCGAAATATCTAAACAATTATACAGGAAAAATTTATTTCAGGGCCTTTTAATAAGAAAAATTGTAAAAAAGACTCCAAGATTCTGACAATCTCAGAAAAGGTGGGGTCTTTTCTGGGATTTTTAAAATATTGGGTGAGTTGTTAACGAGACTAATATAGTTGTTAACGAGTAGGTTTTTAACAACTAAATCAGCTCCGTTAACAACACTTTGCTAACAACTAAATCAGTACCTTTAACAACTATATCAGTACCCCGTTAACAACTATATCAGTCCCGTTGACAACTCACCCAAGATTCTGAAAATCTCAAAAAAGGTCCTGGGGCCTTTTCTGAGATTGTTAGAATCTTGGGGCATTTTTTATAATTTTCCTTGTTAAAAGGGGTCTAAAATGAATTTTTTCTTAAAAATATACTCGTACTATAATTATCATATTTATTGATGACCAAAAGTTACACGTTTTTTAAAAATTATTATCAATTTTTAAGATGTGTTATTAAAATTTAAGAAGGCATTTCAAAAATGGGTATTACTTTTATAAAAATTTTAGTGACAGTTTTCGAAACATAGAGTAATAAAGTTTATAATAACTTTAGATCCTTCAATATTTTGGCAAAAAATAAATATTTCAATATAAAAGTTTTACAAAATTTAATTTTCCTGGTCTTAAAAGTAAAAAGTAGCTCACTATTTCACCATTGGTGTCGCTGCTTTAATTGAAATTTCACTAATATTAAATTTGACAACCCTATGCCTAGAATTCACTAACACTAAATTCTTAAATAATTTTTATTTTGAATTTTTATTTTCATTGTTTCTGTTTTTGCTGCATAATGTTTTTTTCCTGTCATACTCACATAAATATGAGTAAGTCTTATTAATATTTTCTCTCTCTATTTTTTTTAATAATACCACCTACTCATTTTTTATATGAGTATGGCAGGAAAAAAACTTTCTGCAACAAAATCAGAAATATTAAATCGTTAGTTTATTATTATAATTATTTTTTTATACAAATTGATATAATTATTTGATAACAAGATAAAACACGAAGACGGGATATATTGATTACGAAGTGGACCCGAATAGGATCCGCAGGCGTGAAAAAATGCTTTCCCTCTCGTCACCCGATGACGTCTTTTTAATTTTATTTTATTTCGCTGTACATCTTATCTTCTGTTTATTTATTTTTTAAGATCAATAAATACTCATTTAACATGCTACGTGTTTAAATAATAACAACTCAAAAACAAAAACATTAACCAAATCAAAAACACCAGTTTCGATCAACTTAAACTTTCGCTCTCGTCTGGTGACGTTTTAATTATTTTTAATTAGTTAAAAATATTTTTTTTACTCATACATTGAATTGTTTAGTTCATGGAAATATGCAGTTTGAATATAAGACCTAGTTAAGATGAAATAACTCACAACCATTCGATTCAAATATTTAGTAATAATTTTATTCTATTTTGATGTCCATATGAATATGTGAGCTTCTGTTTATTAATTTTTAGATAATCAAATAGTATATTAAATATGCTGCGTGTTTAAAGAAGAATGGGTTAAAACGTAAAAGCATTAACCAAATTAAAACACCAGTTTCAAAAAAAATGAAAAAATCTAACTTAAGCACGCCACGTGTTCAACAAAAAGTAAACGTCAACGTTGTTACTAGTTACCATTTCAAATATAAAGAGAAGCAGTTCCAGCTTTCGTTCACACACCAAATTACTCAAAAAAAAGTTTATTTATAATCAGTTAATCACAAACTCTCTGTATAAACCCTGTCCTCTTCCTCTGTGTAGTGTTTCAGAAACAGAGAAACTACGTCGGAGCATCGTCCATGGCCGACCCGGTTACAATCTCCACTCTCGTGACCAGCTGGTTCACGCCTTCTTCTCTCTTCCTCTTTGTCAACCTCGTCATCGGCACAATTGTCGTCTCTTCCCGTTTCGGTTCCCCCAGAAAGCCCTCCGACCACCACGACGACGACCACGGCCAACCACGTCTCGTCCGACGTTCATCGTCCCTGCTTGAACGCTTCAGGTCTCTCCATTTCTCCAAACACGACGCTGCGTTTCCTGAAACCGAGTATCTTCAGCCCGTTCACGACTCTCCTCAGCTCGTCAGAACGCCGTCACTGGTCGAGCGAGTCAGGTCGTTTAATTTCCGGTTTTATAACAACGTCTCCGAACCGACCGGTTCAGATACTGTGTTGGATCAACCCGATGACCCGACGGAGCACCCGACTGAACCGCAGTTGGCGAGAACTCCCTCGCTCCTGGAGCGACTGAAGTCTATAAACTTCTCTTCTCTCTACAGATCGGACTCAGTAAAAGCGGCCGGAGAAGTACTTGACGGCGAATGTGACGTTCCGGAGTCGAAAGAGGATAACGATGCCGGTAATTTGGTGAAGAGGAGCAAATCGGAGTCGAGTAGGAGCACGCCGGTGAAGCTGCCGGAGAAGATGAAGAAATCGGCGAGTGAGAACGCAGCGTCGAAGAGGCAGCAGCAACAGGAGGTCGATCGCCGGACATCGGGACCAGAGACGGTGAGACATGGAGGAGGGGCTTCGTTTGTGGAGGACGAGGCGGTGGACGCGAAGGCCGACGATTTCATCAACAGATTTAAACAGCAACTGAGGTTACAAAGGCTGAACTCGCTCCTGCGTTACAGAGAGATGGCCTGAGCAAACTGGTCAGAATATGGTTGTGTGTGTGTGTGGACCCCCGCCGTAAGTCCTAGGGTAAAACGGTCAATACGTCGCCTATGACAGCTTCATCACCACTCATCATGGCCGATATTTTGCTGAGGCTGACTGAAAGGACTAAAAGGCCCTTTAATTAGAAGTTTAAAACTTTAAGCTTTGGATTCGCCTGTTTCGTCCCGTAGTGTTTGTTTCATGAAGGTATTGGTGTAAAGTTGCTTGCATTAGTGAAAACGATTACGTAGTTGCCTTTAATTAAGTTTGTAAGTTGCTTCCATTTACAGCTTTGAAGCAAAACATAAACGTCCGAGGTTGCTTGTTTAAACGATTGGCATTATATTTCTTCTCAGTGATGAAGAGGTTGTTCCAATATTTGATTAATATTCAAAGCGACATATTGCTTGTTATTATTTCTTAATTTCTTCTTTTTGAATTCATTTTCCCCATCTTTTTCTATATAAATTCATGAAGTAGATTAACTATGCATCTTTTTTGCTTATTTAATTGGAAAATCGGGTAAAAGTTTATATTTAAATATTTTATTATCTAAAAAGAATCTGATGCGTTTTTCTACACAAAAAGTACAGGTTCCTATAAAATTTCATTTACAAAAAGGGGTTAAGGAGCAATTTTACACATGGGCTTTTCCCCCAGGAGCGCCCAGCACCACGTGCTTTTTTCTGGAGCAAAAGTACACACGTGGTTACGTTTTAGGAGCGCCCAAGACCACTTGCAGATTAGTTGACCGTTAGTCCACTGTTAAGTTGGATGGAAATGAACAAGAACTCGGGTGAAATTACACTTTTGCCTTAGTTTTAAATAAAAATTACCCTTTGCCCTAAGTTTTTAAAAAAAAAAACTAAAAATACCCCCTCCTTGGTGGGCCCCACCACCGGCCGACCACCGCCGACGCCGCAGCCGGCCGGTGTTGGTGGTCGGCCGCCGCCGGCCGGCGGTGGTGGTGGTGGTCGGCCGGCGGTGGTGGGGCCGGTGGTGGAAGGGTATTTTTAGTTTTTTTATTTATTTAAAACTAAGGGTAAAAGGGTAATTTTCATTTAAAACTAAGGGCAAAAAGGTAATTTTCATTTAAAACTAAGGGGCAAAATGGTAATTTTCTTTTTTTCCTACTATCAGCGTCCACGTCAGCATCCACGTCGGCGTCCACGTCAGCGTGTCAGTCCAAATAAGCGCCACGTCAGCATTCCATCCAAGTTAACGGTTGACTAACGGTCAACTAACTGCCGTGGTGCTGGGCGCTCCCAAAACGTAACCACGTGTGTACTTGATTTTTTTTGGAGAGATTAAGAAAACTAATTAAATTATTTTAGAGTATTTTTTTATTTTTATTAATATATAATCTAAGGATACACAACATATGAAATGATTAAGTAACTTATTTAGCTTCCTTAATCTCTCCAAAGAAAGTCAACTAGATCTTATAATTAGGACCGGAGGTAATATAAACTATTGATTGAGAAGATGAAAGAAAAATCAAAGAAATTATAACTCGATGACGTGTATCATTTTTAACCTTTCAAAGTTAATTAGATGAATATGATTTAGAGAATACGAGGATAACAAAAAAAAAGAAAAGGACAATGAGAGAATTGGGACAGTGATTTTGATATTTGAGGGGAAAGAAGACAGAATTGGCGTCAAGTCTTGTTGGCTGTTGCTTGGTTTGTTGGTTCCTCAACATGTCAAAGTTAATGTAGTGTGAATGACTTGAGTCTATATATTGTTTCCATGTTAGAGGGAAAATGGAATTCTTGGAGTAAAGTGGGGATATATAAAGTAGGAGCTAATTGCCTATTTTAGTTAGCCAACATATACATCAAATGACAACATTTCTATATTTGCCAACCAATGTCAATAATACTCGCACATATAAAAATTAAACTATTTACAACTCATACATTATACTATCTCCCGTCCTAATTATAAGACTTAGTTGACTTTCTTTGGAAAGATTAAAGAAGCTAAATAAGTTACTTAATCATTTCATATGCCGTGTATCCTTAGATTATATATTAGTTTATTAGTTAAACTAATTACTTTGAAGAAAAAAATAAAAATAAAAATACTCTAAAGTAATTTAACTAGCTTCCTTAATCTTTCTAAAAAGGTCAACTAAGTCTTATAATTAGGATCGAAGGGAGTATAATTTATTAGGATTATGAAAAATATTTAATTAGACAGTACGTAGTAAGAAAGTCACCGTGAAGTTTAGCAAAATCTAGATCCTCTCTCTCTCTCTCAGTTTTCTGGGAAGAGGATTCTCTCATGAGCATTTTTCTCACTATCTCTCACAGTCTCATCCTGGTCGTCGAAATCTTGATCCAAGGGTCCAGAACAATTTTTACAAAAACCGCATGCGGTAATTGTTACTGCATGCGGTTTTTTTAAAAAATGTTCTGGACTCTTGAATTAAGATTTCGACGGCCACAATTTGCAGATGATGGGGGATGGACAGAAATGAGAAAATGAGAGAAATCAGACTCAGTTTTCTGTGTTTGGGGGAGACATGCAAAAGGAAGAAAAAAGCTTGATTTTTTACTTAAAAATGTCTCTCATACTCATTTAATTTCCTTTTTGATCATTCCCTGCATTCATTTAATTCTTCTAAATCTTTGTGAGAATGATGGGATGATGGAATAGTATAATATTAAAGTAAATAAGAAAGTGACATTTCAATTTGATGCTCATATTTTATTGGGAATAGTTTAAATTAAATATAAGTATTCAAGCAAAAGAATAATTAAATTTCAATAGTATCAATTTTATATTTCATTTAAATTACTATCGCTTTTAAATTAATTGGTGACAACTAAACAATTTTAAATATTTTTTTTTTTAAAAAATAAACATATAACTTGAATAAGTGCGTTATTGATTTCCTGAGTTCCGAATCCAATTTCGAGAGGCCAAAAGCATAGTGGATTTTCTTAATTACGCAACAAAAGAGTGAAAAGAATAAAAAGCAAGCAGTTTTTGTGGTCTTGATACGTTTGACTTGTCCAATTTTGTTCATATAGTGCCTCTTTCGTATGGTTCCAAACTCTTTAGAGGTCTGGTGGCCAAGAGTAAAATCCTGGTGAGACGAAATTATCTGTTTTTCAGTGTTCACAAATCAATGGGTTTTTCTAAAAAAAGCAACTTATTTAAAATTTAAAACTTCTGGCATTCAATCTCGACCTAAATAATAAGGTGGCCCACACAAATATCAAAATCAAGTCACAACAATACAGGACAACAAGGGAAGATGTTGTCAAGACTACACGACAATTTGTGATGTACAAATAAAACTGTGGTTCCTTGAGCCAAAAAAAATAAAAATAAAACTGTGGTTGCATCTCTACATAAACCAAACCGCATTTTGCCCAAAAAAAAAAAAAAAACAAACCCCATAGGTTCCCTTTAGTATTTTTTATTTATTAATATATATATATATATATATATATATATATATATATATATATATATATATATATATGTTATTCAACAATATTCATTTTCTTTTCATTTATTTTTCATCTCAACTGACTTTTTAAATAATGAAAAAAATTACTTCTACTACCGTCAATCCAAACCAAAAATCATATTTGATTTTTATCCTATTTTATGCTGGTAAAAATCAGATTAAAATAAGTCACTTATGCCACCATTATTCCAAATGAGCCCATATACTAAAAAACCAATATTTCTCTTTATTTTTTCAGGGACCCAAAATATGATTTTTCTAGCGATTGCTTAATAAAGCTTTGGTTGGAAGTTTTTATTTATTTTTATTTTTTTAATATAAAAATTTTAGGAGAGGGGTTGTGTTCACCTACAGTCCAAAGGCAGGGCGCCATAGCTTTGCTCTCCAGGGCATACAAGACTGATAGTACATATGCCTCTACCTTAACCTACGTTTCCACAAGTTCACATCACCTAGGATGTCTCCCCTAACACCTTGACCAACTCCACAATTGAACCCTCCCTTTGGTGAGAGTGTCTAACCCCTTTGCCAGTTGAGCCTAAGGAGGAAGGGCTTTAGTTGGAAGTATAATAAAAGATTTGATTGCTTAAGGTTTTGAACTGAAATCTCAATGTTTATTGTGGTTAAAAAATCAATCTGTGAACATTATCCAATTCTTATACATACAATGATTATTTGAATATATGCAAATGAAATTACCTCTACTCCTAAATATAATAACTAGATAAATAATAAAGGGCTTTTATTTTGTTTCAGAAAAATTAATATATATTTGTTCACAAATAACTAACACTCTTGTATTTAAAACGAAAGGTTGTAGTAAATTAAGATAACCTATAAATAAATTTATTGCTTGCAAAGAGTGTTACCTTAGCTTGTGGCGGATAGTAGAGGATCTTTTCCACACTGCAAACAATTGCATTCATACAAAATCTCAGAAGTCAAGGGGCAATATGTCCACATTCGTTTTCTCAATCCACAGCATATAAAATTAATTTTTAAGGTCGAATATAACGGTCTATAAATCCAAACTCAATTTAACAGCTCTATACTTCATCAACATATAACATCACCCTTGAAGGCAGTTAAATAAAACCACTGAGCATACATTATAATAAGGTCCCAAAATAGTGTTAACCCTAAATAATGTTGCTGAAGTCAATCAGGGACCGTGAGTGGGGGGAAAAGGGACGGATTTGACTGGCTCAAGATGCATCATGGGACAAAAGCTGTATGAGTTTATATGCCCTTCAAGTACAGTAAATATGGCTGAGTTTAGCTGTCAGTCTAAAACTCTCTGTATGCCTGGATTTCAGATTCAAGCAGCTGGGACCTTTTTTCCATCTTCTATGAAGAAAATTGCAGTTTCTGGGACCTGCAGGATAGAGAGACAACATTTTTATCAGATCCATGTCTTGCATTTTCCAGAGAAAGGAATCAATAAACTTAGACAGAATCAGCAGCATGCTTAGCACATAAAAAGCATGCTTAGCACATAAAAGGAACAAAGAATAGGCTAAACAGTCAACCCACGAGAAAATAACTCACTTGGATCAAAATCAGACAATGGGTGTAAGGCTATGGGCCACTCTTCTATTTAAAAGACAAAATGTGAAGGTGTATTTTGATCCTATTTATAAGTTACATCATTGGATTTTTCATATGAACATACAAATTTACGGGTATATTATATATTAAATAGGGGTAAAGTTGTTAAATTTTAATGCAGAGTTAATGGGGTTTAAGGTTTTTCTTGTTATGTGTAAAACATGCTGGAAGTAACTAATAAATAGGACCAGAGTAGTAAATTCCAGTAGATAGTGGTTCAACTAATATCTTATCAATATTTGTTGGATTATGAGGATCGGCTGATTGTGTTATGTTCTTTTATGTGAAACAAGGGAAATCTAAGAAACTGGTTCAGTAGGACATCTTATCTATAAAACAAAGGCACAAAAAATAGGCTTTCCTCTAAACACGGCTATGGGTAGCACATCCTTTTACATTATTAGTATTTAGTAGATCAAACATAATAAAACAACATATAGAGCCCAAGCCACTAAGAGAAAAAAACAGAATTAATGATCCAAAAAAGGTCTTATGCAACTGATATTTCCAAGTTAGATTAGGTTAATCTAATATAAACATGACAAGTCAATGCTGCTAGCATCCAATCATAGCTTTTAGTTGTCCAGCTGACACAGTATAGTTAGTCACCACAGTAAAAAACTGAATCATAGGTAACTGAAATTTTCCACAAAATACGCAATCCAAGGAGAATTTCCACAGATTAACACTTTCAAGAACGCATTGTCTTTGCTGTTACTTTCTATGCTCAATGCTCAAATCAGAACAACCAGTCGTGCCTCTTATACAAATAAATATGTGAATTTAACAACAGAAATGATCTTACTGAGATGTGACAACACATTTTATTTCCTTTTCTCTCTCATTGATAGAAGGAAACGTGTATTTAATTGAATCATAGTATCATTAGAAAACTAAGAACGAAAGTGTCTTACATCAGTCCATGTTTCTGTAATGAACTCCACAATGTCGTAAGATATGTCCCCTTGAACATCAATTTGCTCTTTCTCCGTTGGCCCCTGAAAACAATCAATGCAAAATATCGTGAGACACCATAGACAGAAGCTAAACATGTAATAAAACATCCACCAACTAAAAGCTGAACCTTCACTACTGAAGCTCCTGTAGCAAACTTTTTCCCAAGTTTCTTTGAAGCTTCACTGAGCTTGACACCTGAAATGTAATAAAAGAGGCAGAGGTAATGAAAAGAATGTAATGAATAATACAAGAGCTTATGACCCAAAAAAAAAAAATCAGGGCTACATATAGCTCACCAAAAAGGTCAAGGCCTTTCACAGTGGTAATGCATTTTCTTTTATTGCGAACAACCTTCTCAATGATAACCTCCTGCTTCTCCTGAAAACAAGAGCCACTCTCATGAAATGATTGGAATCATTACTTGGTGTCAAAGGCTGGCCACGTATAATTAGAGCGTGAAGGAAAGCCAAGGAATACCTTTTTCTTTATCTTACCACCAGGAAGACGCTTGACTTCTTCCTGCTTAGGTGCTAAAACATCAAAAGGATACTGTGAGGGAGTATTTGAGATGTTATCGTCATAACCAATATTCAAACAGTAGAAAAACCACATTTCACATTATTACAGAATCAACTGGCCAAGAAATGTGTAACTCGACTAAATAAAAGTATGATGGATGCCAAATTAAACATCCAAATTCATGGAATCAAGGGAAAAACAATTGCAGGTTACATCAAGTTGAATGGAACCGTCAATGCTCTCATAAAGGAAGAAATGAATTTACAATTAAAAAAAAGTTAATTACTTTGTGTATTTGCATTACTTCATTCAACATTAGAACTGGAATAACTCAAAAGTTACTTAATTGCATACAAACATAATTTTTTTTTCTCAAGTAGTACTCTATCAAAGTAAAAATCAAAGCACAGAAATAATATCTTAGAACATTAGCTGTGAAGTTTATTCACTATTTTATTTTTTTGTTATCAAACTGCCAATTACTTCATTTGCCACTTTGTTTAGTTTCTCACATTACATGACATCACGAACATTGAAACTAAGGTATCCTTTTTGTTCTTTGTTCATGTTTTGAGATCAGAGAAAAATAAGCTACTTTTCCAAAGAGAAATGATCTACATTATGATTTATGAGGAACTTTTCATAATTGGTGGAACATGACATCTCACTGGAATGGTCAGATGCAAAAGTCCATAGTAAAAGTAAAATATCGTAATGTATTCCAGCCAACAGGATAATTTAACAGTAAAGACAATAATGGGCAGGAAGCAGCCTGAGCCAAACTAATGAAAGCATTACAGCCTACAAGATAAAAGAAATATGAATGGACAAAAATTTAACCAGACGAACCACATCCACTCAGAAATTTAATCAAGCTTCATTGCAAGCGACAAAGGTTATAATTTTGTTCTAGGGTGAATATCAAATGAACTTGATCGTGAATGGGGTACAAAGCAAAGTACTTGTCTATGCTATGAAAGACAAAGAGAAGTGCATCTCAAAGTTTGAAAGGGTATTTATGCATTAAACTAATGACTCATATGACTGACCGTAAAAGGGGCTCATGAAAGTTATGGAGAAAAAAAGATTTAGAGTTAGTAATTTAGTATAGCTTCAATTATCACTTTACTACTAGTTTGAGTGACGAGATTGAAAACGGAGGCCAAAAAAAAAAGGGGGATAAAAGCAAGGCAAAATG
The DNA here is from genome assembly GCA_025563575.1 of Acacia pycnantha. Classification (NCBI taxonomy): domain Eukaryota; kingdom Viridiplantae; phylum Streptophyta; class Magnoliopsida; order Fabales; family Fabaceae; genus Acacia; species Acacia pycnantha. The sequence continues at coordinate 3,557,182 of JAMWYP010000011.1, read as the reverse complement.
AAGAGAAAGCCAACCTGAGGTAGCAGCTCCATCACTAGACCCAGACGATATTCCGGTATTATGCAATTGCTCAGCAACTTTATCAGCTTCCTTATTGCTCGCCTCTGCGAACAACATAATCCAATTTCATATCATATTATTAAAGGGATTAAAATACATGTTAAACAGGGAAGTAGCGAGAGAAAAAATAGAATCGAAGAATGAAAGAGACCTTTAAGGAGATTAGGGTATAATTGAGGGGCGTTCTGGATCAACCAGGGTTTGCATTTCTCGAAATCGGGTCCGAATTCACAGTACTCGGCGGGCAAACTGCAGACGGGGCAGTATGGCACCCGAACCGGTTGAGGTTTCTCCGCCATAACGCAGCAAAGAAATGTTATGCAACACTGAGCGATTGAGACTTGAGAGAACGGAGATGGAAACGGTGCGTTCAGAAAACGCAGCTCCTCAATACAAATATTGTTCGGTGGGTGTTCCCTTCTTTTTCAGAATCGTTCGCCGATCATCAGTCTCATACTCTCATGTGGCATCAGACCCCTGGCTCGCTAGTAGCGTGACGCCCTGACCCTCTTCGGTGGTCGCGACGTCGTTTCGCTGCCCAGCCCCCTCCCCTTAACCTACTCTGAATTTTTAGGGTTAAACTTTAAAGTATATATTATTATGGGAGAAAAATGATATATAACAGAAAATTTCGAAAAATAACTTTAAAAATAGGGAAGGATAAAATGATATTTCAAATATCATAATATCATATAGGTGTTAGTATCTTATTTGTCATTTTTGAAATTAAAAGAAATAACACAAATGCCCTCAAAGAGATAGATATATATATATATATATATATATATATATATATATATATATATATATATATATTTAAAAAAACAGAGTAACCCCACTCGCTTGCCGCTATTATTGGCAAAGTTACAAGATTTGTTAAGAAATTCACAATATTTCATTAAGTTCTAACAACTTTTGTTTATCAAGAAACAAATATAAATTATAAGGGTTTTCACAAGTTTTATTAAGAAACTCATGATATTTGATTAGATTTTAACAATTTTTGTTGACTAAGTAACAAGTACGCACTATCAAGTTTTTCACAAATTTTGTTAAGAAATTTATAACATTTGATTAGGTTTTAACAATTTTTGTTTAACAAGTAACAAATACTACCTCTAGCCCTAATTATAGGAACACTTTATGTTCTTATAATTAGGACCGGAGGGAATATATACAATCTGGTTTTTCAGAAGTATTATTAAGGAATTCACGATATTTTATTAGGTTTTAACTGTTTTCCTTCAGCAAGTAACCGATCAAACTATCAGAAGTTGTTATTTTCATATCGACTTCAGTAATTCATTCATGCATGCATTACCATTATTCATAAGTGGTCATTTTTATTTGGAGACTTGTGATTTTCATATCAGAAATTGTTATACCCATACCGAGTTCAAGAATTCATACATGCCTGCTGTTACGGATTTTATATAAGGCCCATTAGCGATGCGGCCCAATAACAAGGGGATCTATCATGATCGCCAACAGATTAGATAAGATCATAACCAACCTACAATCAAGGAGATAATCAAGGGGAATCTCTACACCAAATCAGGACCCCTAACCCTAAGGTAACCTCTATATATAGATGGTTAACCTAACAGGTACACATCTTCTATCTTTACGCTCTCTCTCAATTGCATATACTGCACACAGAGCACACACCGCACGCCCATTGGCTAAACGCCGTCAAGTATCCTCGAACTACGTGGACTTTGATCCCTCTTCAGGGTACATAGGCCCTAGGAATCGCTCCTAGGTCAAGTCCCAATCAACATCAACATCCTAGCCCCGTCAGGGCTAGATAATCTGTGTTCTACACCAGAACAGTGGCGCCGACCGTGGGGACGATAAATTTCGATTCCCGTGACCAATGAGGGTGAATACCCGTAGCTCAAGCCTGAAGCAGTCCGAGATGGCCCGAACTGGAGATCAGCGTCAACCACCTCCACCTCGGCAACCACCGCGTACTGAACCACCGAACATACCCGTCGGTAACGACGAGCACCACGATGAAGACCGGTTATCACAGCCGGAGGAACGACCGGAGGAACACGACGATAGGAGGCGTCCGGAGGGCAACCTGCCCGATACGGACTCCTCGGCCCCGCAAAATCATGGCCACCATCCTCCATCGCCGAATCAGGAGGTTCGCGCGGAGATCCCGGCCCCAACTCCTGATATGCTCCTTGTCCAACATGCTTTGGCCGCGATGATAAGGCGGATGGAAAACATGGACAAGCGGCACACCCTCCACTTCGAGCGAATGGAAGGGCGGTCCAAGACGAAGGATTCGGCCTCCTCACATGGAAACACGCATGATACGACCTGGACGGAAGGTCAAACCTCCGGAAGTTCCCGGCACCCGAGAAGCATGCGGGGGACGGAGGTCAGCCGAAGCAGAAGGGCGGCTTCTTCCACGAAGGAGTCAAGAAGGGAGAAGTCGGCCCGGGTTAAAAGGCCACCACGGCCTCCACCTATCGGATTCCAGCGGAAGAGATACGTCGGCAATGTCGACAACAGCCCTTTCTCAGACGAGATCCTTAACGCTCGTTTTCCGGGAAAGCTAAACCTTACCGAATTTAACAAGTACGACGACTCTCAAGATCCGACGACCCACCTTGAAGACTTTGACATGATCATGGTTTGTAGAGGCATCGGAGAACCCATAATGTCCCGGATTTTCGCTACAACCCTTAAAGGGCCGGCATTAAAGTGGCTCCACACTCTGCCGGGAGGGTCAATTCACGAGTTTGATGACCTGGCCGAGGCCTTCGAACTCCAATTTGCAACTAGTAAGCGACAGCCGAGTCTCAATATACCCTGTCCAAGATCAGACAGCGGCCCGGCGAATTACTCCAAAGCTATTTGGATCGCTTCAACCATGCGGCCCTACAAGTACAGGGATTGAAAGAGGAGGTGCACGTTCACCTCTTGGCCGATGGCCTGGATAGCTCGACTCGACTAGCTGAATCATTTTTCAAAGAGCCGAGGTGGAACAAATGCGGCAAGCAAATGCTAGAAAAGACCCGGACAAGAGCACCCCGCCAAGGGATAAAAGCCAGTCCGAGAATCGAAAGCAAGATCGCCGTGGCAAAGGTTCGGACAATAAGCCCTCTAGCAAGAGGCCGGACTCGAAGAATAAATATGGCTATTATACCCCCTTAAACGTGCCCCGGTCCCAGGTTTGGAAAGAAGTGGCATCGACCGAGATGAGAAAGGTCGAGAATCCCCGGCCGGTCAGGAAACGATCCAATACGGATCAGTCCCGTTACTGTTCTTTCCATGAGAGTAAGGGGCATACCACGGATCAATGCTATGAACTCCGAGACGCCATCGAAAAGTTCATCAGAGAGGGAAAATTGCGTCAATATGTAATCAAAACACAGGGACGAACAAAGGAAAAGCGAAAGCAGGATGACCGGTTGGACAGTCCAGTCCCCGAAGGAAAAAAGGATGGTAAAAGACAGAAGCGGGCTCAGGAGGAAAGTGGGTTTCCCGAGGCCGAATTCGATTGCAATGTGATTAGTGGAGCTTTCGGAGGAGGAGGCGACACGGCAAGTCAACGGAAAAAATACCTAAAGGAGGTCCTCTCAGTAAGGGACCGACCTAAAGTCAAGAAGGCCCACCAACACAGTGGAACATCTGACCCGATAGGCTTTGCACAACTCAATATATTATTTTTATTGCTTCTCTTGATTTCACGACCAGCGACCACTTCGTTTGGAGAGCAGAGATTGATTTCTCCGGTTCGAAGGTGGTTGAAGCGCCGGCGAAATTGTGTTTCTTTGGTGCAAAATTCTCTACATCGATTCAACGTTGTTTCTGGGGAGGACCGTCGACCTGATTTGGGGGGCGAGTGGAAGAAAATTCGGCCCAACCCACAGTGATTGGAGTGTCCGAGATACCCAGAGGTCGAGATTGGGGATAGAAGGAGAGAAGCCGAGATCAGGTGGAGGGATCCTTTAATTGAAGCCGACATGGATCTCTTGGTAAAGCCGGCAGCTGAGATCATGAAAAAGGACCCACTGCCAGAAGCCTAAAGCCGAGATAAAAGAGAAAGCCGAGATTGATATCCCAGGCTTCCGCGATGCCGAGATACCGACCTGATCAGGATCTTGATTCAGAGGATCGCGGTTGTTTTCTCATGAAGTAGCATGGGATTGGACCAAACCGAGGTCCACCTTCCTGATATAACCACCTGTGTTGCCGGGCCGCCTCCAGTGCCGGACTACCGAGCTTGAACGAAGGATGGTCATGAACTCCTAGACAAACCAAGGAGCATGGGTTCGCCAGCTTCAAGGTGAGTGCCGAGAAGGATGAAGGCCGGGATAACTGCTCCTGGTTTGTGAGATGCCGATGATTGAGGAAGAGGAAGGCCGAAGGTCCCGAAGAGCGAAGTAATTCTTCTGGTTCGTCCCGAAGAGCGAAGTAATTCTTCTGGTTCGCCCCGAAGAGCGAAGTAATCCTTCTGGTTCGCGGCGCCTTCTGTTTCGCAAAGCTGACCTAAGAAACCAGGTCAAAGCGTAAGTTTGACCAGGGACCATTCTGCAATAAACGAAAGGTTGCATTCAGGGACCTAAACGAAATCTCAAAAGGTTTCATCAAAGGACTTAAGTGCAAATCTTAAAAGGTTTTGCATAGGGACCTAAGCGCAAACCTTGAAAGGTTTCATAAAGAGACCTAAAAGAAATCTCAAAAGGTTTCATAAAAGGACCTAAACGAAAATCTCAAAAGGTTTCGTACAGGGACCTAAGTGAAAATCTCAAAAGGTTTCGCAAAGGGACCTAAGTGAAACTCTTAAAAGGTTTCGTACAGGGACCTAAGTGAAACTCTTAAAAGGTTTCGTACAGGGACCTAAGTGAAACTCCTAAAAGGTTTTGCAGAGGGACTGAAATGCGAATTTTATTTCTGCAACGTCAAGAAGTTTGGAAGAAAAATGCAGACCCCGGTTACACCATATTTGGTTTAAACCCCGGCTCCGCATGAATTTTAAGGGCGGACCCCGAGTCACGCGGTATTCACCCAATCATCCCGGATCGCCGACACCGGCTACAACCCCGCACCTTGGTCCGCCCGAAATTACGCAGGGCCACAACGGACCATCCCGGATCCATGAGCCGCAGTTTTCACCCCTACAGATCCATGAACCACGGTCCTCACCCCAGCACTTTCGGTCATACCAATTAACCCGAGGCCCGCGGTTAGTAATCCGGATCCTCAGGCCGTGGGAATACAATCCCGGCAATATCATTTGACCACGGCAGTTGTCTACCACCTCGGACCCTTACGTCGTCGGTCCTCACCACGGCATTCCTAGGGCCGGAGGTTATCACCTCGGACCCTTAGGACGTTGGTTCTCACCACGGCCTTCCTAGGGTCGGAGTTCATTACCTCGGTCCCCCATTGGCCGTTGGTAATCACCACGGTATTTATCAAGCCGTCGGTCGTCATCATGACACTTCACGAGACGCAGGACGTCGCCCCGGCTCATCGGACATTGTAACGTTACCACGTACCCAGGGAAATGAGTTCAACAAGTCCTAGCCTGACGCAGACGTTAGGAGATGGGCAACACCTCGGATGACTTATCCAGGACGACATCATACACCCCGGCAGTCCAAAACCTTGAACTACCGGGCTGGGGGGCATCTGTTACGGATTTTATATAAGGCCCATTAGCGATGCGGCCCAATAACAGGGGGATCTATCATGATCGCCAACAGATTAGGACCCCTAACCCTAAGGTAACCTCTATATATAGATGGTTAACCTAACAGGTACACATCTTCTATCTTTACGCTCTCTCTCAATTGCATATACTGCACATAGAGCACACACCGCACGCCCATTGGCTAAACGCCGTCAAGTATCCTCGAACTACGTGGACTTTGATCCCTCTTCAGAGTACGTAGGCCCTAGGAATCGCTCCTAGGTCAAGTCCCAATCAACATCAACATCCTAGCCCCGTCAGGGTTAGATAATCTGTGTTCTACACCAGAACACCTGCATTGTCATTTTTCATGAGTGGTCATTTTTGTTTGAAGAGTTATGATTTTTGTATCAAAAGTTGTTATTTTCATATCAGAAATTGTTATACTCATATCGACTTCATGAATTCATCTATGTCTACATTATCATTTTTCACGAAAGAAGCAATTCAATGCTAGCATCGATCACAAGTTTTCAATATGAAAAACCACTTCTCAAGCTTTAAAAAACCCCAATCTGATGGTTTCACTATGTTTTTCAAGAACTAACTCACATCTCCACCATCCCAAATATTCAAAGCCATCATCCACCATAGCAGCAGTCACCGACAACCACCAACCACCACAAAACATCAATCACCAGCAACAAGATGATGATTTAAGAATCAAAATAACACAACCAACAACACAAAGATCATATAATGCTAAAAATTGATATGAGAATAAAAAATAACACCTGCGACAACACAAAAATCTAAGAACAAAAAAAATCGATTTCAATTGCTATTGATGTTAAGGTTGCAAGTTTAAGAATCGACAAGCAAGAGGGATCGCTGAAATTGCCGTTGACGATGTCAAGCTTACAAATATGAGAATCTAAGAGCATGATGGATGGCTGAAATCACCATTGATATCATCACCAGAGATTTGAGAATATGAGGAGGATGAGGCGATGGAGGTTGAAGAAGAAGTTTTGTCATCGTCGTCACTGGAGGTTGAAGAAGATTATGGGGTGGGAGTGACGAACGAAGTGAATGACGGAGTGAACAAAGACAGATCCATGAGTCCGACATCCTCACTGTCACTATTATCCTCGCCACCGCCTCCGCCGTTGTTGGAGGAGGTTGTCTCAGCCGCATTATTGGAGAAGAGGATGAAGAAGTGGTGTCGAAGGATGGAGATTTTTGTTGTGGGTACTTGTGTAATTTTCTTTTGATTTCAAAAAGAACAAATGAGACCCTTACGTATTCAGAATACTTTTTTGTTCTTTAGCATTTTTAAAATTCTTTTTCAAGTATTTTCCCTATATTTCACCTCATTTTAATCAATTTTTTTTTTTATCAAATATTTATAATTTTTCAACAAATTATGAGTACGGGATCAATATGTATAATTGAAAAATCTATACGGACCCAATAAAAAAATAATAAATAAAACTACAAGGCAAGATTAAAAATGACCTAAATTACATGGACTTTTATTAATTTTTAAAAAATGTTGGCAAAAAACTGTTTTTTAGAAAGGAAACAGGAAAACCGGATCTTTTCGAACCTAGTATGGGCCACGACTTTAAACAAATTTGAACTGAGCCCACAATAAATTTATGTTTTTGACTTGAGGCCCAAAATAATTTTTGTTTGACCTGAGAGGGAGAACTTTAGATAAACATAGGTATAAAATGAAGGGATAAGATATTGTCACTATTAATTTTGGTCACTACCACTTTTTCACCATTAGATCAGAATTTTATCTATCTTTATCATTTATTTCTTCTATTGAGATTATGATCTAACGGTGAAAAAGTGGTAGTGACAATATCTTATCCCATGAAAAGGAATATTATTCAATTATTAATAGAGCCAGGAAAACGGGTCAAACCATCGGGCCATGAATTTACAAGGACTGGGCTCAAGATTTTTACCTTAAAAGTGAAACGAGGTATAAAAGGGCTAGCCCGGTAAGGTTAAAGGCCTAAAAGGGCCCGCCTATTTATTTTATTTATTTATTGAAAATTATTTATATGATATTAATAATTGATTTTTTACGTTTTGTATATGATGTTGCAAATTTTTATTTTTATTTATCTTTTTAAAATTAAATTTTATAAGAACATTTTGTAATAGAAACACTAAAAATTAAAAATTTACAAAAACATTTCTTATTTCATGAAGTATTATTATTAATTTTGTGTTAAATTAGAATTTTATTTGTTGAAATGTACTAATTTTATTTCTTTCAAATTAAAGCTGAAAAAAAAAGTAAAATGTTGTTGAAAGAGCTTCAGGGCTGGCCCTCAAGAAATGACTATTTTTCTTTAAGTGGGTCTAAACGCCTGTATAGGCCCTAACTCATGAAGGGTTGGCTCTGCAGGACTGGCCCGGCTCTTTTTACCAACTCTAATTATTAATACTTAAGGACTTATGGTTTATGATGATGTATTACACTAATGTTTTTCGTTGGCCATTAAAACGTCCCCATCACAAATTTTGACCCGTAATAACTTCAACCATTTTTAATGTTAATTTTTAAATAATGATAATTAATTTGGAATGAATAAGTCATAAACCACGATTCTAAATGGATTTGTTCGCTTATTAGCTGCCCATAATGCGTAAGTTGACCTTAATAGATGTTCATTGCACATTCCTCTCTTTTAAACTTTGTCAAATTTGAGCTCTTCATGTCTCTCATAATTAAATACGCATAATAATCAAGGTAAATACTCCTTAATTAATTAATATAATCAGTAATGATCTTGGGGATGATCCAGTTGACATTAATTAATTAATTATTCCAAAAAAACTGACGATTGACTTTACCAAAAATCATGGTCATAAACTAAGGTTTAGGGTTCAAGAAATGATTATAGGATAAATTAAAAAAAAGTATACAAATAATTGGTCAAAGGTGCAATTTTTCAATTGTGAGGGATTGTCCCAGTTTGAAGTTTATTGATTATGTTGAGCGTAATCGATCACTTAGGGTTTAGTACGTAGTGTGGTTCAAAGTGTATTTTCTTGGAACTAGTGCAACATAATAATAGTGTAATAAACTAATAAGAAATCTCAAAATGTCGGTTACTGATATTGCTCAAGAGATTGTATGACAAATATGCACCAGAAAGGATGATTCAAATTGTGATTAAAAAATTAACAATATCACCTCCTCAAATCTTCGTAACGTCTTTCTTCATCATATTGTGTGCTGTAAAATCGGATTTTTTAAATTGAGATACATTCACTGAGATACAGATATGATAGAAATAATTAATGACTTCTAAAAAAGAACGTAATTAAATATCATACGTAATTTCAACCTTAAACTTTTCTGGAAAATTAAATTTGGTATTTCTCATGGCTTAAAATAAGGGCTCTTTTCCTTAATGACTGCCAAAAGTGAACGTAATTAAATATCATACGTAATTATTCAACCTTAAGCTTTTCTGGAAAATTAAATTAGTTCTTTCTCATGGCTTAAAATATGTACTATTTTCCTTAATCACGCATTCGTAAGGCTTTGCTACGCAAGAATGCGTGCATATTTAATTAATTACCACAAACCAACTTTTTTTTGGGGTAAAAATACCACAAACCAACTTAATCGAATCTCTTGTCTACAGCAATTCAAATTCTTTTTTTTTTGATACAAAAAATTTAGGAAAGGGGTTGGGCTCACCCACAATCCAAGGGCAGGGCGCTTGGAGCCCAATTAAAGGCATACCTGGATGAGAGTACACATGCCTCCACCTCTACCAGCGTTTCCACTGCTTCCTAGACCTCTAGGATGCCTCCCCCAGCGCCTTGACCAACGCAGGGATCGAAACTCCCTCCCTTAAGGTGAGGAAGTCCGACCCCATTGCCAGTTGAACCCAAGGACGAGGGGTACAGCAATTCAAATTCTAAAAAAGTAAATATTGATAAGAAAAGAAGATGAAGAGAAAGAGAAAGAGAAAGAGAAAGAGAAAGATCATCCAAAAATATATCTATCAAGTTTGTTAGCGACTTTATTAATAGGTTTAATTAAAAAGACCCAGAATAAAAAAAAAATTCCACATGTTTTTAAATTTAATTGGGTTGAATTTTTCTCCTTTTGCTGCAAATTTTTTTCCTACCATATAGGTCTTATTATAAAGAGAAGAGAGAGAAAATATTAATGGGACCACTTACTTTTATGTAGCTGTGGCTGTGGTAGAAAAAATATTTCTGCAGTAAAAACAGAATCATTAAACCTAATTAAATTATATCTTTCATAATACTAATTTATAGGACAATATTTCTAATTTGGACGAAAACGAATGAATAACTATGTGTGAGAGTTTATTATTATTATTATTATCCTTTTGTTTTTAAATCGTATATGTAGAGTTATATGTTATCTCTAATACGAGTATTTATCAATATAAAATATATAATTTACAACGATGGAGCCCGATATTGTTAATGAGTTACTATCAACATAACTGATCATTCTTGGACTTGGGTATAGAAAAAAGAGTGGAGTATATATGTTGTTGAGTTTTGATATTTTATTATACTATATGGATGATTGATTAGTAGTGCACACAAGTTCAGTGAAGATATTTAATTAAGGATCACCCACGCGTTTACCTAAGTATACGTGATGAAGTGTAAAGAAGAAAAATCAAATGGTCGGCTACATGTTAGACACTTAGAGTGGAAGAAGTAGGTTGGACAAAGCCATTCCTGAAAGTCACTTCAACCTCTTCCCAAGCAAGTCAATTCACAAACCTAATGGAACATTATGTACTTCTAGCTCAATGACATCAAAGCCTTTTTCTTAATTTTTTTTTAACCCTTTGGCTCACTTGGTATCTGGATGGCTAGGGTTTTTAAAATTCTATTATCGTATCCAAGCAACTGATTGATTTGAATTGAGGTATTACAATTGGAATTTCTCTCCCAGTGAAGTTATGTATTAAGTTTTCTCAAATGTGAAGTTGCAAACTCGACTTTTTATAAGTGTGATGAGTATGGATTCCTTCAATTGGGTACTTGTTTATTTTAATTTTTTAGAAGTTCTTTTACGGCATTCGATGTAAGTATATGAAATAAGTCTTGTCTTGGCTTGTGGAGAATTGCTTAGAAAAACACTTTTGTGCGTTTCCCAAATTAAACAAGCATTGAGTGAAGAATGATAAAAAAGGGAAAACTCAAAAAAAAAAAAAAAGGGGGAAAAGACAAATCAGGGTCCAATATCACAAATTTCAAGTAGACCCGTGGAAAGAATATGTAATCTGTAAATGTTTCTAAATAACCAATCTATCCCTGACAGCATTTGGGGAGTTCAAGTTGTCAATATGTATATTGAAATTATTAATTATGATTCTTAAGGTTTTATTCTCTAAACTTAAGTTGAATACGCATCACAATTAATAACTTTAGTATATATATTGACAACTTGAGCTCCCCAAATACCAACAACTAGAAGCCACACATGTTAGGCATCACTGACTACTTATATATAGAGAATAACAACTTAAAAATTGCAGTTAACAACTTTAGTATACATGTTGACAACCTGAGCTTCCTAAGTGCTTGTTTGGATTAATAGTAAAAGCTAATTTTCTCAACGTGATTTACGGTGTACGAGGTAAGTATGTGAAACGAGTTTTGTCACAACTGATATGAACATGGTTTTTGAACGCCAACTCAAACAGACCCAAATGCCCGTTAGAGGAAAATTGGCCTATTTGAAAGCATTTGCAAATCATAGATTATTCCCATAGGTAGGACTTCCTGATTTGTCTTTTCCTATTTTAAATGAATTTTTCTGATATTTTCCCTAAAAAATCTCACATGCATAGTTACCAATAGTTTATGAAGATGGAGATTCACCCAAGATAAAGAAAAAACCATGGGCGCTCTAAGAAAAAGTCCCGAGCAAGCAATAGGAGAGCATGAGGAATATTATTTATTTATTTTATCACTTGCATCTACTTTTCTACTACAATATTGGTCTTAATTTAATTAGCATGAATGTAGGGTTTTGTGATAAATTTGAAGGATAAATCATTATATTAATGGGTTATAATAAATAATCCAGTTTGTTAAAGTTTTAATATTAATTAAACTCTATGTAAATATTGATTTATTTTATAACATTATAAGAGTTTGAATCCTAACATCTTATACCCCACTCTACCTTTGACAATGGCGGAGTTTGGGGGTTAGGGGTGACCCCCAAATTTTAAAATATATATATATATATGGGGGATCCGCACATTGGAGCTCTCTTTCTCTCTTTGTTTTAGTACTTTTTTAGTTTTTCACTTTTTCTTATGTGATGTTGTTCTTGTAATATATATTTTTTCCGCTGTGCTTCTAGCCCAATCTATTCTTCGTTGTTCGTGAGTTCGGTTTTTATGTTTGTAATCGTTTTATCTTTCAATAAAATTTGATCTTTTAACAAAAAAAAATTATAGAAAGAAAATACAAAACGCATTAAGATATAAAATGCAATAGGTATGTTTCCCATTAGATTTCTTGAAAATAATTTTATAATAACTTTCTGTATACCAAACATTGTTGCATATAGGTTTGTTAGTAACATTGTAATACCCCGAAATTTGAATTAGGGAATTTAAGGGTCAAAGTGCCAAAATGACCAAAATACCCCTGGGAGGAGTAAATAACTTAGGGAAAAAGGTGAATATGAGGTTTCAAACACCTTGTATTGAGTTTACCTTATTGTTAAGGTAATTTCTCTTGAAATTGGATAATTTGCAATTAGGTCCCTAAAACGTTTGGGAATTTGCAAATAGGTCCCTAAATACATTGTGGGTTATAAATACCTGCGAAAGCTATAAAAGAAGCAAGTAAAAATCTATTTAAAATAGGGAAGGATATTGTCCCTAATTTAGGTAATTTATTAAGTTACAAACTTGGAGAAATTGTAGAAGAATACTCAAAAAGTAAGGAAATGACCATAATACCCTTGCGATTATGGAAAATGCGAATAATGCGAATGCATGAAAAATCTCATGTTAAAGCAAAGGTTAAGGGGTAATGCGGTATTCTAATTAAGAAAATTACTAAGCAGTGATAACTGAGTGATTAAGTATTTATTAGCAAATTACTTAAGCACAAGTATAGAAAATTCGGAGATAATTATGTAAAGCTCCAAAATTAGTGATAAATGGCTAAAAATTAGCATAAATATATTGGTTAATTAATTGGAAAATTTGAAGGAAAAAGGATGAGTTTAGGTATTTTTAAGCCTAAATGCAAGAATTGACCAATAGGAAAATGTTGTAAGAGATTATGTAAAAATAATTATTTAATTAATTAAATAATTAATTAAATAATTAATTAAAAAGAAAGTGCAGAAAATAAAAGAAAAAAAAAACGAAAAAAAAAAATAAATAAGAAAAAAATAGAAAACTTAGTTGATAAGTTAAGTTTATTATTTTATTAATATAATTAATTAAAGTAAAATTATGTGAATAGTAAAATGGGAAATAGGAAACGGATCCTATCTAGAGATCTAGGAATGGGATTCCCAAAGTCAAGGTAAAATATTAATCGGTGGGTTTTTATCTTCCGTTAGACTCTTGCGGAAGTTAATTCAAGCCGTTTGTGCTTTTTCCTAATAAGACGAAATAGGAAATTTCGAGAAAAGGCCGATAGCCAAGAGGACGAAAAGGTTATGTTGTGACATTTGGAAAAGAATTGGGAATTTTCATGAACATATTTGGATTCATGAATTTTTCGAAGAGATGGGTGTTTAGAAAACAAGTTTCGACACCGGACGCGTTTGGACACGTTTTTCGAGAAAGACTCAACTGGACTGTTGGAGCCCTATATGGAATCAAAATATAGGTTAACTTGGACATTTCTACTAAGTGAGAATATGTTTTCAAAGTTGTAAATCCAGAATTTTGAGATTTTTCCGAAATCACGCGAATCGGTGCCGATCGGAGAAATCGGTCAAAGCTTCGGAAGGTGACACGTGGCCACCTCCCATTGGCCAAACCCTTTATTTTTGGGCCTGAATTTCGTTCAAGTGTGAATGCAAAGAAGGGAAAAAGGGTTTTTGAAAAGTTGCTTTGGACGGTCCAGATCGCTTCTCACAAAGTTGATCCGACGGCCGAAACCCTACACCTTTTCTTATAAATACCCCCCTCCTTCACTTTTCTTCACACCATTCCTTCTTGCCTATTTTGAAATTCTAGGGAGAGAAAGTAGAGAGAGAAGCTCTGGGGGAAGTTCTGCCGAAGTCTTCAATGGGTAAGTCTTTCGGTCTTTAGTTTTTAGTCTTTAGTTCATTAGTTAGTAAGACTAGAGTAGTCTTTATTTTTATGTTTTAATATTAGATGGGAGGGCTATTTTAGTCTTTATTTTCGAAAATCATGATGGCGTCGAAGTTCAGGCGAAATTTTGGGAAGAAAATAGCCTATGTAGCGGAAGCGCTGGCGAAATTCCGCCAAGTAGGGGTATAGGGGCAAAATGATAATTTTTACCTAAAATGCCAGTCGTAATGCCAAATCACTAATAAAAGTGATATTACTCTTATAGGACATCAGAAACCTAGATCTGCTGTGTCGTTACGCTGTCCGACGTGCCGCTGTCAAACGTTTCGCTGTTTCCGTCAAGAAATACTAATTTCTGCTAGACGTACTGTTTACCGTCAACGAAGGTACGTTCGCGTACTGGTAACCTTAACACTTGTGTTTATAGTATGCATATATGTGATGATATGTTGTGTGAATAGTTTGGTGCCGAAGGCAAGGCTAGTCTATGTGGGTAAGCCAATTAGTCGCCGCTAACCCGGTGAGGCCCCATGATAGACACTTACCGCCATTCTGTTCGCTTAATGGATGTACGTCCGCGTCTTGTAACATTAACTCTTATGTTTATGGTATGCATATATGTGCTATGTGTATTGTTATGGTATGTTTATTGAATGCAAATATGTTAGAACAGTTTGGTGCCGAAGGAAAGGCTAGTCTATGTGGGTAAGCCATTAAGTCGCCGTGAACTCGGTGAGGCCCCATGATAGACACTTACCCGGCCATTCTGTTCGGTTTACGAAAGTATGTACGTTCGCGTCGTAACACTAATCGATGTTTATGGTATGCATGTATGTGCTAGGTGTATTGTATGTGATAGCTTATAGCTCGTGGTATGTCTATGTGCTGTTTATATGTTCATGTTTGCTATGGGCGATATATCTCGCATGCTTTTGGGCGATATATGTATACATGCTATTGGGCGATATATGTATGCATGCTTTTGGGCGATGAGTGCACATATACCGTTGTTGATATGATTGTCTCGTGGTCCATATGTTGTGTCTGTAAATATGAGGTTAACCGTTACCTGAGATCCGGTGCTGATCTCAGCCCTTAATATAGCATCAGGCTCCCGAGGACCGAGGACCGAGGAGAGAGACAAGCAGCTCGCGTAGATGTTCTAGCTGAAGACTTCCTTTCGATGTTTCGGCGGAAGCCTTCCCTTTTGTTATTATCTGTTTTTGAAATACTCGGTTATTGTACCGTAGTTGTAACCAGCCAGACTTACGGTAGTTTATAAATATATATCAGTTACTCTTCCGCTCAAATGCTCTACTCTGATGTTTTCAAATGATGTTTGTTTGAAAAAAAAAATTATACTGCTTTTGAAAAGTCGGGTTGTTACAAACATCCTCATTATGACACAGGAAAAATTGCATTTGAATAAGGAGTTACAATATTTTGAGCTTGAAGTTTCTAAACATCTATAATTGATTAATTTATCAACTACATCTGAATTATGTTAAGGGCTAGTAAAAAATGTAAAGTCCACATTTACCCTCTTATTGATATAGTGATTAGATTTGTACTCACTATTCTAGTTTCTACAACAACTACTGAAAGAGTTTTCTCTGCTATAAAGATAATTAAGAACATGCTTCATGTAACACCCCAAATTCTAGCATAAATCGTGTCGGATGACACCTGGTTTTATAAAATATGACAGGGTTTGAGGTGCTACATCAGAGTTATTGCGGAAACGGAGAGCAATGTATCAAAAAATGGACAATGAGAGCTGATATAAAAACACCCCAACATATGACGATGCCGAGCGTATGCTGATATATTAAAAATTTCCCGAAGGAATAATCATGTGATACAATATACAGAGCTTTGTACAATTACATTTCACAAAAAGTAACTATACAACCTAGAACAAGCCTTGACCAGACTTGGGGCAATGAACCTAACTCCGTTAACCGAACAGAATGGCCAGGTAAGTGTCTACCATGGGGGCCTCACCGACTTATATGGCGATTGATTGGCACACCCACGTAGACTAGCCTTGCCTTCGGCACCAAACCGTTCGAAATAACTTCATTAGACCCATGCCTGACATTAGGCTCTGATGATCTTCTTCTGGCACTTGTCTCGACCGGTGCATTACTACAACTCTGCCCCTTGATTCCTCTCTATGGCTCTGTCTACCGGTGCCTTCCCTGTTCCGGGCATTTGGTCTAGTCATGCTGTTTCCCTCGTTCTCCGATCCTTGGTCCTCCGGACCCTGAAGCTACAGCTGAGATCCAATTTACCCCATTGGATCTCAGGTAACGGTTAACCTTATGCTCAAATAAAACAGTATGTAGACAACAGATATTCATGACATAACAACAATGATCAATCCAAATCACATCGTATGATCATGTGATAACAACTACAATACCATGCAAAGTTATCCCCGGTTTGCAACATCCGTGCCACGATGTACAGTCGTGTCCTCAGCTCTAGGAAAACTCAAACGGCATTATTATGACTATAACCCGTGTAAAGCTGTATGTATAATCGGTGACCCTAAACAGAGCCTCTATCCGAAACGGTGACCCTAAACAGAGCCTCTATCCGTGAGTGTATCTATCACATATATGTATATGAGCAGCACAGAGTTAGTGTTACAGTACGCGAACGTACCTTCGTTGACAATATAGGGTACTTCTGGTACGCTTGACGGAAAACTGCACTTTTAACGGAAAACAGTACGTCCGACAGCGGAAAAACAGCGGAATGACGGCGGAACAAGATTATTGATATCCTATAATGATAATATCACGTTTATCAATATTTGACATCATAACGAGCATTTTAGGTACAAATTACCATTTTGCCCCTAGTTGCCTAATCGGCGGAATTTCGCCAGAGCTTCGCTACTTTGACTCTAATCTTCCAAAATTTTCCCAGAACTTCAACCCCACCATGATTTTCGAAATTCATGACTAAAATACCCCTAGCATATGATATCTAATCATACTTGGAAGATTAAAGACTAATCTAGCATTTCTACTCTGACTACCGAAAGAACTACGAAAGCTTAAGACTAAGGACCGAAAAACTTACCCAGAGCTTCGCTGCGAATTTCCCCGGACTCCTCCTCCCTGCTTTGCTCCTCCAATTCGGCCTTGGCTCAAGAGGAATGGTGTGAATTTCCAAATGAGAGGCAATGGTATTTATAGGGAAATTCAGTGTCACTATTCATGCTTTACCAGACCGGATATCGACCGTCGGATCGCACTTGGATGAGGTGGCTCAATCTTGGCCCTTGGAGTGTCCAAACCGTCCTTTCCCCCCCTTAGGTGGCAAAATGTGATGTCATGCATGACATCAGTGACTTGTTCTAGAAGTCATCTTACCGATAAGTCCCCTGTTCGGTGTCCTAATCGCTTAATCGCGTAAAATTTCAGAAATTCGGAATCACAACTTTGAAGACCCTTTCTTACTCATTAGAAATTTCTAAGTTAACCTAATTTTTGATTCCATACAGGGTTTCAACGGTCCTGCTGAAGTTTCTCGAAAAACGTGCTCGGTTACGGAAGAAATTTCCGGAATTATCAATTTCTGGACAAAAATTCACTGATTCCAAATATGTCCAGATAATTATCAACTCATCCCTAGTTGAGTTATAATTTATTTTCTTCAAACTCCAATTCGTGACTATCTGCCTTTTTCACAGATTACCTTATTTCGTCTTATTACCTAAGTATTCTACCGATCACGGAAATGACTTCTGAGACAACCCATTCCGAGATAAAATTATACTTGTTCATAATATTCTCTGACTTTAGAAAACTTGTTCATGGTTTTCTAGATAGGATTTAATCTCTATCGGTGGTCATTTATCCTATTTGTTTTTTTCAAAAATATCACAACATATAATAATATTAAATCAAATAATATCTAGATATTAAACCTTCAAATTCTTATCCATTCCATCCTCGGTCAACATAGCTGGCCCATTTTTATTATTTTCGTTTTTATTTAATAATAATTAATTAATATTATATAAAATAATTAATTAATTATTATTTTATATAATTTTTTTACAAAATTTCCTTATTGGTCCTTACTTCGATTTAAGTTTAAAATTACTTAATCTCACCAATTTTTCTCCATATTTTTCAATTAATTAGCAAATATATTTTATGCTAATTTTAGCCATAAACCACTAATTATAGGGTTTTACATACTTATCTTTGGATTTTCCTTTGTTTAAGCCCAAATAACTAGCCAGTAATTATTTAATTAATTACCCAGTATTTGTTGCTAATTTTCTTAATTAGAACAACTCATTACCTCACAACTTTCGTACTGACATTAGTGTTTTATGCCTCATGCATTATATTAAAACTCACGGGGCACTTTGGTCATTAAAATACTTTTTAACTTTTCCCCCTTTATTTCTTCAAGGTAATAATTTAGTAAATTACCTAAATTAGGGACAATCTTCTTCCCTATTTCAAATAAATATTTACTTGTCTTTTTATAATTTTCACAGGGTATTTTATAACCCGTAAATGCGTTTAGGGACCTATTTGCAAACTTTCAAACGTTTTAGGGACCTAAATGCAAATTATTCTATTTTCAAGAGTAATTACCCTAAAAATTCACCACAAGGTCTTGGAGACTATCAATTCACCTATTTCCAATAGGCATTATTTGCTCAATATGATACTTATCATAAGTCAGATTTTCAGGGTATTACACTTGAAAATAGAATGAAAGAACAATTTCCTTATAATTCTTTGATAACATACATTGAAAAAGAAATTGTTTTGAATTTTAGCACAGATTCAATTATAGATGAGTTTAATAGAATAAAAACACATAAGTAAGAGTCAAGTGACGTAATCTTAATTTTTGTAATAGATTCCTTTCATTTTTTCTTTTGTATGTTAGGTCTATATTGCATTTCAAATACTTTTATTTATGATATAGTATTTTTTATTTTCACCCCGTCATTAAAATTCCTCGCTCCACCGTTGACCTTTGATCACCTAGGATGAGTAGATAACTATATATTTTTTTTAAGGACAATATTTTCAAGAGAGGTTTTTTGTGTATTTTATTTTTCATTAGAATAAGGGGTTGTCTGCTTGAGGGTTCTAATTCCAAGCCTTGTGTATGTAACAACCTAATTGTCGGGAGAGGTCTACGTCTGTCGTCAATGGAATATACTCTACGTACGCGCCTCACCCCAAAAAAAGAAATAATATATTTAATTCTCCCTTGGTTTTCACATGGAATATGTGTAATTCTTGAAATAAGAGTAAGGTTTTTGGAGATTTTCAAAATAAAATTTCTTTACATTAATTCTTAAAAAACTCAAAAGAATTTTGTATAGCGTAATTTTAATAAAGTTAAAAAGGTAATTTTCTCTTATTACTATTCCCTCCAATCCTAATTATATACTAGTAATAGTTATTTAATAATAAAAGCAAACTCTTATAAGTTTATGATTTGAGTTCAAGATACGGGTTTGTCACTGTTATGTCGCGATCGAGTTTGACAACCTTGCTTATTGGCATTGTTGTCAAACTCGCGAGTTGACTCTTTGAGCGAGTTTAGTGTTTTCACGTTCCTAATTTCCCAAATCGAGTTGAGTCACTAGTAAACTCATGACCGTTGTAAACTTGATTAAACTTACAAGTTTATACACCGAGATTACCGTTTTTACATTTCAAACTTACAAAACTGTGTTAACTCACCTTTAAATTCGTGTTAACTTTTGTTATTTGATAATGTTCAATAGCTTTATATGTGAGTTTTACAAAATTTTCTTTGTTAAATATGGTAAATTTTGAATATTGGTGGATTTAATTTTAATTATTTGGATTTAAAATATATTTAAATCAAATTGTTATCATTTTCATTATTTATTATACACTATTAATACCTATTTAATAGTGAAAGTAAACTCTTACGAGTTTATGATTTGAGTTCAGGATACAAGTCTACGTCATTGTCACTAATTTATTTAAACTAACAAGTTTGACAACCTTGCCTATGTTGGGATCCGTACACACAGCGGAATGAATTTCATCCATTAAAATCTTACTCATCCTAAAGGAGGATCTATAATTAAATCTCTATCGATCCCTACACTTTTAGAAAATTTTCAAGTTTAATTTCATATTTAGAAATAATTATATCACTATTATAGAACATGCGTTTTGGATGGTTTAAGATAATCAATTTTTTATATTTAATGCATGATTTAAATGGTAAGGTACTATATAGCATAATATAATTAATAGCAACAAGCTAGGCAACTTATGATATCAAATTATATCAATTCCAATATTTGATAAATTAGAAATTACTGCAATTGGAATTAAATATTACATAGATGATTGTGAAAACTCTCCAACAATATCTAGAAATAGACTCTATATATTAATTAACATTATTTAGTCTTCTTTATCAAAGGAAGAAAAATCTTGGGTCTTTTTCCTGGGGATTCGTTTCAAATATTTGTCACAATCGATCGTGTCAAGGAAAATCAGAGAAACTTAATCCGAGAAAATATACGAAAATTGATTGACAATTGATATATACATGGTACTCCCACTAGTACTTATTATAAGGCACCAACCACTAACATTTTTTTGGTCCTTATTATAAGACACAAACTTACTTTAACTAACTCATTTATTACTATTTTTCCATTATGCCATCATTTTTAACTAACTCATTTAAACCTACATCATTAAAGTAGGGGTAAAGTTGGAAACATTTATTACTTTTAGACCTCATTAATGACTTAACCTCCATTCCTTGGTCCACGGGAAATGATTAGTTGGTACCTTATAATAAAGATCAGAGGGAGTAGTTATTATTATTTGGGTTGCGGTCAATAAGGTAGGGGTCATCTAAACACCAAACCATCCAATGTAGAGATGATTTTCAGTGCTGGTTATCCAACTACAAAAGCCACCCTATAGGCTTTCGCTCTTGCTTCTCTCTAAAGAATTCTTAAGAAAAATGGCCCCTAAGGGCCCGTTTGGTTCAGGGAACATTTAAGGAGGGAAATGAACTTAAAGAAGGGAAAGGAACTTAAAGGAAGGGAATGGAAGATTGAGAGGGAACTTTAAAAAGTTGAGCTGTTTGGTAGACATGGGAATATAAGTAAGTTGTGGGAAGATAAATTGTTTGGTAAGAAGAATTGGGTGTTAGTTAAGTGGGAACCTTAGGTAAAATTCCCACAATGCCCTCCTACAAAAAAAAAAACCAGATTTCTTTCTTTCTTTCTTTTTTTTTTCTTTTTTTTTTTGTGAATTGGACAGAGAGTCAAACCAAATCGCGTCTTGGTGGAGAAAGAAAATTGTAACCAGACATAGAAGGGATCTGCAACCGTGAAGAGCATAACGGCTACTAGAGGTGAGAAGGACGCTGGACATGGAAGGAAATAGAGGGAGACAACACGAAATGAAGCAATTTGGTGCGACATGAATATTGCAAGAGGAATAGGGATCAGTGAACAATGAACCCAGCTTTCCTTTAAAAACCAATGCTATTGATGTTACAGAGCAAAATGAAGAAGTTCAAACGTAAGCGTTAAGTTCGAACATAAGTGTTAAGTTCGAACGTACAAACTTTACAAGTACACACGTTCGAACGCATTATCTGACAGAAGGAGGACATATCAGCAGAGCAAATGTGAAAATAATTGTAGGCAAGACCAAAGTCATTTAAGAGTTCAAATAATCATGGAAACATAAAATTTGCCAACCATTCTTGGACAACAGAAAAACCAGCGAGGAACTGAAATTCCTCGAAACCTAGGAAGAGATAACAAGAAACACAAAGTTCAAATGCCAATGAAGCCACCAACTAGTCGATCCCTGATTCATCAACGAAGCATTCGAAAATCGGTTCTGACATTACCCCATAAATAATTACAAAAAAGAAACAAGACACTAAATAGAAGATAAATTTTCCTTTTTGCCCAAACTAAAAGTTGAAGTTCTTAATCTGAGAGAAAGAACAAGATGAAGAAAAAGAAAAAGAAGAAGCAATACAAGTCTATTCTTTTCTGTTCATTTCATAATAATCCTTCTGGACAAAGAAGAAGAAGAAGAAGAAGAAAGAACAAGATGAAGAAGAAGAAAAAGAAGAAGCAATCCTTCTGGAAAGTTTTTAACACGCACAATGAACAAAAAAAAAAAAAAATCATTCACTTACCTCGATTCGATCTTGCTTGCCTACTCCTTCGATTGAAGCTTACGCTGTCGTCTCAACCTTCGTCTGCTCCTTCTTCCAGCTCCAAGCTCGATTCTGATTTATGATTTCACAGGGGCTTTTTAGTCTTGCTAATTCACTCTCCCGGGAAATATTTCAAGATCCCGCCACTTTTGGAGGGAGCCCACTTTCCCTCGTTCGTGGGAGCTTCGGCGATAGTGGAAAGGTGACTTCCCAGGAACAAGCCGCGCCAAACAGGTTTTCAAGCAAGAACTCTATTAAGTTCCCTTTCCCTCTCCAAAGTTCCGCGAAGCAAACGGGCCCTAAAGGAATTGTTATTCCGGGGCGAGAATGTTGTGTGGAAAAAAAACAAAGAAATTTTGATGGCTGCAAAATCTCAAGATAGTATGTCCAACGTCTCACAAAATAAAATACTTGTTGACTTTGGCAAAAATATAGCCATTGTTTATTTATATAATAAAATAATAAATTGTGCCAGTCAGCAGTTATTTTAAAACGAAATCATCAAAGTTTGACTATAATTGTTTATTTCCGTCCATCGAGTATTTAATTAATTAGAATAGAATGATCATTAAGAAAGCCATGGCCTTTTATTTATTTTTTCATAATCTTCCTCCTACTGTTATTCGTGTATTTTCTAACTCTTATTATTAAATATTCGAGCAACTAATTAATCCAAATAGAGATTTTGTGATCATCAGGATGTCTTTTCAAAGGAGTCCTTTTTAAAAAGGCGGAGTTTTGTTCTCATTGTAGAACACAAATGTCTAGCCTCAACAGGGTAGGAGATGTTAATATAGGATCAAAGGTCTCCTCTATGGTGTCTTAGGAGTTGAGCACCAAAGAAGAAAGGATCATCCACTAATATCTATGAAAGAGATATCAGAGAATGCTTGCAGATCACTGTGCTTACACTGGTTAGCCTTTTCGCCTGAGGGGTGATGTGTGTGCACAATGAGACTGAATGGTAAAGAATGTAATAGTGAACGTAGAGAACACACCTGGTGGGCAACCTCCTATTTATAGAGATTACCTAGGGTTTCGTTCTTCTTGCCTTGAGTCTTATCCTCCATCGTTATGCGCCTCCCACGTCTTGTGAGTGCCTGCTCCACTACCTGTACGATTCTTAGATTATAGGCATGCTCAAGGGATAATTAACAATATACCTGCTTAAAGGGGGGTTCCAGCCTGAAGCACTATTACTGGGCCTTACCCCTGCCAGACCCATTATTTGAGTCCATATCAAGTTTGAACCCCACCTTGTAGCTTACCTGCTCCACCACTAAATCAGGTATCCTCGGAGTTTTTTTTTGATATAATACCCTCGGAGTTGATATGGCCTTTTATTCACAAAAGAAAAAAAAGCAAATCAATCTTGGTTTTATTGTTGAATACATGCGTGCATCTGCAAAAGGAAACACTCACAACTTCACAATACAAGGCGTGAATCATTACCAAACCAAGAAGCCCACAGAAGACCCAAAAGCCTCCTCACAAACACGACGTCGTTTCCCTCCCTCAATCCCCCTCCAGCTCCTATAAATACACACGACGCAACACCACACACACTTCACCCCATTGAAACCTAGTTAACTCTCTCTCTCTCAAGCCAAATATAGCGATCAACTAACCAAAAACTAAAACTTGTCAGTGAGTCAAATGGCGAGGTCTTTAATCTTGTTGCTTCTATGGCTAACCAGCATCCTAGTAGTCTCCGAGGGACAACCTGGGACATTATTGTCGTCGGTGTTCCAGGCACCAACACAGGTAGCCATAAGGCTTAGCCGTGACCCTGTGTCTCTGTTAGAAGGCTCCACAGATTTCGGCCACATGGTTCATAAGAATCCGGTGGCGATCATGAACCCGGAGTCCACAAGCGACATATCGGTACTCATAAAGTTCTCAAACTCGTTGCCCATTCCGTTCAGTGTGGCGGCCAGAGGGGAGGGTCACTCCGTTAACGGACAGTCCATGGCTTTTGGTGGTGTGGTGGTGAATATGAGCAGTTTCAGAGATAGTAGTAGTACTGATAATGATGGGTCTGCTGGGATATTTGTGACGGAGAAGACGGCGGCGCCGGGGGATTATTACGTGGATGTGGGTGGTGGACAGAGGTGGATCGATGTTCTGCATGAGACCATGAAACGAGGATTGTCACCTCGTTCTTGGACTGATTATCTGTATTTGACCGTCGGTGGTACCCTTTCTAATGCTGGGGTTAGTGGCCAAACCTTTCGATTTGGTCCTCAGATTCAAAATGTTTATGAATTGGATGTTGTTACAGGTATGAATCACTTCTCTGATTTTTTCTGAAACTAAATTTCAGATTAAGGTGTTGGAAAAATGACAGAAAAATATCATATCAATTATAAAAACCCTAAAATGTCTACTAAATAAACAAAATGATAGATATTCGTAGTTAAAAATATGAGAATTTGAAGTTTCAGTGTTAATAATTTGAATATATAGACAATAACATGTTAAGAACTTGGGTATATACATTGACAATTTAGAGAGTTCAAATTGTTAATTTCTATAATCAAGTTGCTGATCCTTATATTTAAGTTATCAACACTCAAACTTCAAAATCTTAGATTTCTATTAGATTACCTGTTTATCCTTTTGTTAATTTATTATACGAATTTTTTTTTTTTAATTTAAATGGTAATTTTCAGATCTTGCTTCTCTCTTTTACCCCTTCCCATCCTTTTCCCTCCTTTTTCTTTTTCTGCCGTTAGATTAAAATCTCAACAATCTAGATTTACTATTCTTTTCCATCATTTCCCATTATAATAATATCTTTATCATCATATCATAAATATAGACCGTTGAGATCTGAATCCGCCGCGACACGAAAGAGAAAATGAGGGAAAATGATGAGAAAGGTAGAGGAAAGGATCCAGTTTCGTAATTTTCTACCATTTTCCAAAAATTGTTTGTGTTTGATGAAAGGATATTAATTACTTCCTTATTATCAGGATATATTAATTCCTTAAAATTGATCAAGGAATATAGTTAAAACAAGAATTCTACAAACGTTTTTTTTTCCCAAATGTCAAGGAGAGGTTTTGGCATGATTAATGTTTGATATATGTCATTTGAGTTAGTTGTATATATTAACATATAGGATTCTGATAATCATCATCTTTTATTTTTATTTGATTACGCTATGTATGTAATTAAACTTTATTAGTCACACTCACACCTTATGTTTGTACGTATGTACGTAGCAGATTTCTGGCTGGCTAGATAGGATAGGTAATAAATTATTAGTTAGTCATATTTTGAAAATACTATAGCCTGTGACATTTGGAAGCTTATATGTGCATTTCATCAAAATGAATATTTGTTCTAATTTTTTGACCCCTGAAATTGTGAATATATTAAATACCTTTGACTTTATTTTTTTCCTTAAACATTATACACGTTAACCAAACATATCGTTGTTAGAATTTTCCTAATATTTATTAGTTTGTTAATAAAATTACGTTTTTTTTTTACAAAATTAGATTAATCAATCACTTGTTTTTTTTTTTCTTTTTTTCTTTTGGGTGTTTGAATGATGGCGACTATATTTGGCTAAGACCAGACGACCAAAACAAAAGGGGTTGAACTGTGATTTTTATAATTCATTGAAAGTACAGTTATCCTATTGTTTCAATATGCTTTGGTCGGCTCGGAAAAAAACATTATAAAAAGAAGCATTACATAATAAACATAGCCCAAAAATTAATAAAACATAAATACATGTAATTATCACGTGACTTCACCGGATATTAATCCATATTACATGTAAATGATTGGATGAAGATACATCATCACTCGATTGCGACAGCAAATTGTATTATTCGTAGATTATTTCTACCTTAAAAAACAGGTACTCTAGTTGGCACTATTCAATATACGAATATAGGGATGAGTGTGCATTTCCCATGATATAAAGTTCTATTGACCAATCTCTTTACAGAGGTCAATAATATTTTAGATCATATACTATTATGTTGTTCATTATTAATAAAGAAGTTGAATTAATAATTAGTTGTTTATTAATAAACATTAAAATGAAGCTAAGTCAACTCTTCTATGGTTTGAGGGAAATGGCTCTTAAACATTGCCATTTGGTTGTATTGTACGGTCACTTAAACAAAGCTAAGCACATAGCAATAATCGAGACAGACATCCTTTTGTATGTTTAAATTATTCGACGTGATAACTAGTCCTTCCTTATTAATTAATCTTTATTATGGTTATAATTTACAGGGGAAGGAGAAGAAATAACATGTTCTCGTGAGATTAACTCAGACCTTTTCTACGCCGTTCTTGGAGGTTTAGGCCAATTTGGGATAATCACCAGAGCCAGAATTGCTTTAGCACCTGCACCAACTAGGGCAAGTATTTAATTTCATTTATATATATAGACGCAAATAATATAATAATAAGATAAATTAAATTAAATGGTTTGTTTAATAATTTATTGCAGGTGAAGTGGCTGAGTTTGCTTTACGATGACTTCTCTGTACTAAGTGCAGATCAAGAAAAATTAATCTCAATGAACGAAAGTGTAGAAACTACCATGCCTAATTATGTAGAAGGATCGCTTCTTCTGAATCAATCATCCATGGATCTTTCTTTCTATCCAGAGGCTGATCGTCCAAGAATCACATCCCTAGTCCAACAAAACGGCATCGTTTACGTTCGAGAAGGATGTGTCGTACGAGGAGTTTCTGGATCGGGTTCATTCTGTTGAACTTGTCCTTAGGCCTCAAGGACTGTGGGATATTCCTCATCCATGGCTCAACATGTTTGTTCCAAAGTCTCGAATCATGGATTTCCATGATGGTGTCTTCAAGGGCATTCTTCTCAACCAAACCCTTCCTTCAGGACTCGTCCTCGTCTATCCCATCAAGCGCAACAAGTAAGTAATACGCTATTTAGATTTCGGATAACATACATTCATCATCCTAAAATATTTTTTAAGATGCATCCAACATCTCAAAGCATTTTCTCATGTGCGTCCAGCACCATAAATTATTTTTTGGAGTATTTAGCACCTTAGAGTATTTTTTTCAGCTGCGCTCAGCACTTTAACATGTTTTTCGTGGTCACAAAAAAAACTTTTAGGCACCGAATGTAACTGAAAAAATACTTCAGACCGCTAGATGAACCACGAAACACTTTAGGGTACCAGATGCACTTGAGAAAATACTTCAGGGTTCTCGAGACATACACCTTAACCCTTTACTTTTTTTAAAATAGTTTAAGCCAATTTGATATGAATTATGTTAACCGGGTATTCATATATTTGCAGGTGGGATGATAAGATGTCTGTGATGATCCCGGACGAAGATATATTCTACGTTGTGAGTTTTCTGCACACGAGTACGAATGACCAAGTGGAAGCATATAAAGAGCAAAACCAGATGGTGTTGCAGTTCTGTGAGGAAGCTGGTATTCAGATTAAGAAATATCTTCCACAAAACTTGACCAGGAAACAATGGATGGATCACTTTGGAGACGAATGGAAGCTTTTTCAACAGAGAAAAGCTCAATATGATCCCAAACATGTTTTGTCACCTACTCACCTGGCCAAGCCATTTTCACTCATTAACTTAGCCATATGTATATTTATATTTTAGTATTTAGACCATCAGAATTAGGTCAATATATATAATGGATTGTGTATAAACAAGTGGAGATCCCACGGAATGAGATCCTCTCATTGTCCATTTTTCTGCCCATCCCTCTCCATCCTCATCCTGACCGTCGAAATCTTGATCAAGGGATCATAATGATTTTTGAAAAACACTGCATGCGGTGTTCAAACCGCATGCGGTGTTTTTTCAAAAATCATTCTGGTCACTTGGATCAAGATTTTGACGGTCAGGATGTGGATGTGGAGGGATGGGCAGAAAAATAGGAGGGGAGAGAAACCGGACCAGATCCCACTGGTTAGTTTAAAACTTCATATGAATGTAGCCATTGCTAGTGGGCTTAATTGCTTCAACATTTGAATTGCATGTCGAAATAATTAAATGTATATTGACTCATATTTTGTCCAATCTCCTATAATGAACTTCTATATTTAAGTTAAGCAGAACCACAATTTTAATTATAACTAAAATGTTGACCCGGGGGTCGTATAATCTCACAAGGATAACTACAAATGAGACAAATTATAAAAACTAACAGAAGAAACGTTTTTCTTTTAAATAAATAAATACTTCATTGAAAGCATACAACTCAAGATAAATTATTTCCATCAAATGTTACTATTATTTATAAATTACCGACTTCCTTAAAAAATATATAATGATTGAATGATTTAAATTTTTAATGATGGATTAGCAGCTAGCTAGATAAACGAGTTCTTTATTTCCGTACGTCACTAATTTTTTCCAAGTATTGTTATTAAGGAAAAATATAATATATACTCAGAAACTAATTTGCGTACGGGGAACAGGCACGTTTAAAAATTTAGATGGGAATTTGGTAATTATGCTTCAAATTTTTGTGCCAATCTAGGGCCCCTACTCAAGAGGATAAGATAATTTATCCTTTTTAAAAATTATGAGTTATATTCCTCATCAAATTCATGACTAATTATGTGTGTGTGTGTGTCTATATAAGTCAAATATGTATATATATTTCATTGAATTTTTTGAGATATGACGAGACTAACTATTATTGTTTCCTAATGATTTTTTCCAATAATGCATCCAAATCTCTAGATATATTAGTATCACTATCACCAAATATATATAACTGAAGATGACACAACATGAATAAAAATATTTATTTTGGAACTTGTCTACTTTATGATTTATTCAACTAGTTTGAATTGAATTATTTCCAGTTAATTATTAACTATCACTGGCAAAAAAATGTTACAAAATCTTCCCTTCATTGATTTGTCTCCGAGATCCACAAAGTCAAGATTCAGTTAGATTTTGCATCACTATCAGATGCCTATTTAATTTCTTTATTATTTTTTTGTGTATAACTGTAAAAATAGTTTATCTTGGAAAGATCCGAGAAACATCATATACCAAACGAAAAAATCGACAAGATATTGTGAAGATTATAGTCCCCAATATTGGAGTGGAATGCGGACCAGTTTGAAGATTATAGTATTTCAAGAAACAAGAAAATGCTTTGAAGTTTTCAAACATTCAATTAATTTGGAAACTGACTTCCTGTCATCCAACATAAAGTATCTATTTCTCATTAGGAATATACTCCCTCTAGTCCTAAATATAGGAAAAATTTGTAGTACAAATTGCACTACAAATTTTATCCTATAATTAAGATTGGAGATAATGTATGTGTGTGTGACTGTACATTTGTATAAGCTATAATATAGCTAGAAACAGGCACCCACATAGGCTGGTCCATACCCACTACTACGTTATTCATAAATTTTCTATCGTTTCAAATTTGGTCTCTATGATTACTTCCATTGATAATGTGAATGCATATAATGATCTAACCACTACTATAATGATTTTCCTTTGTTTTCTTTGAATGATCAGTTTGGTTTAGAAGAATTTCTTCTAGATGGTTGGGAGGGACAGTTCAGGTCCACACAGAAGAAAAGGAATTTCTTCACAAAAAAGCTAAGCATTATTAATGCATGCAAAAAAAAAAAAAGATTAATCTCAGTAATTTAAAATCTAAACACACTAAAGAATTAGTGATCGATTGATCCCGGCAAAGTCCATATAATTTGCTCCATGTCTTTCTCATTTCTGTTGCTAATGATGATCTCTAAAGATGCTTTTAAAAAAGCCTTTCGTTGCATATGCAATGCTCATATTAGCTAACATTAAATAATATTAATACAATGTAATGTTTTTTATGAATTATTTATTGTTGGTAAAAGTGTACATTTGGTTCTCTAATTTTATATAAGATTTCAGTTTGATCCCATAATTTTGTAAAATATCTTATAAGTAATTTAACCGTAAAAATGTGAAGTGATGACTTTTATGTCAATCCTTGTAATTTTGGAAAACTAAAATTAGTATATCATTATTTGAGAATACTTTCTCCACATTTAAAACTCCAATATTATCTTTTTCTTAATGACATTAGAACTAGAGAACTGAAAATGTATTTTTGAAAATTAAGGGATGAAAATGAAACTCTATGTGAAGTTAAAAGATTGTTGCTAGAGTGCACTTTTGCAATTATTATTTTCATATGCTTCATGTTGATATTATTATCATTAATATCTTTAATTTGCTTTGTTGATAATGATGATGGCATAAAAATGTGTGTCTTGCACTCGTGCATGCGCAGATGATAATTAAACATCTTTAGAATCTTATAATACATGATTGAGAGATATTGGGATTACCATATCCATTTTTTCTTCTCTTCACGTACGAATCACAATCTTTTATAATGAGTATATATATGGCCCCACGAGACAAAATAATTACTGCAATTGGAAAAATCAGGAGCATTGTTTCGAAATAGGATGCCATCTTTTATTATGAAGTGAGCAATGCGGAATCATCAACGTCCAGCTCATTGATCTCCACAAAGCACCTTTGTTTTCATGGTAACTACAAGAGCATCCCTGTTTTGGTATATAGAATCGATCGGTGAAGCATCGTGTGATCTACTCTTTCCAATCCTAAATATAAAAGCTAATTTGTGGGTTTGATCTGGTTCTGAATATAACACTTCAATTCACTTTGCTTTTGAAATTTATAATTTCTTTCAAACTATGAGGAGAAAATGGTAAAAAGATTGTTTGAGATGGTTTGAGCACAGTCAAAGAAGGCCATTGAGTGTGCATTGATTAAGTAGTATGAAATTCTCTAAAAAGAGATCGAGGAAGACCAAAACGAATTAATAATCTATCAAAAAAACTAGTTTTCGATATTGCACAATGAGGACGTGCGATCTATATATTTAACCGATCTTATCTAGTGCGATAAGGCTTTATTGTTGTTGTTGCATCTTTGCTACTGATTGCGCATATCTTTGCTACTGTTGTATCTTACCTAATTTATTCAATACATTTAAATTAGTTATATAGCTCGTATATTTATAATCTGAGGGAGAATTGATTATATAAAGAATGAAATATATTATCCTTCTTATACTCTTCTTACTTCTGTTATATTTTTTATTCAAGAATATAAAAGAATTTTACTTACAAAGTTACTTTCTTCTTATTCCTCTCTAGCTAGGTGTTCAACAACTTGATGAGTATTTTAATATTGTTTACTTTAAACATTATGAGTACTTTTTATCAGTAATTTCTCTCAGCATGTATAGGAAGAAGGGAATAAAATTTTCATTCTGTTGCTTAATAGATGACAGTTCTTTGATGACTGTTTCCCTCATGTTTAGTTAGTGAAGCTTCGGATTCTATATATATGCACTGTAACACCCCAATTTCAAAAGCAGTATTTTTTTTTCATCAAAACATCATTTCAAATAATCAGAGTAGAGCATCGGAGCGATTGAGTAACTGATATGTATATATAAAATGCCGTAAGTCTGGCCAATTTACAGAAGCGGTACAAAACCGTGTGGTTCAAAAGTAGATAACCACATCAAAGGAAGGCTTCAGACGGAACAACAAAAGAAGTCTTCAGCCGGAACTTCTACGCGGGCTGCTTGTTTCTCTCCTCGGTCCTCCTGAACCTGACGCTATGTTAAGGGCTGAGATCCAGCGCACCGGATCTCAGGTAACGGTTAAACTCATGTTTATGTATACACATACACACGACAGACATCCACAACATCATCAGCACATACCATCACTCTATCACAACCCATGCATATGTATTGCCCCCAACATGTAGACCTATTGCCCCCAGCATACAGACATATTGCCCCCAGCATACAGACATATCCTCTGACCACTATATGCATTCAAACAGTACAACATCTATACAACATACATACCACATACATGCATACCATAAACATCAGAGTTAGTATTACAGTACGCGAACGTACGTACTCTAATAGTACATAAACACACAACAAACATAAAGTCATCATCTATCACATACAATACACATATCACATATATGTATACAATAAACATCAGAGTTAGTGTTACAGTACGCGAACGTACCTTCGTTGACGGTAGACGGTACTTCCGTCGGAAATCGTACTTTTTACGGAAAACTGCGAAACGTCCAACAGTGGCACGTCGGGCAGCGTAACGGCAGCAGATCAGAGTTTCT
This sequence comes from Acacia pycnantha, assembly GCA_025563575.1. Taxonomy (NCBI): domain Eukaryota; kingdom Viridiplantae; phylum Streptophyta; class Magnoliopsida; order Fabales; family Fabaceae; genus Acacia; species Acacia pycnantha. The sequence goes on along the minus strand of JAMWYP010000011.1, from coordinate 3,524,696 downwards.
GATATCCTATAAGAGTAATATCACTTTCATTAGTGATTTGACATTACGACTGGCATTTTAGGTAAAAATTACCATTTTGCCCCTATACCCCTAATTGGCGGAATTTCGCCAGCACTTCGTTACTTTGGCTCCGATTTTCCAAAATTTTGCCAGAACTTTGACCCAATCATAATTTTCGAAATTCTAACTTAAAATAGCCCTATCATATGATATCTAATCATACTTGAAAGATTAAAGGCTATTCTAGCATTTCTACTCTAACTACCGAACAAAACTACGGAAGCTTAAGTACCGAAAAACTTACCCAGAGCTTCGCTACAGCTTTTCTCCAGAGCTCCTCTCTCTAAAACCTCTCTCTAGATTTCGAAATCCACAAGGGAAATGGTGTGAAAAACCAAAGGGAGGAGGGGGTATTTATAGGTAAAATGATAGGGTTTCGTCCGTCGGATCAACTTTGTGAGAATCGATCTGGACCGTCCGTTCATGACTTTGGAAACAAGTTTTCTCCTCTTCCTTCTCTCTTTGGCCGAAAAATCCATGCCCCAAAAGTCAAGGGAAGAGCAAATCAAATGGTGCCAAGTGTCCACCTTCCAGAAGCCTTCCGATCGAATTCTCCGATCGGTGCCCGATTCGCGTAATTTCGGAAAAATCTCAAAATTCTGGATTAGACACTTCCTAGACATTTCATTACTCATTAGAAATGTCTAATTTAACTAACTTTTTAACACTGTCTAGGTCTTCTCCGGTCTGACGGAAGTTTTACGGAAAAACGTGTCGGTTGCGAAACGAATTTCCGGAATTACCAATCTCTGGGCAAAAATTCACTGATTCCAAATATGTCCAGGAAATCCTAAACTCATCTCCGGATGTTGAGTTAGAATTTATTTTCTTCAAGTCCAAGATGTGACTATCTGCATTTTTCCCTATTTCGTCTTATTAGGAAAATGCTCTATAGGCCTCGGAATTAACTTCCGGAAAAGTCTAACGGAAGATAAAAATCCACTGATCAATATTTTACCTTGACTTTGGAAATCCCATTCCCGGTTCTCTAGATAGGATCCGCTTCCTGTTTATTTTATTACTATTCACTATATTTAATTATAATATATAATAATACAACTTTATCAAAAATATCATGATATTTTAACTTGTTCTTATCTTCATATTTTCCCTCAATTTCGTGTGGACCCTAATTAATATTATTTAATATTTATTTTTTTAATTAATTACTTATTTAATTAATTATATATTTCAATTTTCCTAAAAATTTCACAAAATTCCCTTATTGGTCCATTCTTGTATTTAGGCTTAAAAATACCTAAACTCATCCATTTTCCTAAAAAATTTTCAATTAATTAGCAAATATGTTTTTACTAATTCTTGGCCAAAAACCACTAATTTTAGGGTTTTACCTAATTATCTTTGAATTTCCTTCGCGTAAGCTTAAGTAATTAGCCAAAAATTACCTAATTACTTTCTTATCAGTAGTTGATAATTTTTTTAATTAGAATGCCTCATTACCTCATAACTTTGACCCTGACGTCTTTGTTTTCATGTCTTCTGCATTATTTTAGGATTTACGAGGGTATTTTGGTAATTTCAATACTTTTTAGACATTCTTATACAATTTCTCCAACTTTGTAATTTAATAAATTACCTAAATTAGGGACAATATCCTTCCCTATTTCAAATAGATATTTACTTGCCTCTTTTATAGCTTTCACAGGGTATTTATAACCCATAATGTATTTAGGGACCTACTTGCAAATTTTCAAACGTTTTAGGGACCTAATTGCAAATTATTCTTTTTCAAGAGAAACTACCCCAAAAATAAGATAAATTCTCTACAAGATCTTTGAGATCCCATATTCACCTATTTCCAATAGGTATTATTTACTCAATATGATACTTATCATAAATGAGATTTTCAGGGTATTACATGCACTGGACAAAATTTAATATCAAAAGTTGCACCATTATAATCGATCTTATAAACAAAATAACTTTCAATAGTGTGTGTGTGTTGAATTTTATAAGAGGTAGCAGACTGGTTTGTTTTGATCCTAAGTGTGTAAAATCTTAATCCACTCTGCATTGTCTCCTAATTTTATATTTTTTCCCCAATGCATATAATTAATTAAAATGAGTACTACTTTAAGAAATTCAACACACCTTTTTGTTTCCAAATAACTAACTTAATTGTTTTTCTTAGTCTTTACAAACTAGTCATCCAACTCTTATAGTTGAAGCATGTACCCCCTCCAGTCCTTTTTAGAAGTAACTTTATCTCTTTTGAGGCTAGTTCTTAATGTAAGAAACTTTATTTTTGTCTCAAAATTTAAACTGCATTTTCCTTTTCTACCCCTATTAAATACATAACTTTCTATTAATTATCCCCCTGACCATTAATTCTATTTCATTTAATCATTTATTACTCATTCTCTATCATATATTTGTTTATTCATTCTCTCTTCTATACTCTTTTCATAAATACGGATATATTTGGTAAATACATGAAAATTTTGACACATTTATTGTTTTTAACTAATTTTAACTATCCAGTTTTGTTTTGCACAACCTGAAAACAAAAACAGTTGCTTATAAAAAGGACACGTGGGAGTGTGTATATCTATATATAGGCTTTTTGACCTAAATAAATTTTTTTTAAAAAAAATTTACCAAACTAAAGCTATTTCAAAACTATTTACCAGAATAAGTCTCACGCCACTGAAGGCGTGAGACTTTTTCACGCCACCTTGGTGGCGTGAAAAACTCTCACGGTACAAGTGCCATGAGACTTTTTCACGCCACCAAGGTGGCGTGAAAAAGTTTCACGCCACTTTGGTGGCGTGAAATAATAATAAAAAATAATAAAATAATAATAATAATATATAATAATAATTGTACCGCGTAAAGGGTTGTTTCCTACTTCCTAGACAATAGTTGTTGATTTAGGATTATTTCCTGCTTTATTGCTAGTTGCTATTAATTTTTCATTTGTTATTTTAATTATTTCTATTTCAAAGTTTAAATTTTGAATTATTGTTATTTCCATTCTTTTAGGAATTTCAAATAAGTAGCAGGTTGTTAGGGTTGTTTCCTACTTCCTAGCTAGTAGTTGTTGATTTAGGATTAATAATATGAACCTTGGATTCTAGTCATGCAGGTGGACCTCCTTCTGCTTTCTGGAATTGTACTAGTAGGTGCTGCATAGTCAAATCAAAAGAATTAGAATTTCGATTAAAAGACGTTCATATAAAGTCCAGCATATGGATCAGCATATCTTTGTAACATTCCAAAACGCAATCGTAAAAAAGATATTCCTCCTATATATATATATATATATATATATATATATATATATATATATATATATTCATAGTTCACACTTATTTTTATGCACATCTTTCATGAAAAAGGTGTTTAAAATTCAAATATTTTGATTTATTCATTTTTTATGCGCTGGGTTGTTATACATACATGTTTTTTTAGACAGTAGTGGGAGGGATGGATTGACAGTTCATAGTTTCATTATTTTCCCCGGCATCCATTGATCTTACTAATTAGATATATTGGGGAAGTCAAAAATCAACTCGAATCGTTTCAAGTGGAAAATTTTAGAAATTGTTCTAACCATTTAGATTTAATTAATTTGGGTAAATTAATTATTTTCTTGTTTATTTAATTGTTTTAAAATTTTAAATAATTTTTATAAGAAAATAAATGCTGAATAAAAGTAATGTTGTAACACCCCAACTTTCAAAAGGCGATAATTTTTTTTTTTCCATCGAGTAGAGTACCGAACAAGAGTGTAAGCGATATATTGATATAAAATGCCCACTTGGCTAGTTACATAAACGGTATAGTAACCGAGAGTTTCCAAAAGTAAAGGATAATAACGGAAAGTCTTCAGCCGGATCCTCGAACCTGCTACTTTCCTCTCTCCTCGGTCCTCGGTTCTCCTGAACCTGACGCTATGTTAAGAGCTGAGATCCGCACCGGATCTCAGGTAACGGTTAACCTCATGTTTATGTATACAGACACCAGACATTAACAATACTAACATCACACTATCACAACCCATGCATATGTATTGCCCCAAAGATGCGGACATATTGCACCCGGCATACGAGGCAGTTGCACCCGGCATATACGAGCAGTTGCACCCAAAGATACACACATATCCTCTAACCACTATATGTACTCAAACAAGTATAACACTCCTACACACATACCACATATATGCATATCATAAACATCAGAGTTAGTGTTACAGTACGCGAACGTACCTTTGTTGACGGTAGACGATACTTCCGTCGGAAATCGTACTTTTCTACGGAAAAACGTGAAACGGCTCGTCCGGCAGCGTAACGGCAGCAAATCAGAGTTTCTGATATCCTATAAGGGTAATATCACTTCTATTAGTGATTTGGCACTATAACTGGCATTTTAGGTAAAAATTACCATTTTGCCCCTATACCCCTAATTGGCGGAATTTTGCCAGCACTTCGTTACTTTTAGAAATTCCCTTCCTGAAATCTTGCCAGAACTTCGACGCCATTTTGATTTTCAAAAATAAAGACTAAAATAGCCCTCCCATATGATACCCAATCATACTTGAAAATTTAAAGGCTATTCTAGCATTATAACACCTACTTGTGAAAGAACTACGAAAACTTCAGCTTTCGGGGACTCGATCCCTACCATGTTTCTACCTCGTCAGGCATATATTTCAATGCAATGAGGCCTAAAAACAATAGTAGGAATCTCACTCCCTACTTGCTAAATCTATCTAACAATTCTACTAACTACCGAACTAAAGACTAAAGACCGAAAGACTTACCCGTTGAAGACTTCTGCAGAATTTTCCCCAGAGCTTCTCTCTCTTCTTTCTCCCTCTAGGTTCGAAAATCTCAAGAGGAAATGGTGTGAAAAACCAAAGGGAGGGGTGGGGTATTTATAGAAAAGGAGGTAGGGTTTCGGCCGTCGGATCAACTTTGTGAGAATCGATCTGGACCGTTGGAATCACAACTTTGCAAACAAGTTAACCCCTTTCCTTTTCACACTTGGCCGAATTCCAAGGCACAAAAACCAAGGGGATTGGCCAATGGGAGGTGGCCATGTGTCACCTTCCAGAAGCTTTCAATGCACAATCGGACTCAGAATTAACTTCCGGAAGAGTCTAACGGAAGATAAAATTCCACTGATCAATATTCTACCCTGACTTTGGAAATCCCATTCCTAGATCTCTAGATAGGATCCGTTTCCTAATTTTTAAATTACTATTCACATTTTTTCACTTTAATTAATTATAATATTAAATAATAGCAAGTTGCAACCATTTTTCATTTCTTTTTCTTTTTCTTTTTCTTGGCAATAATTCTGGTCTTTTTTTTCTTAATTTTCGTTTTTATTAACTATTTAATTAATTAAGAATATATAAAATAATTATTTAATAATTATTTTATATAACTTTTTACAAAATTTCCCTATTGGTCAATTCTTGTATTTAGGCTTAAAAATACCTAAACTCAACTATTTTTGTCCAAAATTTACAATTAATTAGTAAATATATTTTTACTAATTCTTGGCCAAAAACCACTAATTTTAGGGTTTTACATAATTATCTTTGAATTTCCTTTGCTTAAGCTTAAGTAATTAGCCAATAATTTCCTAATTACTTTATTATCACTTGTTGATTATTTTCTTAATTAGCATGCCCCATTACCTCATAACTTTTGTATTGACATCTTTGTTTTCATGTCTCCTGCATTATTTTAGCATATACGGGGGTATTTCGGTCATTTCCTTACTTTTTGAGTATTCTTCTACCAATTTTCCAAGTTTGTAACTTAATAAATTACCTAAATTAGGGATAATATCATTCCCTATTTCAAATAGATTTTAACTTGCTTCCTTTATAGCTTTCACAGGGTATTTATAACCCATAATGTGTTTAGGGACCTATTTGCAAATCTACAAACGTCTTAGGGACCTAATTGCAAATTATCCTTTTTCAAGGGAAATTACCCTAACAACAATGTAAACTCAATACAAGGTGTTCGAGACCTCATATTCACCTATTTTTAAGAGAAATTACCCTAAGTCAGATTTTAGAGTATTACAAATGTTAATCGTGAATAACAATAACAAATATAGATATAACTCGTTGAGGTCTAATCTGTACAATTTAAATTATTTAATCGAAAAATCTGTAAATTTAAGAAGAGATAAAAGTTTCTCAAGAGTATCTACGTCCAATTCAAATAGCCACTAACTAGGTCTTCATCAAACCTAATTAATCATATTAAATTTAATTAGGTACTGCGCAGATAATTAACTATATAGTAAGTGTGAAACCAAAAATTGTGTAGGCAAAAGCAATTCCAAGGAATTCTCAATGATAACAAGAAGATATTCATGTTGGAGAATCTTTCAAATCAAATGCCAAGTGTAAATTAAGTAAAAAGAATAATAAACATCTTATAGTAAAAATGTGGAAATCATATTTTATGTTAACTTTTGATTTCGGGTTTTAAATTACACACTAACTTTTTTTCCTTTTTTTTTAATTAGATGATGAACATCTCTTAGGATCTCATTGAAATATATGCATACCTATTTAACAAGTTTGGTGATCACAATTGTTTGTATTAATTTATTATTCAATAATACAACGCGCGTAATCTTATTGCTTCGTTTCACTCTCTCTTGAAATTAAAAATTAAATAACACCCGAATGAATATTGATCTAATTAATATGAATGCAACTCATATCAGTATATAAGTTTGAATTCTATTTCTTTTGTTAGAATTGAACCTTGTTAATGAACATCATGTAATTAAGTAGATGAGCGCTATTGAATAGTTTAACTTGTCTTGGACTAAGCGGCATAATACATACAAACTTTTATTGAAAAATTGAATAGTATACAAAAATATGCACTTGTACATTGAAGTGGCAAAAGAAACAAACAAGTACTATACATTAGTTAACATAAAATCATACTGTCAATTCTCAAGATATATTTAAAACAAAAAAAAAAGTTAAGGCGCATCCAAACACTTGAAGTACTTTTTCAAGGGCACCCGATGTCCTAAAGTATTTTGTGGTGCATCTAACACTTTGAAATATTTTTTTAGTTGCTTCCATCACCCTAAAATATATTTTTAGGCATGTCCAACACCATAATATTAAATTAATTTTTGGTGCATCAAACATTCTAAATTATTTTTCATCAGGTGTATCTAAAAATTACCTAAATTGTTAAGTGTAAAATTATTTAAAAAAATACTTTAGGATGATAGAAGCACCTGAAAAAAATTCTTTAGAATGCTGGCTGCACCTTAAATCTGAAAAACATGAAGAATATTCAAATCGATAGCCACCCATAATCTTTCCTCAGCACTAACATTCATTATTTCTTGTCAGAGAAACGCATGAAATTTGTCTAATATTCAACTGAAAAATAATTGCTTATTAGTTTGGCTGACCAAAGACAGACATAAACATTCAGCGTTGTTTGCCTGCACGTTGTGATAAACTTTGTAATGGACTGTCGTATTGTAATACCCTAAAAATCTGTATTATAATTTAGTAAAATTATACCTATCAAAAATAGGTGAATATGAGATATCAAATATTAAGTAATAATTAGCTTATTTTCTAAGGAAAAATCTCTAGGAAATTAGAGAGTTTAAGGGCCAAAGTGCCAAAATGACAAAAATGCCCCTAAGGGACATAAATAACTTAGAAAAATTATGAAAAATCCTAAAAGGCAGTAAAATGACCCGGTGAATTAGGAGAATATATTATCTCTAATTATGGTAATTTAATAAATTATGAACTTGGAGAAATTGTATAAATGTCCAAAAAGTCGTAAAAAGACCATAATACCCTTGTAATTTGTAAAAATGCAAGAGGCATGAAAATACTAATGTTAATATAAGAATATGAAGGTAATGAGGTATTGTAATTTAGGAAATTCTTCTGGTTCGCCCCGAAGAGCGAAGTAATCCTTCTGGTTCGCGGCGCCTTCTGTTTCGCAAAGCTGACCTAAGAAACCAGGTCAAAGCGTAAGTTTGACCAGGGACCATTCTGCAATAAACGAAAGGTTGCATTCAGGGACCTAAACGAAATCTCAAAAGGTTTCATCAAAGGACTTAAGTGCAAATCTTAAAAGGTTTTGCATAGGGACCTAAGCGCAAACCTTGAAAGGTTTCATAAAGAGACCTAAACGAAATCTCAAAAGGTTTCATAAAAGGACCTAAACAAAAATCTCAAAAGGTTTCGTACAGGGACCTAAGTGAAAATCTCAAAAGGTTTCGCAAAGGGACCTAAGTGAAACTCTTAAAAGGTTTCGTACAGGGACCTAAGTGAAACTCTTAAAAGGTTTCATACAGGGACCTAAGTGAAACTCCTAAAAGGTTTTGCGAGAGGGACCGAAATGCGAATTTTATTTCGCAACGTCAAGAAGTTTGGAAGAAAATGCGGACCCGGTTACACCATATTTGGTTTAACCCCGGCTCCGCATGAATTTTAAGGGGCGGACCCCGGTTACACCGAACCTGGTTAACATCCCGACAACTCAAAGACTTGAACTACCAAGCTGGGGGGCAACAGAGTAGATAACGAAATGGGCACGTTGAACGATTTGCACAAACATAATATAGACCAGACAATTAGCCCGGATAAATGGCTACGAAAGCAAAGTAAGCTCGTCGGTCCTCACCACGTCATTCCTAGGGCCGGAGGTTATCACCTCGGACCCTTAGGACGTTGGTTCTCACCACGGCCTTCCTAGGGTCGGAGTTCATTACCTCGGTCCCCCATTGGCCGTTGGTAATCACCACGGTATTTATCAAGCCGTCGGTCGTCATCATGACACTTCACGAGACGCAGGACGTCGCCCCGGCTCATCGGACATTGTAACGTTACCACGTACCCAGGGAAATGAGTTCAACAAGTCCTAGCCCGACGCAGACGTCAGGAGATGGGCAACACCTCGGATGACTTATCCAGGACGACATCATACACCCCGGCAGTCCAAAACCTTGAACTACCGGGCTGGGGGGCATCTGTTACGGATTTTATATAAGGCCCATTAGCGATGCGGCCCAATAACAGGGGATCTATCATGATCGCCAACAGATCAGATAAGATCATAACCAACCTACAATCAATGAGATAATCAAGGGGAATCTCTACACCAAATCAGGACCCCTAACCCTAAGGTAACCTCTATATATAGATGGTTAACCTAACAGGTACACATCTTCTATCTTTACGCTCTCTCTCAATTGCATATACTGCACACAGAGCACACACCGCACGCCCATTGGCTAAACGCCGTCAAGTATCCTCGAACTACGTGGACTTTGATCCCTCTTCAGAGTACGTAGGCCCTAGGAATCGCTCCTAGGTCAAGTCCCAATCAACATCAACATCCTAACCCCGTCAGGGTTAGATAATCTGTGTTCTACACCAGAACACCTGCATTGTCATTTTTCATGAGTGGTCATTTTTGTTTGAAGAGTTATGATTTTCGTATCAAAATTTGTTATTTTCATATCAGAAATTGTTATACTCATATCGACTTCATGAATTCATCTATGTCTACATTATCATTTTTCACGAAAGAAGCAATTCAATGCTAGCATCGATCACAAGTTTTCAATATGAAAAACCACTTCTCAAGCTTTAAAAAACCCCAATCTGATGGTTTCACTATGTTTTTCAAGAACTAACTCACATCTCTACCATCCCAAATATTCAAAGCCATCATCCACCATAGCAGCAGTCACCGACAACCACCAACCACCACAAAACATCAATCACCATCAACAAGATGATGATTTAAGAATCAAAATAACACAACCAACAACACAAAGATCATATAATGCTAAAAATTGATATGAGAATAAAAAATAACACCTGCGACAACACAAAAATCTAAGAACAAAAAAAATCGATTTCAATTGCTATTGATGTTAAGGTTGCAAGTTTAAGAATCGACAAGCAAGAGGATCATTGAAATTGCCGTTGACGATGTCAAGCTTACAAATATGAGAATCTAAGAGCATGATGGATGGCTGAAATCACCATTGATATCATCACCAGAGATTTGAGAATATGAGGAGGATGAGGCGATGGAGGTTGAAGAAGAAGTTTTGTCATCGTCGTCACTGGAGGTTGAAGAAGATTATGGGGTGGGAGTGACGAACGAAGCGAATGACGGAGTGAACAAAGACAGATCCATGAGTCCGACATCCTCACTGTCACTATTATCCTCGCCACCGCCTCCGCCGTTGTTGGAGGAGGTTGTCTCAGGAACCTAGTATGGGCCACGACTTTAAACAAATTTGAACTGAGCCCACAATAAATTTATGTTTTTGACTTGAGGCCCAAAATAATTTTTGTTTGACCTGAGAGGGAGAACTTTAGATAAACATAGGTATAAAATGAAGGGATAAGATATTGTCACTATTAATTTTGGTCACTACCACTTTTTCACCATTAGATCAGAATTTTATCTATCTTTATCATTTATTTCTTCTATTGAGATTCTGATCTAACGGTGAAAAAGTGGTAGTGACAATATCTTATCCCATGAAAATGAATATTATTCAATTATTAATAGAGCCAGGAAAACGGGTGAAACCATCGGGCCATGAATTTACAAGGACTGGGCTCAAGATTTTTACCTTAAAAGTGAAACGAGGTATAAAAGGGCTAGCCCGGTAAGGTTAAAGGCCTAAAAGGGCCCGCCTATTTATTTTATTTATTTATTGAAAATTATTTATATGATATTAATAATTGATTTTTTACGTTTTGTATATGATGTTGCAAATTTTTATTTTTATTTATCTTTTTAAAATTAAATTTTATAAGAACATTTTGTAATATAAACACTAAAAATTAAAAATTTACAAAAAAATTTCTTATTTCATGAAGTATTATTATTAATTTTGTGTTAAATTAGAATTTTATTTGTTGAAATGTACTAATTTTATTTCTTTCAAATTAAAGCTGAAAAAAAAAGTAAAATGTTGTTGAAAGAGCTTCAGGGCTGGCCCTCAAGAAATGACTATTTTTCTTTAAGTGGGTCTAAACGCCTGTATAGGCCCTAACTCATGAAGGGTTGGCTCTGCAGGACTGGCCCGGCTCTTTTACCAACTCTAATTATTAATACTTAAGGACTTACGGTTTATGATGATGTATTACACTAATGTTTTTCGTTGGCCATTAAAACGTCCCCATCACAAATTTTGACCCGTAATAACTTCAACCATTTTTAATGTTAATTTTTAAATAATGATAATTAATTTGGAATGAATAAGTCATAAACCACGATTCTAAATGGATTTGTTCGCTTATTAGCTGCCCATAATGCGTAAGTTGACCTTAATAGATGTTCATTGCACATTCCTCTCTTTTAAACTTTGTCAAATTTGAGCTCTTCATGTCTCTCATAATTAAATACGCATAATAATCAAGGTAAATACTCCTTAATTAATTAATATAATCAGTAATGATCTTGGGGATGATCCAGTTGACATTAATTAATTAATTATTCCAAAAAAACTGACGATTGACTTTACCAAAAATCATGGTCATAAACTAAGGTTTAGGGTTCAAGAAATGATTATAGGATAAATTAAAAAAGTATACAAATAATTGGTCAAAGGTGCAATTTTTCAATTGTGAGGGATTGTCCCAGTTTGAAGTTTATTGATTATGTTGAGCGTAATCGATCACTTAGGGTTTAGTACGTAGTGTGGTTCAAAGTGTATTTTCTTGGAACTAGTGCAACATAATAATAGTGTAATAAACTAATAAGAAATCTCAAAATGTCGGTTACTGATATTGCTCAAGAGATTGTATGACAAATATGCACCAGAAAGGATGATTCAAATTGTGATTAAAAAAATTAACAATATCACCTCCTCAAATCTTCGTAACGTCTTTCTTCATCATATTGTGTGCTGTAAAATCGGATTTTTTAAATTGAGATACATTCACTGAGATACAGATATGATAGAAATAATTAATGACTTCTAAAAAAGAACGTAATTAAATATCATACGTAATTTCAACCTTAAACTTTTCTGGAAAATTAAATTTGGTATTTCTCATGGCTTAAAATAAGGGCTCTTTTCCTTAATGACTGCCAAAAGTGAACGTAATTAAATATCATACGTAATTATTCAACCTTAAGCTTTTCTGGAAAATTAAATTAGTTCTTTCTCATGGCTTAAAATATGTACTATTTTCCTTAATCACGCATTCGTAAGGCTTTGCTACGCAAGAATGCGTGCATATTTAATTAATTACCACAAACCAACTTTTTTTTTGGGGTAAAAATACCACAAACCAACTTAATCGAATCTCTTGTCTACAGCAATTCAAATTCTAAAAAAGTAAATATTGATAAGAAAAGAAGATGAAGAGAAAGAGAAAGAGAAAGAGAAAGATCATCCAAAAATATATCTATCAAGTTTGTTAGCGACTTTATTAATAGGTTTAATTAAAAAGACCCAGAATAAAAAAAAAAATTCCACATGTTTTTAAATTTAATTGGGTTTAATCTTTCTGCTTTTGCTGTACATTTTTTTCCCTACCATGTAGATCTTATTATAAAGAGAAGATAGAGAAAAAAATATTTCTGCAGCAAAAACAGAATCATTAAACCTAATTAAATTATATCTTTCATAATACTAATTTATAGGACAATATTTCTAATTTGGACGAAAACGAATGAATAACTATGTGTGAGAGTTTATTATTATTATTATTATTATTATTATTATTATCCTTTTGTTTTTAAATCGTATATGTAGAGTTATATGTTATCTCTAATACGAGTATTTATCAATATAAAATATATAATTTACAACGATGGAGCCCGATATTGTTAATGAGTTACTATCAACATAACTGATCATTCTTGGACTTGGGTATAGAAAAAAGAGTGGAGTATATATGTTGTTGAGTTTTGATATTTTATTATACTATATGGATGATTGATTAGTAGTGCACACAAGTTCAGTGAAGATATTTAATTAAGGATCACCCACGCGTTTACCTAAGTATACGTGATGAAGTGTAAAGAAGAAAAATCAAATGGTCGGCTACATGTTAGACACTTAGAGTGGAAGAAGTAGGTTGGACAAAGCCATTCCTCAAAGTCACTTCAACCTCTTCCCAAGCAAGTCAATTCACAAACCTAATGGAACATTATGTACTTCTAGCTCAATGACATCAAAGCCTTTTTCTTAATTTTTTTTTGTAACCCTTTGGCTCACTTGGTATCTGGATGGCTAGGGTTTTTTAAAATTCTATTATCAGGTATCCAAGCAACTGATTGATTTGAATTGAGGTATTACAATTGGAATTTCTCTCCCAGTGAAGTTATGTATTAAGTTTTCTCAAATGTGAAGTTGCAAACTCGACTTTTTATAAGTGTGATGAGTATGGATTCCTTCAATTGGGTACTTGTTTATTTTAATTTTTTAGAAGTTCTTTTACGGCATTCGATGTAAGTATATGAAATAAGTCTTGGCTTGGCTTGTGGAGAATTGCTTAGAAAAACACTTTTGTGCGTTTCCCAAATTAAACAAGCATTGAGTGAAGAATGATAAAAAAGGGAAAACTCCAAAAAAAAAAAAAGGGGGAAAAGACAAATCAGGGTCCAATATCACAAATTTCAAGTAGACCCGTGGAAAGAATATGTAATCTGTAAATGTTTCTAAATAACCAATCTATCCCTGACAGCATTTGGGGAGTTCAAGTTGTCAATATGTATATTGAAATTATTAATTATGATTCTTAAGGTTTTATTCTCTAAACTTAAGTTGAATACGCATCACAATTAATAACTTTAGTATATATATTGACAACTTGAGCTCCCCAAATACCAACAACTAGAAGCCACACATGTTAGGCATCACTGACTACTTATATATAGAGAATAACAACTTAAAAATTGCAGTTAACAACTTTAGTATACATGTTGACAACCTGAGCTTCCTAAGTGCTTGTTTGGATTAATAGTAAAAGCTAATTTTCTCAACGTGATTTACGGTGTACGAGGTAAGTATGTGAAACGAGTTTTGTCACAACTGATATGAACATGGTTTTTGAACGCCAACTCAAACAGACCCAAATGCCCGTTAGAGGAAAATTGGCCTATTTGAAAGCATTTGCAAATCATAGATTATTCCCATAGGTAGGACTTCCTGATTTGTCTTTTCCTATTTTAAATGAATTTTTCTGATATTTTCCCTAAAAAATCTCACATGCATAGTTACCAATAGTTTATGAAGATGGAGATTCACCCAAGATAAAGAAAAAACCATGGGCGCTCTAAGAAAAAGTCCCGAGCAAGCAATAGGAGAGCATGAGGAATATTATTTATTTATTTTATCACTTGCATCTACTTTTCTACTACAATATTGGTCTTAATTTAATTAGCATGAATGTAGGGTTTTGTGATAAATTTGAAGGATAAATCATTATATTAATGGGTTATAATAAATAATCCAGTTTGTTAAAGTTTTAATATTAATTAAACTCTATGTAAATATTGATTTATTTTATAACATTATAAGAGTTTGAATCCTAACATCTTATACCCCACTCTACCTTTGACAATGGCGGAGTTTGGGGGTTAGGGGTGACCCCCAAATTTTAAAATATATATATATATGGGGGATCCGCACATTGGAGCTCTCTTTCTCTCTTTGTTTCAGTACTTTTTTAGTTTTTCACTTTTTCTTATGTGATGTTGTTCTTGTAATATATATTTTTTCCGCTGTGCTTCTAGCCCAATCTATTCTTCGTTGTTCGTGAGTTCGGTTTTTATGTTTGTAATCGTTTTATCTTTCAATAAAATTTGATCTTTTAACAAAAAAAAAAAATTATAGAAAGAAAATACAAAACGCATTAAGATATAAAATGCAATAGGTATGTTTCCCATTAGATTTCTTGAAAATAATTTTATAATAACTTTCTGTATACCAAACATTGTTGCATATAGGTTTGTTAGTAACATTGTAATACCCCGAAATTTGAATTAGGGAATTTAAGGGTCAAAGTGCCAAAATGACCAAAATACCCCTGGAGGAGTAAATAACTTAGGGAAAAAGGTGAATATGAGGTTTCAAACACCTTGTATTGAGTTTACCTTATTGTTAAGGTAATTTCTCTTGAAATTGGATAATTTGCAATTAGGTCCCTAAAACGTTTGGGAATTTGCAAATAGGTCCCTAAATACATTGTGGGTTATAAATGCCTGCGAAAGCTATAAAAGAAGCAAGTAAAAATCTATTTAAAATAGGGAAGGATATTGTCCCTAATTTAGGTAATTTATTAAGTTACAAACTTGGAGAAATTGTAGAAGAATACTCAAAAAGTAAGGAAATGACCATAATACCCTTGCGATTATGGAAAAATGCGAATAATGCGAATGCATGAAAAATCTCATGTTAAAGCAAAGGTTAAGGGGTAATGCGGTATTCTAATTAAGAAAATTACTAAGCAGTGATAACTGAGTGATTAAGTATTTATTAGCAAATTACTTAAGCACAAGTATAGAAAATTCGGAGATAATTATGTAAAGCTCCAAAATTAGTGATAAATGGCTAAAAATTAGCATAAATATATTGGTTAATTAATTGGAAAATTTGAAGGAAAAAGGATGAGTTTAGGTATTTTTAAGCCTAAATGCAAGAATTGACCAATAGGAAAATGTTGTAAGAGATTATGTAAAAATAATTATTTAATTAATTAAATAATTAATTAAATAATTAATTAAAAAGAAAGTGCAGAAAATAAAAGAAAAAAAAAACGAAAAAAAAAAAAATAAGAAAAAAATAGAAAACTTAGTTGATAAGTTAAGTTTATTATTTTATTAATATAATTAATTAAAGTAAAATTATGTGAATAGTAAAATGGGAAATAGGAAACGGATCCTATCTAGAGATCTAGGAATGGGATTCCCAAAGTCAAGGTAAAATATTAATCGGTGGGTTTTTATCTTAGTTAGACTCTTGCGGAAGTTAATTCAAGCCGTTTGTGCTTTTTCCTAATAAGACGAAATAGGAAATTCGAGAAAAGGCCAGGTAGCCAAGAGGACGAAAAGGTTATGTTGTGACATTTGGAAAAGAATTGGGAATTTTCATGAACATATTTGGATTCGATGAATTTTTCGAAGAGATGGGTGTTTAGAAAACAAGTTTCGACAGGACGCGTTTGGACACGTTTTCGAGAAAGACTCAACTGGACTGTTGGAGCCCTATATGGAATCAAAATATAGGTTAACTTGGACATTTCTACTAAGTGAGAATATGTTTTCAAAGTTGTAAATCCAGAATTTTGAGATTTTTCCGAAATCACGCGAATCGGGTACCGATCGGAGAAATCGGTCAAAGCTTCTGGAAGGTGACACGTGGCCACCTCCCATTGGCCAAACCCTTTATTTTTGGGCCTGAATTTCGTTCAAGTGTGAATGCAAAGAAGGGAAAAAGGGTTTTTTTGAAAAGTTGCTTTGGACGGTCCAGATCGATTCTCACAAAGTTGATCCGACTAGTAGAAACCCTACACCTTTTCTTATAAATACCCCCTCCTTCACTTTTCTTCACACCATTCCTTCTTGCCTATTTTGAAATTCTAGGGAGAGAAAGTAGAGAGAGAAGCTCGGGGAAGTTCTCAGAAGTCTTCATGGGTAAGTCTTTCGGTCTTTAGTTTTTAGTCTTTAGTTCATTAGTTAGTAAGACTAGAGTAGTCTTTATTTTTATGTTTTAATATTAGATGGGAGGGCTATTTTAGTCTTTATTTTCGAAAATCATGATGGCGTCGAAGTTCTGGCGAAATTTTGGGAAGAAAATAGCCTATGTAGCGGAAGCGCTGGCGAAATTCCGCCAAGTAGGGGTATAGGGGCAAAATGGTAATTTTTACCTAAAATGCCAGTCGTAATGCCAAATCACTAATAAAAGTGATATTACTCTTATAGGACATCAGAAACCTAGATCTGCTGTCGTTACGCTGTCCGACGTGCCGCTGTCAAACGTTTCGCTGTTTCCGTCAAGAAATACTAATTTCTGCTAGACGTACTGTTTACCGTCAACGAAGGTACGTTCGCGTACTGGTAACCTTAACACTTGTGTTTATAGTATGCATATATGTGATGATATGTTGTGTGAATAGTTTGGTGCCGAAGGCAAGGCTAGTCTATGTGGGTAAGCCATTGAGTCGCTGTGAACTCGGTGAGGCCCCCATGATAGACACTTACCTGGCCATTCTGTTCGGTTAATGGATGTACGTCCACGTACTGTAACATTAACTCTTATGTTTATGGTATGCATATATGTGCTATGTGTATTGTTATGGTATGTTTATTGAATGCAAATATGTTAGAACAGTTTGGTGCCGAAGGAAAGGCTAGTCTATGTGGGTAAGCCATTAAGTCGCCGTGAACTCGGTGAGGCCCCCATGATAGACACTTACCTGGCCATTCTGTTCGGTTTACGAAAGTATGTACGTTCGCGTACTGTATGTGATAGCTTATAGCTCTGTGGTATGTCTATGTGCTGTTTATATGTTCATGTTTGCTATGGGCGATATATCTGCATGCTATAGGGCGATATATGTATACATGCTATTGGGCGATATATGTATGCATGCTGTTGGGCGATGAGTGCACATATACTTGTTGTTGATATGATTGTCGTGGTCCATATGTTGTGTCTGTAAATATGAGGTTAACCGTTACCTGAGATCCGGTGCGGATCTCAGCCCTTAATATAGCATCAGGCTCCCGAGGACCGAGGACCGAGGAGAGAGACAAGCAGCTCGCGTAGATGTTCCGGCTGAAGACTTCCTTTCGATGTTTCGGCGGAAGCCTTCCCTTTTGTTATTATCTGTTTTTGAAATACTCGGTTATTGTACCGTAGTTGTAACCAGCCAGACTTACGGTAGTTTATAAATATATATCAGTTACTCTTCCGCTCAAATGCTCTACTCTGATGTTTTCAAATGATGTTTGTTTGAAAAAAAACTATCAAGATAATTAAGAACATGCTTCATGTAACACCCCAAATTCTAGCATAAATCGTGTCGGATGACACCTGGTTTTATAAAATATGACAGGGTTTGAGGTGCTACATCAGAGTTATTGCGGAAACGGAGAGCAATGTATCAAAAAATGGACAATGAGAGCTGATATAAAAACACCCCAACATATGACGATGCGAGCGTATGCCGATATATTAAAAATTTCCCGAAGGAATAATCATGTGATACAATATACAGAGCTTTGTACAATTACATTTCACAAAAAGTAACTATACAACCTAGAACAAGCCTTGACCAGACTTGGGGCAATGAACCTAACTCCGTTAACCGAACAGAATGGCCAGGTAAGTGTCTACCATGGGGGCCTCACCGACTTATACGGCGACTGATTGGCACACCCACGTAGACTAGCCTTGCCTTCAGCACCAAGCCGTTCGAAATAACTTCATTAGACCCATGCCTGACATTAGGCTCTGATGATTTTCTTCCGGCACTTGCCTCAACCGGTGCATTACTACAACTCTGCCCCTTGATTCCTCTCTATGGCTCCGTCTACCGGTGCCTCCCCTGTTCCGGGCATTTGGTCTAGTCATTTTGTTTCCCTCGTTCTCCGATCCTTGGTCCTCCGGACCCTGAAGCTACAGCTGAGATCCAATTTACCCCATTGGATCTCAGGTAACGGTTAACCTTATGCTCAAATAAAACAGTATGTAGACAACAGATATTCATGACATAACAACAATGATCAATCCAGTCACATCGTATGATCATGTGATAACAACTACAATACCATGCAAAGTTATCCCTGGTTTGCAACATCCGTGCCACGATGTACAGTCGTGTCCTCAGCTCTAGGAAAACTCAAACGGCATTATTATGACTATAACCCGTGTAAAGCTGTATGTATAATCGGTGACCCTAAACAGAGCCTCTATCCGAAACGGTGACCCTAAACAGAGCCTCTATCCGTGAGTGTATCTATCACATATATGTATATGAGCAGCACAGAGTTAGTGTTACAGTACGCGAACGTACCTTCGTTGACAATATAGGGTACTTCTGGTACGCTTGACGGAAAACTGCACTTTTAACGGAAAACAGCGGAACGTCCGACAGCGGAAAAACAGCGGAATGACGGCGGAACAAGATTATTGATATCCTATAATGATAATATCACGTTTATCAATATTTGACATCATAACGGGCATTTTAGGTACAAATTACCATTTTGCCTCTAGTTGCCTAATCGGCGGAATTTCGCCAGAGCTTCGCTACTTTGACTCTAATCTTCCAAAATTTTCCCAGAACTTCAACCCCACCATGATTTTCGAAATTCATGACTAAAATACCCCTAGCATATGATATCTAATCATACTTGGAAGATTAAAGACTAATCTAGCATTTCTACTCTGACTACCGAAAGAACTACGGAAGCTTAAGACTAAGGACCGAAAAACTTACCCAGAGCTTCGCTGCGAATTTCCCCGGACTCCTCCTCCCTGCTCTGCTCCTCCAATTCGGCCTTGGCTCAAGAGGAATGGTGTGAATTTCCAAATGAGAGGCAATGGTATTTATAGGGAAATTCAGTGTCACTATTCATGCTTTACCAGACCGGATATCGACCGTCGGATCGCACTTGGATGAGGTGGCTCAATCTTGGCCCTTGGAGTGTCCAAACCGTCCTTTCCCCCCCTTAGGTGGCAAAATGTGATGTCATGCATGACATCAGTGACTTGTTCTAGAAGTCATCTTACCGATAAGTCCCCTGTTCGGTGTCCTAATCGCTTAATCGCGTAAAATTTCAGAAATTCGGAATCACAACTTTGAAGACCCTTTCTTACTCATTAGAAATTTCTAAGTTAACCTAATTTTTGATTCCATACAGGGTTTCAACGGTCCTGCTGAAGTTTCTCGAAAAACGTGCTCGGTTACGGAAGAAATTTCCGGAATTATCAATTTCTGGACAAAAATTCACTGATTCCAAATATGTCCAGATAATTATCAACTCATCCCTAGTTGAGTTATAATTTATTTTCTTCAAACTCCAATTCGTGACTATCTGCCTTTTTCACAGATTACCTTATTTCGTCTTATTACCTAAGTATTCTACCGATCACGGAAATGACTTCTGAGACAGCCCATTCCGAGATAAAATTATACTTGTTCATAATATTCTCTGACCTTAGAAAACTTGTTCATGGTTTTCTAGATAGGATTTAATCTCTATCGGTGGTCATTTATCCTATTTGTTTTTTTCAAAAATATCACAACATATAATAATATTAAATCAAATAATATCTAGATATTAAACCTTCAAATTCTTATCCATTCCATCCAAAATTTTCGGTCAACATAGCTGGCCCATTTTTATTATTTTCTTTTTTATTTAATAATAATTAATTAATATTATATAAAATAATTAATTAATTATTATTTTATATAATTTTTTTACAAAATTTCCTTATTGGTCCTTACTTCGATTTAAGTGTAAAATTACTTAATCTCACCAATTTTTTTTCCATATTTTTCAATTAATTTGCAAATATATTTTATGCTAATTTTAGCCATAAACCACTAATTATAGGGTTTTACATACTTATCTTTGGATTTTCCTTTGTTTAAGCCCAAATAACTAGCCAGTAATTATTTAATTAATTACCCAATAATTGTTACTAATTTTCTTAATTAGAACAACTCATTACCTCACAACTTTCATACTGACATTAGTGTTTTATGCCTCATGCATTATATTAAAACTTACGGGGCACTTTGGTCATTAAAATACTTTTTAACTTTTCCCCCTTTATTTCTTCAAGGTAATAATTTAGTAAATTACCTAAATTAGGGACAATCTTCTTCCCTATTTCAAATAAATATTTACTTGTCTTTTATAATTTTCATAGGGTATTTTATAACCCGTAAATGCGTTTAGGGACCTATTTGCAAACTTTCAAACGTTTTAGGGACCTAAATGCAAATTATTCTATTTTCAAGAGTAATTACCCTAAAAATTCACCACAAGGTCTTGGAGACTATCAATTCACCTATTTCCAATAGGCATTATTTGCTCAATATGATACTTATCATAAGTGAGATTTTCAGGGTATTACACTTCAAAATAGAATGAAAGAACAATTTCCTTATAATTCTTTGATAACATACATTGAAAAAGAAATTGTTTTGAATTTTAGCACAGATTCAATTATAGATGAGTTTAATAGAATGAAAACACATAAGTAAGAGTCAAGTGACGTAATCTTAATTTTTGTAATAGATTCCTTTCATTTTTTCTTTTGTATGTTAGGTCTATATATATTGCATTTCAAATACTTTTATTTATGATATAGTATTTTTTATTTTCACCCCGTCATTAAAATTCCTCGCTCCACCGTTGACCTTTGATTGTAACATCCCAATTCCAGAGCCAAATTTTTTTTTTAAAAAAAAATCAGAGTCGAGCCTTGGAGCGTAAGAGTAACTGATTCCCATTAAAACGATAACCAGAGTGTAATACAGTGTTGATACAGCATCCTATTGTTCTCATAGGTAATTACGTAAACGATAAAGTGACAACTCCGTCTCAGAGCTCACTCGTGCTACATGCCCTCCAACTATGAGCTTACTCGTGCAGCTTGCCTCGATCTCTGATTCGTGGTCCTCCTAACCTGAAGCTATAGCCGAGATTCAATTTATCGAATTGAATCTCGAGTAACAATTAACCTTATGCTCAAATAAAACAAAGATACGGATGACGATATTCAAAACATAACAAAGAACATATCACTTATGCATATAGCGAGATGCATGATTGCATGATTGTGACACGAGACGAAACATAAGCGTTAAAGCAATACGTATAAGTCCTACACAATAATAGCTTTGCACAAAAACCAAGGCCACGATGATCGGTCGTGTCCTCAGCGCTAGGAAAACTCTAACGGTATTAATATCTCTATAACCCGTGTGAATCGTATGTATAATCGGTAACCCCGAACAGAGTCTCTAACCGTGAATGTATCTCGGTGACCCCTAATGAGAATCTCTATCCGTGAATGTACCTATCACATATATGTATATGAGCAGCACTAGATTAGTGTTACAGTACGCGAACGTACCTTCGTTAACGGTATACGGTACTTCCTTCGGAAAACGTTCTTTTCTACGGAAAAACGTGAAACGGCTCATTGGGCAGCGTAGGCTGCAAACTAGGATTTCGACGTCCTATAAGAGTAATATCACTTTCATTAGTGATTTAGCATTATAATCGGCATTTTAGGTAAAAATTACCATTTTGCCCCTATGCCCTAATTGGCGGAATTTCGCCAGCACTTCGTTACTCTTACAAATTTTCTTCCCGAAATTTCGCCAGAACTTCGACGCCATCTTGATTTTCAAAAATAAAGACTAAAATAGCCCTCCCATATGTTATCCAATCATACTTGAAAAATTAAAGGCTATCCTAGCATTACTACCCTTACTACTGAAAGAACTACGAAAGCTTAAAGCTCGGTACCGAAAAACTTACCCAGAGCTTCGCTGCGAATTTCCAGAGCACCTCTCTCTAAAATCCTCTCTCTAGAATCGGTTTTGCTCTTCAAAATGGTGTGAGAAATGAAGAGGAAACTTGGCTATTTATAGAAGAAAATGTGACACTATTCACTACTTTTTCATATCGGATATCGGCCGCCGGATCGCACTTTGCCACATGTCACGATCCTCACCGGGCCACTTGGCAGCTGACATCATCATTTAAAGCCATGATGTCATGGTGGTGATGTCATCTACTTGTTTGAGAAGTTTCCTACCGATAAGTTCCCGATCGGTGCTCGAATCGCGTTATCTCGGAGAAATCTCAAAATTCTGGTTTTACAACTTTGAAGACAAGTTCTCACTTACTAGAAATGTCTATTCTAATCTAAATCTTGATTCCATCTAGGGCATTCCGTGTTCAAATAAGTTTCTCGAAAAACGTGTCCGTACGGGTCCGGTTACGACACTCGTTTTCGGAATCATCAATCTCTAGAGAAAAATTCACTGATTCCAAATATGTCCATGAAAATTCCCAATTCTTTTCCAAATGAAACAACATAACCTTTTCGTCCTCTTGGCTATCTAGCATTTTCTCAGAATTTCCCTATTTCGTCTTATTAGGAAAATGCACAAACGGCCTCGGAATTAACTTCCGGAAGAGTCTAATGGAAGGTAAAATTCCACTGATCAATAATCTACTTTGATATTGACAATCCCATTCCTAGATCTCTAGATAGGGTCCGTTTCCTAATTTAAATATTACTATTCACATATTTTACTTTAATTAAATTATATTATTATAAAAATGTGCAAGTTGGCCACTTGCTTCTCTATTTTATTTTTTATTTTTATTTTTCTTTGGCCCAAAATTTCGTTTTCCCCCTTTAATTAATTTAATAAATATTTATTTTTTTATTTACTTAATTATTTAATGATTTATTTATTTAATTTTTCCAAAAATTCCAACAAAAATCCCTAATTGGTCCATTCTTGTACAATTTTCCCAAGTTCATAATTTATTAAATTACCATAATTAGGGATAATATATTCTCCTAATTCACTTGGTCATTTTACTGCCTTTTGGTATTTTTCCATAATTTCCTAAGTCAACTACCCTTTTGCAGGGGCGTTTTGGTCATTTTGGCACTTTGGCCCTTAAACTCCCTAATTTCACGCAGAAATTCTACTTAGAAAATAGACTATAATCATACAAGACCGGAGATTGAAATTTCACTTATCAGAAATATCCAACTTTTATTTATAATATTCCAGATAAATATCCGGGTATTACATTGATCACCTAGGATGAGTAGATAACTATATATTTTTTTTAAGGACAATATTTTCAAGAGAGGTTTTGTGTATTTTATTTTTCATTAGAATAAGGGGTTGTCTGCTTGAGGGTTCTAATTCCAAGCCTTGTGTATGTAACAACCTAATTGTCGGGAGAGGTCTACGTCTGTCGTCAATGGAATATACTCTACGTACGCGCCTCACCCCAAAAAAAGAAATAATATATTTAATTCTCCTTGGTTTTCACATGGAATATGTGTAATTCTTGAAATAAGAGTAAGGTTTTGGAGATTTTCAAAATAAAATTTCTTTACATTAATTCTTAAAAAACTCAAAAGAATTTTGTATAGCGTAATTTTAATAAAGTTAAAAAGGTAATTTTCTCTTATTACTATTCCCTCCAATCCTAATTATAGGAGCAAATTTTAGAGTTGATTTTGATCCTAATTATAAGAGCAAGTTTTAACTTTTGTCATTTTTTTTCCTATAATACCCCTATTTATACTTTCTCAATAATAATTAAAGACAATAATAATTTAATAACACACCTATATATTTTATAAAGTAAATAATGTTTGAAACTCATTAATGTCATATACACTTAAATTATACTTTTTAATATAAAAAAGTATAATATAATCTAATAAAAAAAATTAAAAGATTATCTCTTTCTTGAATGGCAAGAGGAGGAAAAATTATTGCATGAATGTCTGATAATGTAAGATGTAGCCACGGAAGGAGAATTCTGAAGTCAAGCTCGCAAGAGTAGTACTCCATTGTGCACGGCTACAATTTAACTAATTTTGCCTTATGTAATTTTTAATTTTTAAAGGGGTATTTTTGGAAAATACACATAATTAACTAATTTAACTTCTTTCCTTAATCTCCCCAAATTCTGGTAATTTCCTCCTATAATTAGGACCGGAGGGAGTATCTAAGAAAATTTTTCTCTACACGTTTTTTTAAATCCTTGTTTGGCATTTTGTAATGATCACATAAGCATGTGTTTGTGCGTCCCGGAGGGGGTTATTGGCACAATTATAGTAATTATTAATATTAATCACACAAAATCAAATATATTTTCATGCAATCAATTCTTAAATAAGTTAAAATAAGAAAATTTAATTATATGTAGTCCTCATTATACTTTGGACTCAAGGAAAGTAATTCACTTGTCCAAGCTAAAACCCTTTCCATTAAGATCATCAACATCTATTGGTATTGTTGTCAAACTCATGAGTTGACTCTTTAAATTTACTATTTTTATATTTCTAGCTTACAAAATGAGTCAAGTCGGGTAAATTTATACCAATTGTAAACTCAGTTAAACTCATGAGTTTACCATTTTTATGTTTTTAGTTTAGAAAATTATGTTAATTTACTCTTAAACTGGTGTTAACTTTTTTGATTTGATCATGTTTAGGGACTATATATAAATTTTATAGAAATTTCTTTGTTAAATGTGATAAATCATGATGGATTTAATTTGAATTATTTGGATTTAAAATATATTTAAATGAAACTGTTGACATTATTATATTTTAATTTTTAATTATATACTAGTAATAGTTATTTAATAATAAAAGCAAACTCTTATAAGTTTATGATTTGAGTTCAAGATACGGGTTTATGTCACTGTTATGTCGCGAGTTTGACAACCTTGCTTATTGGCATTGTTGTCAAACTCGCGAGTTGACTCTTTGAGCGAGTTTAGTGTTTTCACGTTCCTAATTTCCCAAATCGAGTTGAGTCACTAGTAAACTCATGACCGTTGTAAACTTGGTTAAACTTACAAGTTTATACACCGAGATTATCATTTTTACATTTCAAACTTACAAAACCGTGTTAACTCACATTTAAATTCGTGTTAACTTTTGTTATTTGATAATGTTCAATAGCTTTATATGTGAGTTTTACAAAAATTTCTTTGTTAAATATGGTAAATTTTGAATATTGGTGGATTTAATTTTAATTATTTGGATTTAAAATATATTTAAATCAAATTGTTATCATTTTCATTATTTATTATACACTATTAATACCTATTTAATAGTGAAAGTAAACTCTTACGAGTTTATAATTTGAGTTCAGGATACAAGTCTACGTCATTGTCACTAATTTATTTAAACTAACAAGTTTGACAACCTTGCCTATGTTGGGATCCGTACACACAGCGGAATGAATTTCATCCATTAAAATCTTACGAATCCTAAAGGAGGATCTATAATTAAATCTCTATCGATCCCTACACTTTTAGAAAATTTTCAAGTTTAATTTCATATCTAGAAATAATTATATCACTATTATAGAACATGCGTTTTGGATGGTTTAAGATAATCAATTTTTTATATTTAATGCATGATTTAAATGGTAAGGTACTATATAGCATAATATAATTAATAGCAACAAGCTAGGCAACTTATGATATCAAATTATATCAATTCCAATATTTGATAAATTAGAAATTACTGCAATTGGAATTAAATATTACATAGATGATTGTGAAAACTCTCAAACATTATCTAGAAATAGACTCTATATATTAATTAACATTATTTAGTCTTCTTTATCAAAGGAAGAAAAATCTTGGGTCTTTTTCCTGGGGATTCGTTTCAAATATTTGTCACAATCGATCGTGTCAAGGAAAATTCAGAGAAACTTAATCCGAGAAAATATACGAAAATTGATTGACAATTGATATATACATGGTACTCCCACTAGTCCTTATTATAAGGCACCAACCACTAACAGTTTTTTGGTCCTTATTATAAGACACAAACTTACTTTAACTAACTCATTTATTACTATTTTTCCATTATGCCATCATTTTTAACTAACTCATTTAAACCTACATCATTAAAGTAGGGGTAAAGTTGGAAACATTTATTACTTTTAGACCTCATTAATGACTTAACCTCCATTCCTTGGTCAACGAGAAATGATTAGTTGGTGCCTTATAATAAAGATCAGAGGGAGTAGTTATTATTATTTGGGTTGCGGTCAATAAGGTAGGGGTCATCTAAACACCAAACCATCCAATGTAGAGATGATTTTCAGTGCTGGTTATCCAACTACAAAAGCCACCCTATAGGCTTTCGCTCTCGCTTCTCTCTAAAGAATTCTTAAGAAAAATGGCCCCTAAAGGAATTGTTATTCCGGGGCGAGAATGTTGTGTGGAAAAAACAAAGAAATTTTGATGGCTGCAAAATCTCAAGATAGTATGTCCAACGTCTCACAAAATAAAATACTTGTTGACTTTGGCAAAAATATAGCCATTGTTTATTTATATAATAAAATAATAAATTGTGCCAGTCAGCAGTTATTTTAAAACGAAATCATCAAAGTTTGACTATAATTGTTTATTTCCGTCCATCGAGTATTTAATTAATTAGAATAGAATGATCATTAAGAAAGCCATGGCCTTTTATTTATTTTTTCATAATCTTCCTCCTACTGTTATTCGTGTATTTTCTAACTCTTATTATTAAATATTCGAGCAACTAATTAATCCAAATAGAGATTTTGTGATCATCAGGATGTCTTTTCAAAGGAGTCCTTTTTAAAAAGGCGGAGTTTTGTTCTGTTGTAGAACACAAATGTCTAGCCTCAACAGGGTAGGAGATGTTAATATAGGATCAAAGGTCTCCTCTATGGTGTCTTAGGAGTTGAGCACCAAAGAAGAAAGGATCATCCACTAATATCTATGAAAGAGATATCAGAGAATGCTTGCAGATCACTGTGCTTACACTGGTTAGCCTTTTCGCCTGAGGGGTGATGTGTGTGCACAATGAGACTGAATGGTAAAGAATGTAATAGTGAACGTAGAGAACACACCTGGTGGGCAACCTCCTATTTATAGAGATTACTTAGGGTTTCGTTCTTCTTGCCTTGAGTCTTATTCTCCATCGTTATGCGCCTCCCACGTTCTGTGAGTGCCTGCTCCACTACCTGTACGATTCTTAGATTATAGGCATGCTCAAGGGATAATTGTAACACCCCAAGTTTGAAATGCGGAAAATTTTTTTTTTTTCAAACAAGCAATCAGAGTGGAGAAATAGAGCGAAAGAGCATTTGGATTCTTAGCCAAAACAGCAACCATTGTGTAACATTGTATAGATTACAGTAGTCCTAATGTTTAAAAAGAAACAACAGATAGAAACAGAAAGCGGAAAGGAATGCGTAAAGCGATCAAGATAGAAACAGTCTTCAGCTGCATGCCTACTCCGGGTACTTGCCTCGATCCACGATCCGTGGTCCTCCTGACCCTGAAGCTACAGCTGAGATTCAATTCAACGTATTGAATCTCAGGTAACTGTTAACCTCATACCCAAACAATACAAGATATCGACAATGATATTTCTAGAGCTAATACAACAAGATATCACTACAAAAGCATATAGCAGATGCATGATCATTATGCCGAAAAACATAAGCAATAAGCAATATGAAAGCCCCACAATGTAAAACAACAATAACAGCACTATTCACCAGTGCCACGATAATTAGTCGTGTCCTCAGCGCTAGGAAAACAAAACGGTGTTATCAAAACTATAACCCGTATAACTGTCTGTATAACGGTCTACGAACATATCATTGACATATATGCATTTAAGAAGCACAAGATTAGTGTTACAGTACGTGTCCGTACCTTCGTTGATGTACGTAAGTGTTTCTGGCGGAAACTTTGTACTTTCGACGGAAAAACAGTGATTTGTCCGACAATGCACGTTGGACAGCGTAAAGGCAGCAAATTAGGATTCCTGACTTCCTATACAAGTAATATCACTTTTATTAGTGATTTGATACTACAACTGGCATTTTAGGTAAAAATTACCATTTTGCCCCTATACCCCTACTTGGCGGAATTTCGCCACGCTTCCGCTACATAGGCTATTTTCTTCCCGAAATTTTGCCAGAACTTCGACGCATTTATGATTCTTGAAAATAAAGACTAAAATAGCCCTCCCATATGATACCCAATCATACTTGAAATTTAAAGGCTATTACTACCCCTAATTTTGAAAGAGTTATAAAAACTACAACTTTTCAGGACTTACCCGTTGAAGACTTCGAGAACTTCCCCGAGCTTCTCTCTCTAGTTTCTCCCTCTAGATTTCGGCTAGAAGAAGCAAGGAATGGTGTGAGAAATTTTCAAAGGCAAAGCTCCCTATTTATAGACTTTTTGGAAGGACACATAGGGAATTTTCCAAGTTGTCTTACACTATTCATGTCCAAAAATCACACATGGATTTTGCCCTTGCTTTTTCATGCCTTGGCCGACCTCCATGATGATGTGGCAGCCCTTGGTTGGTCCAAAATGATGACTAGGCTTGCTTTATGCTCTAGTCTAACTGTTTCCCCGATCGGTACCCGATTCGCGTGATTTCGGAGAATTCTCAAAATTATGGATTTACAACTTTGAAGACAAGTTCTCACTTAGTAGAAATGTCCAAGTTAACCTAAATTTTGATTCCATATAGGTCTCCAACAGTCCAGTTGAAGTTTTCTCGAACAACGTGTCCGAACGCGTCCGGTGTCGAATTCGTTTTCGGAGATATCAATCTCTTCGAAATAATTCACTGATTCCAAATATGTCTAAACAAATTCAAACCCATTCCTAAATATTGAGTTAGAATTTATTTTCCTCTTTTCCAAAAATATGCTTATATGCATTTTTCCCTATTTTGTTTTATTAGGAAATGCACAAACGACTTCAGAATTTACTTCCGTAAGAGTTTAACGGAAGACAAAATTCCACTGATCATTAATCCCTCTTGACTTTGAAATTCCTATTCCTAGATCTCTAGATAGGGTCCGTTTCCTAATTTATATATTACTATTCATGCACTTTAATTATATTATTAAATAATAAAACACATGTGCTAAAATTTGAAAAATATCATGATATTAATACTTTGATCTCATCTTCAAATTTTTGGGCAAATTTTCGGCTGGGCATTTTTGAATTTGTAAATCTTTTTCATGAATTATCTAATTTTTTAATTAATTACTTAATTCAATTTTTATTAAAAATTCCCCAAAATTCTCTAATTGGTCCATTCTTGTATTTAGGCTTAAAAAATACCTAAACTCAACTATTTTTCATAAAAATTTCCAATTAATTAGTAAACATGTTTTTACTAATTTTAAAACAAA
Source organism: Acacia pycnantha (assembly GCA_025563575.1). Taxonomy (NCBI): domain Eukaryota; kingdom Viridiplantae; phylum Streptophyta; class Magnoliopsida; order Fabales; family Fabaceae; genus Acacia; species Acacia pycnantha. Next base: position 3,494,644 of record JAMWYP010000011.1, on the reverse strand, counting down.
AACCACCAATTTTAGGGTTTCATATAATTACTTGTGAATTTCCTTCACTTATGCTTAAGTAATTAGCCCAATATTACTTAATTACTTTATTATCAATTGTTGATAATTTTCTTAATTACAAAGCCTCATTATCTTCATACTCTTGTGTTCACATTAGTATTTTCATACCTCTAACATTATTCTATAATTACAAGGGTATTTTGGTCTTTTCATTACTTTTTGAACACTCTTATACAATTTTCCCAAGTTCATAATTTATTAAATTATCATAATTAGGGATAATATACTCTCCTTACTCACTTGGTCATTTAACTACCTTTTAGGATTTTTCCACAAATTTTCTAAGTTAATTACCCTTTCTAGGGGCATTTTGGTCATTTTGGCACTTTGGCCCTTAAATTCCCTAATTTCTTGTTGAAATTCTACTTAGAAAATATGCTATATTTATACAAGACTGGAGATTGAATTTTCACTTATCAGAATTATCCAACTTTTATTTATAATATGCCAGATAAATATCCGGGTATTACAATAATTAACAATGTACCTGCTTAAAGGGGGGTTCCAGCCTGAAGCACTCTTACTGGGCCTTACCCCTGCCAGACCCATTATTTGAGTCCATATCAAGTTTGAACCCCACCTTGTAGCTTACCTGCTCCACCACTAAATCAGGTATCCTCGGAGTTTTTTTTTTTTGATATAATACCCTCGGAGTTGATATGGCCTTTTATTCACAAAAGAAAAAAAAGCAAATCAATCTTGGTTTTATTGTTCAATACATGCGTGCATCTGCAAAAGGAAACACTCACAACTTCACAATACAAGGCGTGAATCATTACCAAACCAAGAAGCCCACAGAAGACCCAAAAGCCTCCTCACAAACACGACGTCGTTTCCCTCCCTCAATCCCCCTCCAGCTCCTATAAATACACACGACGCAACACCACACACACTTCACCCCATTGAAACCTAGTTAACTCTCTCTCTCTCTCAAGCCAAATATAGCGATCAACTAACCAAAAACTAAAACTTGTCAGTGAGTCAAATGGCGAGGTCTTTAATCTTGATGCTTCTATGGGTAACCAGCATCCTAGTAGTCTCCGAGGGACAACCTGGGACATTATTGTCGTCGGTGTTCCAGGCACCAACACAGGTAGCCATAAGGCTTAGCCGTGACCCTGTGTCTCTGTTAGAAGGCTCTACAGATTTCGGCCACATGGTTCATAAGAATCCGGTGGCGATCATGAACCCGGAGTCCACAAGCGACATATCGGTACTCATAAAGTTCTCAAACTCGTTGCCCATTCCGTTCAGTGTGGCGGCCAGAGGGGAGGGTCACTCCGTTAACGGACAGTCCATGGCTTTTGGTGGTGTGGTGGTGAATATGAGCAGTTTCAGAGATAGTAGTAGTACTGATAATGATGGGTCTGCTGGGATATTTGTGACGGAGAAGACGGCGGCGCCGGGGGATTATTACGTGGATGTGGGTGGTGGACAGAGGTGGATCGATGTTCTGCATGAGACCATGAAACGAGGATTGTCACCTCGTTCTTGGACTGATTATTTGTATTTGACCGTCGGTGGTACCCTTTCTAATGCTGGGGTTAGTGGCCAAACCTTTCGATTTGGTCCTCAGATTCAAAATGTTTATGAATTGGATGTTGTTACAGGTATGAATCACTTCTCTGATTTTTTCTGAAACTAAATTTCAGATTAAGTTGTTGGAAAAATGATAGAAAAATATCATATCAATTATAAAAACCCTAAAATGTCTACTAAATAAACAAAATGATAGATATTCGTAGTTAAAAATATGAAATTTTGAAGTTTCAGTGTTAATAATTTGAATATATAGACAATAACATATTAAGAACTTGGGTATATACATTGACAATTTAGAGAGTTCAAATTGTTAATTTCTATAATCAAGTTGCTGATCCTTATATTTAAGTTATCAACACTCAAACTTCAAAATCTTAGATTTCTATTAGATTACCTGTTTATCCTTTTGTTAATTTAGTATACCAATTTTTTTTTTTTTTTAAATTTAAATGGTAATTTTCAGATCTTGCTTCTCTCTTTTACCCCTTCCCATCCTTTTCCCTCCTTTTTCTTTTTCTGCCGTTAGATTAAAATCTCAACAATCTAGATTTACTATCCTTTTCCATCATTTCCCATTATAATAATATTTTTATCATCATATCATAAATATAGACCGTTGAGATCTGAATCCGCCGCGACACGAAAGAGAAAATGAGGGAAAATGATGAGAAAGGTAGAGGAAAGAAGCCAGTTTCGTAATTTTCTACCATTTTCCCAAAATTGTTTGTGTTTGATGAAAGGATATTAATTACTTCCTTATTATCAGGATATATTAATTCCTTAAAATTGATCAAGGAATATAGTTAAAACAAGAATTCTACAAACGTTTTTTTTTCTTCCCAAATGTCAAGGAGAGGTTTTGGCATGATTAATGTTTGATATATGTCATTTGAGTTAGTTGTATATATTAACATATAGGATTCTGATAATCATCATCTTTTATTTTTATTTGATTACGCTATGTATGTAATTAAACTTTATTGAAAGTACAGTTATCCCATTGTTTCAATATGCTTTGGTCGGCTCGGAAAAAAACATTATAAAAAGAAGCATTACATAATAAACATAGCCCAAAAATTAATAAAATATAAATATATGTAACTGTCACGTGACTTCACCGGATATTAATCCAGATTACATGTAAATGATTGGATGAAGATACATCATCACTGGATTACATGTAAATGATTGGATGAAGATACATAATCAGCGTAGATTATTTCTACCTTAAAAAACAGGTACTCTAGTTGGCACTGGTCAATATATATATATATTGACCAATCTCTTTACAGAGGTCAAGAATATTTTAGATCATATATTATTATGTTGTTCATTATTAATAAAGAAAAGTTGAATTAATAATTAATTGTTTATTAATAAACATTAAAATGAAGCTAAGTCAACTCTTCTATGGTTTGAGGAAATGGCTCTTAATTAAACATTGCCATTTGGTTGTATTGTAAGGTCACTTAAACAAAGCTAAGCGCATTGCAAGAATTGAGACAGATATCCTTTTGTATGTCTAAATTATTCGACGTGATAACTAGTCCTTCCTTAATACTTATATTCTTATTAATTAATAATTAATCTTTATTGGTTATAATTTACAGGGGAAGGAGAAGAAATAACATGTTCTCGTGAGATTAACTCAGATCTTTTCTACGCCGTTCTTGGAGGTTTAGGCCAATTTGGGATAATCACCAGAGCCAGAATTGCTTTAGCACCTGCAGCAACCAGGGCAAGTATTTAATTTCATTTATACATAGAGACGCAAATAATATAATAATAAGATAAATTAAATTAAATGGTTTGTTTAATAATTTATTGCAGGTGAAGTGGCTGAGTTTGCTTTACGATGACTTCTCTGTACTAAGTGCAGATCAAGAAAAATTAATCTCAATGAACGAAAGTGTAGAAACTACCATGCCTAATTATGTAGAAGGATCGCTTCTTCTGAATCAATCATCCATGGATCTTTCTTTCTATCCAGAGGCTGATCGTCCAAGAATCACATCCCTAGTCCAACAAAACGGCATCGTTTACGTCTTAGAGCTGGCCAAGTATTACACCAACGATTCTCAGGCAAGAGTGGACCAGGAAGTTGAGGAGATGTTAAGTGGGTTGAAGTTTTTGTCGTCGTTTAAGTTCGAGAAGGATGTGTCGTACGAGGAGTTTCTGGATCGGGTTCATTCTGTTGAACTTGTCCTTAGGCCTCAAGGACTGTGGGATATTCCTCATCCATGGCTCAACATGTTTGTTCCAAAGTCTCGAATCATGGATTTCCATGATGGTGTCTTCAAGGGCATTCTTCTCAACCAAACCCTTCCTTCAGGACTCGTCCTCGTCTATCCCATCAAGCGCAACAAGTAAGTAATAATACGCTATTTAGATTTCGGATAACATACATGCATCATCCTAAAATATTTTTTAAGATGCATCCAACATCTCAAAGCATTTTCTCATGTGCTTCCAGCACCATAAATTATTTTTTGGAGTATTTAGCACCTTAGAGTATTTTTTTCAGCTGCGCTCAGCACTTTAACATGTTTTTCGTGGTCACAAAAAAAACTTTTAGGCACCGAATGTAACTGAAAAAATACTTCAGACCGCTAGATGAACCACGAAACACTTTAGGGTACCAGATGCACTTGAGAAAATACTTCAGGGTTCTCGAGACATACACCTTAACCCTTTAATTTTTTTAAAATAGTTTAAGCCAATTTGATATGAATTATGTTAACCGGGTATTCATATATTTGCAGGTGGGATGATAAGATGTCTGTGATGATCCCGGACGAAGATATATTCTACGTTGTGAGTTTTCTGCACACGAGTACGAATGACCAAGTGGAAGCATATAAAGAGCAAAACCAGATGGTGTTGCAGTTCTGTGAGGAAGCTGGCATTCAGATTAAGAAATATCTTCCACAAAACTTGACCAGGAAACAATGGATGGATCACTTTGGAGACGAATGGAAACTTTTTCAACAGAGAAAAGCTCAATATGATCCCAAACATATTTTGTCACCTGGCCAAGCCATTTTCACTCATTAACTTAGCCATATGTATATTTATATTTTAGTATTTAGACCATCAGAATTAGGTCAATATATATAATGGATTGTGTATAAACAAGTGGAGATCCCACGGAATGAGATCCTCTCATTGTCCATTTTTCTGCCCATCCCTCTCCATCCTCATCCTGACCGTCGAAATCTTGATCAAGGGATCATAATGATTTTTGAAAAACACCGCATGCGGTGTTTTTTCAAAAATCATTCTGGTCCCTTGGATCAAGATTTTGACGGTCAGGATGTGGATGTGGAGGGATGGGCAGAAAAATAGGAGGGGAGAGAAACCGGACCAGATCCCACTGGTTAGTTTAAAACTTCATATGAATGTAGCCATTGCTAGTGGGCTTAATTGCTTCAACATTTGAATTGCATGTCGAAATAATTAAATGTATATTGACTCATATTTTGTCCAATCTCCTATAATGAACTTCTATATTTAAGTTAAGCAGAACCACAATTTTAATTATAACTAAAATGTTGACCCGGGGGTCGTATAATCTCACAAGGATAACTACAAATGAGACAAATTATAAAAACTAACAGAAGAAACGTTTTTCTTTTAAATAAATAAATACTTCATTGAAAGCATACAACTCAAGATAAATTATTTCCATCAAATGTTACTATTATTTATAAATTACCGACTTCCTTAAAAAATATATAATGATTGAATGATTTAAATTTTTAATGATGGATTAGCAGCTAGCTAGATAAACGAGTTCTTTATTTCCGTACGTCACTAATTTTTCCAAGTATTGTTATTAAGGAAAAATATAATATATACTCAGAAACTAATTTGCGTACGGGGAACAGGCACGTTTAAAAATTTAGATGGGAATTTGGTAATTATGCTTCAAATTTTTGTGCCAATCTAGGGCCCCTACTCAAGATGATAAGATAATTTATCCTTTTTAAAAATTATGAGTTATATTCCTCATCAAATTCATGACTAATTATGTGTGTGTGTGTGTGTGTGTATAAGTCAAATATGTATATATATTTCATTGAATTTTTTGAGATATGACGAGACTAACTATTATTGTTTCCTAATGATTTTTTCCAATAATGCATCCAAATCTCTAGATATATTAGTATCACTATCACCAAATATATATAACTGAAGATGACACAACATGAATAAAAATATTTATTTTGGAACTTGTCTACTTTATGATTTATTCAACTAGTTTGAATTGAATTATTTCAGTTAATTATTAACTATCACTGGCAAAAAAATGTTACAAAATCTTCCCTTCATTGATTTGTCTCCGAGATCCACAAAGTCAAGATTCAGTTAGATTTTGCATCACTATCAGATGCCTATTTAATTTCTTTATTATTTTTTTGTGTATAACTGTAAAAATAGTTTATCTTGGAAAGATCCGAGAAACATCATATACCAAACGAAAAAATCGACAAGATATTGTGAAGATTATAGTCCCCAATATTGGAGTGGAATGCGGACCAGTTTGAAGATTATAGTATTTCAAGAAACAAGAAAATGCTTTGAAGTTTTCAAACATTCAATTAATTTGGAAACTGACTTCCTGTCATCCAACATAAAGTATCTATTTCTCATTAGGAATATACTCCCTCTAGTCCTAAATATAGGAAAAAATTTGTAGTACAAATTGCACTACAAATTTTATCCTATAATTAAGATTGGAGATAATGTATGTGTGTGTGACTGTACATTTGTATAAGCTATAATATAGCTAGAAACAGGCACCCACATAGGCTGGTCCATACCCACTACTACGTTATTCATAAATTTTCTATCGTTTCAAATTTGGTCTCTATGATTACTTCCATTGATAATGTCCGGTCTCTATATATGTCCGGTCTTAAAATTAATTAATTTTTTATTCAAACTTTAGTACCGGCCAAATTTTTGGTCCGTTCTTAAAAGTCTAACTTTTAAGACCGGTCATTCTGTAACTATGGTCTTAACATTTATTACTTTTTATTTAAACTTTAGTACCGGACAAATTTTAAGTTCGGTCTTAAAAATCAAAGTTTTAAGACCGGCTTTTATATATGTTCGGTCTTAAAACTTTAATACCTTTATATTTATATTTTTCCGTATTATTTTGGAGTGTAGAAAATATAAGTCTGCCTTGATGAGATTTCTACATAAAAGTATTTGATATTTCAATTTTTTTATTAACATTTTTAAGGTGGTTGTTATTTTAACAGGTCTGGATAAGATCTATGAAAAATTGATCAGAATAAGAAGTTCTTTATATTTACAAATATGCCACCGGTCACATATTTAGGACCGGTCGATAATTAGTCCGGTCTTAATGAGGCGTCCTTCATTGTGTAAAGTTCTTTTTATTTACAAACTGCCACTGTCACACCATTAAGACCAGGTGCTTCGTTTATCCGCTCTAAATGAGGCGGTCTTATAGCCCTTCATTGTTTAAGAAGTTCTTTTTATTTACAAAACTGCCACCGGTCACACCTTTAAGACCGGTGCGTCGATTATCCGCTCCAAATGAGGCAGTCTTAAAGCCCTTTTTTGCACTAGTGGCATATAATGATCTAACCACTACTATAATGATTTTCCTTTGTTTTCTTTGAATGATCAGTTTGGTTTAGAAGAATTTCTTCTAGATGGTTGGGAGGGACAGTTCAGGTCCACACAGAAGAAAATGAATTTCTTCACAAAAAAGCTAAGCATTATTAATGCATGCAAAAAAAAAAAAAACATGATTAATCTCAGTAATTTAAAATCTAAACACACTAAAGAATTAGTGATCGATTGATCCCGGCAAAGTCCATATAATTTGCTCCATGTCTTTCTCATTTCTGTTGCTAATGATGATCTCTAAAGATGCTTTTAAAAAAGCCTTTCGTTGCATATGCAATGTTCATATTAGCTAACATTAAATAATATTAATACAATGTAATGTTTTTTATGAATTATTTATTGTTGGTAAAAGTGTACATTTGGTTCTCTAATTTTATATAAGATTTCAGTTTGATCCCATAATTTTGTAAAATATCTTATAAGTAATTTAACCGTAAAAATGTGAAGTGATGACTTTTATGTCAATCCTTGTAATTTTGGAAAACTAAAATTAGTATATCATTATTTGAGAATACTTTCTCCACATTTAAAACTCCAATATTATCTTTTTCTTAATGACATTAGAACTAGAGAACTGAAAAGGTATTTTTGAAAATTAAGGGATGAAAATGAAACTCTATGTGAAGTTAAAAGACTGTTGCTAGAGTGCACTTTTGCAATTATTATTTTCATATGCTTCATGTTGATATTATTATCATTAATATCTTTAATTTGCTTTGTTGATAATGATGATGGCATAAAAATGTGTGTCTTGCACTCGTGCATGCGCAGATGATAATTAAACATCTTTAGAATCTTATAATACATGATTGAGAGATATTGGGATTACCATATCCATTTTTTCTTCTCTTCACGTACGAATCACAATCTTTTATAATGAGTATATATATGGCCCCACGAGACAAAATAATTACTGCAATTGGAAAAATCAGGAGCATTGTTTCGAAATAGCTAGGATGCCATCTTTTATTATGAAGTGAGCAATGCGGAATCATCAACGTACAGCTCATTGATCTCCACAAAGCACCTTTGTTTTCATGGTAACTACAAGAGCATCCCTGTTTTGGTATATAGAATCGATCGGTGAAGCATCGTGTGATCTACTCTTTCCAATCCTAAATATAAAAGCTAATTTGTGGGTTTGATCTGGTTCTGAATATAACACTTCAATTCACTTTGCTTTTGAAATTTATAATTTCTTTCAAACTATGAGGAGAAAATGGTAAAAAGATTGTTTGAGATGGTTTGAGCACAGTCAAAGAAGGCCATTGAGTGTGCATTGATTAAGTAGTATGAAATTCTCTAAAAAGAGATCGAGGAAGACCAAAACGAATTAATAATCTATCAAAAAAACTAGTTTTCGATATTGCACAATGAGGACGTGCGATCTATATATTTAACCGATCTTATCTAGTGGGATAAGGCTTTATTGTTGTTGTTGCAACTTTGCTACTGATTGCGCATATCTTTGCTACTGTTGTATCTTACCTAATTTATTCAATACATTTAAATTAGTTATATAGCTCGTATATTTATAATCTGAGGGAGAATTGATTATATAAAGAATGAAATATATTATCCTTCTTATACTCTTCTTACTTCTGTTATATTTTTTATTCAAGAATATAAAAGAATTTTACTTACAAAGTTACTTTCTTCTTATTCCTCTCTAGCTAGGTGTTCAACAACTTGATGAGTATTTTAATATTGTTTACTTTAAACATTATGAGTACTTTTTATCAGTAATTTCTCTCAGCATGTATAGGAAGAAGGGAATAAAATTTTCATTCTGTTGCTTAATAGATGACAGTTCTTTGATGACTGTTTCCCTCATGTTTAGTTAGCTGAAGCTTCTGGATTCTATATATATGCACTGTAACACCCCAATTTCAAAAGCAGTATTTTTTTTTTCATCAAAACATCATTTCAAATAATCAGAGTAGAGCATCGGAGCGATTGAGTAACTGATATGTATATATAAAATGCCGTAAGTCTGGCCAATTTACAGAAGCGGTACAAAACCGTGTGGTTCAAAAGTAGATAACCACATCAAAGGAAGGCTTCGACGGAACAACAAAAGAAGTCTTCACTAGGAACTTCTACGCGGCCGCTTGTCTCTCTCCTCGGTCCTCCCGAACTCGACGCTATGTTAAGGGTGAGATCAGCGCACCGGATCTCGAGTAACGGTTAACCTCATGTTTATGTATACACATACACACGACAGACATCCACAACATCATCGGCACATACCATCACTCTATCACAACCCATGCATATGTATTGCCCCAACATGTAGACCTATTGCCCCAAAGATACAGACATATTGCCCCCAGCATACAGACATATCCTCTAACCACTATATGCATTCAAACAGTACAACATCTATACAACATACATACCACATACATGCATACCATAAACATCAGAGTTAGTATTACAGTACGCGAACGTACGTACTCTAATAGTACATAAACACACAACAAACATAAAGTCATCATCTATCACATACAATACACATATCACATATATGTATACAATAAATATCAGAGTTAGTGTTACAGTACGCGAACGTACCTTCGTTGACGGTAGACGGTACTTCCGTCGGAAATCGTACTTTTTTTACGGAAAACTGCGAAACGTCCAACAGTGGCACGCCAGGCAGCGTAACGGCAGCAGATCAGAGTTTCTGATATCCTATAAGAGTAATATCACTTTTATTAGTGATTTGACATTACGACCGGCATTTTAGGTAAAAATTACCATTTTGCCCCTATACCCCTAATTGGCGGAATTTCGCCAGCACTTCGTTACTTTGGCTCCGATTTTCCAAAATTTTGCCAGAACTTTGACCCAATCATAATTTTCGAAATTCTAACTTAAAATAGCCCTATCATATGATATCTAATCATACTTGAAAGATTAAAGGCTATTCTAGCATTTCTACTCTAACTACCGAACAAAACTACGGAAGCTTAAGTACCGAAAAACTTACCCAGAGCTTCGCTACAGCTTTTCTCCAGAGCTCCTCTCTCTAAAACCTCTCTCTAGATTTCGAAATCCACAAGGGAAATGGTGTGAAAAACCAAAGGGAGGAGGGGGTATTTATAGGTAAAATGATAGGGTTTCGTCAGTCGGATCAACTTTGTGAGAATCGATCCGGACCGTCAGTTCATGACTTTGGAAACAAGTTTTCTCCTCTTCCTTCTCTCTTTGGCCGAAAAATCCATGCCCCAAAAGTCAAGGGAAGAGCAAATCAAATGGTGCCAAGTGTCCACCTTCCAGAAGCCTTCCGATCGAATTCTCCGATCGGTGCCCGATTCGCGTAATTTCGGAAAAATCTCAAAATTCTGGATTAGACACTTCCTAGAAATTTCATTACTCATTAGAAATGTATAATTTAACTAACTTTTTAACACTGTCTAGGTCTTCTCCGGTCTGACGGAAGTTTTACGGAAAAACGTGTCGGTTGTGAAACGAATTTCCGGAATTACCAATCTCTGGGCAAAAATTCACTGATTCCAAATATGTCCAGGAAATCCTAAACTCATCTCCGGATGTTGAGTTAGAATTTATTTTCTTCAAGTCCAAAATGTGACTATCTGCATTTTTCCCTATTTCGTCTTATTAGAAAAATGCTCTATAGGCCTCGGAATTAACTTCCGGAAAAGTCTAACGGAAGATAAAAATCCACTGATCAATATTTTACCTTGACTTTGGAAATCCCATTCCGGTTCTCTAGATAGGATCCGCTTCCTGTTTATTTTATTACTATTCACTATATTTAATTATAATATATAATAATACAACTTTATCAAAAATATCATGATATTTTAACTTGTTCTTATCTTCATATTTTCCCTCAATTTCGTGTGGACCCTAATTAATATTATTTAATATTTATTTTTTTAATTAATTACTTATTTAATTAATTATATATTTCAATTTTCCTAAAAATTTCACAAAATTCCCTTATTGGTCCATTCTTGTATTTAGGCTTAAAAATACCTAAACTCATCCATTTTCCTAAAAAATTTTCAATTAATTAGCAAATATGTTTTTACTAATTCTTGGCCAAAAACCACTAATTTTAGGGTTTTACCTAATTATCTTTGAATTTCCTTCGCGTAAGCTTAAGTAATTAGCCAAAAATTACCTAATTACTTTCTTATCACTAGTTGATAATTTTTTTAATTAGAATGCCTCATTACCTCATAACTTTGACCCTGACATCTTTGTTTTCATGTCTTCTGCATTATTTTAGGATTTACGAGGGTATTTTGGTAATTTCAATACTTTTTAGACATTCTTATACAATTTCTCCAACTTTGTAATTTAATAAATTACCTAAATTAGGGACAATATCCTTCCCTATTTCAAATAGATATTTACTTGCCTCTTTTATAGCTTTCACAGGGTATTTATAACCCATAATGTATTTAGGGACCTACTTGCAAATTTTCAAACGTTTTAGGGACCTAATTGCAAATTATTCTTTTTCAAGAGAAACTACCCCAAAAATAAGATAAATTCTCTACAAGATCTTTGAGATCCCATATTCACCTATTTCCAATAGGTATTATTTACTCAATATGATACTTATCATAAATGAGATTTTCAGGGTATTACATGCACTGGACAAAATTTAATATCAAAAGTTGCACCATTATAATCGATCTTATAAACAAAATAACTTTCAATAGTGTGTGTGTGTGTTGAATTTTATAAGAGGTAGCAGACTGGTTTGTTTTGATCCTAAGTGTGTAAAATCTTAATCCACTCTGCATTGTCTCCTAATTTTATATTTTTTCCCCAATGCATATAATTAATTAAAATGAGTACTACTTTAAGAAATTCAACACACCTTTTTGTTTTCAAATAACTAACTTAATTGGTTTTCTTAGTCTTTACAAACTAGTCATCCAACTCTTATAGTTGAAGCATGTACCCCCTCCAGTCCTTTTTAGAAGTAACTTTATCTCTTTTGAGGCTAGTTCTTAATGTAAGAAACTTTATTTTTGTCTCAAAATTTAAACTGCATTTTTCCTTTTCTACCCCTATTAAATACATAACTTTCTATTAATTATCCCCCTGACCATTAATTCTATTTCATTTAATCATTTATTACTCATTCTCTATCATATATTTGTTTATTCATTCTCTCTTCTATACTCTTTTCATAAATACGGATATATTTGGTAAATACATGAAAATTTTGACACATTTATTGTTTTTAACTAATTTTAACTATCCAGTTTTGTTTTGCACAACCTGAAAACAAAAACAGTTGCTTATAAAAAGGACACGTGGGAGTGTGTATATCTATATATAGGCTTTTTGACCTAAATAAATTTTTTTTAAAAAAAATTTACCAAACTAAAGCTATTTCAAAACTATTTACCAGAATAAGTCTCACGCCACTGATGGCGTGAGACTTTTTCACGCCACCTTGGTGGCGTGAAAAACTCTCACGGTACAAGTGCCGTGAGACTTTTTCACGCCACCAAGGTGGCGTGAAAAAGTTTCACGCCACTTTGGTGGCGTGAAATAATAATAAATAATAATAAAATAAAAATAATAATATATAATAATAATTGTACCGCGTAAAGGGTTGTTTCCTACTTCCTAGACAATAGTTGTTGATTTAGGATTATTTCCTACTTTATTGCTAGTTGCTATTAATTTTTCATTTGTTATTTTAATTATTTCTATTTCAAAGTTTAAATTTTGAATTATTGTTATTTCCATTCTTTTAGGAATTTCAAATAAGTAGCAGGTTATTAGGGTTGTTTCCTACTTCCTAGCTAGTAGTTGTTGATTTAGGATTAATAATAATAATAATAATAATAATCCTAAATCAACAACTACTAGCTAGGAAGTAGGAAACAACCCTAACAACCTGCTACTTATTTGAAATTCCTAAAAGAATGGAAATAACAATAATTCAAAATTTAAACTTTGAAATAGAAATAATTAAAATAACAAATGAAAAATTAATAACAACTAGCAATAAAGCAGGAAATAATCCTAAATCAACAACTACTGGCTAGGAAGTAGGAAACAACCCTCTACGCGGTACAATTATTATTATATTTTATTTTTATTTTTATTTCACGCCACCAAAGTGGCGGAAACTTTTTCACGCCACCTTGGTGGCGTGAAAAAGTCTCACGGCACTTGTACCGTGAGAGTTTTTCACGCCACCAAGGTGGCGTGAAAAAGTCTCACGCCATCAGTGGCGTGAGACTTATTCTGATAAATAGTTTTGAAATAGCTTTAGTTTGGTAATTTTTTTTTTAAAAAAATTTATTTAGGTCAAAAAGCCCTATATATATGCGCGGCTTTTTGACCAATCTAATTTTTTTTTAAAAAAATATTTACCAAAATAAAACAGATTCCAAACTATTTCCCAAAGTAATGCAGTTGGTGGGCCCGAGTGGGAAGTGGCGCAGGGAAGGTCTGCGTACCAAATGGCGTGAGAAATCCCCACGCCATTTGCTAACCAAATGGTGTGGGGATTTCCCACGCCATTTGGCTGAAATGATATATCAAAAAAAAATTATAATAATAATAAATGATAAAAAATTGGAATAATTTAAAGCTCTACTCCATTTAATTTGAAGTCAAAAGAAAGAAAGCAGGGAGTTGAAATAACTCATTAAGAACGCATTTTAAAAATTACGCAGTACAATTTAGTTATAACAACAGATCACAATACAGGGGATCTATATATTTGTTATACATCAAATATTTGTATAACAACAGTATTGATTTTGGGGTCTGTATAAAAAAGATACAGATCCCACAAATGCTAATTATATATATATATATATGTTATATATATATATATATATATTCATAGTTCACACTTATTTTTATGCATATCTTTCATGAAAAAGGTGTTTAAAATTCAAATATTTTGATTTATTCATTTTTTATGCGCTGGGTTGTTATACATACATGTTTTTTTAGACAGTAGTGGGAGGGATGGATTGACAGTTCATAGTTTCATTATTTTCCCCGGCATCCATTGATCTTACTAATTAGATATATTGGGGAAGTCAAAAATCAACTCGAATCGTTTCAAGTGGAAAATTTTAGAAATTGTTCTAACCATTTAGATTTAATTAATTTGGGTAAATTAATTATTTTCTTGTTTATTTAATTGTTTTAAAATTTTAAATAATTTTTATAAGAAAATAAATGCTGAATAAAAGTAATGTTGTAACACCCCAACTTTCAAAAGGCAGTATAATTTTTTTTTTTTTTCCATCAGAGTAGAGTACCGGAACAAGAGTGTAACTGATATATTGATATAAAATGCCCACTGGCTAGTTACATAAACGGTATAGTAACCGAGAGTTTCCAAAAGTAAAGGATAATAACGGAAAGTCTTCAGCCGGATCCTCGAACCTGCTACTTTCCTCTCTCCTCGGTCCTCGGTTCTCCCGAACTCGACGCTATGTTAAGAGCTGAGATCCGCACCGGATCTCAGGTAACGGTTAACCTCATGTTTATGTATACAGACACCAGACATTAACAATACTAACATCACACTATCACAACCCATGCATATGTATTGCCCCAGCATGCAGACATATTGCACCCAGCATACAGACAGATTGCACCCAGCATACAGACAGATTGCACCCAGCATACAGACAGATTGCACCCAGCATACACACATATCCTCTAACCACTATATGTACTCAAACAGTATAACACTCCTACACACATACCACATATATGCATATCATAAACATCAGAGTTAATGTTACAGTACGCGAACGTACCTTTGTTGACGGTAGACGATACTTCCGTCGGAAATCGTACTTTTCTACGGAAAAACGTGAAACGGCTCGTCCGGCAGCGTAAAGGCAGCAAATCAGAGTTTCTGATATCTTATAAGGGTAATATCACTTCTATTAGTGATTTGGCACTATAACTGGCATTTTAGGTAAAAATTACCATTTTGCCCCTATACCCCTAATTGGCGGAATTTTGCCAGCACTTCGTTACTTTTAGAAATTTCCTACCCGAAATCTTGCCAGAACTTTGACGCCATTTTGATTTTCGAAAATAAAGACTAAAATAGCCCTCCCATATGATACCCAATCATACTTGAAAATTTAAAGGCTATTCTAGCATTATAACACCTACTTGTGAAAGAACTACGAAAACTTCAGCTTTCGGGACTCGATCCCTACCATGTTTCTACCTCGTCAGGCATATATTTCAATGCAATGAGGCCTAAAAACAATAGTAGGAATCTCACTCCCTACTTGCTAAATCTATCTAACAATTCTACTAACTACCGAACTAAAGACTAAAGACCGAAAGACTTACCCGTTGAAGACTTCTGCAGAATTTTCCCCAGAGCTTCTCTCTCTTCTTTCTCCCTCTAGGTTCGAAAATCTCAAGAGGAAATGGTGTGAAAAACCAAAGGGAGGGTGGGGTATTTATAGAAAAGGAGGTAGGGTTTCGGTAGTCGGATCAACTTTGTGAGAATCGATCTGGACCGTTGGAATCACAACTTTGCAAACAAGTTAACCCCTTTCCTTTTCACACTTGGCCGAATTCCAAGGCACAAAAACCAAGGGGATTGGCCAATGGGAGGTGGCCACGTGTCACCTTCCAGAAGCTTTCGGACTGATTTCCCCGATCGGTACCCGATTCGCGTGATTTCGGAGAAATATCAAAATTCTGGATTTACAACTTTGAAGACATGTTCTCACTTACTAGAAATGTCCAAGTTAACCTAAATTTTGATCCCATATAGGGCTCCAACTGTCCAATTGCAGTTTTCTCGAAAAACGTGTCCGAACGCGTCTTTGAACGTATTTCGGAATCATCAACTTCTTCAGAAAAATTCACTGATTCCAAATATGTCCAGATAAATTCAAACTCATTCCTAGATGTTGAGTTAGAATTTATTTTCTTCATATCCAAAAATATGCCTATCTGCATTTTTCTCTATTTCGTCTTATTAGGAAAATGCACAATCGGACTCAGAATTAACTTCCGTTTTCCTATTGGTCAATTCTTGTATTTAGGCTTAAAAATACCTAAACTCAACTATTTTTGTCCAAAATTTACAATTAATTAGTAAATATATTTTTACTAATTCTTGGCCAAAAACCACTAATTTTAGGGTTTTACATAATTATCTTTGAATTTCCTTTGCTTAAGCTTAAGTAATTAGCCAATAATTTCCTAATTACTTTATTATCACTTGTTGATTATTTTCTTAATTAGCATGCCCCATTACCTCATAAATTTTGTATTGACATCTTTGTTTTCATGTCTCCTGCATTATTTTAGCATTTACGGGGGTATTTCGGTCATTTCCTTACTTTTTGAGTATTCTTCTACCAATTTTCCAAGTATGTAACTTAATAAATTACCTAAATTAGGGATAATATCCTTCCCTATTTCAAATAGATTTTAACTTGCTTCCTTTATAGCTTTCACAGGGTATTTATAACCCATAATGTGTTTAGGGACCTATTTGCAAATCTACAAACGTCTTAGGGACCTAATTGCAAATTATCCTTTTTCAAGGGAAATTACCCTAACAACAAGGTAAACTCAATACAAGGTGTTCGAGACCTCATATTCACCTATTTTTAAGAGAAATTACCCTAAGTCAGATTTTAGAGTATTACAAATGTTAATCGTGAATAACAATATGAAACAAATATATATATAACTCGTTGAGGTCTAATCTGTACAATTTAAATTATTTAATCGAAAAATCTGTAAATTTAAGAAGAGATAAAAGTTTCTCAAGAGTATCTACGTCCAATTCAAATAGCCACTAACTAGGTCTTCATCAAACCTAATTAATCATATTAAATTTAATTAGGTACTGCGCAGATAATTAACTATATAGTAAGTGTGAAACCAAAAATTGTGTAGGCAAAAGCAATTCCAAGGAATTCTCAATGATATATTTGTGTAGGACTTTACATACTGCTTTATGCTTATGTCCTGTCTGTGTCACAATGTTGTTGTGTAGAACCTTACATATTGCTCCATGCTTATGTTCTGTCTATGTCACACTTATCGATGAGATGTTGTTGTTATGTCATGAATATCTGTTGTCTATATACTGTTTTATTTGAGCATAAGGTTAACATTACACGAGATTCAATGCGGTGAATTGAATCTCAGCTGTAGCTTCAGGATCCGGAGGACCACGGATCGGTGCTAGGGACAAGCAGCAGGAGTAGGTTACCGGCCGAAGTTATATTATCGCTTTCTGTACTTACCTTTTGAACAGTAGGATCACTGTAATGTCAATACTATGTTACACTATGGTTCATGTTTTGTTATGATCAGTTACTCTTTCGCTCAAATGCTCTACTCTGATTGGAAAAAAAAAATCCGCTTTAAAAATTAGGATGTTACAATATTCCTCCTATATATATATTCATAGTTCACACTTATTTTTATGCATATCTTTCATGAAAAAGGTGTTTAAAATTCAAATATTTTGATTTATTCATTTTTTATGCGCTGGGTTGTTATACATACATGTTTTTTTAGACAGTAGTGGGAGGGATGGATTGACAGTTCATAGTTTCATTATTTTCCCCGGCATCCATTGATCTTACTAATTAGATATATTGGGGAAGTCAAAAATCAACTCGAATCGTTTCAAGTGGAAAATTTTAGACATTGTTCTAACCATTTAGATTTAATTAATTTGGGTAAATTAATTATTTTCTTGTTTATTTAATTTTTTTAAAATTTTAAATAATTTTTATAAGAAAATAAATGCTGAATAAAAGTAATGTTAATCGTGAATAACAATATGAAACAAATATATATATAACTCGTTGAGGTCTAATCTGTACAATTTAAATTATTTAATCGAAAAATCTGTAAATTTAAGAAGAGATAAAAGTTTCTCAAGAGTATCTACGTCCAATTCAAATAGCCACTAACTAGGTCTTCATCAAACCTAATTAATCATATTAAATTTAATTAGGTACTGCGCAGATAATTAACTATATAGTAAGTGTGAAACCAAAAATTGTGTAGGCAAAAGCAATTCCAAGGAATTCTCAATGATAACAAGAAGATATTCATGTTGGAGAATCTTTCAAATCAAATGCCAAGTGTAAATTAAGTAAAAAGAATAATAAACATCTTATAGTAAAAATGTGGAAATCATATTTTATGTTAACTTTTGATTTCGGGTTTTAAATTACACACTAACTTTTTTCCTTTTTTTTTAATTAGATGATGAACATCTCTTAGGATCTCATTGAAATATATGCATACCTATTTAACAAGTTTGGTGATCACAATTGTTTGTATTAATTTATTATTCAATAATACAACGCGCGTAATCTTATTGCTTCGTTTCACTCTCTCTTGAAATTAAAAATTAAATAACACCCGAATGAATATTGATCTAATTAATATGAATGCAACTCATATCAGTATATAAGTTTGAATTCTATTTCTTTTGTTAGAATTGAACCTTGTTAATGAACATCATGTAATTAAGTAGATGAGCGCTATTGAATAGTTTAACTTGTCTTGGACTAAGCGGCATAATACATACAAACTTTTATTGAAAAATTGAATAGTATACAAAAATATGCACTTGTACATTGAAGTGGCAAAAGAAACAAACAAGTACTATACATTAGTTAACATAAAATCATACTGTCAATTCTCAAGATATATTTTTTTTTTTTTAAAAAAAAAAAGTTAAGGCGCATCCAACACTTGAATTACTTTTTCAAAGGCACCCGATGTCCTAAAGTATTTTGTGGTGCATCTAACACTTTGAAATATTTTTTTAGATGCTTCCATCACCCTAAAATATATTTTTAGGCATGTCCAACACCATAATATTAAATTAATTTTTGGTGCATCAAACATTCTAAATTATTTTTCATCAGGTGTATCTAAAAATTACCTAAATTGTTAAGTGTAAAATTATTTAAAAAAATACTTTAGGATGATAGAAGCACCTGAAAAAAATTCTTTAGAATGCTGGCTGCACCTTAAATCTGAAAAACATGAAGAATATTCAAATCGATAGCCACCCATAATCTTTCCTCAGCACTAACATTCATTATTTCTTGTCAGAGAAACGCATGAAATTTGTCTAATATTCAACTGAAAAATAATTGCTTATTAGTTTGGCTGACCAAAGACAGACATAAACATTCAGCGTTGTTTGCCTGCACGTTGTGATAAACTTTGTAATGGATGTCGTATTGTAATACCCTAAAAATCGTATTATAATTTAGTAAAATTATACCTATCAAAAATAGGTGAATATGAGATATCAAATATTAAGTAATAATTAGCTTATTTTCTAAGGAAAAATCTCTAGGAAATTAGAGAGTTTAAGGGCCAAAGTGCCAAAATGACAAAAATGCCCCTAAGGGACATAAATAAATTAGAAAAATTATGAAAAATCCTAAAAGGCAGTAAAATGACCCGGTGAATTAGGAGAATATATTATCTCTAATTATGGTAATTTAATAAATTATGAACTTGGAGAAATTGTATAAATGTCCAAAAAGTCGTAAAAAGACCATAATACCCTTGTAATTTGTAAAAATGCAAGAGGCATGAAAATACTAATGTTAATATAAGAATATGAAGGTAATGAGGTATTGTAATTTAGGAAATTCTTCTGGTTCGCCCCGAAGAGCGAAGTAATCCTTCTGGTTCGCGGCGCCTTCTGTTTCGCAAAGCTGACCTAAGAAACCAGGTCAAAGCGTAAGTTTGACCAGGGACCATTCGCAATAAACGAAAGGTTGC
Source organism: Acacia pycnantha (assembly GCA_025563575.1). Classification (NCBI taxonomy): domain Eukaryota; kingdom Viridiplantae; phylum Streptophyta; class Magnoliopsida; order Fabales; family Fabaceae; genus Acacia; species Acacia pycnantha. The sequence goes on along the minus strand of JAMWYP010000011.1, from coordinate 3,474,586 downwards.
ATTCAGGGACCTAAACGAAATCTCAAAAGGTTTCATCAAAGGACTTAAGTGCAAATCTTAAAAGGTTTTGCATAGGGACCTAAGCGCAAACCTTGAAAGGTTTCATAAAGAGACCTAAACGAAATCTCAAAATGTTTCATAAAAGGACCTAAACAAAAATCTCAAAAGGTTTCGTACAGGGACCTAAGTGAAAATCTCAAAAGGTTTCGCAAAGGGACCTAAGTGAAACTCTTAAAAGGTTTCGTACAGGGACCTAAGTGAAACTCTTAAAAGGTTTCATACAGGGACCTAAGTGAAACTCCTAAAAGGTTTTGCGAGAGGGACCGAAATGCGAATTTTATTTCGCAACGTCAAGAAGTTTGGAAGAAAATGCGGACCCGGTTACACCATATTTGGTTTAAACCCGGCTCCGCATGAATTTTAAGGGCGGACCCGGTTACACCGAACCTGGTTAACATCCCGACAACTCAAAGACTTGAACTACCAAGCTGGGGGCAACAGAGTAGATAACGAAATGGGCACGTTGAACGATTTGCACAAACATAATATAGACCAGACAATTAGCCCGGATAAATGGCTACGAAAGCAAAGTAAGCTGGATGGACGAAATCCAATCCACGAAAGCCAGGTGTCACACGCAATCATGGCAGAATTAGAGGGTACTCCCCAAGAGTCACGCGGTATTCACCCAATCATCACCCCGGCACTTTCAGTCATACCAATTAACCTGAGGCCCGCGGTTAGTAATCCGGATCCTCAGGCCGTGGGAATACAATCCCGGCAATATCATTTGACCACGGCAGTTGTCTACCACCTCGGACCCTTACGTCGTCGGTCCTCACCACGGCATTCCTAGGGCCGGAGGTTATCACCTCGGTTCCTTAGGACGTTGGTTCTCACCACGGCCTTCCTAGGGTCGGAGTTCATTACCTCGGTCCCCCATTGGCCGTTGGTAATCACCACGGTATTTATCAAGCCGTCGGTCGTCATCATGACACTTCACGAGACGCAGGACGTCGCCCCGGCTCATCGGACATTGTAACGTTACCACGTACCCAGGGAAATGAGTTCAACAAGTCCTAGCCTGACGCAGAAGTCAGGAGATGGGCAACACCTCGGATGACTTATCCAGGACGACATCATACACCCGGCAGTCCAAAACCTTGAACTACCGGGTGGGGGCATCTGTTACGGATTTTATATAAGGCCCATTAGCGATGCGGCCCAATAACAGGGGATCTATCATGATCGCCAATGATTAGATAAGATCATAACCAACCTACAATCAATGAGATAATCAAGGGAATCTCTACACCAAATCGGGACCCCTAACCCTAAGGTAACCTCTATATATAGATGGTTAACCTAACAGTACACATCTTCTATCTTTACGCTCCTCTCAATTGCATATACCGCACACGAGCACACACCGCACGCCCATTGGCTAAACGCCGTCAAGTATCCTCGAACTACGTGGACTTTGATCCCTCTTCAGAGTACGTAGGCCCTAGGAATCGCTCCTAGGTCAAGTCCCAATCAACATCAACATCCTAGCCCCGTCGAGTTAGATAATCTGTGTTCTACACCAGAACACCTGCATTGTCATTTTTCATGAGTGGTCATTTTTGTTTGAAGAGTTATGATTTTCGTATCAAAAGTTGTTATTTTCATATCAGAAATTGTCATACTCATATCGACTTCATGAATTCATCTATGTCTACATTATCATTTTTCACAAAAGAAGCAATTCAATGCTAGCATCGATCACAAGTTTTCAATATGAAAAACCACTTCTCAAGCTTTAAAAAACCCCAATCTGATGGTTTCACTATGTTTTTCAAGAACTAACTCACATCTCCACCATCCCAAATATTCAAAGCCATCATCCACCATAGCAGCAGTCACCGACAACCACCAACCACCAACCACCACAAAACATCAATCACCAGCAACAAGATGATGATTTAAGAATCAAAATAACACAACCAACAACACAAAGATCATATAATGCTAAAAATTGATATGAGAATAAAAAATAACACCTGCGACAACACAAATCTAAGAACAAAAAAAATCGATTTCAATTGCTATTGATGTTAAGGTTGCAAGTTTAAGAATCGACAAGCAAGAGGGATCGCTGAAATTGCCGTTGACGATGTCAAGCTTACAAATATGAGAATCTAAGAGCATGATGGATGGCTGAAATCACCATTGATATCATCACCAGAGATTTGAGAATATGAGGAGGATGAGGCGATGGAGGTTGAAGAAGAAGTTTTGTCATCGTCGTCCACTGGAGGTTGAAGAAGATTATGGGGTGGGAGTGACGAACGAAGCGAATGACGGAGTGAACAAAGACAGATCCATGAGTCCGACATCCTCACTGTCACTATTATCCTCGCCACCGCCTCCGCCGTTGTTGGAGGAGGTTGTCTCAGCCGCATTATTGGAGAAGAGGATGAAGAAGTGGTGTCGAAGGATGGAGATTTTTGTTGTGGGTACTTGTGTAATTTTCTTTTGATTTCAAAAAGAACAAATGAGACCCTTACGTATTCAGAATACTTTTTTGTTCTTTAGCATTTTTAAAATTCTTTTTCAAGTATTTTCCCTATATTTCACCTCATTTTAATCAATTTTTTTTTATCAAATATTTATAATTTTTCAACAAATTATGAGTACGGGATCAATATGTATAATTGAAAAATCTATACGGACCCAATAAAAAAATAATAAATAAAACTACAAGGCAAGATTAAAAATGACCTAAATTACATGGACTTTTATTAATTTTTAAAAAATGTTGACAAAAAACTGTTTTTTAGAAAGGAAAGAGGAAAACCGGATCTTTTCGAACCTAGTATGGGCCACGACTTTAAACAAATTTGAACTGAGCCCACAATAAATTTATGTTTTTGACTTGAGGCCCAAAATAATTTTTGTTTGACCTGAGAGGGAGAACTTTAGATAAACATAGGTATAAAATGAAGGGATAAGATATTGTCACTATTAATTTTGGTCACTACCACTTTTTCACCATTAGATCAGAATTTTATCTATCTTTATCATTTATTTCTTCTATTGAGATTCTGATCTAACGGTGAAAAAGCGGTAGTGACAATATCTTATCCCATGAAAAGGAATATTATTCAATTACTAATAGAGCCAGGAAAACGGGTCAAACCATCGGGCCATGAATTTACAAGGACTGGGCTCAAGATTTTTACCTTAAAAGTGAAACGAGGTATAAAAGGGCTAGCCCGGTAAGGTTAAAGGCCTAAAAGGGCCCGCCTATTTATTTTATTTATTTATTGAAAATTATTTATATGATATTAATAATTGATTTTTTACGTTTTGTATATGATGTTGCAAATTTTTATTTTTATTTATCTTTTTAAAATTAAATTTTATAAGAACATTTTGTAATAGAAACACTAAAAATTAAAAATTTACAAAAACATTTCTTATTTCATGAAGTATTATTATTAATTTTGTGTTAAATTAGAATTTTATTTGTTGAAATGTACTAATTTTATTTCTTTCAAATTAAAGCTGAAAAAAGTAAAATGTTGTTGAAAGAGTTTCGTGGCTGGCCCTCAAGAATGTATAGGCCCTAACTCATGAAGGGTTGGCTCTGCAGGACTGGCCCGGCTCTTTTTACCAACTCTAATTATTAATACTTAAGGACTTACGGTTTATGATGATGTATTACACTAATGTTTTTCGTTGGCCATTAAAACGTCCCCATCACAAATTTTGACCCGTAATAACTTCAACCATTTTTAATGTTAATTTTTAAATAATGATAATTAATTTGGAATGAATAAGTCATAAACCACGATTCTAAATGGATTTGTTCGCTTATTAGCTGCCCATAATGCGTAAGTTGACCTTAATAGATGTTCATTGCACATTCCTCTCTTTTAAACTTTGTCAAATTTGAGCTCTTCATGTCTCTCATAATTAAATACGCATAATAATCAAGGTAAATACTCCTTAATTAATTAATATAATCAGTAATGATCTTGGGGATGATCCAGTTGACATTAATTAATTAATTATTCCAAAAACTGACGATTGACTTTACCAAAAATCATGGTCATAAACTAAGGTTTAGGGTTCAAGAAATGATTATAGGATAAATTAAAAAAAAGTATACAAATAATTGGTCAAAGGTGCAATTTTTCAATTGTGAGGGATTGTCCCAGTTTGAAGTTTATTGATTATGTTGAGCGTAATCGATCACTTAGGGTTTAGTACGTAGTGTGGTTCAAAGTGTATTTTCTTGGAACTAGTGCAACATAATAATAGTGTAATAAACTAATAAGAAATCTCAAAATGTCGGTTACTGATATTGCTCAAGAGATTGTATGACAAATATGCACCAGAAAGGATGCTTCAAATTGTGATTAAAAAAAGTAACAATATCACCTCCTCAAATCTTCGTAACGTCTTTCTTCATCATATTGTGTGCTGTAAAATCGGATTTTTTAAATTGAGATACATTCACTGAGATACAGATATGATAAAAATAATTAATGACTTCTAAAAAAGAACGTAATTAAATATCATACGTAATTTCAACCTTAAACTTTTCTGGAAAATTAAATTTGGTATTTCTCATGGCTTAAAATAAGGGCTCTTTTCCTTAATGACTGCCAAAAGTGAACGTAATTAAATATCATACGTAATTATTCAACCTTAAGCTTTTCTGGAAAATTAAATTAGTTCTTTCTCATGGCTTAAAATATGTACTATTTTCCTTAATCACGCATTCGTAAGGCTTTGCTACGCAAGAATGCGTGCATATTTAATTAATTACCACAAACCAACTTTTTTTTTGGGGTAAAAATACCACAAACCAACTTAATCGAATCTCTTGTCTACAGCAATTCAAATTCTAAAAAAGTAAATATTGATAAGAAGAGAAAGAGAAAGAGAAAGAGAAAGAGAAAGAGAAAGATCATCCAAAAATATATCTATCAAGTTTGTTAGCGACTTTATTAATAGGTTTAATTAAAAAGACCCAGAATAAAAAAAAAAAAAATCCACATGTTTTTAAATTTAATTGGGTTTAATTTTTCTGCTTTTGCTGCAAATTTTTTTTTCCTACCATATAGGTCTTATTATAAAGAGAAGAGAGAGAAAATATTAATGGAACCACTTACTTTTATGTAGCTGTGGCTGTGGTAGAAAAAATATTTCTGCAGCAAAAATAGAATCATTAAACCTAATTAAATTATATCTTTCATAATACTAATTTATAGAACAATATTTCTAATTTGGACGAAAACGAATGAATAACTATGTGTGAGAGTTATTATTATTATTATTATTATTATTATTATTATTATTATTATTATTATTATTATCCTTTTGTTTTTAAATCGTATATGTAGAGTTATATGTTATCTCTAATACGAGTATTTATCAATATAAAATATATAATTTACAACGATGGAGCCCGATATTGTTAATGAGTTACTATCAACATAACTGATCATTCTTGGACTTGGGTATAGAAAAAAGAGTGGAGTATATATGTTGTTGAGTTTTGATATTTTATTATACTATATGGATGATTGATTAGTAGTGCACACAAGTTCAGTGAAGATATTTAATTAAGGATCACCCACGCGTTTACCTAAGTATACGTGATGAAGTGTAAAGAAGAAAAATCAAATGGTCGGCTACATGTTAGACACTTAGAGTGGAAGAAGTAGGTTGGACAAAGCCATTCCTCAAAGTCACTTCAACCTCTTCCCAAGCAAGTCAATTCACAAACCTAATGGAACATTATGTACTTCTAGCTCAATGACATCAAAGCCTTTTTCTTAATTTTTTTTTTGTAACCCTTTGGCTCACTTGGTATCTGGATGGCTAGGGTTTTTTAAAATTCTATTATCAGGTGTCCAAGCAACTGATTGATTTGAATTGAGGTATTACAATTGGAATTTCTCTCCTTTTTTTGGACAAAGGAATTTCTCTCCCAGTGAAGTTATGTATTAAGTTTTCTCAAATGTGAAGTTGCAAACTCGACTTTTTATAAGTGTGATGAGTATGGATTCCTTCAATTGGGTACTTGTTTATTTTAATTTTTTAGAAGTTCTTTTACGGCAGCATTCGATGTAAGTATATGAAATAGGTCTTGGCTTGGCTTGTGGAGAATTGCTTAGAAAAACACTTTTGTGCGTTTCCCAAATTAAACAAGCATTGAGTGAAGAATGATAAAAAAGGGAAAACTCCAAAAAAAAAAAAAAAAAGGGGGGGAAAGACAAATCAGGTTCCAATATCACAAATTTCAAGTAGACCCGTGGAAAGAATATGTAATCTGTAAATGTTTCTAAATAACCAATCTATCCCTGACAACATTTGGGGAGTTCAAGTTGTCAATATATGTATATTGAAATTATTAATTATGATTCTTAAGGTTTTATTCTCTAAACTTAAGTTGAATATGCATCACAATTAATAACTTTAGTATATATATTGACAACTTGAGCTCCCCAAATACCAACAACTAGAAGCCACACATGTTAGGCATCACTGACTACTTATATATAGAGAATAACAACTTAAAAATTGCAGTTAACAACTTTAGTATACATGTTGACAACCTGAGCTTCCTAAGTGCTTGTTTGGATTAATAGTAGAAGCTAATTTTCTCAACGTTATTTACGGTGTACGAGGTAAGTATGTGAAACTAGTTTTGTCACAACTGATATGAACATGGTTTTTGAACGCCAACTCAAACAGACCCAAATGCCCGTTAGAGGAAAATTGGCCTATTTGAAAGCATTTGCAAATCATAGATTATTCCCATAGGTAGGACTTCCTGATTTGTCTTTTCCTATTTTAAATGAATTTTTCTGATATTTTCCATAAAAAATCTCACATGCATAGTTACCAATAGTTTATGAAGATGGAGATTCCCCAAGATAAAGAAAAAACCATGGGCGCTCTAAGAAAAAGTCCCGAGCAAGCAATAGGAGAGCATGAGGAATATTATTTATTTATTTTATCACTTGCATCTACTTTTCTACTACAATATTGGTCTTAATTTAATTATCATGAATGTAGGGTTTTGTGATAAATTTGAAGGATAAATCATTATATTAATGGGTTATAATAAATAATCCAGTTTGTTAAAGTTTTAATATTAATTAAACTCTATGTAAATATTGATTTATTTTATAACATTATAAGAGTTTGAATCCTAACATCTTATACCCCACTCTACCTTTGACAATGGCGGAGTTTGGGGGTTAGGGGTGACCCCCCAAATTTATATATATTATATATATATATATATATGTATGGGGGATCCGCACATTGGAGCTCTCTTTCTCTCTTTGTTTCAGTACTTTTTTAGTTTTTCACTTTTTCCTATGTGATGTTGTTCTTGTAATATATATTTTTTTCGCTGTGCTTCTAGCCCAATCTATTCTTCGTTGTTCGTGAGTTCGGTTTTTATGTTTGTAATCGTTTATCTTTCAATAAAATTTGATCTTTTAACAAAAAAAAAAAATTATAGAAAGAAAATACAAAACGCATTAAGATATAAAATGCAATAGGTATGTTTCCCATTAGATTTCTTGAAAATAATTTTATAATAACTTTCTGTATTGTTGCATATAGGTTTGTTAGTAACATCCTCATTATGACACAGGAAAAATTGCATTTGAATAAGGAGTTACAATATTTTGAGCTTGAAGTTTCTAAACATCTATAATTGATTAATTTATCAACTACATCTGAATTATGTTAAGGGCTAGTAAAAAATGTAAAGTCCACATTTACCCTCTTATTGATATAGTGATTAGATTTGTACTCACTATTCTAGTTTTTACAACAACTACTGAAAGAGTTTTCTCTGCTATGAAGAAAATTAAGAACATGCTTCATGTAACACCCCAAATTCTGTAGCATAAATCGTGTCGGATGACACCTGGTTTTATAAAATATGACAGGGTTTGAGGTGCTACATCAGAGTTATTGCGGAAACGGAGAGCAATGTATTAACAAATGGACAATGAGAGCTGATATAAAAATACCCAGACATATGACGATGCCGAGCGTATGCTGATATATTAAAAATTTACGGAAGGAATAATCATGTGATACAATATACAGAGCTTTGTACAAATACATTTCACAAAAAAGTAACTATACAACCTAGACCAAGCCTTGACCAGACTTGGGGCAATGAACCTAACTCCGTTAACCGAACAGAATGGCCAGGTAAGTGTCTACCATATGGGCCTCACCGACTTATATGGCGACTGATTGGCACACCCACGTAGACTAACCTTGCCTTCGGCATCAAACCGTTCGAAATAACTTCATTAGACTCATGCCTGACATTAGGCTCTGATGATCTTCTTTCGGCTCTTGCCTCGACCGGTGCATTACTACAACTCTGCCCCTTGATTCCTCTCTATGGCTCCGTCTACCGGTGCCTTCCCTGTTCCAGGCATTTGGTCTAGTCATGCTGTTTCTCTCGTTCTCCGATCCTTGGTCCTCCGGACCTTGAAGCTACAGCTGAGATCCAATTTACCCCATTGGATCTCAGGTAACGGTTAACCTTATGCTCAAATAAAACAGTATGTAGACAACAGATATTCATGACATAACAACAATGATCAATCCAGTCACATCGTATGATCATGTGATAACAACTACAATACCATGCAAAGTTATCCCTGGTTTGCAACATCCGTGCCACGATGTACAATCGTGTCTTCAGCGCTAGGAAAACTCAAACGGCATTATTATGACTATAACCCGTGTAAAGCTGTATGTATAATCGGTGACCCTAAACAGAGCCTCTATCCGAAACGGTGACCCTAAACAGAGCCTCTATCCGTGAATGTATCTATCACATATATGTATATGAGCAGCACAGAGTTAGTGTTACAGTACGCGAACGTACCTTCGTTGACAATATACGGTACTTCTGGTACGTTTGACGGACGTTTCACAAAAAACCGTACTTTTGACAGCGGAAAAACAGCGGAATGACGGCGGAACAAGGTTACAGTACGCGAACGTACCTTCGTTGACAATATACGGTACTTCTGGTACGTTTGACGGAAAACTGCACTTTTAACGGAAAACAGCGGAACGTCCGACAGCGGCACGTCAGACAGCGGAAAAACAGCGGAATGACGGCGGAACAAGATTATTGATATCCTATAATGATAATATCACATTTATCAATATTTGACATCATAACGGGCATTTTAGGTACAAATTACCATTTTGCCCCTAGTTGCCTAATCGACAGAATTTCGCCAGAGCTTCGCTACTTTGACTATAATCTTCCAAAATTTTCCCAGAACTTCAACCCCACCATGATTTTCGAAATTCATGACTAAAATACCCCTAGCATATGATATCTAATCATACTTGGAAGATTAAAGACTAATATAGCATTTCTACTCTGACTACCGAAAGAACTACGGAAGCTTAAGACTAAGGACCGAAAAACTTACCCAGAGCTTCGCTGCGAATTTCCCCGGACGCCTCCTCCCTGCTCTGCTCCTCCAATTCGGCCTTGGATCAAGAGGAATGGTGTGAATTTCCAAATGAGAGGCAATGGTATTTATAGGGAAATTCAGTGTCACTATTCATGCTTTACCAGACCGGATATCGACCGTTGGATTGCACTTGGATGAGGTGGCTCAATCTTGGCCCTTGGAGTGTCCAAACCGTCCTTTCCCACCCCCCCTTAGGTGGCAAAATGTGATGTCATGCATGACATCAGTGACTTGTTCTAGAAGTCATCTTACCGATAAGTCCCCTGTTCGATGTCCTAATCGCGTAATCGCGTAAAATTTCAGAAATTCGGAATCACAACTTTGAAGACCCTTTCTTACTCATTATAAATTTCTAAGTTAACCTAATTTTTGATTCCATACAGGGTTTCAACAGTCCTGCTGAAGTTTCTCGAAAAACGTGCTCGGTTACGGAAGAAATTTCCGGAATTATCAATTTCTGGACAAAAATTCACTGATTCCAAATATGTCCAGATAATTATCAACTCATCCCTAGACGTTGAGTTATAATTTATTTTCTTCAAACTCCAATTCGTGACTATCTGCCTTTTTCACAGATTACCTTATTTCGTCTTATTACCTAAGTATTCTACCGATCACGGAAATGACTTCTGAGACAGCCCATTCCGAGATAAAATTATACTTGTTCATAATATTCTCTGACCTTAGAAAACTTGTTCATGGTTTTCTAGATAGGATTTAATCTCTATCGGTGGTCATTTATCCTATTTGTTTTTTTCAAAAATATCACAACATATAATAATATTAAATCAAATAATATCTAGATATTAAACCTTCAAATTCTTATCCATTCCATCCAAAATTTTCGGTCAACATAGCTGGCCCATTTTTATTATTTTCGTTTTTATTTAATTAATAATTAATTATTATTATATAAAATAATTAATTAATTATTATTTTATATAATTTTTTTACAAAATTTCCCTATTGGTCCTTACTTCGATTTAGGCTTAAAATTACTTTTTTTCTCCATATTTTTCAATTAATTAGCAAATATATTTTATGCTAATTTTAGCCATAAACCACTAATTATAGGGTTTTACATACTTATCATTGGATTTTCCTTTGTTTAAGCCCAAATAACTAGCCAGTAATTATTTAATTAATTACCCACTAATTGTTGCTAATTTTCTTAATTAGAACAACTCATTACCTCACAACTTTCGTACTGACATTAGTGTTTTATGCCTCATGCATTATATTAAAACTCACGGGGCACTTTGGTCATTAAAATACTTTTTAACTTTCCCCCCTTTATTTCTTCAAGGTAATAATTTAGTAAATTACCTAAATTAGGGACAATCTTCTTCCCTATTTCAAATAAATATTTACTTGTCTTTTTATAATTTTCACAGGGTATTTTATAACCCGTAAATGCGTTTAGGGACCCATTTGCAAACTTTCAAACGTTTTAGGGACCTAAATGCAAATTATTCCATTTTCAAGAGTAATTACCCTAAAAATTCACCACAAGGTCTTGGAGACCATCAATTCACCTATTTCCAATAGGCATTATTTGCTCAATATGATACTTATCATAAGTGAGATTTTCAGGATATTACACTTTAAAATAGAATGAAAGAACAATTTCCTTATAATTCTTTGATAACATACATTGAAAAAGAAATTGTTTTGAATTTTAGCACAGATTCAATTATAGATGAGTTTAATAGAATGAAAACACATAAATAAGAGTCAAGTGACGTAATCTTAATTTTTGTAATAGATTCCTTTCATTTTTTCTTTTGTATGTTAGGTCTATATTGCATTTCAAATACTTTTATTTATGATATAGTATTTTTTATTTTCACCCCGTCATTAAAATTCCTCGCTCCGCCGTTGACCTTTGATCACCTAGGATGAGTAGATAACTATATATATTTTTTAAGGACAATATTTTCAAGAGAGGTTTTTGTGTATTTTATTTTTCATTAGAATAAGGGGTTGTCTGCTTGAGGGTTCTAATTCCAAGCCTTGTGTATGTAACAACCTAATTGTCGGGAGAGGTCTACGTCTGTCGTCAATGGAATATACTCTACGTACGCGCCTCACCCCAAAAAAAGAAATAATATATTTAAGGGAAAAACACTTCTCATATTGTAGGAGAAGTGTTAGGAATCTTCTTCTTCTCATATAACATGAGAAGTATAAACCCCTATATTTAATTCTCCCTTGGTTTTCACATGGAATATGTGTAATTCTTGAAATAAGAGTAAGGTTTTTGGAGATTTTCAAAATAAAATTTCTTTACATTAATTCTTAAAAAACTCAAAAGAATTTTGTATAGCGTAATTTTAATAAAGTTAAAAAGGTAATTTTCTCTTATTACTATTCCCTCCAGTCCTAATTATAGGAACAAATTTTAGAGTTGATTTTGATCCTAATTATAAGAGTAAGTTTTAACTTTTGTTATTTTTTTTCCTATAATACCCCTATTTATACTTTCTCAATAATAATTAAAGACAATAATAATTTAATAATACACCTATATATTTTATAAAGTAAATAATGTTTGAAACTCATTAATGTCATATACACTTAAATTATACTTTTAATATAAAAAGTATAATATAATCTAATAAAAAAAATTAAAAGATTATCTCTTTCTTGAATTGCAAGAGGAGGAAAAATTATTGCATGAATGTCTGATAATGTAAGATGTAGCCACGGAAGGAGAATTCCGAAGTCAAGCTCGCAAGAGTAGTACTCCATTGTGCACGGCTACAATTCAACTAATTTTGCCTTATGTAATTTTTAATTTTCAAAGGGGTATTTTTGGAAAATACACATAATTAACTAATTTAACTTCTTTCCTTAATCTCACCAAATTCTGGTAATTTCCTCCTATAATTAGGACCGGAGGGAGTATATAAGAAAATTTTTCTCTACACGTTTTTTTAAATCCTTGTTTGGCATTTTGTAATGATCACATAAGCATGTGTTTGTGCGTCCCGGAGGGGGAGTTATTGGCACAATTATAGTAATTATTAATATTAATCACACAAAATCAAATATATTTTCATGCAATCAATTCTTAAATAAGTTAAAATAAGAAAAGTTAATTATATGTAGTCCTCATTATACTTTGGACTCAAGGAAAGTAATTCACTTGTCCAAGCTAAAACCCTTTCCATTAAGATCTTCAACATCTATTGGTATTGTTGTCAAACTCATGAGTTGACTCTTTAAATTTACTATTTTTTTATTTCTAGCTTACAAAAATGAGTCAAGTCGGGTAAATTTGTACCAATTGTAAACTCAGTTAAACTCATGAGTTTACCATTTTTATGTTTTTAGTTTAGAAAATTATGTTAATTTACTCTTAAACTGGTGTTGACTTTTTTGATTTGATCATGTTTAGGGACTATATATAAATTTTATAGAAATTTCTTTGTTAAATGTGATAAATCATGATGGATTTAATTTGAATTATTTAGATTTAAAATATATTTAAATCAAACTGTTGACATTATTATATTTTAATTTTTAATTATATACTAGTAATACTTATTTAATAATAAAAGCAAACTCTTATAAGTTTATGATTTGAGTTCAAGATACGGGTTTATGTCACTGTTATGTCGCGAGTTTGACAACCTTGCTTATTGGCATTGTTGTCAAACTCGCGAGTTGACTCTTTGAGCGAGTTTAGTGTTTTCACGTTCCTAATTTCCCAAATCGAGTTGAGTCACTAGTAAACTCATGACCGTTGTAAACTTGGTTAAACTTACAAGTTTATACACCGAGATTATCATTTTTACATTTCAAACTTACAAAACTGTGTTAACTCACATTTAAATTCGTGTTAACTTTTGTTATTTGATAATGTTCAATAGCTTTATATGTGAGTTTTACAAAAATTTCTTTGTTAAATATGGTAAATTTTGAATATTGGTGGATTTAATTTTAATTATTTGGATTTAAAATATATTTAAATCAAATTGTTATCATTTTCATTATTTATTATACACTATTAATACCTATTTAATAGTGAAAGTAAACTCTTACGAGTTTATAATTTGAGTTCAGGATACAAGTCTACGTCATTGTCACTAATTTATTTAAACTAACAAGTTTGACAACCTTGCCTATGTTGGGATCCGTACACACAGCGGAATGAATTTCATCCATTAAAATCTTACGAATCCTAAAGGAGGATCTATAATTAAATCTCTATCGATCCCTACACTTTTAGAAAATTTTCAAGTTTAATTTCATATCTAGAAATAATTATATCACTATTATAGAACATGCGTTTTGGATGGTTTAAGATAATCAATTTTTATATTTAATGCATGATTTAAATGGTAAGGTACTATATAGCATAATATAATTAATAGCAACAAGCTAGGCAACTTATGATATCAAATTATATCAATTCCAATATTTGATAAATTAGAAATTACTGCAATTGGAATTAAATATTACATAGATGATTGTGAAAACTCTCAAACATTATCTAGAAATAGACTCTATATATTAATTAACATTATTTAGTCTTCTTTATCAAAGGAAGAAAAATCTTGGGTCTTTTTCCTGGGGATTCGTTTCAAATATTTGTCACAATCGATCGTGTCAAGGAAAATTCAGAGAAACTTAATCCGAGAAAATATACGAAAATTGATTGACAATTGATATATACATGGTACTCCCACTAGTCCTTATTATAAGGCACCAACCACTAACAGTTTTTTGGTCCTTATTATAAGACACAAACTTACTTTAACTAACTCATTTATTACTATTTTTCCATTATGCCATCATTTTTAACTAACTCATTTAAACCTACATCATTAAAGTAGGGGTAAAGTTGGAAACATTTATTACTTTTAGACCTCATTAATGACTTAACCTCCATTCCTTGGTCAACGAGAAATGATTAGTTGGTGCCTTATAATAAAGATCAGAGGGAGTAGTTATTATTATTTGGGTTGCGGTCAATAAGGTAGGGGTCATCTAAACACCAAACCATCCAATGTAGAGATGATTTTCAGTGCTGGTTATCCAACTACAAAAGCCACCCTATAGGCTTTCGCTCTCGCTTCTCTCTAAAGAATTCTTAAGAAAAATGGCCCCTAAAGGAATTGTTATTCCGGGGCGAGAATGTTGTGTGGAAAAAAAACAAAGAAATTTTGATGGCTGCAAAATCTCAAGATAGTATGTCCAACGTCTCACAAAATAAAATACTTGTTGACTTTGGCAAAAATATAGCCATTGTTTATTTATATAATAAAATAATAAATTGTGCCAGTCAGCAGTTATTTTAAAACGAAATCATCAAAGTTTGACTATAATTGTTTATTTCCGTCCATCGAGTATTTAATTAATTAGAATAGAATGATCATTAAGAAAGCCATGGCCTTTTATTTATTTTTTCATAATCTTCCTCCTACTGTTATTCGTGTTTTTTCTGACTCTTATTATTAAATATTCGAGCAACTAATTAATCCAAATCAAGATTTTGTAATCAACAAAATGTCTTTTTAAAGGAGTCCTTTTTAAAAAGGTGGAGTTTGAATCCCACCTTGTATCCTAGCTGCTCCACGGGTCCGGTTTCTCTCACATGCATTTTTCTCATCATCCCTCCTCATCCCCCATCCTCACCGTTAAAATCTTGATCCAAGGGCTCAGAAAATTTTTGGAAAAAACTGTATGCGGTATGCACACCGCATGCGGTTTTTTTCAAAAATTTTCTGGACCCTTGGATCAAGATTTTAACGGTGAGGATGCGCCTGTGAGAGATGGGCAGAAAATCTGCCAATGAGAGAATCCCCTTCCCTGCTCCACCACTAAATCAGGTACCCTCTCGGAGTTTTTTTTTTTTTTTTTATAATAAAATTTTAGGAAAGGGGTTGGACTCACCCACAGTCCAAGGACAGGGCGCTTGGAGCCCAGTCCACAGGGTATATTGGCCAGAGAGTATACATGCCTCTACCTCTACCAGCGTTTTCACTTTTCATTGCTTCCTAGACCCCTAGGATGCCTCCCCCAGCGTCTTGACCAATGCAGGGGTCGAACCTCCTTTCTTGAGATGAGGAAGTCCGACCCCTTCGCCAGTTAAACCCAAGGACAAGGGGTTAATAGCCTCGGAGTTGATATGGCCTTTTTATTCACAAAAGAAAAAAAAGCAAATCAATCTTGGTTTTATTGTTCAATACATGCGTGCATCTGCAAAAGGAAACACTCACAACTTCACAATACAAGGCGTGAATCATACCAAACCAAGAAGCCCACAGAAGACCCAAAAGCCTCCTCACAAACACGACGTCGTTTCCCTCCCTCAATCCCCCTCCAGCTCCTATAAATACACACGACGCAACACCACACACACTTCACCCCATTGAAACCTAGTTAACTCTCTCTCTCTCTCAAGCCAAATATAGCGATCAACTAACCAAAAACTAAAACTTGTCAGTGAGTCAAATGGCGAGGTCTTTAATCTTGTTGCTTCTATGGCTAACCAGCATCCTAGTAGTCTCCGAGGGACAACCTGGGACATTATTGTCGTCGGTGTTCCAGGCACCAACACAGGTAGCCATAAGGCTTAGCCGTGACCCTGTGTCTCTGTTAGAAGGCTCCACAGATTTCGGCCACATGGTTCATAAGAATCCGGTGGCGATCATGAACCCGGAGTCCACAAGCGACATATCGGTACTCGTAAAGTTCTCAAACTCGTTGCCCATTCCGTTCAGTGTGGCGGCCAGAGGGGAGGGTCACTCCGTTAACGGACAGTCCATGGCTTTTGGTGGTGTGGTGGTGAATATGAGCAGTTTCAGAGATAGTAGTAGTACTGATGATGATGGGTCTGCTGGGATATTTGTGACGGAGAAGACGGCGGCGCCGGGGGATTATTACGTGGATGTGGGTGGTGGGCAGAGGTGGATCGATGTTCTGCATGAGACCATGAAACGAGGATTGTCACCTCGTTCTTGGACTGATTATTTGTATTTGACCGTCGGTGGTACCCTTTCTAATGCTGGGGTTAGTGGCCAAACCTTTCGATTTGGTCCTCAGATTCAAAATGTTTATGAATTGGATGTTGTTACAGGTATGAATCACTTCTCTGATTTTTTCTGAAACTAAATTTCAGATTAAGTTGTTGGAAAAATGACAGAAAAATATCATATCAATTATAAAAACCCTAAAATGTCTACTAAATAAACAAAATGATAGATATTCGTAGTTAAAAATATGAAATTTTGAAGTTTCAGTGTTAATAATTTGAATATATAGACAATAACATGTTAAGAACTTGGGTATATACATTGACAACTTAGAGAGTTCAAATTGTTAATTTCTATAATCAAGTTGCTGATCCTTATATTCAAGTTATCAACACTCAAACTTCAAAATCTTAGATTCCTATTAGATTACCTGTTTATCCTTTTGTTAATTTAGTATACAAATTTTTTTTTTTTTTAAAATTTAAATGGTAATTTTCAGATCTTGCTTCTCTCTTTTACCCCTTCCCATCCTTTTCCCTCCTTTTTCTTTTTCTGCCGTTAGATTAAAATCTCAATAATCTAGATTTACTATCCTTTTCCATCATTTCCCATTATAATAATATTTTTATCATCATATCATAAATATAGACCGTTGAGATTTGAATCCGCCGCGACACGAAAGAGAAAATGAGGGAAAATGATGAGAAAGGTAGAGGAAAGAAGCCAGTTTCGTAATTTTCTACCATTTTCCCAAAATTCTTTGTGTTTGATGAAAGGATATTAATTACTTCCTTATTATCAGGATATATTAATTCCTTAAAATTGATTAAGGAATATAGTTAAAACAAGAATTCTACAAACGTTTTTTTTTTTCAAAAGTCAAGGAGAGGTTTTGGCATGATTAATGTTTGATATATGTATTTGAGTTAGTTGTATATATATATTTTTTTGCTCGAAAGTTAGTTGTATATATTAACATATAGGATTCTGATAATCATCATCTTTTATTTTTATTTGATTACGCTATGTATGCAATTAAACTTTATTAGTCACATCACACCTTATGTTTGTACGTACGTAGCAGATTTCTGACTGGCTAGATAGGATAGGTAATAAATTATTAGTTAGTCATATTTTGAAAATACTATAGCCTGTGACATTTGGAAGCTTATATCAAAATGAATATTTGTTCTAATTTTTTGACCCCTGAAATTGTGAATATATTAAATACCTTTGACTTTATTTTTTCCCTTAAACATTATACACGTTAACCAAACATATCGTTGTTAGAATTTTCCTAATATTTATTAGTTTGTTAATAAAATTACGTTTTTTTTTTACAAAATTAGATCAATCAATCACTTGTTTTTTTTTTCTTTTGGGTGTTTGAATGATGGCGACTATATTTGGCTAAGACCAGACGACCAAAACAAAAGGGGTTGAACTGTGATTTTTATAATTCATTGAAAGTACAGTTATCCTATTGTTTCAAGGGAAAATTAGAATGAAGGACCTAAAGGAAAGGATATTTATGGAGAAGGACCATAAAAATTGTAATTATTTAGAAGGACCAAATATAAAAAGATAAAATTAAAAGTACTAAAATGCCCCTAACAAAATCTTTTGCATTGCCTCTTACATTCTTTCCCATTCTATTTTTAAAACTAATACAAACTTCTAAGTTTCATTAAATTAAACAATAGTTTTCTCAATTTTCACAACTTGAATATATATCTATGGAAAAAAAAAGTATGCATTCTTCAAATTTTAAAAATTATATCTTTTCAAATTAACAAAAATTTTAATTAAAAATAGAATTATATTGTTTTAATAAAAGTCAAGGTCTTTTATAATTTATCATATATGTTGAACCAAGAAAGTTTGTATGACTTATTTTTGTTTTAGAAGAAATTTATGTGATTTAAAAAATTCATTTAATCTTAATAAAATAAAATAAAATCTAATTATCCAATTATATCTTGAAAAATATGAAATAATTTTATTTTTTTATTTTTATAAAAATGACATAATTGACATTGATGTTGGTAATATAAATTGGTGAAAAATAAATATTAAGAAAAATATGATTTTAAAATTTTTTAATTAAATAATATATTGGGGAAAAAGATATAATCATATCATCATCGGTAGTTTTAGTTTTAATTTTAGCTATTTTTTTAATTTTGAATACAAGAAATAATACATGAGGATTGATTAGGGGCAATTTAGTAATTTGAAATTTATATTATGATGTTTGGTCCTTCTAAGTAATTACAATTTTTATGGTCCTTTATAATAAATATTATTTTCTCTTGGTCCTTTATTTTAATTTTCCCTTGTTTCAATATGCTTTGGTCGGCTCGGAAAAAAACATTATAAAAAGAAGCATTACATAATAAACATAGCCCAAAAATTAATAAAACATAAATATATGTAACTGTCACGTGACTTCACCGGATATTAATCCAGATTACATGTAAATGATTGGATGAAGATACATCATCACTGGATTACATGTAAATGATTGGATGAAGATACATAATCAGCGTAGATTATTTCTACCTTAAAAAACAGGTACTCTAGTTGGCACTGGTCAATATATATATATATTGACCAATCTCTTTACAGAGGTCAAGAATATT
This sequence comes from Acacia pycnantha, assembly GCA_025563575.1. Classification (NCBI taxonomy): domain Eukaryota; kingdom Viridiplantae; phylum Streptophyta; class Magnoliopsida; order Fabales; family Fabaceae; genus Acacia; species Acacia pycnantha. Next base: position 3,455,425 of record JAMWYP010000011.1, on the reverse strand, counting down.
TTAGATCATATATTATTATGTTGTTCATTATTAATAAAGAAAAGTTGAATTAATAATTAATTGTTTATTAATAAACATTAAAATGAAGCTAAGTCAACTCTTCTATGGTTTGAGGAAATGGCTCTTAATTAAACATTGCCATTTGGTTGTATTGTAAGGTCACTTAAACAAAGCTAAGCGCATTGCAAGAATTGAGACAGATATCCTTTTGTATGTCTAAATTATTCGACGTGATAACTAGTCCTTCCTTAATACTTATATTCTTATTAATTAATAATTAATCTTTATTGGTTATAATTTACAGGGGAAGGAGAAGAAATAACATGTTCTCGTGAGATTAACTCAGATCTTTTCTACGCCGTTCTTGGAGGTTTAGGCCAATTTGGGATAATCACCAGAGCCAGAATTGCTTTAGCACCTGCAGCAACCAGGGCAAGTATTTAATTTCATTTATACATAGAGACGCAAATAATATAATAATAAGATAAATTAAATTAAATGGTTTGTTTAATAATTTATTGCAGGTGAAGTGGCTGAGTTTGCTTTACGATGACTTCTCTGTACTAAGTGCAGATCAAGAAAAATTAATCTCAATGAACGAAAGTGTAGAAACTACCATGCCTAATTATGTAGAAGGATCGCTTCTTCTGAATCAATCATCCATGGATCTTTCTTTCTATCCAGAGGCTGATCGTCCAAGAATCACATCCCTAGTCCAACAAAACGGCATCGTTTACGTCTTAGAGCTGGCCAAGTATTACACCAACGATTCTCAGGCAAGAGTGGACCAGGAAGTTGAGGAGATGTTAAGTGGGTTGAAGTTTTTGTCGTCGTTTAAGTTCGAGAAGGATGTGTCGTACGAGGAGTTTCTGGATCGGGTTCATTCTGTTGAACTTGTCCTTAGGCCTCAAGGACTGTGGGATATTCCTCATCCATGGCTCAACATGTTTGTTCCAAAGTCTCGAATCATGGATTTCCATGATGGTGTCTTCAAGGGCATTCTTCTCAACCAAACCCTTCCTTCAGGACTCGTCCTCGTCTATCCCATGAATCACAACAAGTAAGTACTACGCTATTTAGATTTCGGCTAAGATACATCCAGCATCTGAAATATTTTTCAAGATACATCCAACATCTTAAAGAATTTTTTCATGTGTGTCAAGCACCATAAAATATTTTTAAGAGCATTTAACACCCTGAAGTATTTTTTTAGCTGCGTTCAGCACTTTAGAATGATTTTTTTGCAACCAAGGAACAAAAAATACTTTTAGGCACCGACGCAATTGAAAAAATTCTTCAGACCACTAGATGAGCCACGAAACACTCCAGAGTGCTAGTGGCACTTGAGAAAATTTTTCAGGGTTCTTGAGACACCTTAACCCTTTAGAGTTTCTAAAATAGTTTAAGCCAATTTGATAGGACTTATCTTAACCAGGTATTCATATATTTGCAGGTGGGATGATAAGATGTCTGCGATGATCCCAGACGAAGATATATTCTACGTTGTGAGTTTCCTGCACACGAGTACGTATGACCAAATGGAAGCATATACAGAGCAAAACCAGATGGTGTTGCAGTTCTGTGAGGAAGCTGGCATTCAGATTAAGAAATATCTTCCACAAAACTTGACCAGGAAACAATGGATGGATCACTTTGGAGACAAATGGAAGCTTTTTCAACAGAGAAAAGTTCAATATGATCCCAAACATATCTTGTCACCTGGCCAAGCCATTTTCACTCATTAACTTAATTAGCCATGTATATATTTATATTTTAGTATTTAGACCATCAGAATTAGGTCAATATATATAGTGGATTATGTATAAACAAGTGGAGATCTCACTGGTTAGCTTAAAGCTTCATATGAATGTAGCCATTGCTAGTTGGCTTAATTGCTTCAACATTTGAATTGCATGTCGAAATAATTAAATGTATATTGGCTCATATTTTGTCGCCTTTTCTCTCTCTCTCCAATCTCCTATAATGAACTTCTATATTTAAGTTAAGCAGAACCACAATTTTAATTATAACTAAAATGTTGACCCGGAAGTCGTATAATCTCACAAGGATAACTATAAATGAGACAAATTATAAAAACTAACACAAGAAACATTTTTTTAATTAAAAAAAATACTACATTGAAAGTATACAACTCAAGATAAATCATTTCCATCAAATGTTACTATTATTTATAAATTACCGACTTCCTTCAAAAATATATAATGATTGAATGATTTAAATTTTTAATGATGGATTAGCTGCTAGCTAGATAAATGAGTTCTTTATTTCCGTACGTCACTAATTTTTTCCAAGTATTGTTATTAAGGAAAAGAAAATATATACTCAGAAACTAATTTGCGTACGGGGAAGGCACGTTTAAAAATTTAGATGGGAATTTGGTAATTATGCTTCAAATTTTTGTGCCAATATAATCTAGGGCCACTACTCAAGACGATAAGATAATTTATCATTTTTAAAAATTATGAGTTATATTCCTCATCAAATTCATGACTAATTATGTGTGTGTGTGTGTGTATTTCATTGAATTTTTTGAGATATGACCAGACTAACTATTATTGTTTCCTAATGAATTTTTCCAATAATGCATCCAAATCTCTAGATATATAATCACTATCACCAAATATCACTGAAGATGACACAACATGAATCAAAATATTTATTTTGGAACTTGTCTACTTTATGATTTATTCAACTAGTTTGAATTGAATTATTTCCAGTTAATTATTAACTATCACTGGCAAAAAAATGTTACAAAATCTTCCCTTCATTGATTTGTCTCCGGGACTCTTTGATCCACAAAGTCAAGATTCAGTTAGATTTTGCATCACTATCAGATGCCTATTTAATTTCTTTATTATTTTTTTTTTGTGTATAACTGTATAAATAGTTTATCTTGGAAAGATCCGAGAAACATCATATACCAAACGAAAAAATCGACAAGATATTGTGAAGATTATAGTTCCCAATATTGAAGTGGAATGCGGACCAGTTTGACGTATGAAATACATGCTATTATAAGACAATGCTTTGAAGTTTTCAAACATTCAATTAATTTGGAAACTGACTTCCTGTCATCCAACATAAAGTATCTATTTCTCATTAGGAATATGCTCCCTCCAGTCCTAAATATAAGACAAAGTTTGTAGTGTAAATTGTACTACAAATTTTGTCCTATAATTGAGATTGGAGATAATGTATGTGTGTGTATTTGTATCAGCTATAATATAGCTAGAAACAGGCACCCACATAGACTGGTCCAGACCCACTACTACGTTATTCATAAATTTTCTATCGTTTCAAATTTTCTCTATGATTACTTCCATTGATAATGTGAATGCATATAATGATCTAACACTAATGATTTTCCTTTTTTTTTTCTTTGCATGATCAGTTTGGTTTAGAAGAATTTCTTCTAGGTGGTTGGGAGGAACAGTTCAGGTCCACACAGAAGAAAAGGAATTTCGTCACAGAAAAGCTCAGCATTATTAATGCATGCAAAAAAAAAAAAAAACATGATTAATCTCAGTAATTTAAAATCTAAACACACTAAAGAATTAGTGATCGATTGATCCCGGCAAAGTCCATAAAATTTGCTCCATGTCTTTCTCATTTCTGTTGCTAATGATGATCTCTAAAGATGCTTTTAAAAAAGCCTTTCGTTGCATATGCAATGTTCATATTAGCTAACATTAAATAATATTAATACAATGTAATGTTTTTTATGAATTATTTATTGTTGGTAAAAAGTGTACATTTGGTTCTCTAATTTTATATAAGATTTCAGTTTGATCCCATAATTTTGTAAAATATCTTATAAGTAATTTAACCCTAAAAATGTCAAGTGATGACTTTTATGTCAATCCTTGTAATTTTGGAAAACTAAAATTAATATATCATTATCTGAGAATACTTTCTCCACATTTAAAACTCCAATATTATCTTTTTTAGTGACATTAGAACTAGAGAACTGAAAAGGTATTTTTGAAAATTAAGGGATGAAAATGAAACTCTGTGAAGTTAAAAGACTGATGCTAGAGTGCACTTTTGCAATTATTATTTTCATATGCTTCATGTTGATATTATTATTCATTAATATCTTTAATTTTCTTTGTTGATAATGATGATGGCATAAAAATGTGTGTCTTGCACTCGTGCATGCGCAGATGATAATTAAACATCTTTAGAATCTTATAATACATGATTGAGAGATATTGGGATTACCATATCCATTTTTTCTTCTCTTCACGTACGAATCACAATCTTTTATAATGAGTATATATATGGCCCCATGAGACAAAATAATTACTGCAATTGGAAAAATTAGGAGCATTGTTTCGAAATAGGATGCCATCTTTTATTATGAAGTGAGCAATGCGGAATCATCAACAGCTCATTGATCTCCACAAAGCACCTTTGTTTTCATGGTAACTACAAGAGCATCCCTGTTTTGGTATATAGAATTGATCGGTGAAGCATCGTATGATCTACTCTTTCCAATCCTAAATATAAAAGCTAATTTGTGGGTTTGATCTGGTTCTGAATATAACACTTCAATTCACTTTGCTTTTGAAATTGATAATTTCTTTCAAATTATGAGGAGAAAATGGTAAAAAGATTGTTTGAGATGGTTTGGGCAAAGTCAAAGAAGACCATTGAGTGCGCATTGATTAAGTAGTATGAAATTCTCTAAAAAGAGATCTAGGAAGACCAAAACGAATTAATAATCTATCAAAAAAACTAGTTTTCGATATTGCACAATGAGGACGTGGATCTATATATGTACCCGACCTTATCTAGTGGGATAAGACTTTATTGTTGATGTTGTATCTTTGCTACTGATTGCGCATATTAAAGAAAATTTCATCAATGGGAATAATGATTAAAAAAGGTATTTTAAGAAAAGCAACATAGATTTATTAAAAATAATTAACTTACCTAATTTATTCAATACATGTAAATTAGTTATATAGCTCGTATATTTATAATCTGTGGGAGAATTGATTATACAAAGAATGAAATATATTATCTTTCTTATACTCTTCTTACTTCTGTTATATTTTTTATTCAAGAATATAAAAGAATTTTACTTACAAAGTTACTTTCTTTTTATTCCTCTCTAGGTGTTCAACAACTTGATGAGTATTTCAATATTGTTTACTTTAAACATTATGAGTACTTTTTATCAGTAATTTCTCTCAGCATGTATAGGAAGAAGGGAATAAAATTTTCATTCTGTTGCTTAATAGATGAGAGTTCTTTGATGACAGTTTCCCTCGATCATGTTTAGTTAGCTGAAGCTTCTGGATTCAATATGCACTGCACAAAATTTAATATCAAAAGTTGCACCATTATAATCGATCTTATAAACAAAATAACTTTCAATAGTGTGTGTATGTGTGTTGAGTTTTATTTTGATTCTGGGTTTCATTTGATCACACTGTTGTATTAGTTCAGAGTCTCGTAGAGTTCTCCAGTTTTGATTCTTTTGATAAATTAGGTTTGATCAAAACGCTTTCTTTAGACTTTTCAGAGCCATTTTCTTACGATTGCAACAATTATAATATAAATTTATTATTCCTTTTATTTTTGGTACTTCCTCCCAACCTAAATATATTATAAGAGGTAGCAGACTGGTTTGTTTTGATCCTAAGTGTGTAAAATCTTAATCCACTTTGCATTGTGTCCTAAGTTTATTTATTTAGAACTAGTCGAAGCATGTACCCCCTCCAGTCCTTTTTAGAAGTAACTTTATCTCTTTTGAGGCTAGTTCTTAATGTAAGAAACTTTATTTTTGTCTCAAAATTTAAACTGCATTTTCCCTTTTCTACTCCTATTAAATACATAACTTTATATTAATTATCCCCCTGACCATTAATTTTCTTTCATTTAATCATTTATTACTCATTCTCTATCATACATTTGTTTATTCATTCTCTCTTCTATACTCTTTTCATAAATACGGGTATATTTGATAAATACATGAAAATTTTGACACATTTATTGTTTTTAACTAATTTTAACTATCCAGTTTTGTTTTGCACAACCTGAAAACAAAGACAGTTGCTTATAAAAAGGACACGTGGGAGTGTGTATATCTATATATATATATGCGCACTCTAGTTAATGTGTTGTACATTAAGATCCTAAAAAATTTTATGAACCTTGGATTCTAGTCATGCAGGTGGACCTCCTTCTGCTTTCTGGAATTGTACTAGTAGGTGCTGCATAGTCAAATCAAAAGAATTAGAATTTCGATTAAAAGACGTTCATATAAAGTCCAGCATATGGATCAGCATATCTTTGTAACATTCCAAAACGCAATCGTAAAAAAGATATTCCTCCTATATATATATATATAGGAGGAATATATATATATATATATATATATATATATATATATATATATATATATATATATATATATATATTCATAGTTCACACTTATTTTTATGCATATCTTTCATGAAAAAGGGTTTAAAATTCAAATATTTTGATTTATTCATTTTTTATGCGCTGGGTTGTTATACATACATGTTTTTTTAGACAGTAGTGGGAGGGATGGATTGACAGTTCATAGTTTCATTATTTTCCCCGGCATCCATTGATCAACTCGAATCGTTTCAAGTGGAAAATTTTAGAAATTGTTCTAACCATTTAGATTTAATTAATTTGGGTAAATTAATTATTTTCTTGATTATTTAATTGTTTTAAAATTTTAAATCATTTTTATAAGAAAATAAATGCTGTATAAAAGTAATGTTAATCGTGAATAACAATATGAAACAAATATGTAGATATATATATATAACTCGTTGAGGTCTAATCTGTACAATTTAAATTATTTAATCGAAATATCTGTAAATTTAAGAAGAGATAAAAGTTTCTCAAGAGTATCTACGTCCAATTCAAATAGCCACTAACTAGGTCTTCATCAAACCTAATTAATCATATTAAATTTAATTAGGTACTGCGCAGATAATTAACTATATAGTAAGTGTGAAACCAAAAATTGTGTAGGCAAAAGCAATTCCAAGGAATTCTCAATGATAACAAGAAGATATTCATGTTGGAGAATCTTTCAAATCAAATATCAAGTGCAAATTAAGTAAAAAGAATAATAAACACCTTATAGTAAAAATGTGGAAATCATATTTTATGTTAACTTTTGATTTCGGGTTTTAAATTACACACTAACTTCTTTTTTTTAATTAGATGATGAACATCTCTTAGGATCTCATTGAAATATATGCATACCTATTTAACAAGTTTGATGATCACAATTGTTTGTATTAATTTATTATTCAATGATACAACGCGCGTAATCTTGTTGTTACGTTTCACTCTCTCTTGAAATTAAAAATTAAATAACACCCGAATGAATATTGATCTAATTAATATGAATGCAACTCATTACTCATATCAGTATATATGAGTAAATTAATTTTTAAATTAATTTTTGGTGCATCAAACATTCTAAAGTATTTTTCATCAGGTGTATCTAAAAATTACCTAAATTGTTAAGTGTAAAATTATTTAAAAAAATACTTTAGGATGATAGAAGCACCTGAAAAAATTATTTAGAATGCTGGCTGCACCTTAAATCTGAAAAACATGAAGAATATTCAAATCGATAGTCACCCATAATCTTTCCTCAGCATTAACATTCATTATTTCTTGTGAGAGAAACGCATGAAATTTGTCTAATATTCAACTGAAAAATAATTGCTTATTACTTTGGCTGACCAATCTCCAACAAGACAGACATAAACATGAAAGCGTTGTTTGCCTGTACGTTGTGATAAACTTTGTAATGGACTGTCGTATATATGGAGTTTCGTAAGCGTGTACGTACGTGTGAGTCTTTATATAATTAGCGCATTTCACCAAGAATAATAAGACAATAATAAAAACAGTGTTAATGGTCTTAATTAATTAACAATACCATAAACTTGTTCCTCGAGGTATTAATACAAGTGATCTCTGATTTGCACCTTTCATGAAAGTATACATGCATGCATATCAGGGCTTAACAGTTTAATAGGGATTGTAGCTTCATATATTCAAAGCCTTCATTTCTTTTCTTCTTTTTCTATCTAAGATATGTTTTTTTATCTTTGTAATTATCATAAATTCATAATCATCATATCATCTCTTTGATTTGTTTCACTGGTTACACTAGACAAGTTTGGTTCTAATAATTAAACATGGTACAATCGCTGCTAATAATATATTGACCATATGGTATTGATGCATTTTTGAATCAATATCATATCATATTATATATATGTTTGTTAGGCGGATCAAGTGTTCTTACTCTGTAATAAAAAAAAAAGTAGGGATGGATCAGATTTGATTCATGATGTAAAAGATTCTTTATCGACATTACGAGGAAGTTCCAACTCTCTGTCACCTCTTGTCGTTAAAAGGATAGAAAAAACAAAAAGGAAAAAAAAATAAAGAGGATTTAATGTGAGGAGGGTTGGGAAGTGAGAACACTACTGGCTCTTAGCCGATGGGTTTCAGCTTCAAAAATTGACAGTTCAACATAAACAGAATCTTGAGAAAGATATGGTCGTGGGGAGCAAAGGATATATATATTATTAGTACTACAGCTTTTTCAATGATAATAACCTTTCTTATTGGATTTACAATATTCACAATACATTTTGTTATCATAATGGTCCCCTACGTAGTGGTGGGGATTTTGGTTTTTGTCCAGATCGATCCAATTAATGGCATTAACTTCTAAATAGATAAACTTATTTATTTATTTTTTTACTGTGCATGATTCACTGAGAGGCCACTGTGTGTAGGCTAAAACGAAAACGTATATCAAAGAGGGATCAGATCATCACTAAAGAACAAAAATTTGGATTACAAATTAAAAAGCCTGGTGGGTAGATCTTGATGAACTGTTCACTTCAGTAGCCTTTCAAGTTTCGTAAATCGAAGAATTGAAGCATTTGGTCCCATATATAGGTACGTGAGGGAAAGAGATCACGGAGATTGAAGAAGAGGGTCCATATAGAACATATTATTAGTACTCATCTGTAAGTACTGTCCCCCATTATATATTAATGCTAGCTATATACCACTCAAGACTCTTCTCTTAATCATCCATATTCATATATTAGCTAGTTTATTTAATATCAATGTTTTCATAATCAAATTGATGAACCGGTTGATTAAACCATCGTCCATCAGTCATAAACACCCCTCTTGTTCTATTTATAAGGCTGAGAGAATAAGTTTTTCACCTTATTTATAAAGCACGTCATTAAGTTTTTCGTATTAATATACAATTTTATCCTTAATTTATTATAGTGTGGACTTTGTTTTCCTAGGGATAAGGTTGAAAAATTATCAAATTTTAAGGCATAGTTAATGAGGTTTAAGATTATTATCGGTCTATTTCAAATATATTAGAAATGCCTTATAAATAGGACAAGAGACGTATAAGAGTTGGTTTGGGAGTTCATTATTTTGGTCATAAATATAAAACCTAAATGTCCTTTGTCTTCTATGTTTTTTTTTTTTTTTCAGATTTACCCATATAGTTAGATTCTGATATCTAAGTTATGTTGATAATACTCCAATGTAAAATGATTAAAAGGATAGATAGTTAAGCAAAATCAGCACACGTTTTTACAAATACTTAATTTACCCTAATGTTTTTAATCTATATGAATAATTAGCTAGTTCTTGCATTATATTTAGAATAGTAAGGAACAATGTTTTCAAAACTGTTATAGTTAGCTAGGACTTGACTATCAAGTGGCCAAAACTTATCCAAACTAGTAAAAAACTTGATGTAAAAGTTAAGTATATATTACTTCAAGTATAATTAGTTTGATCGTGGTCAAACCTCTAAATTTTAGTTAGTACTTCTGTCATTTTAATAGCGTATCAATGAAAAATATTTCTTAAAACAATTATGAGTTTTGATCTAATTAATGCTCTCTCCGGTCCTAATTATAGGACAAAGTTTGTAGTGCGAATCGCACTACAAACTTTGTCCTATAATTAGGACCGGAGGTAGTAATTTTTTTTGAAAAGGTATAATTTGTTAATGGTAGCTTCACCATTATTGGCCTTGCCCCCTACTTATGCATGGCACCTCATTATGCATTTCTGAGTTTATTTTTTCCCCTTTGGTCCTAAACAAAATGGCTTTATCAATTAATTAATTTCTTACAAAGGTATGTTTAAGATTATGTTGTCCAATATAATTTAAAGTAAAGTTGAGAGCACATTGTCGATGTTTGCTTAAAGTGACAACCAAATTGGCCCGTGACAATCATAGTGTTCAAAAAGATTAGACAATCGAATTGAGGGCTAATCATTGCATTGAATTGATCATCACCTTGTTTCTTCTTTGAATGTGGACAAAAGTATAAAAAGCTTCTAAATTACTTCTAAAGTAATAAGACATTTATCAATAAATTTACATGCAAATGTTTAAGATGTACTTGTTACTCCCAAAACAAGAACCAGCTTTAAATAAATAAGTAAATCTATAAAAAATGAAAAGATAATGAAAATTGGTAAAGAAATCCCTCATTGCAACATTTACCACCCAAGGGTATTCATGTTCTTAAGCAGAGCAACTCATCTTCAACAAGTATAACGCTTGTTCAATTGTGTGCAACATATCTTCAGTTATGTATGTGTAAATGTCTTTCGTTTTATATATAGTTGAAAAAATGTTGCATATAGCTGAATAAGAGTTGTGCCTGGGTCCTCAAACAAATTTCAGATAGCTTTGGGCAATAAATTTTACAATGAAGGATTTTTTTTAGCATTTTTCCAAAAAAAAAAGAATGTTACTGTATGTAATTAATACCGTCCACGTTCAATCTCCAAATTTGTCAAAGTCGTGAAGAATATAATTGTGCATGCAGCTGTTACTTGTTGCCTAATGTTAGGCAAGTGGGAACCGACTTCTCACCGAATCGTTTAACATTTTTTGTATGTTAAATCCAAGTCCACGTGGGGCTTAGCTGTTATATTTACTTTATGAGTAATATCAAAATGTAATACTAATAAATATTTAATTAGGTTATTGATGGTGTCTGATTATTTCTCGACAGTAACACAATCATATAGATTGTTTGTATTATGATTTTGCCTCCAAACATGTCTCAACTTTTGGCGAATTATTTTGTTGTTTTGTAATTAAGTACTTCGATCATATGCTATATGCAGTTTATAATCCCCCTAGTTTTTGTTCACAATGGAGGTATTATATTAATCCTGAAATGTCGCTAGTATGTCCATACATAATAGTTTTCAAACATGTCTGATTTAACATGATCGGACTTGAAGAGAACTAGCTTGGTGCGTGATGATTAATTAAAAGCCCATTTTGTCAATAAAATTTGTGATTTTTTTTTTTTGATAAAAATAAAATTTGTGATAAAAGTAAACACAATTGCCATATAATAAAAGCCCACTTGAAGAGAACTCAGTCATTATAGTATTAATCATTTATACTGGATGAACACATGAGTGATCAGGATAAGGCGGAGGGGGAGCCTGCCATAGCCCAACAAAACCCACTAGTTTCCTAATGAATTACATGGTATGGAATTCAAGAGGAACCGGTGCTCGTAGTTTCCCTTCTCTGGTTCGGGACTTGAAAGCTCACTATAAATTGGATTTTGTTGCTATTTTGGAAACTAGATGCTCCAATGAGGCATCTCTTGACCGATCTAAGCAAATGGGGTTCCCCAACGTGGCACTTATTGAGTGTGAGGGCTACAGTGGTGGTATTTGGTGTCTTTGGGAGTCTAGTATTCTGCAGGTGTTAGTGCTAGAGCGCCATCACCAATACATGCATCTTCAGATCACTAGTGCCATATGTAAAACTTGGTACCTCACTATTATTTATGCAAGTCCGTCGTGTGTGTGTCGCAGGTTATTGTGGAATAATTTATCTCGGTTGGCATCGTCGTTCCAAGGACCTTGGATAATTGGCGGTGATCTCAATGGCACGATGCTTTATTGTGAACGGCGATCAACCGCTACTTTCCGATGCTCTTATGACCGGGACCTTGTCAATTGGGTTGATATGAATGATATGCGAGATGTGGGTTTTATTGGTCCTGAGTTTACATGGAAACGAGGCTCGTCCGAGGCAAGGCTGGATAGGATGCTGGCGAATGATCAATGGCTCAATACGTTCCCTAATGCCTCGGTTGCTCACCTTCCGTTTTTCAAATCAGATCATAGACCCCTGCTTCTTCGCTTGAACATGGCTGAAGCTTCATCTAAGCCTAATAGACCGTTCCGGTTTATTGCGGCATGGGTGATGCATGATAGTTTTGATGACTTTGTTAAGACTTCCTGGGAGCATGAAAGGCCTTGGCAGCAGAACATCTCTCAGTTTGCTCAAGCTTGCTCACAGTGGAACAAAGAAGTGTTCCGGCACACAGAGGGTAGGAAGAAATTCTTGATGAGGAGGTTGGAGGGGATCACGAGGGCTGTCGCTCGGCATGGAATGCTTCCTAAGTATGAGGACCTCCAATCATCTATCTGGAAGGAGCTTGAGGATGTTCTCCTTCAAGAGTCTCTCCTTTGGGCGCAAAAGGCTAGGGCTGAGTGGTCAGTGTACGGGGATCGCAACACCAGATATTTTCATGCTCGTGCCAACCGTCGCCAAAAAAGTAAACGAGTTGATGCTATTAAAGATGATGATGGAGTTTGGGTTTTTGACACCGAGAGTATTAAAGGTATGACCACCACTTTTTTCTCTTCTCTCCTCTCGGAGGACTCACTTGACCAGCCATCCCTTCATTGCTCTGTGTCATATCCGAGTATTGAGGAAAGTTTACTCGAACAGTGCAAACATGAAGTCTCAAACAGGGAAATCAAGGATGCAATGTTTAGCATAGGCGGCCTTAAATCTCCGGGACCTGATGGTTTTAATGCCCTCTTCTACCAAAGTCAATGGGATACGGTATGTACGTCTGTCACTGATTATGTCAAGTTTCTCTTTGTTAATCCACAGGCTATTCGTGAGACAAATAGTACCTTCATTGTTCTCATCCCAAAGAAAGATCATCCGGAAACCATGGGGGATCTGAGGCCAATAAGCCTCTGCAATGTCATTTATAAAGTGGTCTCGAAAATTGTGGTTAGCAGATTGAAGCCTATACTTCCTCATGTGATAGCGCCTAACCAATGCAGCTTTGTGCCCGGTAGGCACAGCAGTGACAATATCATTGTGGCCCAGGAAGTTGTGCATACCATGCGTAGCATGAAAAAAAAGAAGGGGTTTCTGGCGATCAATTAAGATTGATCTGGAGAAGGCATATGACCGAGTTAACTGGGATTTCCTTCTGAGCTGTCTCCAGGAACTTAATGTCCCAAGTAATCTGCGCGAGGTAATTACTCAGTGTGTATCGATAGCTAAAATGCAATTATTATGGAATGGGGATAAAGCCGAAAGCTTTTCTCCAACCAGGGGAGTGAGACAAGGGGATCCGCTGTCACCCTACCTGTTTGTAATTTGCATGGAAAAACTTGCTCATCTTATTCAGGCTGCCATTGCTGACGGGTATTGGAAACCAATCCGGTTAACCAGAACAGGGCCCCCTATTTCGCATTTGTTTTTTGCAGATGATATCATACTTTTTGCAGAAGCTTCTATGGACCAGGTTGACATAATAAATTCATGTCTCCAATCTTTTTGTGCAAGTTCTGGGCTAAAGATCAACTATAAAAAAACTAGAGTGTATTTTTCAAAGAATGTCAACCACATCAGGAAAAGTGAAATGTGTGCTTCCTTGGGATTCTCAATTACGAATGACTTGGGGAAATATTTAGGGGTTCCCCTTCATCACAAACGCGTGACAAAGGAATCCTATCACTACGTGGTGGATAAAGTTAAGCTAAGACTGTCTAAATGGAAAGCCAAGTCGCTCTCTGCAGCTGGGCGATCAACTCTTGTTTCCTCGGTTACAACGGCAATCCCAGGGTATGTCATGCAAACCTCCCTGTTGCCCTCTAGCACATGTGAGTCTCTAGATAAATGCAACCGTCAATTTCTATGGGGTAGTACCGAGGAACACCGGAAAATATCCTTGGTTGCTTGGGATGTGATTTGTAGGCCCAAGAATGAAGGGGGATTAGGGATCCGGCATACTACGTGCTATAATAAAGCTTACCTTATGAAGGTAGGATGGAGACTAGCAACTAAAAGGAATGACTTGTGGGTTAAAGTGGTACGCAATAAATATAATTGTGGCTCTGACATTATTCCAAAGATTGACCTAAGAAAACCTGGGTCAAATTTGTGGAGTGGGATAAAACGTACATGGGGGAAGGTGCTGGAGGGGGTAGAGAATCAACCGGATGGGCAACCTCGCTGGAAGTGGACGAAGCATGGTGAGTTCACGGTGAAATCAGCCTATGCAGCACTCAGGAATGATGGGGTAGGGACGGATCCCCTATGGGGAAGAGTCTGCAGAAATTGCAGATCCTGAGAGATGCAAAATCTTCCTTTGGCTTGCCATTCATAAGAGGATCCTCACGAACGTGTCTAGAAGGAAGCGTGGGTTGACCACTGATGATAGTTGTCCGGTCTGTAGTCAGAGGCCGAGTCCATACAGCATGTGCTACGGGATTGTGTAGGTACCCTGGACCTATGGAAGCAGTTCGTTCCTTTGCACCTATGGCGAAAGTTCAGGTCTCTTCCGATTGACCAATGGCTTAGATGGAACATTTGTCATCGGGGACGGAACCAGCAAGCAGGTGAATGGAGAAATGTCTTTGGCCTCGTGTGCTGGTGGTTGTGGAGGCACAGGAATCTCCTAGTTTTTGAGGGAAAGACGGTATCTAATGCATCCCTGCGTTCTAGCGTGTTGGCATTGGCGAGTAGCATGTCAGATGCTCGGGCGAGATTCTGTTCGGGGATTGTAAAGAAGCCTGTGCGGACCAGAGTGGGGAGATTTGGTGTCCACCAAAAGTAGGACAGATCAAGATCAACACGATGGGGCTTATTCATCGATGGTCCTGTATAGCGAGCGGTGGGTTGTTGCGCGATGAACAAAGTAACTTCCTTATGGCTTTTTGTTTCAAAGGGAGGCTGGTGATAGTTTATCTGCCGAGTTGTGGGGTTGCCTCCATGGCTTGAAAATTGCATGGGACATGGGATACAGGGATGTGGCTCTTGAGACCGATTCTGTAGAAGCTGTTGAACTGATCAGAAATCCTTTGAACGTTGCGCATGAGGATAGTCGGCTAGTTGAGGAGATTAAAGGCATGATGGATCGCAGTTGGAATGTGGAGCTCCAGCATATCAGTCGCTGGGTGAACATGGCAGCTGACCATCTGACTAAAATGAGCATCTCGTTTCTCCCAGGCCTGCAACTGATGTCGCATGCTGATCCGGAGCTGCAGAGGCTTCTTGATAAGGATAAGACGTAGATAATATTTTGGCTACTTTTGTTATAAAAAAAAAAGTATTAATCATTTAAAACTTTAGTTTATAAACTTCATTAAATGTATGATTTTATTTTCTAAAACACATATATCAATATTTTAAATGGTTAAAACTATAAGGATTGAGTTGCGCATCTAACTAGTTAAAGTTCAATGAATGAATTGTATATTGAGTCAAAGTTATAGGAACTAAGTTGCATTAAATCAAAGTTTAAAGACTCAATTGTAAATGAGTTTTATCTATCTGTTGAGTTACCGACACAGTTTTTAACGAGTCATTAGAAATAAACTGAATAGTACTGCTTTCCCCATCGTGCCGTGTTGTTTTGCTTGTTTTTGGGTAAACCATAACTAAGAAACTATAAGGTTAGAGTGACAGGGATAAGGGCAGAAAATGCCAAGAGAGAAAGCATTAATGAAAGAGATTTTTTTTTTTTTTTTTGCTAAATGAGATGAAAAATCTAGTAGCTAGGATTTGGGGTACAAAGATGACACTTTAATCATGGTTTTGCCGTATTCACAAGTTTCAAAACGAGAAGTGAAAGGTGCATATTACACAACAAAATAGGGCAAAGAAAAAAAGGGAAAATTTCACTGCACTCTCCTGAAATTTCATTGCCCCCCTAAGATTAAATTGAAAGTAAAATTTGTCATTTAAAAGACAAATTTGCCCTTACTTTATAAATCAAATATGATTATTTATAATACATATATGATAATTTACAAGTCAAATATGTTTCTTTACAAGACAAATAAGTGAAATTATAAAATCATATCGGCCATGTACAAGACAAGAAATATATTCATAAGAATACATATTATTTACAATATACATGTGAGAATTTACAAGTCAAATATGTGTATTTACAAGACATATGTGAGAATTTACAATATCATCTTTACTATGTACAAGACAAGGGTATAAATATCTTTTCAACTAAAACTTAATTTCAGTTTAGTTCTAATTTAAGAGTGCAACGAAGTTTCTTAAAGTTTTTCGGGTGCAGTGAAATTTTCCCAAGAAAGAAAAAAAATGAACCCCTCTCTCTTGGTCACATGCATTGCTTCCTCTAAATTCTAAAACTCCAAGCCATGCACGTACGGGCGAACTATATAATTGCACAATGCGCATTGTACAACAATCAAAGTGACATGATCGAGAGATTTGGCTGTGTGTTTGCACTGTCGAGTTGGAAAGGGTATATTGTTCTTTGTTCTTTCTCTTATCTCCCACGTGATCTTGTTGCCCCTCCCTTGGTCCCCATAAAGATCTCCAATATCTTACTCACAGTGCCCTCCACCTTCCTTCTCTCTCCCTCCCTCCCTCCCTCATATTTACCCCTCTGCACAAAACCCTTTCTTTCTCTTTTTCAGTATATATGTCTCTCTCACACATACACATACACATACTCTCACACACACTTGTATTCGGTATAGTCAATAAGCTTTATGTGCTGTTCCAACTTTGTTCCGTAAAAGGAAAATCAGATAAGATCAGTTTCTTAGTCACTCAGATCGCTTGACATCCATCTCTGTTTTTAATTCTTTTAATATATATATGTCATTGTCTCAATATGTATAAAGGTGTCACGAGATTGACATAAGTAATTGTGAAATTAGAGTATTGGAAAGCCTATCGTGCATAGTATTGGTAGCTAGCTAGATTTTAGTGGTGTTTAATTAGAAAGAAATTAGAGAGAGAAATAAAACTTACCGTCGTTGATTTGTCAGAATTATTGAAAACTTGACCACCAGCTGAAAACAACAAAAGTCTAAGCAAGGTTAGGTCCATATTCATTCGATGATCGAGAATAGATGATGTCTTGTGTCTTGTGAACGCAGCAAAACCTTCGCATAATGATGAAAATGATGCTTATATGGCTTTACTATAGCCATTATAGGAATTATTGCTTCGAAATATTGGACTTTTTCCCAAAAGACAAGTGTGTAAAGTTCATTGTATATACATGTTTATTGCTCACAATTATGATTCACTATGAATTTGTCAAAGTTATAATATCAGTCGTTAATGGTGGGAACATACACATGTGAATTCGTACCTCTCTCTTTGTATTCGTTTCCACCAAAACTTGTCCAGCGAGATTCTAATTAATAAGTGGTAACCTTAACTCTGATGTTTATTGTATGCATATGTGTATATTGTCTGTACTGTGATTGTACTATTGTCTGTCATGCCAATTGTCTGTCATGCCTGTACTCTGACTGTACTTTTGATCTGTCATGCCTATTGTCTGTCATGCTGTACTCGATTATACTATTGTGCGTACTCGATTGTACTACTGCTCGTACTCGATTGTACTATTGTTACGTACTTTGACTGTACTATTGTCTCGTACATCCGATTGTACTATTGTCTGTACATCCGATTGTACTATTTTTGTACTCGACTCTCTTGTTGTCTATCATCCATTGTATGATTGTCATCATCCGATTGTATTGTTGTTGCCATACATATCGATATGTATACCCTATGTCGACCATAGTAAATGATGCCAAAAGTCTAAGAATGTACATTGTACATATATGATGTATGTAATCATGAGGTTAACCGTTACTCAGGGTTCGATGCATGGACCTCGGCTCTTAACTTAGCTTCGGGATCGGGTGGACCGAGAATCGAGAAGAAGGACAAGCGACACGCGTAGGAGTCCCAGTGAAGACTCCTTTCGTCATTACTTTTGAAACACTTCGTATCATTTGTTTAAACAGCAAGACATGCTACCATTGGTATTTTAATATATATATCAGTTACTCAATAGCTCCGGTGCACTACTCTGATCATTTTGAAATGATGTTTAAAGAAAAAAAAAATTTATACTGCTTGTGAAAAGTTGGGGTGTTACATAATGTAAGGCAAGCCATGTGTTAGTATTTTCTTTTAGACACAAATACTTTATTGTTATATTATTATAGGTAGGCCTTGAGATTAGCTAGCTAGGTTCATCAATATATATAAAGTTGGCAAATAAAACACAGTCGAGTCCAATTGGGTATATAGTTTAATGAGGATACAGCCAACTAGTGATAATGAAACCTCTCTACGAACAACATTTTAATTATACTTGAAAGAACAACATTTTTTAAAAAAAATATGTGTGTGTGTATGACAAGATAATTTTAATAATTAACAAAAAAAGGTAAAGTGATAGTAGTAATGGGTGGGTATAATTATAGTAGTAATTGTAGGAACTTGACTTTTTCATTGATTACATGTTGGCTTAGATGGTCACATACAAAATCTGGCCAGAAGCAAATCTGTTTTGATGTCTCCTTCTCCGTTTCAATATTATTTGTGTTTTTTTTTTTTTTACCCTTCCATGAACCACAAAGGCTCATCAATATAATTCAAAGTATTTAACTAGCTTCTTCTTCTTCATCCGCTTCTTTCTGCTATATGCTTCCCCCCAAAACAAAAACCAAATCTTAATGGATCTTTCTGATAATTACCTAATTTTGACCGTCCTCAAATCCCAAAATAGCTTCTTCTTTTTTTTTTCAATGTTAAAATGCCACGATTGACCAGAGTTGACTAATGTTGACTACACGCTTCCTTCCTCATCCAACGGTCCATATTCCCTCATCTCAAATTGAGGCCCACAGTATTGGAAAAATTTATCTGGGGTTAAATTGCCAGGAATCTTCGTCGTCATCATGATGATGATGCATACATGATACACACACATATGTATACCCATATATAATTAATTAATTACTCTCTCATGAATATTAGCTTGGTGACGTTTTGGAAGGGGAGGAAAATAATCTTTGGTCCTGTTCCATCGTATCTTTGAACTTTGAATTTTTTGCCATCTTTCTCTTTCTCTCTCTTAGCCCCACCTACGACGTCGTCGTTTCCTTGGCACCAAAAAATTCCACACCTTTAATTTTTTCCTCCTCATGCAAATTATATATAAACCCCTCTTTAATCTTCCCTCCCTAACAAACAACAATCTTCTTCTTCTTCTTCACTCTCCATAGCTTCTCTCTCTCTCTCTACCTCTAGCTTCCGAAATGGCTGAGACTTTCCCCTTACCTACATATTTCGTGCTTACCATAATAACCATAACTCGTTTGATATCAACTGTGGGAAAAACTCAGTTAACTGAGCCGAGTCTGGTTCCTTCAAATATATCCCAGAGGCTACGTGACCACCCAGAAGCCATTAAATTAGCTTCAAACGACTATGGCAATCTTGTTCGTCACTCTCCTCTCGCCGTGCTTCACCCATCTTCCATTTACGACATTATAAGCTTGATACGATCTTCCTACGCTAGCTCTGTTCCGTTCCACATAGCCGCCAGAGGACACGGCCACTCCACTCGCGGCCAGGCCATGGCTCCCAACGGCGTCGTCCTCGACATGTCCGCCCTCCGCTGTAACCGGCTCGGCGGAGGAATTAGCCCTGTCTTTAGTGATCCTTCCCTCGGTTCCTACGCCGTCGACGTCGGAGGTGAGCAGCTGTGGATTGATGTTCTTCAGGCCACGCTTCAACACGGACTTGCACCGGCGTGGACCGATTATCTGTACTTGACTGTCGGCGGTACCCTCTCTAACGCCGGCATCAGCGGCCAGACTTTCCGTTACGGACCTCAGATCAGTAATGTGCATGAAATGGATGTCATTACTGGTATGAACTAGTCTTTTATTTTTTAGTTACAATGGCCTGAGTTTGAACCCATGACCTTCTAGGAGAACAATTATACCAGTAGGCTACAGTGCCTTTAGTGGTATGAACTACGCTTTTAAAAAAAATAAACAAACTGTAATCTGTTGCTTTCTCTGAATTTAATTTATTGCTCTCTATGGGACCAACATAACAATAATATTAAATTTTAATCACCTTAGTCGTTAATAAAAATAGACTGATTTGAGATGGCTAGTTGTTGAAGTACTAAAAGACACACTCTTTACAAACTTTTCTTCTCGGTTTGTAATATTCTGTTCAGACTTTTCGTGATGATTTCGTTTTCTGGAAATTTGGTGCATGCGGAAACATTTTCCCTAGCAAAAGTAATATATTTTTTAAAAATTATATATATATTTTTTAATTTTTATTAATTTTTTGATTTTTTTAAATTTTAAATTTTATTAATTGTTTGATTTTTTTGATTTTTTAATTTTTTGATTTTTTTTTTGAAAATTGATTACAAAAAGTAGTGTACCATGAATATAATAACAATTAAAAAGAGTTTACTTAGAGAAAAAAAATATAATGTTGCAAAGAGCAAATACTAAAAAGTAGTCTAAACAGCAGCATTGTTGTAACATCCCATTTTTAAAAGCCGAATAAAATTTTTTCATCAGAGTAGAGCATCAGAGCAAGAGAGTAACTAATACTTATATTTAAAATGCCGTAAGTCTGGCTAATTACAGTAATGATACATTATTCCGAATGTCTAACATAAATGTAACTACATAAATAGAAGAAGTCTTCAGCCGGGTCTCTATGCGGGCTGCTTGCCTTTATTCTCGGTCCTCGGTCCTCCTGACCCTGAAGCTATGTTAAGAGCTGAGGTCCAACGCGCACCGGACCTCAGGTAACGGTTAACCTGATGCTTATATATATAATATATGGATTACAAATATTCACAACATTAACAGTATAAGAGCACGCAACCAATGCAAATGTATCGCTCCCAGTATGCAGATGTATCGCTCCCAGCATGCAGATGTATTGCTCCCAGCATTGCAGATGTATCGCTCCCAGCTAGCATACAGTTATCTTCTAACACCCATATGCACTCAATAAACATACCATACAATACACATAATTCATATACGCATACGATAAACATCAGAGCTAGTGTTACTAGTACGCGAACGTACCTTCGTTGACGAAATACGGTACGTCTGTTGATCGGGACGTGATTACAGATATCTTATAAGGATAATAGCGTATTTATTAATGATCAACATCATAACAGACATTTTAGTCATAAATGACCATTTTACCCCTGACTTTGCTAACCGACGAAATTTCGCCAGAGCTTCGCTACTTTGACTCTAATCTTCCAAAATTTTGCCATATCTCTTTCTCCATCATATTTTCGAAATAAATACCATATTTAACCCTAAAACATGATATCAAAATTATACTTGGAAGATTAAAGATCAAACTAACATCTATATTAAAACTACCGAATGAAATACTAGAACTTAAAACTAGGGACCGAAGAAATTACCCAGAGCTTTGCTACTTCTTCACTAGAGCTCCTCCTTCTCTCTTCTATCTTAAATTTTGAAATGCTTGAGAGGTTTTGGTGTGAGTTTTGCATTGAAATGGATGGCCTATTTATAGGAGAAAGTTGTGGCCAACTATGCAATTTTTCCCAAACTTCTCCTTCAACCATGGCCTTAGGATCTAGGGTATTTTTGAAGCTCCAATCCCCTCCATTCATTCCCTTGTGCCGACCTCCCCCTCCCCCTTTTTCAAAAATTACATCATCCAACATGATGTCATCTCTCTGCTTTATGGATTTAACCGATAAATCCTCCTGTTCGGTGTTCCAATAATGTAATCTTAAATAATCTCAAATATTCCTTGGCATAACTTTGGAGATCTATGCTTCCTCTTGAGAAATATTTGGATTAACAAAAATTATGGTCCCATTAAGGGTATTTTCTAGCCTGATAGTCATTTTAAGATAAACCCCGTCGGTTACGGAAATGACTTGGCTATAACCCACTTCGGAATAAAAATTCACTTGTTCATAAAAAGTCCTGATGTTAGAAACCTAGTTCAAGGATTTCAAATTATGATTTATTTTCTATCGGTTCTCATTTATCCTATTTGCTTTTTCAACAAATATCTTTCTACTTTTTCATTTTTCTTCCACTTGCTCAACCCTTTTCACACACACATATTTTTCTTCTTTTTCTTCTATTTATTTCGAAATTCATGGAGAATTTTGACTAAGGAATATGCTTCCCACTTGCACAAATTTCCTATGTTCATGTGTTCCCATTGGTTGATGTATTTTGCCAAGGATTAAGGTTCAATTAATTTGAACCATTAGATTAGCTTTATAAGATTAAATCTTAGCCATTGATTAATGTTGACTTGTCAAAGTTAATCAATAAGTTTGATTAGTGTCTTGATCCCATCCTTTGTTAGTTAATTAGGCTTTAGAGATCTTATGTAATTCATCTTATACATTACTTAATCATGTCTAATTAATTAGCAATTACCTTTTTGCTAAACTTGACACTTTATTGGTCACTAATCTTTAATCAAGGGTTGTTCATAATTAACTTTGGACATTTCCCTTGATTCATGCTTAAATAATTAGCCATTAATTATTTATTTAATCACTTACTAATTGTTGATAATTTTCTTAATTAGGATTAATCATTTTCTCACAACTACTGCACTGACATTGGTAATTTATGCACCATGTATTTTTTAAAAAATCACGGGGTAACTTATGGTCCCCAAAATAATATTAAATTTTGCCTCATTATTTTCCAAGGAAAATAATCCCATAAATTACCTAAATTAGAGACAACATACTTTCTAATTTTTAATAAATATTTAATTGCCTATTAGGATTTATCATAATATTATCAGGGTATTTTATGACCCATAAGTTCACTTAGGGATTTTGGCACTTTATTTCTCCCAATTTCAAGAGAAATTACCCTAGGAACAAAGTAATTACTCTACAAAATTTGAGACTACATATTCACCCATTTCCAGTAGGTATTATTTACTAATTTATGATATCTATCATAAGTGAGATTTTTAGGGTATTACAATTGTGATCATCATCATCATCACCAGCATGGTCATCATCACCAAGAGTCGACCCCGAACCCTTGTCTTTTATTAGGGACAGGAGTTGAATCTGCATCTGCCTCATCATCTCCGCTTGCTGATTCATCTGCGGCCGCATCATCTCCCGTTCTTGATTTATCGCCTGCTGCATCATCTCCCTTTCCTGTATCATCTCCTGCTTCACCTGCTCTTGTTCCTGAATCATCTCCTGCCTTATCATCTCTCCTGTTGCTGACTCATCTGTGTTGCTTGCTCCTACACCAACGCCTTCATCTTCTTCAGCTCATCTGCAAAAACATTATGAAGTACATTTATTATTTGTACTTCATTTGAATGGACAAGAGAATGAAAATTATCAATATCAAATGTATTACGTTTACCTGAAGAAACACCTTCAGTGCTGGATGAGGAGCGCTTTGTTTGCTTCAGTCGGCTAGCAAAGGCACCGTATCCAAAGACTCTCCCTTTCTTGTTAAATCCGCCTGTGGCCTCAAAGAACAGACTCTCATTATCGGACTGAGAGGATGCGGGGTCAGTCCCAAGCTGCGAGTCTCTCTCTTACGACAGCTTCTGAAAGGTTTCCTACAAGCACAAAAATACATAACAAATAAGACATGTAAAACGAAATAAATATGGTGGTGCATAAAACAAGTAATAAAGGCAATAAATGTCTAACCACTACTTGCTGCGCCTTTTGGCTAATCCATTGTCTCTCACTCCCTTCAGACTGCCGGGAATGGGTCCGCTCAAAGGTAGCCCACTCAATCGATCCTGCAGGAACTTCCCCAGACTCTACCTGCAAACGCAAATGATGACCTTAATTAATTACTTCAAAGTACAAAATATCAAATATCTAAATAGAAAATAACGTGTACTTACAATTTTTCGATGCTCACTAATTGGAATGGAGCCGCCAGCATATGACGGTCCTTCCATTTTGGCCCTATTTTGCTTATTTTTCGCACTTATGCTTTGAAACTTCTCATTGTTGGCCCAATTGTGAAATAATTCGTCTGCAGTGTCCTGTGAAATCCAATCTTTCTTGCCTCTTGACCTTCTCAAGCCATAAAGCTTTTGAGACAAATACCGGCCTGCCTTGTGATTATAAGCTGTTTTCAGATCTTCACGATGTTCAGGCAACGTCATAGCTGGCGCTGAAAATCAATAACGAACAATTAGTGCTCCAAATTTTAAAAGTACTTAATTAATAACCATAAAACAAATAACTTACCAAGAACTCATCGAACCAAACATCTCGAATGGTCTTAGGAATGTTTGTCCACTTGGCCCAAGGTTGATTGTAATTACGGAATAATTGGGCCGAGATGAACTCCAATACCTGATTATGAGGCACAAATTTGAAGAGAGAGGACATCATGCAAATATTAGCATACAAACCAATTAGAGAAGAAAATTGTAACATTACTGGTAACATGACATGACTTACTCTACGTCGTCAGGACGGATCCAAAGCTTCCCTGTCGAAGGATCTCTTGAGCCCCAGATTGGTGGATCGGAGGAACTACCTTCTTCCCCGACGTGGCTCTGAGGTGACGCAGTGTGCTAAGGAAGGAATGTGAAGTATTGAAGATGTTTGTACATAGACGGTTTCAGGAAACTAAACATATGTAAATCAATCAGAAATGGTAAAGTAAACCTGTGGTCCCCCTTGATGTGGATCAGTGGGGGGGGTAGATGGTGACGACGACATATAAAGTGACGGTGAAGATGACAAATAACTCGATGGTGAAGATGACATATCAAATGATGGCACCTCTGGGGAAGCGCTTAGCCCTCTGCCTCCATAGGGAGCAGATGGCGTCGCCCTACCCCCTCTGATAGAACGGGGTTGGGCTCGACGGTCCCACGGCATCCATAACCAACTGCTCATATTGATTAAGGTTTTCTCGATGACTACTGTCCCCGTAATAACCACTCGGTGTCTGTCAGACTTCGCCACGACATTCCCAACATTCATAATCTTTCATGAATCCCTTTTGACACAAATGAATTTTGACCATGCCCGTATCTGTAAATCTTAAACACCTACATTTGGCACACGGACACCTGATATCCCTACTTGAATTATTTGAATTCGCCAAAGCAAATTGGATGAACTCTTCCAAACCCGCCAAGAATGCTTGCGTTAGTTCTCTTCTATCAGTTAGACGATTGTACATCCAACTTCTATCATGGTTGCCTTCCATACTTCCTACCTAGTTCAATTACTAACCTAATTAACATCTCAACATGCCACAAATATATAAATTTATATATAAGTGGCCAATACAACTAACCATTTATGGCAACCAATTGCCACTTAATCAAGAAAGTGAAAAATAAACACATGCATTGAACAAAGAACAGATCCCAGCAAGCAACCAGAGAATGAGGATAGCACACCAGAATATGGGGACATGTATGTGGAGGGGGACAAACAAAGAATAGAATACTAAGTATTTTGGAGTTTCTAACATATATGGGCAAGATCAAAGAGATTATTTAAGACTTAATCAAATTTATTGTATAACTTGTTAAATATAGATTCAAATAAAAATTTAAATGGAATATTTTTTTTAAAAAATTATTAACAGTCATTTTTATGATAGCCTAAATCAAATAGTAAATTCCACTAATTTTTATAACACATACAAATCTGATTATTCTTTAATGTCACGCTTTCCTCCTCCTACTTTACACTAATTTCAACACCATCCTATATAAAGATTTATGTATCATTACCAACTAATACAAAATCATAATTTTATCACCAAAATGAGAATTGGAATTTCTAAATTCCTAAAAGAAAGCGGTCTGAGTTCTTGACCTGTCAGCAAGCCGAGCGACGGTGGTGACTGGGTCTCTTTGGTTCATCGGCGCATCTGGTCTTCTGCTTTCCTCTCGCCATTGAAGCTTAAGGGAACGAAGATAATGGGTCTCGCCTCAGTGTTGGAGAACCTGAAAAACTGATTCTGACATCTCTAAATCTCCTTCACGGCAGCGGCTAAGGTTTTGTTCGTCGGAGGTGCTCTGGTGTTTTTCAGTCCATCACGGCGGGTTCTAATTTTCTCTCCCTTTTCTCTTGTTTGACGGTGGCTTGAGGTGGTTGCGTCTGGTTTGATTTTGTTCGCCTCGCAAGTGTACGAGATTCGCAAGTAATAAAGTGATAAATAAAGTATCGTTCCCACGAGGATTTGTTTAACAAAATGGTCAAGCAAGAGGCTTAGTGAATTTCATCAAGTTGAGCTAAAACAAAGTTTTGAGTTGGAATGAGAATTTTTAAAGACTATTTCTAAAACATAAAATTGATAAAGGCAATTGATTCTTTAACTTCAAGGATAATTGAGCCTAGGGCTCTTTTTCCCTTTTTGCATTTCATAAAACTTGGTTAATTTCCTATCTAGTAGCATTTCAATACATATATGTGTTAGTCTAAGGTTCTAAAACACTTGACCCGCTCTCTCAAGTCAAAATCAAGTTTCTCTTCTCATTAAATGCACAATCTCTTGCTACAATGAATGAGAATCAAAATTTAAGCAACAACCCTAATGTGACAATGCAAGGCTAGTAAACATATCTCTATTTTACCAACAAACCATCCATTTATCAAGTAAACTTCAAGACAAGCATGATTTCAATCAAGTTCTACACCTAGATTAGCTCTCTCAAGTCAAAACCTAAGTGAACAAATCATCTAAATGGAGGCCAATCATTTAGAAGCATTAAGCCAAGATTAAAATCAACACATACATATATTAATCTACCAAAAGAGAGGAATGTTCAAGTCTTAATCCATACAAAGGGTCAAAAGAACCCTAGGACAAAAGAGAAATTAGCCAATCATGGCTTTAACAAAAATCCATGAAATAGAGATAGCAATTCAGGTTTAAAGAAGAAAAGGGAATAGGAAGAACACAGTGAAATTTCTGGAGCTGTTCCTTCCTGCGTCTCCGCGTTCTGCTTCGTTCTATTCTCTTTAATCTCGAAATCACGCTCCAGCCGCGACTGCTCTCTGTTTCTTCCTCCAATATCCAGCTCAAAAATCCCCCCAAATGTCCCGTGGCTCTCTATTCTCTTTTAGGTATTTTCTTTCATTCAATTGTCCGTGGGCCCCCATCCAAAATTGCTTTCCGTCTTATGCGTAGCCTCCTTTGGTTTTTTTAATTGATTCATTGCTTGGGCCCAATTGTTACTTTCTACCTCCAATGTTGCAACTTGCAAAAGCAATCCCTTCCAAAAAATCGTGCCGTGCTTCTACCTCATTGACAAAAGGAAATGGAAATTATATAATAATAATAATAATAATAATAATAATAATAATAATAATAATAATAATAATAAAACTAAATTTATTTAAAACTTCTCATTATCATTATTTACTTCCTAAACTCAAACTTTTATTTAAAATTGAAATCCTGATGCATCCAAATTGATTTCTCTTAAAATCTCAATAAAATCTCTTTAATTTAGTATTAATGACTTCCTAAATATATCAAAATATGTCTCAAATCTATTAAAAATAGGAAGTCATCACACCCCCACACTTGCATCAAATCTTGTCCTCAAGATTTTAAATTCTAAAACCACCAAATTCAAAGAAATCATGGAAGCAAGATTTTTAAAGTAAGCACTACAAAATTGAAATCAATTCAAATTTCCAAGAAACAAATTTTCTCAAAAATCTTTTCCACCTTCCAAAAATGCAAGTAGCAAGGTGATTAATTTGGCAAAGATAAATCACAATAAAATGCCCTCACAAGTCAAGTGTTTACACTCATTTCTCAAGATATTCTAGGGCTTGTGTTTCACTCAATTCCACCTATTGCAACTTATCTACCATAAGCTTGTTTATCATCTCAATCTCCACTTTATACATTATCCCATTGCACACTCAAATCAAAAGGACTTTTTCAAGGTTGTAATGATCAAGGTAGGATAATGAAATAAAAAAAAATCAAATGGAATGGGAAAATACTTTAATTAGTGCCAAGTAATTTAATGAAATTCATGATGAAGAGTGAAGGAATACCTATCAAGAAAAACAAACAAACTCACTAACAATATATACAAACAACTTTTCTTTTTTTTTTCTTTTTTTTTTAATTTTTTTTCTTTTTTTTTTCGAGAGTTGGCGCCCTGGGCGCCAACTTACTGTATATATATATATATATATTTTGCCCTCTTGCTCCCGAGAGTTGGCGCCCTGGGCGCCAATTTACTGGATATAATTTTTTTTTTTTTTAAATCAACACATACTTTCTAACTCCTTCACTCTTTTAAATTGGATCACTTAGCACTTACTAAAGTAATAAAAATGAATGGGAAGAAAAAGATATAAAAATTGCATATCTAAAACAAAGGGCTATTTATACTATGCAATTTTTTTCTTTTTGAAAATAAAAATAAAGGCTCAAATGGGGTAAACAAAGGATTTTCATGTGATAAGGATGGACATTTGGCCAAACTAGCTATGAAATGAATGCCTAGATCCTCTTTGTGCATGCAATAGGATTTCCAATTTCAAAAGAGATTCAAGACAAGTTCTAGAGATGGAATCACAATAGGTGTACTCCCTCTTGAAAAAAATGAAACTTAGGCTCAATTCCCTCACAGGTTCTTTGACATCCTAAAGTAAAGTACCCAAACCAAATCTTTACCTCTTTACTAACATTCAAAGAACATAGAATCAATTTCTAATCAAATTCACTTCTCTTCATGTTCAAATCAACCAAATTGTAATAATGCTCACAAATACTATTCACACTTCCATGATATATATTTTAAAAAAAAATTGAGGACAAAGCAAGTTAAAAATCAAGGATACCCTCACCCCCACACTTAAATGTCACATTGTCCTCAATGTGAACAAATAACAAAAAGTCATGAAAGTGAAGAGCAACCATATCTAAGTGCAAGGGTAACACCAATTTCAGAGATTTCAAATTTCCACCAATGAAACAGCTCAAGTGCTAACAGTCACTTAATGATCATCACAAACAGTCATCACATGCACATCCAATTAAGACCAGCACTCATTTCCACGCAATGTATCATCAACAATCAAATAGAACAAATCAAAGAAAAGTAGAAGAAAACTCCCTTATTCTTCCGTGACTTGCGCTTTCAATCCTTACTACCCAACTGGAACACATCATCAAGGGCTTTCAACTGTCCTACAAAGTCAAACAAAGCATCAAGTAATACTTTGGGTTGCCTCCCAAGAAGCGCTAAGTTTAAAGTCTTTAGCCAGACTCTTCATGATGGTCACTCCTCATAGGCATTTAGGCGAAATTCATCTAACTCATTGAGTTGAAGTCGCCTCTTCTTCCTCACAGCTTTAGGATCAAAATTTAGCTTTTTGATAGCCCAATAAGCTCCATGCTCCAATTCCATTGGTAAGTGGCGTGCTTTCCCAAAATAAGCATATTTCAGATGAAAAGGTGATGGCTTTAACTCTAGAACCGAAGGAACTTCAATAGAAGGCTTCAATGGAGTACTTGAGGCATCAGACAGCTCAAGTGGTTCAATAGTCCTTGGTTTAGAATAAGGAAATGAGTCAAAACGGAAGATCTCTTCAACAACATCTTCATCAAACTTCTCAAAGCTCTTCTCACCAATCGAGAATGCCTCTAAAGGGTCTTTGATCATGGAAGCATATGATTCTTGAGGAATAACTGCATCTAATGTATCTACAAATGAACATTGAGCAGAATCATCATGAAACTTTGAGGCCTTTTGCATGTTGAATGTCACTTGCTCATTATCGACCCTCAAAGTGACCTCACCCTTCTCTATATCAATGAGAGTCCTTGCAGTGGCTAAGAATGAACGCCCAAGGATGAGAGGAATTTTCCAATCAACTTCACAATCAAGCACTACAAAATCCACGGGGAAGATAAACTTGTCAACTTTTACTAGGACATCTTCAATGATTCCTCTCGGTTGAGAAATGCTACGATCGGCCAAGAGCAAAGATACCGTAGTAGGTCTTGGCTCTCCCAAGCCCAATTGGTTAAAAACAGCTAGAGGCATCAAGTTAATACTTGCACCCAAATCACAAAGAGCTTTACCATTAAAGTTGGTCCCAATGTTGCAGGGAATGTAGAAGCTCCCTGGATCCTTAAGTTTAGCCGGTAACTTCCTTTGAATGACAGCACTACACTCTTCAGATAATGCCACAGTCTCAAATTCATTGAATCGCCGCTTCTTAGACAAAACATCTTTAAGGAACTTAGCATATTTAGGCATGCTCTCCAAAGCTTCAAAGAAAAGGAATGTTCACATGGAGTTGTTTGAACATATTCACAAACTTTTGAACTGAGCATCTTCCTCTTTCTTCTTGAATCTTTGGGGAAAAGGTAGCGGTGGCATAAAAGTAGGAGTGGTTGGCTTTCTCTTTTCTCATCATTCATCTCTTGCTCTACCTTCTTGTCTTTGCCAACATCATGCAAATTTTCTTCAATTTGCCTTCTCTTCTTAGTGACATCTTCTTCTTTCTTCTTGAATCTTTGAGGAAAAGGTAGTGGTGGCATAAAAGTAGGAGTGGTTGGCTTTCTCTTTTCAGTTTCATCTTCCTCCCCTACACTTTCTCCATCAACATCAACAATCACCTGATCATCTTGCTTTGGTTGAGGAGTACTTGAGCTAGGCACATCCGGTAGCACTTTTCCGCTTCTCAAGTTAATCGCATGACATTCTTCTTTTCCAACTCGTTTTGGATTAGGAATTGTGTCACTAGGAAGATTGCTTCTTGATAAAACATTTACCTGTGATGCTAATTGCCCCATTTGCACTTCAAGATTTTTAATAGCAGTTTCATGGAGAGAAAAGTAGCCTTAGTTTCAACCCTTGAAGATTCCACCTCAGACAAGATTCGAGCTAGCATCTTGTCGGTTTTAGATTCCTCTTCCTTAATAGGAAGCTGCCTTGATTGCGTTTGAAAACCGGGTGGATTAGGCTTAGTGCCGATGTAGACCCCTGTGCTTGATTCAAACTATTACCTTGACTCCAAGAAAAATTTGGGTGAGTTCGCCAAGCACTATTGTGGGTTTGTGAATAAGGGTTGCCTTGAGGATTTTGGAACTTGCCCATGTAGTTGATGATTCA
The DNA here is from genome assembly GCA_025563575.1 of Acacia pycnantha. Classification (NCBI taxonomy): domain Eukaryota; kingdom Viridiplantae; phylum Streptophyta; class Magnoliopsida; order Fabales; family Fabaceae; genus Acacia; species Acacia pycnantha. The sequence continues at coordinate 3,424,059 of JAMWYP010000011.1, read as the reverse complement.
GTGGCCATGTAAAGAGGACAATAATTAGGCATATGGACATCATGGCATTGATCACATACAATTGGTGTGACATGAACAGAATGCACACCTTGAGAAGTGCTCTTTAGCACTTGAGACTCTAGCACATCAAAACGCTTATTCAAAGCGGATAAGAGAGTTGCAATTTGTGAGGAAGAGTCTTCTTTTGCATTAGACATAGATGGGTTAGTCCTCCTATCATTGCCTTGGGTATTGTTTGCAGACAACTGATCCAACAATCGAATCACCTCATTCACAGGAACATTCCAGTATCCTCCATTGGTCATAGAATCAACCATTGCTTTAGATGGAGGATTAAGTCGAGTACAAAAAATTTGGACTACAACCCATTTGTCCACCCCATGATTAGGGCATTGTTTCATTAACATCTTGTATCTCTCCCAAGCGGCATAAAGATGCTCATCAGGATGTTGTTTAAAGCTTAGAAATTCATCCCTAGCTTCCACAGATTTTCATCGAAAAGAATCGAGCTCTAAACTTAGCCTCAAGATCGGCCCAAGAAGTGATAGACCCTTCCTAAGATTGTTGAACCAATCTCTAGCCTTGCCTTGCAGAGAAAGAGGGAATAACCGTAGCTTCAATACATCTTGGGGAACTCCATTTTGCTTGAAAGAATCACACACTTCCAAGAAGTACATCAAGTGCTTGTTGGCATCTTCATTGTAAAGACCATGGAACATACCATGCATTTGAAGCATTGTTATCATAACCGGCTTGATCTCAAAGGTACGTGCTTGCATTTCCGGCATCCGAATGCAAGATTGAGGACCTTGCATATTCCGACTAGCAAAATCATTGACGGTAGCTCTATCATATTCATCGTCCGCCATGGTTTCGATGCGATTCAGTCTCTTCTTCAATGGGAGGCACTTCGTCAAGTACTACTACCAATCCGTCCGGATGCAAGTTTTGCATATACTGAAATGGTACCTACAAGAGAAACAAGCAAGAGCGAGTATCAAACTAAAACAAAAAATCAATAAAAGAAAAGAAAGAAAAATTGTAAACCTAACTAAAAGCTCAAGCAAAGTTTACTAACACAAGCCCAAGGTTGACCAAAGGATTTGTTTGCACAAATCCCCGGCAACGGCGCCAAAAACTTGTTCGCCTCGCAAGTGTACGAGATTCGCAAGTAATAAAGTGATAAATAAAGTATCGTTCCCACGAGGATTTGTTTAACAAAATGGTCAAGCAAGAGGCTTAGTGAATTTCATCAAGTTGAGCTAAAACAAAGTTTTGAGTTGGAATGAGAATTTTTAAAGACTATTTCTAAAACATAAAATTGATAAAGGCAATTGATTCTTTAACTTCAAGGATAATTGAGCCTAGGGCTCTTTTTCCCCTTTTGCATTTCATAAAACTTGGTTAATTTCCTCTCTAGTAGCATTTCAATACATATATGTGTTAGTCTAAGGTTCTAAAACACTTGACCCGCTCTCTCAAGTCAAAATCAAGTTTCTCTTCTCATTAAATGCACAATCTCTTGCTACAATGAATGAGAATCAAAATTTAAGCAACAACCCTAATGTGACAATGCAAGGCTAGTAAACATATCTCTATTTTACCAACAAACCATCCATTTATCAAGTAAACTTCAAGACAAGCATGATTTCAATCAAGTTCTACACCTAGATTAGCTCTCTCAAGTCAAAACCTAAGTGAACAAATCATCTAAATGGATGCCAATCATTTAGAAGCATTAAGCCAAGATTAAAATAAACACATACATATATTAATCTACCAAAAGAGAGGAATGTTCAAGTCTTAATCCATACAAAGGGTCAAAAGAACCCTAGGACAAAAGAGAAATTAGCCAATCATGGCTTTAACAAAAATCCATGAAATAGAGATAGCAATTCGGGTTTAAAGAAGAAAAGGGAATAGGAAGAACACAGTGAAATTTCTGGAGCTGTTCCTTCCTGCGTCTCCGCGTTCTGCTTCGTTCTATTCTCTTTAATCCCGAAATCACGCTCCAGCCGCGACTGCTCTCTGTTTCTTCCTCCAATATCCAGCTCAAAAATCCCCCCAAATGTCCCGCGGCTCTCTATTCTCTTTTAGGTATTTTCTTTCATTCAATTGTCCGTGGGCCCCCATCCAAAATTGCTTTCCGTCTTATGCGTAGCCTCCTTTGGTTTTTTTAATTGATTCATTGCTTGGGCCCAATTGTTACTTTCTACCTCCAATGTTGCAACTTGCAAAAGCAATCCCTTCCAAAAAATCGTGCCGTGCTTCTACCTCATTGACAAAAGGAAATGGAAATTATATAATAATAATAATAATAATAATAATAATACTAATAATAATAATAATAAAACTAAATTTATTTAAAACTTCTCATTATCATTATTTACTTCCTAAACTCAAACTTTTATTTAAAATTGAAATCCTGATGCATCCAAATTGATTTCTCTTAAAATCTCAATAAAATCTCTTTAATTTAGTATTAATGACTTCCTAAATATATCAAAATATGTCTCAAATCTATTAAAAATAGGAAGTCATCAGATTTGCAGCTTAGCTTCCGGCAAATATGGACTTCTTTCCTTTTTCCGGCGGTGAGATCGAGGCTGTCCAACAGTGAAGGTGGAAAACTACGTTGTTTTGGCAATCTATGTTGCCCTGAGTTCTCCTTCCACAATGCTCTCTTCTCTTTTCCTCTTTCCGGAATGCTCGCCTGAATCTGGGAATATCGCCGGCCGGAATTTGCAACTTTGTTTTGGTGATTTGTGGATCACTATGGACCAATATCACCGGATTTTGCAACTCTGTTTTGGTGATTTGTGGATCTGACTATGGTGGTCCTGTTTGTGTTCTCTGGTTTAACCAGAGTTGTGTGTCTCCCGGCGCTGTGTAACTCACTGCCTCTCTAAAACTCTGAATAGAACCGCGAGTCACCAGCGCCGGAAAACCATAACAGAACGTTAATTTTCTTCAGGAATTAATCCTGCTCTGATACCATGTTGAATTTAGAGGGATAAAATTCACTCTATTAAACTCAGTAAATAAAAGAGAGTACATAAGAGCCTTTATATAGGCAGATAGAAGAGAAACTTAGGGACTAAGATAAATTACAATAAAAGCTAATAAAGTTTATATAATTAGGATCCTATAATCAAGGAGGACAATAATCAAGGGATCCTAATAATAAAGTTGATTTATTTCCTAATATTCTAACACTCCCCCTCAAGCTGGAGAGTATATGTCGATCATACCCAGCTTGCCTCGAAATCCTTCAAACTTTGTTCTGTCTGCTTCAATTTTCAAAATCTTTAGGCTTGTACTTCTTGAGTCTCAGCGGCCCATCTATTTTTGTCTTGGCTTGTACTCTTCTTGAGTTTCAGCGGCCCATTTATTTTGTTTGGGCTTGTACTCCTTTTTAAGTCTCAGAGGTCCCATATTTTGTTTGGGCTTGTACTCCTTCTTAAGTCTTAGAGATCCCATATTTTGTTTGGGCTTATACTCATTTTTGGAGTCTCAAAGGTCCCATATTGAGTAGCAACACTTACCCGAAAGAATCTCAAGTCCTTCAATTTGATAAATAACAGATTGGACCTTTTAGATCAGATCCGTTTTTAGATCAGATTCGTGACTTCTTCCAGCCTGAGTGCCGCGGACTCCGCCTCCTTTCTCTTCGCTCCTTCTCCTTCTCTGATGTGCGACAAAGAAGATAGAGGACGCATGACAGCTTCGATCGCTGGTGCTCGCGACTGAGATTACGGTCTGAGTTCTTGACCTGTCAGCAAGCCGAGCGACGATGGTGACCGGAATGGAGAAGAGGACGACAATCGAGCTAAGAGTGGGGGAGGAGCTGAGGGAGGCACAGGGGGACGAGCTGGGGGGCAGGGGAGGAGCTGAGGGCGGTGGGGGCGAGCCGGGGGACGCCGGAGCCGAAGGGGGTGGGGTTCAGGGAAGACGAGCTGGGGGGGCAAAGTCTCATTAATGAGACTTTGCCTTTTGCGACGGACCATGTATCCATGTGTCCGTCGCAAAAAGCGTCGGTTTGCGACGGACCCGGTCCATCGCACGTTGCTTTTTGCGACGGACCGAACGGTCTGTTGCAAACAGGCGGACTGAAAGGTCCGCCAAATTGCGACGGACCGAGCAAACGGGCGGTGCTTTGTGACGGACCGATCGGTCCGTCGCAAACGGGCAGACCTTTTCGGTCCGCCCGTTTGCGATGGACCGTTCGGTCCATCGCAATTTGGGACGGACTTATCAGTCCGTCGCAAACTTTGCAACGGACTTATCAGTCCGTCGCAAACTTTGCAACGGACTTATCAGTCCGTCGCAAATTTATTTTTTTTGAGATAGAAATATATTTCCACCGCAAATGCCCCTAATTTTGCGACGGATATTTTTCCGTCGCTAAATGACATTTTTCTAGTGGTGGAACCACATGCAATATCTAATACCTATGTTGAAAAAGTGAATATCTATGATATAGATACCTGAAGCGATAGCCCCGCTATCCTTCTTGTTCTTTTCAGATCTTCGATGTAGAGTTTGCAATTCCTCTTCCAATGACAAAGTTCATTGTAGAAGAAGCAGACCCCATCCTTCGGAGGTTTTGCCTTCTTGGCTGCAGGCTTAGATTCGGGCATGTTTGACTCATTGGTCTTATCAGCTTAGTTTTTACCCTTTCTTTTGCCCTTGCCTTTCTTTTTCATACCCTTTCCTTTTTGAACCATTAAAACAGTACTGGGCTTCTTCTTAATGTTCTGCTGAGCTGTTTTGAGCATCCCATGAAGTTTAGAAATTGATTCCTCCATGTTGTTCATGTTGTAATCCATGACAAAGTGCTCATTACTTCCTGGGAGTGAGTTCAAGATCACATCTGTAGCTAACTCCTGGGACATGGGGAATCCAAGCTTCTCAAGGTGATCAATGTAGCCTTTCATTTTAAAAAATGAGGACTACCTGATGCACCTTCAGCCAACTTACAGGAATGTAAGGCCTTTGTGGTCTCATACCTCTCTTGCCCTGCCTGTTGTTGGAACATTTCCTTAAGATGAGCAATCATCTCAGAGGCCTCCATATGTTCCAGATCTCCATCGAGGTTTGGAACCATAGTGGCAGGCATCAGGCATCCTGTCATCCATAGAGTCATCCTGATGCTTCGTGTAAGCATCTTTCTGAGCTCTTGGAGCATTAGCTGCTGGCTTGTCAGGAATAGGTTGATCGAGGAGATATTCCTTTCTTTCGTGTTTGGGATCAATGCTTAAGTTCCCAAACAAGTCAAGAAAGTTTGTCTCATCGAGTTCGTCTTTCTCAAGGACTAATCGCATTGATGGTGTTGCAGTATTACTAGGCGATATGATTCTACAACTAAAATATATGCAAAGTTTAATTAGTAACCTCCCACTGAATTAATAACCCTCATTATAATTAGTGGGCTAAGATCCATATTTGACATAAATTTAAGTCTGCTTTGGCAGGACACTTAAAATCAAGTTATTTAGGTAGGCAACCTCTTTGCCAGTTACATCACATGTAATTCTTAGATCTTTATGGGATTCAATCATCATATGACCCGGTAATAAAGTGATAAATAAAGTATCGTTCCCACGAGGATTTGTTTAACAAATTGGTCAAGCAATAGGCTTAGTGAATTTCATCAAGTTGAGCTAAAACAAAGTTTTGATTTGGAATGAGAATTTTTAAAGACTATTTCTAAAACATAAAATTGATAAAGGCAATTGATTCTTTAACTTCAAGGATAATTGAGCCTAGGGCTCTTTTTCCCCTTTTGCATTTCAAAAACTTGGTTAATTTCCTCTCTAGTAGCATTTCAATACATATATGTGTTAGTCTAAGGTTCTAAAACACTTGACCCGCTCTCTCAAGTCAAAATCAAGTTTCTCTTCTCAGTAAAATGCACAATCTCTTGCTACAATTAATGAGAATCAATATTTAAGGAACAACCCTAATGTGACAATGCAAGGTTAGTAAATATATCTCTATTTTACCAACAAACCATCCATTTATCGAGTAAACTTCAAGACAAGCATGATTTCAATCAAATTCTACACCTAGATTAGCTCTCTCAAGTCAAACCTAAGTGAATAAATCATCTAAATGGAGGCCAATCATTTAGAAGCATTAAGCTAAGGTTAAAATCAACACATACATATATTAATCTACCAAAAGAGAGGAATATTCAAGTATTAATCCATATAAAGGTCAAAAGAACCCTAGGATAAAAGAGAAATTAGCCAAACATGGCTTTAATCATATCCAAACCAACACAGAAAAATTCGGAGTCCAGTAGCATACTAGAATATGAACAAACAACTGGAATCAGAGTTAAATAAGAGACAAAACCAAGAAAATCAGCAACAGCTCACGGCCTCCGTTCTGTTTCTCCGCTCCCTCTCTCTTTCTTTCCCAGCGAATTCCACTCCAAGTCGTGCTCCGTTCCGTCCTGTTCGGCTGCTCCCTCTGGTTCAGCGATCTGTTCCGCACCTTTCTCTCTCGCTCTCTGTTCTGTTTCTTTCTTTTCTGTTCAGCCCCCCTTTTGTGCGTTTTTCCCTCAAAAATATATCTCCGCCTCTGCTCTCTAATTCCCCAGCGAATACACCCTTTTTCCAGCGAATCCCCCTTTTTGATTTTAGGTTTCAATTCTTTCATATTGCCTAAAACGGTGCGCTGCTCCAATTCTCAATCAATAAGCTTTAATTCCCTTCTTTTCAGCATCTCGCGCCTCTGGTCCTTTCTTTATATAAAAGAAAAAAGAAAAAAAAAAAAAACTATATATTAATAATAATTAAAACATAAACTTATTTCTTTTCTTTTCTTTTTTCTTTTATTTTATTTAAACTAAAGTATTTTTATTTAAATTTGAAAACTATAATATTTACAATGAAAAACCTCTAAATAATATACCAATTTGATTTGATCTTATAATAATGTAATCTCATTTAAATCTCTTAAAATTGTTTAGATAACTCTCCAAATATCTTCAAAATGTACTTTAAATATACCAAATATGGAGAGTTATCACCCGGCACGTTTAATCCCATCTAATGCCTTGAGATCCAAAACCGTTTTGATAATCTCAATTAAGTCAAGACAATAATGAATGTTGTGAGTATCACTATTACTCACCTTGTCTCACCAAGATAACTCAATCGCATCCACTTTGGTGGAACTTGCAAATAAACGATCTAGGTTTTGACAAGTATTCATTGATTGACGACATTACGACTTAAGATTTTTATTTAGAGGGTTTAATCTTATTAATTCTATTTATATGAATGCAATCACAATTGTATCTCATATAAACTCTAAATTAATCATGCAATGATCTAATCAAAATATAATTAAAACTGTGACACAACATGGCTCATCTAACCTAAAGTCCTCTCAAGCCAATGAGAGGACTTCTCTAAATTAGAAAAGTAAATACATCAGGAGGAACCTCGTTTCAACATACGAGGGGAGTGGGATGAGAAGAGAATGTACATCAAGAATATTTAGAGAAAGGCATGGCACGTAGGCCATATTTAACTATTACAACACTTGTAAATACTAGAGCCATGTTGTTCATCATACCCAAACAACATTTGAAAATTAAATCACAACAGATATTTATTCATACAATATGATATAAACAAAGGGTGTTATGATTAAAATTTATCTTGCGCTACGAACAGTTTGCCACGGCGGTTTCGCTAGCCGGTTAGCGGGCGAGGTCAAGGGGCAGCGCCCCTGTTAGATTTTTTTTTTTTTCAAAAACAGCATATTGTTTTTAAAGATTGTTTCATAAAAAAAAAAAAAGTCAAATCCCCAAGATAGCATTTTCCGATCGACTTCTAATCACGATCCAGTTTCCAAACAGTTTTAGAACGTGATCTTGCGTGATCATCATCCGACCCCAGCGACGTCTGAACGTTTCAGAGCGTGATTGACACGCGAACATAACCCACCTCCGACCCCAGCGTGACCGTCGTCCGAACATCATTGTTGTCTGAGGTGTTAGAACGTGACTGACATTCCGAACATGATCAGATCATCCGAGCATGATCGACCTTCCGAACGTTTCAAAACAACACGAAAATTCGCAAGCTCCGACTAACGATCCGATCGTAATCCTAACGCGAATTTACGTTTTAAGTGCATATAAGATTTGGTTAATCATATGTCGATTTAAACGCATATACAGATTCAGTTTAAGCATATATATCACATACATAATCGCATGTTAAACCCAATTTAAACACTCGGTTGATTTGGCTCTGATACCACTGTTGTCTCTTTGGCACCTCCATGCTGTGGCAACAATATGGGTCCCTCAGTAGCTTGTTTTACGCATCGCCTCTCGACTTGTACAACCAGCAACGGTCACCACCGTATACTGGCCATGTCGGGGTAAGAGCCAATGCTTCGCCACAGATCACACTGTGAGAACCCCCAATCATGGTTAACATTAACTAGATCTGATACCACTGTTCATTGTTGGGATCTGTACACGCAGCGGAAAGAATTTCGTCCATTAAAATGTTACGAATCCCATAGGAGGATCTATCAATGGCGTCTAAATCGGGTTAGTTAAGAACCGTACCTTTGTGAACTTGTGTTTGTTCTTTCTCAAACTCGTGGCTAACGCCTTCTTGCTCAATCAATCTCTAGGAGCCGACTCTACAAATCCACTCCCTCTACCGTTATCCACACGAACAGCCTCCAACACTGACGGTAGCGTGCTAGTGCCTTTAGTATTTTCGCGTCTCTTCTTTTCTCTCTAGGGTTTCTCGCGGTTCTAATACGTCTTGCAAAATGTCCCGTAGGTTTAAAAACCCAATAGGTGTATTATATATATTCAAAATTAATCCTTTTAATCTTGAAATTTGAATTTGGATTAAAATAATATATTAATTAAATCTATCCAATAGATCATATCTAATCTATTTATTTAATCCGAATTAAAAGCCTGCTGATTTAATTTATCTCTATAAATTAAATCTGAGATATGATATCTATCTATTTAATTAAATCTGAGATACTATATCTCAATTCAAATTAAATCAGATATATGATATCTTTATTCGAAAATTAAATCAGAGATACAATATCTCTATTTGTTTTAGATATTTAATTTATCAAATAAATTAAATACAAAACAAATATTATATATAATAATATTATAATCTCTATTAAATAATAATATTATATTATTTTTGAATTTAATATAACACACACACACACACACACACACACATCCTAGATTAAATACAGTATTCATTAAATCTTAGAAATATCTAAGATTCAATAAACCAGGACACTATTGCTTGTGTTGGACTATTCTTGTGTTTGACCCTGCAGCCCCACATGAGATTGGCAGTGGGCCAATACTGTACCAGCCCACAAGTCACAAGCGGCCTCTAGCAAGACATTGCGATTACCCAATTCATATGGGGATTGATAATACGATACTACCTATCATACAACGATGTCACGTCCCTTTTGTCACGCGATAATTTGGTCAAGGATGAGGCATGGTTAATGTCAACCTCCTGTTCTTGACCATTACTTTCTCGATTCTTGAGTAGTCTAATAACTGAAATGGAAACTCCTTTCTATTGTAGTATGGCCATACATTTCTCAGAATCACTCATCAAGGGGCCTAGTATTATCTCTCTACAAATGTGAGGGACAAATTCCATCTTGACTGTTCACATTCCTCTGCATGAAAACCACTGATCTCGATCAAAGCCTTTATCATCACCTGGTCAAAGGTGACATTTGACTAGGTCAAAGATCAACGACTCATCATGTAGGAATCCATGATGATCTTAGGTCAACGGGTGTTGTGACGCGGTTATACATGAGAAAAGCTTATGACTTCGGCGGTGATTCCGCTGGGTTGGGTTTTAGGTTTTCGTCCCCGTTTTCTCCTACTTTCACCCATTTCCTCAAGAAATGAAAACAAGCGATGAACCTCAGAGACATGGGCGGATCTACCTATTAGATAGCATTGATAATAAGATAATTATGATGAAATTCCAAAAATAAGGCCTAGAAGGATGACATTGTAATTATTTTTATTGTAATATACTTTTGTTATTAAAGTATATGTACTTGAACTTATTGAGTGCCCACCCTTCATTGTAATTTATGTAGGTACATTTCTAACAGCACTTAGCCTTGCTTTTTTCAATGACAAGTTTGTAAAAGAATTACCTCTTTTATTACATCATCAGTATTCAATTAATTTCATAAATATTTTTTTGATATTTTTTTCTTTTATTGTTTATATTATTTTATTTTTTTAATGCATTTAAAACTTTCTTTAAAAAAAAATTCGGGGGCGCTGCCTCGACCCCCAAATCCCCCCACCAATTGTGACTTTCTTCTGTAATTTTCTGGTCTGTCCCTGCGTCAGAGAGCTGTGTACTGATATGAACAAGGTCTCCGCATAGCTTTTTATGTTAAGGTTTTGCGTCAACGTCAACATAAAAAATATCAGATTGGAAGATGTCTCCATTTTCTGACCTCGCCAGATCACCGACGGTGCCAAGGAGGCTCACAAATCACAGAGCAGAAGTCAAGGCTGGCGAGGGGGAGCTTTCAGTCTGGCCCCCGTCGTGAGGCATGCTTTGGGCCCACTCAGAAGCTAGAATGGTCATCGCGTGGTGAACACTGAACAAACTAGTAAGAATTAAGAAATATATTACTCAGGTTCCGCCTTCCGCGCAATTTACGTCCTAGTATTTTTCAATGAATTTTACTTTCAGGGGTCAACTTCTAAATTGAAAATTATAAACGGTGCCTTCTGTTATCTTGTGTTTATCTTATTGGTTTGGTGGTATGAATGAAGTTTTTTAAAAAAGAAATCAAATATGAATAAAGATCATATTTATCGCGTGACTTTAGACCCAGAAAAAAAATAGATCATGGGTTGAAAAAGGATACACGTGCGCGCCCCTCTTTGTTGAAGACCGCGAGAGACAAGGCTAACGGGTAACGAATCCTTCTCCGTCTTTGGTATTAATATCAACCGTGTCAAAAAAATCCAGCGACATAGGCCTTTTATTCACAAAAGGAAAAAAAGCAAATCAATCTTGGTTTTATTGTTCAATACATGCGTGCATCTGCAAAAGGAAACACTCACAACTTCACAATACAACGCGTGAATCATACCAAACTAAGAAGCCCAGAGAAGACCCAAAAGCCTCCTCACAAACACGACGTCGTTTTCCTCCCTCAATCCCCCTCCAGCTCCTATAAATACACACGACGCAACACCACACACACTTCACCCCATTGAAACCTAGTTAACTCTCTCTCTCTCTCTCTCAAGCCAAATATAGCGATCAACTAACCAAAAACTAAAACTTGTCAGTGAGTCAAATGGCGAGGTCTTTAATCTTGATGCTTCTATGGCTAACCAGCATCCTAGTAGTCTCCGAGGGACAACCTGGGACATTATTGTCGTCGGTGTTCCAGGCACCAACACAGGTAGCCATAAGGCTTAGCCGTGACCCTGTGTCTCTGTCAGAAGGCTCTACAGATTTCGGCCACATGGTTCATAAGAATCCGGTGGCGATCATGAACCCGGAGTCCACAAGCGACATATCGGTACTCATAAAGTTCTCAAACTCGTTGCCCATTCCGTTCAGTGTGGCGGCCAGAGGGGAGGGTCACTCCGTTAACGGACAGTCCATGGCTTTTGGTGGTGTGGTGGTGAATATGAGCAGTTTCAGAGATAGTAGTAGTACTGATAATGATGGGTCTGCTGGGATATTTGTGACGGAGAAGACGGCGGCGCCGGGGGATTATTACGTGGATGTGGGTGGTGGACAGAGGTGGATCGATGTTCTTCATGAGACCATGAAACGAGGATTGTCACCTCGTTCTTGGACTGATTACTTGTATTTGACCGTCGGTGGTACCCTTTCTAATGCTGGGATTAGTGGCCAAACCTTTCGATTTGGTCCTCAGATTCAAAATGTTTATGAATTGGATGTTGTTACAGGTATGAATCACTTCTCTGATTTTTTCTGAAACTAAATTTCAGATTACAGAAAAATATCATATCAATTATGTCTACTAAATTAACAAAATGATAGATATGTAATTTCGTAGTTAGGAATATGAGATTTTGAAGTTTCAGTGTTAACAACTTGAATATTGAATATATAGACAATAACATGTTAAGAAACATGTTAAGAACTTGGGTATATACATTAACAACTTAGAGAGTTCAAATTGTTAATTTCTATAATCAAGTTGCTGACCCTTATACTCAAGTTATCAACACTCAAATTTCAAAATCTTAAAATCTTATTAGATTACCTGTTTATCCTTTTGTTAATTTAGTAGACCAATTTTTTTTTTTTTTTTAAATTTAAATGGTAATTTTCAGATCTGGCTTCTCTCTTTTACCCCTTCTCATCCTTTTCCCTCCTTTTTCTTTTTCTGCCATTAGATTAAGATCTCAACAATCTAGATTTACCATCGTTTTCCATCATTTCCCATAATAATAATATTTTTATCATCATATCATAAATATAGACCGTTGGGATCTCAATCCGTCGACACAAAAGAGAAAACGAGGGAAAATGATGAGAAAGGTAGAGGAAAAAAGCCAGTTTTGTAATTTTCTACCGTTTTCCCAAAATTGTTTGTGTTTGATGAAAGGATATTAATTATATTACTTACTTATTATCAGGATATATTAATTCCTTAAAATTGATTAAGGAATATAGTTAAAACAAGAATTCTACAAACGTTTTTTTTTCCCAAAAGTCCAGGAGAGGTTTTGGCATGATTATTGTTTGATATATGTTAATAACATATATATAGGATTCTGATAATCATCATATTTTATTCTGATAACATATAGGATGGATTCTTTTTTTTTTTTTTGCTCGAATATAGGATGGATTCAAATATTCATAAAACTGTTGTTAATTGCTAATATTATTTGTATGCATACTTATTTCTATTTTCATATAAAACATTGACTATTAATTACTAAAATTTCTAAAACGTTTAGTTTCTTTTAGAAATTATGTGTGTTTTGTTTATTTTCTTTTAGTGTGTGTGTGACTGTGTGTGTGTCACCCTCACTTTTCTTTTAAATGTCATATAGAATTATAACTTTAAGTTTCTTCTTCGACCCCTGAAATTGTGAAAATATTAAATACCTTTGACTTTATTTTTTTTTTCCCTTAAACAGTATACACGTTAACCAAACATATACGTATTTTTTTTATAACAAAATTAGATCAATCAATCACTTGTTTTTTTTCTTTCTTCTTTTGGGTGTTTGAATGATGGCGACTATATTTGGCTAAGACCAGACGCCCAAAACAAAAGGGGTTGAACTGTGATTTTTATAATTAATTGAAAGTACAGTTATCCTATTGTTTCAATATGCTTTGGTCGGCTCGGAAAAAAACATTATAAAAAGAAGCATTACATAATAAACATAGCCCAACAATTAATAAAACATAAATATATGTAATTGTCACGTGACTTCACCGGATATTAATCCAGATTACATGTAAATGATTGGATGAAGATACATCATCACTGGATTGCGACAGCAAATTGTATTATTCGTAGATTATTTCTACCTTAAAAAACAGTTACTCTAGTTTGCACTATTCAATATACGAATATAGGGATGAGTGTGCATTTCCCATGATATAAAGTTCTATTGACCAATCTCTTTACAGAGGTCAAGAATATTTTAGATCATATAGTATTATTTTTTCATTATTAATAAAGAAGTTGAATTAATAATTAGTTGTTTATTAATAAACATTAAAATGAAGCTAAGTCAACTCTTCTATGGTTTGAGGGAAATGACTCTTAAACTTTGCCATTTGGTTGTATTGTAAGGTCACTTAAACAAAGCTAAGCACATAGCAATAATCGAGACTGATATCCTTTTGTATGTTTAAATTATTCGACGTGATAACTAGTCCTCCCTTATTAATTAATCTTTATTATGGTTATAATTTACAGGGGAAGGAGAAGAAATAACATGTTCTCGTGAGATTAACCCAGACCTTTTCTACGCCGTTCTTGGAGGTTTAGGCCAATTTGGGATAATCACCAGAGCCAGAATTGCTTTAGCACCTGCACCAACCAGGGCAAGTATTTAATTTCATTTATATATATAGACGCAAATAATATAATAATAAGATAAATTAAATTAAATGGTTTGTATAATAATTTATTGCAGGTGAAGTGGCTGAGTTTGCTTTACGATGACTTCTCTGTACTAAGTGCAGATCAAGAAAAATTAATATCAATGAACGAAAGTGTAGAAACTACCATGCCTAATTATGTAGAAGGATCGCTTCTTCTGAATCAATCATCCATGGATCTTTCTTTCTATCCAGAGGCTGATCGTCCAAGAATCACATCCCTAGTCCAACAAAACGGCATCGTTTACGTCTTAGAGCTGGCCAAGTATTACACCAACGATTCTCAGGCAAGAGTGGACCAGGAAGTTGAGGAGATGTTAAGTGGGTTGAAGTTTTTGTCGTCGTTTAAGTTCGAGAAGGATGTGTCGTACGAGGAGTTTCTGGATCGGGTTCATTCTGTTGAACTTGTCCTTAGGCCTCAAGGACTGTGGGATATTCCTCATCCATGGCTCAACATGTTTGTTCCAAAGTCTCGAATCATGGATTTTCATGATGGTGTCTTCAAGGGCATTCTTCTCAACCAAACCCTTCCTTCAGGACTCGTCCTCGTCTATCCCATGAATCACAACAAGTAAGTACTACGCTATTTAGATTTCGGCTAAGATACATCCAGCATCTGAAATATTTTTCAAGATACATCCAACATCTTAAAGAATTTTTTCATGTATGTCAAGCACCATAAAATATTTTTATGAGCATTTAACACCCTGAAGTATTTTTTTAGCTGCGTTCAGCACTTTAGAATGATTTTTTGCAACCAAGGAACAAAAAAAACTTTTAGGCACCGACGCAATTGAAAAAATACTTCGGACCACTAGATGAACCACTTCAGATTGCTAGTGGCACTTGAGAAATTTTTTCAGGGTTCTTGAGACACCTTAACCCTTTAGAGTTTCTAAAATAGTTTAAGCCAATTTGATAGGACTTATCTTAACCAGGTATTCATATATTTGCAGGTGGGATGATAAGATGTCTGCGATGATCCCAGACGAAGATATATTCTACGTTGTGAGTTTCCTGCACACGAGTACGTATGACCAAATGGAAGCATATACAGAGCGAAACCAGATGGTGTTGCAGTTCTGTGAGGAAGCTGGCATTCAGATTAAGAAATATCTTCCACACAACTTGACCAGGAAACAATGGATGGATCACTTTGGAGACAAATGGAAGCTTTTTCAACAGAGAAAAGTTCAATATGATCCCAAACATATCTTGTCACCTGGCCAAGCCATTTTCACTCATTTTCACTCATTAAGTTCAATATGATCCCAAACATATTTTCACTCACTCAGAATTAGGTCAATATATATAGTGGATTATGTATAAACAAGTGGAGATCTCACTGGTTAGTTTAAAGCTTCATATGAATGTAGCCATTGCTAGTTGGCTTAATTGCTTCAACATTTGAATTGCATGTCGAAATAATTAAATGTATATTGGCTCATATTTTGTCGCCTTTTTTTCTCTCTCCAATCTCCTATAATATAATGAACTTCTATATTTAAGTTAAGCAGAACCGCAATTTTAATTATAACTAAAATGTTGACCCGGAAGTCGTATAATCTCACAAGGATAACTATAAATGAGACAAATTATAAAAACTAACACAAGAAACGTTTTTTTAATTTAAAAAAAAAAAGACTTCATTGAAAGTATACAACTCAAGATAAATCATTTCCATCAAATGTTACTATTATTTATAAATTACCGACTTCCTTCAAAAATATATAATGATTGAATGATTTAAATTTTTAATGATGGATTAGCAGCTAGCTAGATAAATGAGTTCTTTATTTCCGTACGTCACTAATTTTTTCCAAGTATTGTTATTAAGGAAAATAAAATATATACTCGGAAACTAATTTGCGTACGGGGAAGGCACGTTTAAAAATTTAGATGGGAATTTGGTAATTATGCTTCAAATTTTTGTGCCAATCTAGGGCCACTACTCAAGACGATAAGATAATTTATCATTTTTAAAAATTATGAGTTATATTCCTCATCAAATTCATGACTAATTATGTGTGTGTGTGTGTGTATTTCATTGAATTTTTGAGATATGACGAGACTAACTATTATTGTTTCCTAATGAATTTTTCCAATAATGCATCCAAATCTCTAGATATATAATCACTATCACCAAATATCACTGAAGATGACACAACATGAATCAAAATATTTATTTTGGAACTTGTCTACTTTATGATTTATTCAACTAGTTTGAATTGAATTATTTCCAGTTAATTATTAACTATCACTGGCAAAAAAATGTTACAAAATCTTCCCTTCATTGATTTGTCTCCGGGACTCTTTGATCCACAAAGTCAAGATTCAGTTAGATTTTGCATCACTATCAGATGCCTATTTAATTTCTTTATTATTTTTTTTTTGTGTATAACTGTATAAATAGTTTATCTTGGAAAGATCCGAGAAACATCATATACCAAACGAAAAAATCGACAAGATATTGTGAAGATTATAGTTCCCAATATTGAAGTGGAATGCGGACCAGTTTGACGTATGAAATACATGCTATTATAAGACAATGCTTTGAAGTTTTCAAACATTCAATTAATTTGGAAACTGACTTCCTGTCATCCAACATAAAGTATCTATTTCTTATTAGGAATATGCTTCCTCCAGTCCTAAGTATAAGACAAAGTTTGTAGTGTACAAATTTTGTCCTATAATTGAGATTGGAGATAATGTATGTGTGTGTGTATTTGTATCAGCTATAATATAGCTAGAAACAGGCACCCACATAGACTGGTCCAGACCCACTACTACGTTATTCATAAATTTTCTATCGTTTCAAATTTTCTCTATGATTACTTCCATTGATAATGTGAATGCATATAATATAATGATCTAACACTAATGATTTTCCTTTTTTTTTTCTTTGCATGATCAGTTTGGTTTAGAAGAATTTCTTCTAAGTGGTTGGGAGGAACAGTTCAGGTCCACACAGAAGAAAAGGAATTTCGTCACAGAAAAGCTCAGCATTATTAATGCATGCAAAAAAAAAAAAAAGATTAATCTCAGTAATTTAAAATCTAAACACACTAAAGAATTAGTGATCGATTGATCCCGGCAAAGTCCATAAAATTTGCTCCATGTCTTTCTCATTTCTGTTGCTAATGATTGTAACATCCCATGTTTGAAATGCGGAATTTTTTTTTTTTTTGTTTAAACAAACAATCAGAGTAGAGCAATAGAGCGAAAGAGTAATTGGATTCTTAGCCAAAACATCAACCATTGTGTAACATTGTAATGATTACAGTAATCCTAAGGTTTAGGAAGGAAATAGTGTAATAACAGAATACGATAAGATAGAGATAGTCTTCACCGCACCCCTACTCCGGTACTTTCCTCTATCCACGAACCGTGGTCCTCCCGACCACTGAAGCTACAATGAGATTCAATTCAACGCATTGAATCTCGTGTAACGGTTAACCTCATACCCAAACAACACAATATATGGCCAATGATATTCAAGAGCTAATACAACAAGATATCATAAGCATACTAGAGATGCATGATCATTATGCCGACAAAACATAAGCACGAGCAATATGTAAAGCCCCATAAGGTAAATAACAACAACAGCTTGCACTATTCACCAGTGCCACGATAATTAGTCGTGTCCTCAGCGCTAGGAAAACAAAACGGCGTTATCAAAACTATAACCTGTATAACTGTCTGTATAACGGTCTACGAACATATCATTGACATATAAGTATTTAAGATGTGCAAGATTAGTGTTACGATGCGCGTCCGTACCTTCGTTGGCAACGTTAGGTACTACCGGCGAAAACGTACTTTCTACGGAGAAACGTGCAAAAGTCCTACAATGGCACGTCGGGCAACAGAACGGCAGCAGAATCAGCGTTTCAGATATCCTATGAGAATAATGTCACTTCTATTAGTAATTTGACATTATAATCGGCATTTTAGGTAAAAATTACCATTTTGCCCCTATACCCCTACTTGGCGGAATTTCGCCAGCGCTTCCGCTACATAGGCTATTTTCTTCCCAAAATTTTGCCAGAACTTCGACGCCATCATGATTTTCGAAAATAAAGACTAAAATAGCCCTCCCATATGATATCCAATCATAAAAATAAAGACTACTCTAGCATTACTAACTATTGAAACAACTATGAAAGCTTAAAGCTCGGTACCGGAAAACTTACCCAGAGTTTCGCTGTAATTTTTCCTAGAGCTTCTCTCTCTAAAATCCTCTCTCTAGAATCGGTTTTGCTCTTCAAAATGGTGTGAGAAATGAAGAGGAAACTTGGCTATTTATAGAAGAAAATGTGACACTATTCACTACTTTTTCATATCGGATATCGGCCGCGCGGATCGCACTTTGCCACATGTCACGATCCTCACCGGGCCACTTGGCAGCTGACATCATCATTTAAAGCCATGATGTCATGGTGGTGATGTCACTTACTTCCTCAAGAAGCTGTCTTACCGATAAGTTTCCGATCGGTGTCTGAATCGCGTACTTTCGGAGAAATCTCAAAATTCAGTTAACTAACTTTGAAGATCTCCTCTTACTTACTAGAAATGTCTATTCTAATCTAAACCTTGATTCCATACAGGGCATTCCGTGTTCACCAAGTTTCTCGAAAAACGTGTCCGTGACGGTCCGATTACTTAAACGTGTTTTCTAATCACCAATCTCTAGAGAAAAATTCACCGATTCCAAATATGTCTAAATAAATTCAAACTCATTCCTAGATATTGAGTTAGAATTTATTTTCTTTATTTCCAAAATATGCCTATATGCATTTTTCCCTATTTTGTTTTATTAGGAAAATGCACAAACGGCTTCTAATTAACTTCCTAAGAGGTCACTTAAAGGTAAAAACTCACCGATCAATATTTTACCTTGACCCTGGGATTTCTATTCCTAGATCTCTAGATAGGATCCGTTTCCTAATTTTAAAATTACTATTCATAATTTTCTACTTTAATTAATTATATTATTATTATAAGATGCAACTTGCCAACTTGATTTTTATTTCATTTTTCATTTTGTTTTTTTTTTCCTCTTCCTCTTGGGAAAATCGGCTGGCCCTTATTTTTTTTAATAAATATTTATTTATTATTTAATTATTTATTTATTTACTTATTTATTTACTTTTTCCAAAAATTCCACAAAATTACCTAATTGGTCCATTCTTGTATTTAGGCTTAAAAATACCTAAACTCAATGATTTTTCATAGAAATTTCCAATTAATTAGTAAATACATTTTTACTAATATTCAACTAATTTTCACTAATTTTTGAGCTTCACATAATTATTACTGAATTTCCTCTGCTTATGCTTAAGTAATTAGTCCAATATTACTTAATTACTTCATTATCACTTGTTGATAATTTTATTAATTACAAAGCCTCATTACCTTCATACTCTTGTATTAACATTAGTATTTTCATACCTCTTGCATTATTCCATAATTACAAGGGTATTTTGGTCTTTACTTCTTTTTGAGTATTTTCCAACAATTTCTCCAATTTCATAATTTATAAAATTACAATAATTAAAGATTATATACTCTCCTAACTCACTTGGTCATTTAACTGTCTTTTAGGATTTTTCCATAAATTTTCTAAGTTAATTACCCTTTCTAGGGCATTTTGGTCATTTTGGCACTTTGGCCCTCAAACTCCCTAATTTCTTACGAAATTCTACTTAGAAAATTGACTGTATTTATACAAGACCGGAGATTGAAATTTCACTTATCAGCCCTCGAAATTTAATCTATACTAACTAAACTTCGGGCCATGAACTCTGGGTATTTCTCTTTCATGTCACTCTCGGTTTCCCAAGTCGCTTCTTCGGGTGACAAACCCTTCCAGACTACCTTCACAATCAAAATAGTCTTGTTTCTGAGCCGTTTCTCTTTGTGATCGATGATCTGCTCCGGCTCGACTATGAAGGTATTATCATGCCGTACTTCGACATCCTCGTACTCGATGACATGATCACCGCCTCGGTTGGTACTTCTTCAATTGCGACACGTGGAAAACGTCGTGGAGATTACTCAGGTTCGGGGGTAAAGCTATCTGATAAGCTACTTCTCCGCGTTTTGCCAAAATCTCAAAGGGTCCTACGTATCGTGGACTCAGTTTCTTCCTCTTAAGCGTTCTAGGAATACATGGTCGTCGACATAAAACGTTAGAGGTCTCCTCCTTTTATCAGCATAGCTCTTCTGTCTACTATGTGCTGCTAGGAGTCTCTTCTTGATTAACGCGATTTGTTCAGAGGTTTGCTCAAGCATATCCGGCCCAAGTAATTGCTTTTCAGACGAATCTGTCCAGCACAATGGTGATTGACACTTCCGCCCATACAATGCCTCGAACGGGGCCATTTGTATACTAGCATGATAACTGTTGTTATATGCAAACTCTACTAGCGAAAGATGTTGATCCCAACTTCCTTTGAAATCGAGGGCACATGCTCGCAGTTTGAGGGTGATAAGCCGAACTAAACCTTAGCTTAGTCCCCATACCTTCATGTAATGCTTGCCAGAAACGGGATTTGAATCGTGTATCACGATCAGAGACAATGCTCTTAGGAACACCATGTAATCTCACTATCTCTTTAATATAAATCTCCGCCAATCGTTCGGAGAATAGTGAATACTTGATGGGAATAAAGTGTCTTGACTTGGTTAATCTGTCAACAACTACCCAAATTGTATCATGATTTCTGATTTTGGGCAGACCTACCACAAAATCCATGGTTATGTTCTCCCATTTCCACTCTGGCAGCTCTAGTCCTTGCAAAAGACCAGGGGGTCGACGGTGTTCAATCTTCACTTTCTGACAGGTCAAGCATTTGGCCACGTATTCTGCTACGTCTTTCTTCATTCCGGGCCACCAAAGTTCGGATTTCATACTCTGGTACATTTTGACCATGCCTGGATGTAGAGTATATTTACTCTTGTGAGCCTCATCCATTATCTTCCGCCTTAATTCATCAACTGGCGGTACATAGATTCGCTTCTTGTACCTGACCAAACCACTAAGTGATAGGTCATAGTCTCGGGTCTCACCTCGAGTGATCTTCTCACGTATCTCTTTTGCCCAATCATCTTGCTTCTGAGCTTTCTCCACTTCATCTCTCAGATCATACTCCCCTTGACTCGCAAGAAGTGTAGCAAGATAGGCATCAGCAGGTGCGTGCAGACCCATGCAGATTTGATTGGATAGATTCAGATCCCTGAAATCTTCCAGCAGTTTCTGCTCTTGTATCATCATGTATGATACCTGCACCGTCTTCCTACTAAGAGCATCAGCAACGACGTTTGCTTTACCCGGATGATACTTGATCTCCAGGGTGTAATCTTTAATCAGCTCCATCCAACGGCGTTGTCTCATGTTGAGTTCTCGTTGATCGAACAAGTATTTTAGACTCTTGTGGTCACAATACACTTCTACGGTTACACCGTAAAGGTAATGCCTCCATATCTTCAAAGCGAACACGATAGCCGCAAGCTCTAGATCGTGTGTAGGATAGTTTAACTCGTGAGGTTTCAGCTGACGAGAGGCATAGGCCACCACCCTGCCCTGCTGCATTAGGACACATCCCAATCCTTGCCCACCGGCATCATCAGACAACATAGGTCTCATCTCGGATCGGGATAATCAATACCGGTCTTGTAGTCAACCTCTCCTCGGACTCAAAGCTCTCCTCACAATCATCTCCCCATATAAAGGGTTGATTCTTCCTCGTAAGCTTTGTCAATGGTAGGGCAAGACGCGAGAAATCCCGTATAAATCTGCGGTAGTATCCCGCCGTACCAAGAAAACTACGGATCTCCGTCAGCTCTCTGGCCGTTTCCACCCGAACTGCTTCTACTTTGCTTGGATCAACCGCAACTCCGCCGCTAGATATAACATGGCCCGAAATTTAACTTCCTAGCCAAAATTCGCATTTGCTCGGCTTAGCATATAGTTGCTTTTCCTGAGTATGCTCAACACCTTTCGCAGATGTTCTTCGTGCTCTTCTTTACTCTTAGAGTAGATCAAAATGTCATCAATGAACACCACCACAAACTGGTCTAGGTGTTGTCGGAAAATTCGGTTCATGTAATCCATGAATACCGCAGGTGCATTTGTCAATCCGAAGGGCATCACAAGGAATTCATAATGCCCATATCCGGTTCTCGAAAGCCGTCTTGGGAACATCGCCATCCTTAACTCGCAACCGATGGTATCCCGAACGCAAGTCAATTTTCGAAAAGATGTGGAACCGGATAATTGATCCAAAAGATCATCAATCCGGGAAGTGGGTACTTATTTTTGACAAATACCTTGTTGAGTTCGCGGTAATCGATGCGAGTCGGAAGCTTCCATCTTTCTTCTTTACAAAAGCACCGGGCTCCCATGGTGATACACTGGGTCGAATGAACCCTTCTTCAAAAGCTCTTCTAATTGCTTCTTTAACTCCCCGCATCTCGTTAGGAGCCATTCGATACGGCGCTTTGATATTGATCTGTGCCGCATCAAGTCAATATTGAACTCCACTTCTCGGATAGGAGGTAACTCGGTGAGATCCTCCGGAAATACATCGAAAATTCATTCACCACAGGATATCCTGGAGTGAAAGGTCAGCTTCTGCTTTGACAGAAAAGAATACCATGAAAGCATGACATCCTTGCTTCACGCACCGATCAGCTTCTGTAGCGGAGAGAAAGTTCAGGCTCACTTCAACCTTGTCTCCGGCAAATGATATCTCCTTTTTGCCACAATCAATCATTGCGCCGTTGGCCGTTAACCAGTTTAGACCGAATATGACGTCGATGCCGTGAAGAGGTAGACGGATAAGATCCACTTTAGAAACTCGTCCATCCACGCGCGCCAGTACAATTCATACATGCATCAGAAGCTAAAGACTTTACACCCAACGGTGTAGATACTACAAGATCAAATGGTAATCTACAGGCATGCAATCCTAAACGACTTGCACATTCATAGGAAATAAACGAGTGACTAGCACCCGAGTCATACAATGCTTCAAGTAGATTTCCATTGAGATAGATGGTACCTTGAACCATCTCTGGGGGACTTCTTGGCCTCTGTGTTTGTCAATGCAAAGATCCGGCCAGCGCTTTGAGGTCTCGCCTCTGCAGCCTTCTCGGGGCAATCCCGGCTAATGTGTCCCAGCTTCTGGCACCTGAAACAGACTTGTTTCCCATCACAGCTTGGCTCTGGATGGTACTTCTTGCATTTGGGACACGTCAGGGATCCCTGCTGTTTCAGATTGTACTGTTGGTAGGGTTTCTTGTTTCCACCTTGGTTGTTGCTCCAAGGCGCTTTCCTCTTCTGTGAGGAACCTCCGCGGTTGGATCCACCGCGACCAGCATTGTTGCCTTCCTGGCTTCGGGACTTGCGCAGTTCTTTCAGGTTGCGCTCCGTCAGTCTGCAAGATCCTACGGCTTGGGCCATCTTAGAAAATTGGTGAGATACCAACCTTGCTCTTATGTCGTACCTCAGCCCGTTCACCAGTCGGTTCGCTTTCCAGCTTTCGTTCACATTGCTCTTCGATACGAAGAGTATCGGGACAAGTTGGTGAAACGTGCGAAGTAGTCGTCAAATGACTCTCTCATTCCCTTGTTGTATCTGCAGAAATTCCTCCTCCTTAATCACCTGAATCGAGGGAGGAAAGTATTGTTCGTTGAATTGCTCCAAGAACATCTCCCACGTAATGTGGCTTGGCGGGGTTGTGGAAACGCTCTCCCACCATCCGTGGGCATCGCCCTCAACTTGTAGATAGCCGGCAGTGCCTTCCGATCTCCCGGCACTCGATAACTTCAAAAATCTTTTTAGGCTTAGCACCAATCCTCAACTAGTTCATTCTTTCCCCAGAAACCGGGTGGCTTCAGCTTGCAGAACTGGTTGACCTAGCTCTCGGTGGTTCTCTCTTTTTAATTGCGCCTAGGTGGTGATTGGGATCTCTGCACCCTTCGTGCTCTTCATCATTGTCGTTGTTATCATACTCTTCATATTCTTCTTCATCATTGTTGTTGTTATCTTCTTCATTTTCCTCATTGTTACGCTCTTCATCTTGTCTTTGTCTTTCCAGCCTTTCTGTCATTAATGCATCGATAAGAGCTCTCTGCTCTTGCAAAGTTCGTTGCAACTCCTGTACGTCGTTTTGTTGGTTCAGGAGTTGATTCTGTGCATGTTGGTCCTCTTGGTTTCGTCCAACTTCAGGTATTGCTCTATCTTGAGGCCGCTCGCCTCTACCTCGACCTCGGCCTCGTCCACGGCCTCGGCCTCTTGGTGCACCGGCACCTCTTAAGATTGCCATGTTTATCTCTTTCCTTTAATTAAATAACGTATATATGTGTCGAAAAATAACACATCACGTGGCATCAAAACCTATATATTTTTATATTAGATGTAATGCACATGCAAACGTATACTACATCATCCACCGGTTTATGACCAGTGGTTAAAATCCTTCGCGTTCGTAATTCATAACTTCATATCGAAGTACGCTCTTCTAATAGTCTTGCTGCGTTGTTCCGCCATCCAATGCTTTGATCGTATAGTGCTTATCGCGTCGTTCGTAGTTAGAACTTGTCTAGGATGTTGGGTTCATAGAAAGATTCACTCTCGAATCGTCCCACAGCTTAACACTGGGAATACTTACGCTTGTCATCATCAGATGAATGATCTGATCTGACAGGTTTCTCCGGCTCTAAAGGCATACTAGCCATTATCCCTGTTCATCTTTACACATTTACACCAATGGTCGTATCAGCACTCGTTTTCAAAAATGTGCTCAAAGTTACAAGGCTTAAGAACCTAACTCCGTTATCCGAACAGAATGGCCAGGTAAGTGTCTACCATGGGGCCTCACCGGATTAGCAGTGACTTATGGCACACCCACGTAGACTAGCCTTGCCTTCGGCACCAAACTGTCCGTGGTAACATAGTTAAATACTTGCCAGAATTTCATGCTCTGATACCATAAAATGTAACATCCCATGTTTGAAATGCGGAATTTTTTTTTTTTTTAAACAAACAATCAGAGTAGAGCAATAGAGCGAAAGAGTAATTGGATTCTTAGCCAAAACATCAACCATTGTGTAACATTGTAATGATTACAGTAATCCTAAGGTTTAGGAAGGAAATAGTGTAATAACAGAATACGATAAGATAGAGATAGTCTTCGTGCACGCCTACTCCGGTACTTGCCTCTATCCACGAACCGTGGTCCTCCCGACCACGAAGCTACAGTGAGATTCAATTCAACGCATTGAATCTCGTGTAACGGTTAACCTCATACCCAAACAACACAATATATGGCCAACGAGATATTCAAGAGCTAATACAACAAGATATCATAAGCATACTAGAGATGCATGATCATTATGCCGACAAAACATAAGCACGAGCAATATGTAAAGCCCCATAAGGTAAATAACAACAACAGCTTGCACTATTCACCAGTGCCACGATAATTAGTCGTGTCCTCAGCGCTAGGAAAACAAAACGGCGTTATCAAAACTATAACCCGTATAACTGTCTGTATAACGGTCTACGAACATATCATTGACATATAAGTATTTAAGATGTGCAAGATTAGTGTTACAGTACGCGTCCGTACCTTCGTTGGCAACGTTAGGTACTACCGGCGGAAAACGTACTTTCTACGGAGAAACGTGCAAAAGTCCTACAGCGGCACGTCGGGCAACGTAACGGCAGCCGAATCAGCGTTTCAGATATCCTATGAGAATAATGTCACTTCTATTAGTAATTTGACATTATAATCGGCATTTTAGGTAAAAATTACCATTTTGCCCCTATACCCCTACTTGGCGGAATTTCGCCAGCACTTCCGCTACATAGGCTATTTTCTTCCCAAAATTTTGCCAGAACTTCGACGCCATCATGATTTTCGAAAATAAAGACTAAAATAGCCCTCCCATATGATATCCAATCATAAAAATAAAGACTACTCTAGCATTACTAACTATTGAAAGAACTATGAAAGCTTAAAGCTCGGTACATAGGAAAACTTACCCAGAGCTTCGCTGTAATTTTTCCTAGAGCTTCTCTCTCTAAAATCCTCTCTCTAGAATCGGTTTTGCTCTTCAAAATGGTGTGAGAAATGAAGAGGAAACTTGGCTATTTATAGAAGAAAATGTGACATTATTCACTACTTTTTCATATCGGATATCGGCCGCCGGATCGCACTTTGCCACATGTCACGATCCTCACCGGGCCACTTGGCAGCTGACATCATCATTTAAAGCCATGATGTCATGGTGGTGATGTCACTTACTTCCTCAAGAAGCTCTAATTTTAAAATTACTATTCATAATTTTCTACTTTAATTAATTATATTATTATTATAAGATGCAACTTGCCAACTTGATTTTTATTTCATTTTTCATTTTGTTTTTTTTTCCTCTTCCTCTTGGGAAAATTGGCTGGCCCTTATTTTTTTTTTTAATAAATATTTATTTATTATTTATTTATTTATTTATTTACTTATTTATTTACTTTTTCCAAAAATTCCACAAAATTACCTAATTGGTCCATTCTTGTATTTAGGCTTAAAAATACCTAAACTCAATGATTTTTCATAGAAATTTCCAATTAATTAGTAAATACATTTTTACTAATATTCAACTAATTTCCACTAATTTTTGAGCTTCACATAATTATTACTGAATTTCCTTTGCTTATGCTTAAGTAATTAGTCCAATATTACTTAATTACTTCATTATCACTTGTTGATAATTTTCTTAATTACAAAGCCTCATTACCTTCATACTCTTGTATTAACATTAGTATTTTCATACCTCTTGCATTATTCCATAATTACAAGGGTATTTTGGTCTTTTACTTCTTTTGAGTATTTTCCAACAATTTCTCCAATTTCATAATTTATAAAATTACAATAATTAAAGATTATATACTCTCCTAACTCACTTGGTCATTTAACTGTCTTTTAGGATTTTTCCATAAATTTTCTAAGTTAATTACCCTTTCTAGGGGCATTTTGGTCATTTTGGCACTTTGGCCCTCAAACTCCCTAATTTCTTACACAAATTCTACTTAGAAAATTGACTGTATTTATACAAGACCGGAGATTGAAATTTCACTTATCAGAAATATCCAACTTTTATTTATAATATTCCAGATAAATATCCGGGTATTACAATGATGATCTCTAAAGATGCTTTTAAAAAAGCCTTTCGTTGCATATGCAATGTTCATATTAGCTAACATTAAATAATATTAATACAATGTAATGTTTTTTATGAATTATTTATTGTTGGTAAAAGTGTACATTTGGTTCTCTAATTTTATATAAGATTTCAGTTTGATCCCATAATTTTTTAAAATATCTTATAAGTAATTTAACCCTAAAAATGTCAAGTGATGACTTTTATGTCAATCCTTGTAATTTTGGAAAACTAAAATTAATATATCATTATCTGAGAATACTTTCTCCACATTTAAAACTCCAATATTATCTTTTTTAGTGACATTAGAACTAGAGAACTGAAAAGGTATTTTTGCAAATTAAGGGATGAAAATGAAACTCTCTGAAGTTAAAAGACTGATGCTAGAGTGCACTTTTGCAATTATTATTTTCATATGCTTCATGTTGATATTATTATTCATTAATATCTTTAATTTGCTTTGTTGATAATGATGATGGCATAAAAATGTGTGTCTTGCACTCGTGGATGCGCAGATGATAATTAAACATCTTTAGAATCTTATAATACATGATTGAGAGATATTGGGATTACCATATCCATTTTTTCTTCTCTTCACGTACGAATCACAATCTTTTATAATGAGTATATATATGGCCCCATGAGACAAAATAATTACTGCAATTGGAAAAATTAGGAGTATTGTTTCGAAATAGGATGCCATCTTTTATTATGAAGTGAGCAATGCGGAATCATCAACAGCTCATTGATCTCCACAAAGCACCTTTGTTTTCATGGTAACTACAAGAGCATCCCTGTTTTGATATATAGAATTGATCGGTGAAGCATCGTATGATCTACTCTTTCCAATCCTAAATATAAAAGCTAATTTGTGGGTTTGATCTGGTTCTGAATATAACACTTCAATTCACTTTGCTTTTGAAATTTATAATTTCTTTCAAATTATGAGGAGAAAATGGTAAAAAGATTGTTTGAGATGGTTTGGGCAAAGTCAAAGAAGACCATTGAGTGCGCATTGATTAAGTAGTATGAAATTCTCTAAAAAGAGATCTAGAAAGACCAAAACGAATTAATAATCTATAGCTCGTATATTTATAATCCGAGGGAGAATTGATTATATAAAGAATGAAATATATTATCTTTCTTATACTCTTCTTACTTCTGTTATATTTTTTATTCAAGAATATAAAAGAATTTTACTTACAAAGTTACTTTCTTTTTATTCCTCTCTAGGTGTTCAACAACTTGATGAGTATTTCAATATTGTTTACTTTAAACATTATGAGTACTTTTTATCAGTAATTTCTCTCAGCATGTATAGGAAGAAGGGAATAAAATTTTCATTCTGTTGCTTAATAGATGAGAGTTCTTTGATGACAGTTTCCTCGATCATGTTTAGTTATTTGAAGCTTCGGATTCAATATGCACTGCACAAAATTTAATATCAAAAGTTGCACCATTATAATCGATCTTATAAACAAAATAACTTTCAATAGTGTGTGTATGTGTGTTGAGTTTTATTTTGATTCTGGGTTTCATTTGATCACACTGTTGTATTAGTTCAGAGTCTCGTAGAGTTCTCCAGTTTTGATTCTTTTGATAAATTAGGTTTGATCAAAACGCTTTCTTTAGGCAAAAGTTCAGAGCCATTTTCTTACGATTGCAAAAATTATAATATAAATTTATTATTCCTTTTATTTTTGGTACTTCCTCCAACCTAATTATATTATAAGAGGTAGCAGACTGGTTTGTTTTGATCCTAAGTGTGTAAAATCTTAATCCACTTTGCATTGTGTCCTAAGTTTATTTATTTATTTTTCCAATGCATATAATTATATTAAAATGAGTACTACTTTAAGAAATTCAACACACCTTTTTGTTTTCAAATAACTAACTTAATTGTTTTTCTTAATCTTTACAAACTAGTTATCCAACTCTTATATTTAGAACTAGTTGAAGCATGTACCCCCTCCAGTCCTTTTTAGAAGTAACTTTATGTAACATCCCATTTTCTAAAGCGGAATTTTTTTTTTTTTCAATCAAAGTAGAGCATTGGAGCGTAAGAGTAACTGATTCCCATTCAAACAATAACCAGAGTGTAACATAGTATTGATACAGTATTCTATTGTTCTCATAGGTAAACACGGAAAACGATAAAGTGACATCTCCGTCTAAGTGCTCACTCGTGCTACATGCCCTCCAACCATGAGCCTACTCGTGCAGCTTGCCCTGATCTCCAATCCTTAGTCCTTCTGATCCTGAAGCTATATCTGAGATTCAATTTATCGAATTGAATATTAGGTAACGGTTAACCTTATGCTCAAATAAAACAGTATATGGATGACAGATATTCAAAACATAACAGCAGCATATCTCTTAAGCATATAGCAGATGCATGATTGCATGATTGTGACACAGACAGAACATAAGCATTAAAGAAGTACGTAAAGTCCTACACAATAATAGCTCGCACAAAACCAAGGCCACGATGATCGGTCGTGTCCTCGCGCTAGGAAAACTCTAACGGTATCATTAAGTCTATAACCCGTGTGAAACCGTATGTATAATCGGTAACCCCGAACGAGTCTCTAACCGTGAATGTATCTCGGTGACCCCTAACAGAATCTCTATCCGTGAATGTACCTATCACATATATGTATATGAGCAGCACTAGATTAGTGTTACAGTACGCGAACGTACCTTCGTTGACGACGTTAGGTACTTCTGGCGGAAAACGTACTTCTTGACGGAAAACAGCGGTTTGTCCAACAGCGGCACGTTGGACAGCGTAACGGCAACAAACTGGATTTCTGACGTCCTATAAGAGTAATATCACTTCCATTAGTGATTTGACACAATAACTGGCATTTTAGGTAAAAATTACCATTTTGCCCCTATACCCCTAATTGGCGGAATTTCGCCAGCACTTCGCTACTTACACTTTTCGGGGACTCAATCCCTACCAAGTTTTACCTCTTTAGGCATCTTCCAATGCAATGAGGCCTAAAACAATAGTAGGAATTTCACTCCCTACTTACTAAAACTATCTAACAATTCTACTAACTACCGAACTAAAAAGCTAAAGACCGAAGGACTTACCCGTTGAAGACTTCTGCAGAACTTTTCCAGAGCTTCTCTCTCTTCTTTCTCCCTCTAGAATTTCGGCCAAAGGAAGACGAAATGGTGTGCCAAATATGAAGAGAGTTCAAGGCTATTTATAGAAGAATTTAGGGATATGTTGGGAATTTTCCAAATTGTTCTCAACCATGGAAATCAAAGCAAAAATGGTGTTTAACCCTTGTCCATGGAAGAGTTTGGCCGAAATTAAGGAGTGATGTGGCTGCTTTGGAGTGGTCCAAAAATGGTGACTTGGTGTGCTTTAAGCCCGGTCTAATAAAATTTCCCCGATCGGTACTCGATTCGCGTGATTTCGGAGAAATCTCAAACTTCTGGATTTACAACTTTGAAACCATTTTCTCACTTACTAGAAATGTCCAAGTTAACCTAAATTTTGATCCCATATAGGGCTCCAATAGTCCAGTTGAAGTTTTCTCGAAAAACGTGTCCAAACGCGTCCGGTTTCAGAACGCATTTCTGAAATCATCAACTTCTTCAGAAAAATTCATTGATTCCATGTGTTTTGCAGTATTTTAGAAATTACAAGGGTATTTTGGTCATTACAATACTTTTTGAACATTCTTCTTCAATTCCTCCAAGTTCGTAATTTATTAAATTACCAAAATTAGAGATAATATACTCTCTTAATTCAATTGATCATTTTACTGCCTTTTAGGATTTTTCATAATTTTCCTAAGTCATTTATGTCCCTTAGGGAATTTTTGTCATTTTGGCACTTTGGCCCTTAAATTCTCTAATTCCAAGAGATTTTCCTTTAGAAAATAAACTAATTATAACTTAATATTGATACCCCATATTCACCTTCTTTCTATAGGTTTATAATTTTACCAAATCATCATATAGATTTTTAGGGTATTACACTTTATCTCTTTTGAGGCTAGTTCTTAATGTAAGAAACTTTATTTTTGTCTCAAAATTTAAACTGCATTTTCCCTTTTCTACTCCTATTAAATACATAACTTTATATTAATTATCCCCCTGACCATTAATTTTCTTTCATTTAAGCATTTATTATTCATTCTCTATCATATATTTGTTTATTCATTCTCTATTCTATACTCTTTTCATAAATACGGGTATATTTGGTAAATACATGAAAATTTTGACACATTTATTGTTTTTAACTAATTTTAACTGTTCTAGTGTAGAACTCTGATGTCCGGCCTATTGGAGGGCCGGTGATTTGATATAGGATCTAGATGCTCCTCCTGTATGCTTATAGGGCAAGCGTCCAGGAGAAGATGTGATCACGGTACACAAGCAGGCGTTTCGCCTAAAGGGTGTTGGTCGGTTGACGCCTTGACTCCCATGTTGTGCATGTCCAAGGATTGTGCAGATCATCCTGGTCGTGGCTGGGATCGTGCCAACCGCCCTGGTCGTGGCTGGGTCCCACAATTAGTGGGTTGTGACCACTACGTGGATTGCCCCCTGCGCTAGCTAGTGAGTAGTGGGCCTTGACTAGGTCCGTAACAGTTGCCCCCAAGCTCGGTTGTTCAGGTCTATGAGCTACCGAGTTTAGTTGTTTGCTTGACTAGAGTACGGATGTCTGAATTTTGTTGATCGCGAGATAACATGATATCATTACCCCCACTGGGTTGTCCAGTGTCCGTCACCGGGTGGATATGCCGTTGAATCCGAATTCGTATCGAAGTTACTACCACTCGTTTGACTTTGAGAAAGCATCTATCCGAGCTTCAAAGAACTTCGGAGTTACTTGTCTTCGATTGCATTGCCCTGCATGTGGTCCGGTTACCTTGGCGATTGTCAAGATGCCACTGTTCTTCAATTATCCGGTATCCGGCTCTTTTCTTGCGTAGTTAAGATCCCTAAACCCGAGTCTTTCCCGAAAAGGAACAGATTGGGATTTGCCATCATAGCGGCCGAGCTCATAGGAGGAAGCGATCCGGACCGAGGTATTTCGGTAGCGGATCGGCTTTCAAAATGAGCTGGGGTGTTTGACTTTAAGGGACAGCCGAGGTATACGTTGTCCCTTATTTTTTCCTGTGAGCGCTGCCCATTGTCCCCGAGCGTTTTCTACTGTCGATTCCTCTTCTCTAAGTCATCATTAGTTTCTGCCAGCTGGCATCCTCGACTGTCGTGAAGCCGAACTGAGGGGATGTTAGCCTATGCGGCCCTTGGCGCATTTAATGCTCGACGACGCGCATTAAATATGCGGGAGACGTGACCCTACTTCTTGAGTGATAAGTCGCTTTTGCCCCCGTCGTTTGGGTTTTCGAAAGCTTTATACCCGCCAAGTCTATTCATTATTTCACTTTCACTCTCTTGCTCCCAAGAATTTCTATCCTGCCGATTCACTGCCTTGACGAAGAAGTTCAATCTTGCGAGCAACCTGTTTCTATTTCACAATCTCTTGAACAACCATCCGTTTCTTAGGCAGTTATTACTGCTTCCCTATCTTTCTCTTTGTTCCGCTCCGATATGTAGTTTCTTCTTTCTATGTCTGTTTGTGGACATTGGTCCAAGGTTTTGTAGTCTCTGTTTCGCTACTAAATTGCGTCTCGTACTTAGTTGAATTTCGATTAGATTTCTTCATTGAGTGAATTTATGCGCAATCTCGTTCTCAATTCCCACATTTGTGCAAACATTCCCTCGTTTTTCGAGTGAGCCTTTTCCTCTTCTGCTCGTCGATTGTTGAGTCCTTTGGGAGAATAGTTCCAAATGTCGAAGGACATAAAAGATATGACCCCGAAGAACTGGATGAACTACGCAAAACCGTCAGGGGAAGAAGCCGTTGGTGGCTATGGGGCGATGAATCTTCTCGTCCAACATCGCAAACTGTTGCTTTAACCAATCATCACCGTGAAGGCAAGGGGAAAGCTTCTGGTGGCGGGCAGGCGAAGATTCGAGAGGGCATCTCCTCCGTAAGGGAAAATCCGAACGTTTCCCCACACTCCGTACCAATCCGAGATTGCTTTTGAAGAAATCTGACGTGTCTGCTTCTCCTGTCCTCCCAACTGACCCGTACTATAATGTGGCAAGCCCGGGTCCTGCTATGATTGTCTGTATGAATGTTCGCGACTTCTTTCTGTCGGGGATTCTTCCACAGCCGAGTTCCTTTTGGGCTCCTGCCGACACAATCTTGCCCCGGCTCCTCCAGCCGCTTCGCCGAGTCCTGCTGATTTAGACTTCAATCTTTCTTCGACTGTGGAATCTCGCCTTCAATTTTTGACCTCAAGTATGCTAGGAAGATTCTGATCGTTTACCTTTTATTTTTTATTTGTGGTAGGTATAATGGCGTCATCCTCTTCTTCGCATACCGTAGAGTCCGGGTCCGGAAACGCGAACCGTGCTAGCCCCTCACAGATTTAGTTGAACGATTCCCCCGGGTTACCCACGAAGTACCGTCCTATCTGGCCGAAGCCGACCACTGCCGACTTGGAAAATCTCCCATGCGAGAAACTAGCTCCTACTCTTTTTGCCTCCCTAAGAGGAAGAGCCCGTGTGCTCCATAAGGGAGGGGAGCCACAACTCCTTTTTCTTCTTCTACCTTGACTATGTCACTGTGCTCGGAATTCGTTTTCCATTTTCCGAATTCCGATGGCAATCCTCCACCCTTGGCGTAGCTCCTCACAGTTGCACCCCAATGGGTGGGGGTACGTGATTGCCTTTGAATGGTTTTGCAAGACCCTTGGTCTGCCTTGCACCACCTCGATGTTCTTTTACTTCTTCACTCCCCACACTGCTCGCTCTGGAAGGGAACCACCCGAGCTCAAAGGCTGGACGTCCATCCGGTATAGCCCATCGGCGTCTATTTACCCCCGTCTCTCGACTCCTTCAAATACTTCAAACGTAACTTTTTAAGGTGGTCGCTAAGTCTCGCGTACAACCTTGGTTCCTCAAAGGACCGATTCAGAAAAGTCGAATGGGAATTTAACCTCGTATTGGTGTAAAGATCACCATGACGTTTCCCTAGCGCTTATAAGGTGGAGCGGTCCACTCGTTGAAGCATGAGAAGAAAGCCATTGATGCCATAACCGACCACGTGAAGGCCAATGGTACTGTTGGGGCCGCGTCCTTGGTGGCCCAAGATCGGACGAGGCCTGGCACCGGGGAAGAGCTCGTATCGCGCCGAGTATGACATTTCCGTTGTTTAATACTGATGTCGCTCCGTGTTTTAGTCAAGTACTATGTTTCGCTTCCTAGTAGCTAAAATAATGTCTGTTTTGTGTAGGTCTCAAAATGAAAGGGCCGCTACCGCAATATCTATCTGGCATCCCGGACCCACCTGCAAAAGGGAGAAAGAGGTCGGCAGGGGATGCGGGCAAATCCAAGGTTGGAGAGTCCTCGAATCCGGCCGAATCTAAGAAACACAGGGTTGGCCCCTCGACCGACGCCACACCAGCCTCCGTTATCCCAGCCTCTCCTATCCGATCCTCTCCTACTGCTGTCATGCCGCCTCCCAAGTCGGTTGAGGCTGGGCCTTCATCCGTGCAAACTACATCGACTCTTCCTCGTCCTCCAACTGTTCTTCCCCGCTCCCTTCTGTGGAGTAAAGGGATTACCGAAGAACTGAGCGTCGCACTCTTGCCTCCTCCCCGCTATCAAGAGCCCGTACCCTGCTGGAGGCAGATGTCCGAGATATTCAAGCGGCTGGACACGCTTTCGAGAGGTGCCGCCGACCCAAGCCTTTCTCACTCTTCATCACAAGTATGTGGAGGCTGCTGCGACATGAAGCGTGCCGGACGGAGCGTGATGAGGCTCAAGCAATGGCAGGTCGCTTCTAATGAATTCCAAGCTCGCGAAGTCCACCGGAGAAGGTGGAATTCGCTCTGAAAGAAACCCAGGGGATCTTGGCTGACTCCAATGTAATAATTGAGGGATTTAAAGCGGCTCAAGCTAAGAGCGAGGAAGAGTTGAAGGCCGTGGTGGAGGAGAAGGACAGAATTAGAGCTGAGGGGGAGGCGTCCTCAAAGCATATGACAGCGGAGATAGCCGGCTGCAAGAGTTGCTGCTAGGATCCGTGGTTGAGGCGTTTAAGAACTCCCTGGCCCAGATCCAAGCTTTGAACCCGGGGGTCGAGCTCAACACCACGGGGCATCACTTTCGATCCTACGTTGAAGATGGGCAGATCGTCCCTTATGTGGATCCTCCGCTTGTCTCCGAGACCCGAGTTGATGGTGATGCGACCGAGCAGGGGTGAAGAAGTCTCGACTTGTCCCCAAGCCCGTGGGTTGATTTTATTGTTTGCGCTTTGTATGTTTTGTCCTATTGTGTTACGGTATTTGACTATTGGTCAATCTGGCCACTTTTGCATACGATTAATAGTAGATGGTAACCTAGCAATCATAATGCGTTATATAAGAATCTAACTTTACCAGTTATTGCGGTCGACCGGGCCAAGGTCATACGAAAATAAGCAGAATCTGCGAACGCGCTTCTTGGTCATAAGACCATAATGTTTTAAAGTGCTAGTGTCACACTGTCTTATCAAATTCCTGGTATTGTAACCGGTCATCCTAAGGCAAATGAAAATTGCCACCGCCCGGTTCGGTTTTGTCCCGATAGCGTCCGAGCATTTTGACTGATCGTGGTCTCGCATGACATTTTCTATTGATACCCCGGAGTAAATATGCGTGTCCGGCTGCGATAGCTATCCGACCTATTTTGCTCACCGAAAAGTCGGTAATAATTTTATCTTGAAGAAGACAACTTTGGAGTTCAACAAATACCTCGAACGAGAGTTTCATTTATATTTGACAAAGCAATTGTTATGAAGGGAAAAGCCAGCAGGCCACATTGAACAAAGAATGAATGGAAAAGATTCTTTAAGACAAATAACAGATAAGCCTAACTGTAATACGCCTTTAACTTGTCCGCATTCCAAGTTCGCTTGATTGGGGCTCCGTCTAAGTTCTCCAGAATATAAGCTCCTCTCTCAAGAGTTTCCCGAACGCGATAAGGTCCGTCCCAATTAGCCGCAAGTTTGCCGTCCTTGGAATTCTTGTTTCCGATGTCAGCCCTTCTGAGGACCAGGCTGCCGGGTTGGAATGTCCGTGGTCTCACCTTCTTGTTATAACGAGCCGCGATCAGCTGCTTCATTGCAATATCCCGACAGTGGGCGGTGACCCGTGCCTCATCGGCCAGATCCAACTCGACTGCTAACGCCTCACTATTGGCCGTTTCTCCTTGTGATAAAATGCTCTTCCTGCGCCAAGACATCATCTATCCCAATTTCGACAGGAATCATGGACTCACAGCCGTAGGCCAGCCTGTAAGGAGTTTCTTGAGTGGATGTCTCGAGCCGTTGTTCGGTTTCCCCAAAGAACAAAGGGTAGTTGATCAGCCCAAGAGGTGTCGGCCTCCGATACGTTTCTTCAAACCATCAAGAATGACCTTATTGGCGGCTTCGGCTTGCCCGTTAGGCTCGCGGGTGCTCCACTAGAAGCAGAGTGATGCCGTATTCCGTATTCATAAATCAAATCACGGAACCCGACTCCAGTGAACTGAGTTCCATTGTCTGTTACTATCTCGGTTGGTGCTCCAAATCGCGTGATTATATTGACTTCAACAAATCGCTGTACACGGGCCGAGGTAATCGTAGTGAGAGGTTCAGCCTCAATCCATTTGGTGAAGTAGTCCACCGCAACAATTAGCCATCGTAGTTGCCCAGGTGCGGTCTTGAATGGACCAAGGATGTCCATGCCCCATTTGTAAAAGGCCACGGGGCCGAGATGAAATGAAGCTCGGCCGGGGGCGCCCAAATGACTCTGGAATGTTTCGACGGCTATCACATTGTTTAACGAGGGTCTTAGCGTCCGCTTCTAACGTTGGCCGTAATAACTTTGCTCGAAGGGTTTTTCGCGAGCGCCTTAGCCCCCATATGCCGACCGTTAGCCCCTCCATGTATCTCGGCAGGACATATCTGCTTCATTCGGATTCAAACATCTTAGCATTGGAGAGTGTAATCCCTTCCGATAAAGTTGATCCTCGACCATTGTATACTTGGCCGCGTCCAGAACCAACATTTTCGCTTCTATTGCATCCTCTCGGGATGATTCCACGCCGAGATAGTCTTCAATTGGCTTTTTCCAATCTGCTTCAACCGAAATAGCCATCATGCACACTGGATCTTCAAGATTCTGTTGAACAACTGTGCGATGGCATCCAGCTTGCTTAGTACTTGCTAACTTTGACAAGATGTCGGCTCTTATGTTGTCTCCCCGAGGGATATGAGTGACGGTGGCTTCATCAAAGTCTGACATTATATCATTGGCTTTTAAGAGATACTTTGCCATTAGCGGGCCCTTAGCCTGATACGTACCCTCGATCTGAGACGCCACAAGTTGGGAGTCGGTGAAAACCTTAACTCTTGTGGCCCCATTTTCCTTGGCTTGAAGAAGCCCTAGGCTATCAAAGCCTCATATTCTCACGATTGTTCGAAGTAGGGAAGTTAAGATGCAACGAATGCTCAATCGTAACCCCCTCTGGACTCTCAATGATGACTCCAGCTCCACTTCCTTTAACATTCGACGATCCGTCAACATAGACCTTCCATTCTCCCGACCTCGCATCATCCGTTTTAGGAACCGGGGTGAGCTCT
Organism: Acacia pycnantha; assembly: GCA_025563575.1. Classification (NCBI taxonomy): domain Eukaryota; kingdom Viridiplantae; phylum Streptophyta; class Magnoliopsida; order Fabales; family Fabaceae; genus Acacia; species Acacia pycnantha. The sequence goes on along the minus strand of JAMWYP010000011.1, from coordinate 3,385,938 downwards.
CTGATGAAGTCGGCTAACGCCTGTGACTTGATTGCATGGCGAGCTTCATAGGTAATGTCGAACTCGGAGAGTTCTATCGCCCAATTTGTCATCCTCCCCGCTAGGTCCGGCTTATGTAGGACTTGTCGAATCGGCGCTTGTTCTAACAACAATATGGTGACCCCGGAAGTACGGTCTTAATCGACGGGCCGCCATGAGTAAAGCGAATGCCACTTTTTCCGGCTTCGATATCGTACCTCGGCATTCGCAAGGTTCGGCGACAAAATATCTTGGGATTTGTCCGTGCTCCGCCTCTCTTACCAGGGCCGCGCTGACGGCCTCCTCGCCAATGGACAAATAAAGGTAGAGGCTCTCACCAGGTAAAGGTTTGGAGAGGACGGGGGGATTGGCCAGACATTATTTTATTTCTTCAAAGGCTGAACATGGGCAACGCCTTCTCCGCTGATTTTGGCAAAAATCTAGTTAGAGCGGCCAGCCTTCCTGTGAGCTGTTGTACCTCTTTTTTGTTGCTCGGAGCCTTCATCTCCATCACCGCCCTGCACTTGTCCGGGTTGGCTTCAATGCCTCGGTTAGTTAGCATGAAACCCAGGAACTTTCCCCGTCTTAACGATCATGTCATCTATGTAGACTTCCACATTACGACCGATCGGTTTGCAAAGACCTTATTCATCATCCTTTGATATGTAGCTCCGGCATTTTCAATACGAAAGGCATGACGTTGTAGCGATAATTAGCTCTTTCGCAATAAAGGCCGTCTTTTCCCGATCCTCGGGTACATTGCTATCTGATTATATCCGGAATACGCGTCCATAAAGGATAGGAGCTGGAATCCCGACGCATTATCCACCAATTGATCGATGTTCGGCATTGGGTAGGAGTCCTTCGGGCATACCTTATTCAGGTTCTTGTAATCTGTACAAACTCTCCACTTCCCATTTGGCTTCTTTACCATTACCACATTTGATAACCAGGTTGTATATTGAATTTCTCGAATAAATCCAGCTAGTTTGTGACAACAGAACTTTGGGTCTATTCCAGGTACTTGAGATGAATTCCAAGCGAAGACATCCCGATTCTTCCTCAGGAACTCCACCAAACTGCTTTTAAGTTCGGGAGACAGGTGTTTGCCGATCTTAGTGGTCTGGAGAGGGTCTCCTACCACCAAATCTTCCAGTCTCCCCCGGCTCGGGCGCACTTCCTCATCGCGGATGTCTAACTCCACGGTATTAATTTCATCATCTGGAGAATCCCGGTCGAGTGGTCCGGATAGCCGTCTCTTTGGGGCTGCGACGAGGATCCGCCTCCCCTATTCCGGCGGTTTCAAGTAACACTGCCGAGACTTTTTGGTCCCCCGTTACCGTGACCACAGTTCCTTGGTTGCCGATCACCTTGAGTTTTTGATGCTTAGTGGATACCAGCATGTCCCATTTATAAATGGTCGGCCTTCCCAAGATTATGTTGTAGGGTGAAACGAACTCGGCCACTATGAACCGCACTCTTTCCGACTTGAAGGCGCTTTTAACTCCTAGGGTGAACCGGAGGTCGATAAACCCCTTCGGACGTGGATCGTTCTCCATTAAACCCGATGAGGGTTGTCTTGCACGGCTTCAAGTCTTCCCAGTCCAGGCTCATTCTTTTGAACGCCTCCCAGCTTAGTATGTCGGCCGAGCTGCGGCGTCCACCAATATCCGCTTGACTCGGCAATTGACCACTATCCGGTGATCACTAGCCCATCCTGATGGCCAGGGACAACGTCCCTGAGGTCGTCACTCGTGAAAAATAAGGGCGAACGTGCTGGCTCATTATGATATTCCTTGAATTTTGGTCGGTCTCTAACGGATAGGACTTCTCGAAGGTATTTCCTTCGCTGGCTCACAGTATCTCCACCTCCGCCCATTGCTCTGCTGATCACGTTACAGTCGAATTCCGCTTCTGGAAATTCGTCATCGACCTCAAGAGCCTTGCGCTTATCGTCCTGCTTTTTGAACTTCCGGGGGGGACTCCTGCTGCGGTTCTTGGTTTTTCGTTTTCCACCTTTCCCTTGATGCTCTATGACATATTGTTGAAGTTTTCCTTCACGAACAAATCGTTCGATTGCATCACGGAGCTCGTAGCATTCATCCGTTGTATGGCCTCGCCCATCATGGAATGAGCAAGGCGGGACTCTTTATCGAGGCCATCCACCAACAAGTGAACGTGTACGTCCTCGTTGATTCTCGCGCACTCGCAGTGCCGCGTGATTGAAACGATCAAGATAACTTTGGAGCAGCTCTCCCGCCGCTCGATTTTGGACAGAGAATACTGGGATTTCGGTTGCCGTTTGCTAGTTGCGAAGTGCAACTCAAAGGCCTCGGCCAGGTCCTCAAAATTGTGAATCGATCCGAACGGAAGAGTGTGGAGCCACTTCAACGCTGGTCCTTTTAACGTCGCGGCGAAAATGCGAGGCACGATCGGTTCCTTGAGGCCTCTAACCGACATGTGAACGTCAAAGTCCTCTAAATGAATTGTCGGGTCTTGTGAGCCATCATACTTCGTCAACTCGCCCAAATTTAACTTCTCTGGGAATCGGGCGTTTTGGATTTCCTCCGAGAAAAAGCAATTGTGCATTTGGCTGACATATCTTCACCGCTGGAACCCATTTGGAGGAATCGCCCTGTCACCTCGATTGCTCCTGATCATAGGTCGGCCTTCTTCGTCTCGGTGTGGGTTTCTCCTATTGGCACTCCTACCCGGGGAAGCCCGCCTCCTGCTATTAGCGGTTTCTGTCCTCTGCTTGTCAGCGCGACTAGCCGAGCTCTCGTCTTCGTCATCCTCTTTCCACGTTCCTTGTCTATGTTGTCTACCCGCCTCATTATCGCAAGCATCCCGGCTTGGAGAGAATGAAAATCTGGTTCGGCGGGTGGGATGTCTCGGCCACCCCTGGATTGGAGTTACGGGCCCCACGATCTTGGTTTCGTGGAGCCGAGGACTCCGTGTCGGACGGGTTGTCCTCACGGTTTCGTTCGTTCTTTGGGAACCAAAGGTTCCTCCGGTGAGATAGCCAGGTCCTCCTCCTCCCGCCGGTCGTCCTCGTACGGGTTGACGTGTGACTGAATGAAGATTAATCAGGGATTAGAATGTGCGTACCAGGCGCCTATCTCCTCCGTCTATATATATAGAGTGTACCTGGTCGGTTGACGCCTTGACTCCCATGTTGTGCGTGTCCAAGGATTGTGCGAGATCATCCTGGTCGTGGCTGGGATCGTGCCAACCGCCCTGGTCGTGGCTGGGTCCCACGGTTAGTGGGTTGTGACCACTACGTAGATTGCCCCCTGCGCTAGCTAGTGAGATAGTGGGCATTGACTAGGTCCGTAACATTTAACTATCCAGTTTTGTTTTGCACAACCTGAAAACAAAAACAGTTGCTTATAAAAAGGACACGTGGGAGTGTGTATATCTATATATATGCGCACTCTAGTTAATGTGTTGTACATTAAGATCCTGAAAAATTATATGAACCTTGGATTCTAGTCATGCAGGTGGACCTCCTTCTGCTTTCTGGAATTGTACTAGTAGGTGCTGCATAGTCAAATCAAAAGAATTAGAATTTCGATTAAAAGACGTTCATATAAAGTCCAGCATATGGATCAGCATATCTTTGTAACATTCCAAAACGCAATCGTAAAAAAGATATTCCTCCTATATATATATATATATATATATATATATATATATGAGTAAATACCCTTTTAGGTCCCTGGAAAAACACGCTCTACCCATTTTGGTCCCTGAGTAAAAAAAATGTCATTTCGGTCCTTTTTAGGGACTAAAAATGATTTTTTAGGAATTTGTGAGGGATTAAAATGCCCACAAAAAATGACTAAAAGGACTAAAAAGGATCTTTTTTTTACTGTTTAAGGACTAAAAATGACATTTTTTTTACTCAGGGACCAAAATGGGTAGTGCGTGTTATTTCAGGGACCAAAAATGGTATTTACTCTATATATATATATATATAGTTCACACTTATTTTTATGCATATCTTTCATGAAAAAGGTGTTTAAAATTCAAATATTTTGATTATTGATTTTTTATGCGCTGGGTTGTTATACATACATGTTTTTTTAGACAGTAGTGGGAGGGATGGATTGACAGTTCATAGTTTCATTATTTTCCCCGGCATCCATTGATCAACTCGAATCGTTTCAAGTGGAAAATTTTAGAAATTGTTCTAACCATTTAGATTTAATTAATTTGGGTAAATTAATTATTTTCTTGATTATTTAATTTTTTTAAAATTTTAAATCATTTTTATAAGAAAATAAATGCTGAATAAAAGTAATGTTAATCGTGAATAACAATATGAAACAAATATATATATATATATATATAACTCGTTGAGGTCTAATCTGTACAATTTAAATTATTTAATCGAAAAATCTGTAAATTTAAGAAGAGATAAAAGTTTCTCAAGAGTATTGATCAAACCATATTTTTATATGATTTTTCATAATTAAATTGGGTTTTTTAATGTCTTTTCTCGGACATAATCACATGATTAAGCACTAATTTGAGTTAGGGACATTTGTATTGAATTAAGTGAAATTAGGGGCAAAATGGTCATTATTTATTAATTATTCATACAAATGATTTCTTGGACTTTTGATGTTACATTGTGTTTAATCTTACATTGTAGGTGTTTAAGAAGAAAATGAAGTCTTTGAGGACCAGAATTCATATCAGAGAAGGTCCAAACATGCTGTCAGAAAAGGGCCCAAAATCAGAGATATTGACAGAGAGGGCCCAAACATGCTGTCAGAAAAGGGCCCAAAATCAGAATTATTGACAGAAAGGGCCCAACACGAAAACTCTGCGTTTTGCTTCATTGATTAATTAGGTCTTCTTCTTGTTGGAGACCAGGCCGCGAACGAATTGGAGAAAGACCAGGGAGAAAAAAAAAAGAGAACAGAGCGAACGAACCAGGACCTTCGATTTCGTCTTCTTCCCTTCTTCCATCAATCTCGCCGGCGGCGTCAACCCTCACACTTGTCCGCCGGCGAGCTCCATTCCACCACCGTGAGGGAGGGCAGCGAGTTTGTTGGAGACGAACAGAAAAAAAACGCAGAGAGAGAGATCGGACCATCTTCTTCTTCTTTCTTCCTGAGCACCTTCATCGGGCTTCTCTTGAAGATTCCGGTGAGTTCCCTTGCTCTTAGACGAATCTGCAACTTTCCGGCAAGAGTTTGAGTTTTCCGGCGAGTTCTTGAATTTTCCGGCGTGTTTTCCAGATTCCGGCGAGTTCTCATATTGCAATGAGGGGCTGATTTCTCTGCTTCTTGGTGATGAGATATTGACTTGAGTTCAAAGCTTCAAAGGGGAGTTGATTTGTTCAATTTATTAGTCTAGATTTATATATTTAGATTGCCTAGTTTTAGGGATTATTATGTATAAATTCTGGAACTGAGATTAATGTTTGTTGTCTCTGTTGGATTGATAATTGTAGTTGAGATTGGATTTTGGAGTATGAAAATTATGTGTTTTAATTTCTTGTGGTTGCAATGAGATTATATTAATTAGCGTGTTATTGTCTAATTAATGTGGTTGATTTGTGATCTTTGAGGGACTGTTATGTACTCAATTTCAAAGAAGACTCATGTTGCATTATTCTAATTTCAATTGCACATCAAGTGGTTTTTAACAATTTCTCAAGAGGTAGTAGTTAGCTATGTTTGTAGGAGCTACTATTAATTGAGAATATTGGACTCAGGTGTTATCCTGAGGTTTTTCTTAAGACTTGATGAATGTTGACTCCCATAATATTTTATGAGCAATGATAGTCATTTCTTCATTACCAAGAACGTTCATCATTCGAATTTTCACTACATCCATTCCATTTTATAAAAAAAATACTAAAAATAATAGTTAGGATTTAATTAAATTGCATTCTTATTTTAGTTTGTTAATTGAAAAAGCCAAAACCTATTTTCCCCCTTGTTTTAATTGTATTTGCATGACATTTAGATTACTTAGGATTTAATAAAAGGCTCCTCGAGAGAGAGAACGATCCTAGGTTTGCCTATACGCAATCCTTGGTTTATTGTTGATTGTGGACCCCAAGGCTAAAGACGAAAAAGGGCCTCATCAAGTATCTACGTCCAATTCAAATAGCCACTAACTAGGTCTTCATCAAACCTAATTAATCAAATTAAATTTAATTAGGTACTGCGCAGATAATTAACTATATAGTAAGTGTGAAACCAAAAATTGTGTAGGCAAAAGCAATTCCAAGGAATTCTCAATGATAACAAGAAGATATTCATGTTGGAGAATCTTTCAAATCAAATACCAAGTGTAAATTAAGTAAAAAGAATAATAAACACCTTATAGTAAAAATGTGGAAATCATATTTTATGTTAACTTTTGATTTCGGGTTTTAAATTACACACTAACTTCTTTTTTTTAATTAGATGATGAACATCTCTTAGGATCTCATTGAAATATATGCATACCTATTTAACAAGTTTGATGATCACAATTGTTTGTATTAATTTATTATTCAATGATACAACGCGCGTAATCTTGTTGTTACGTTTCACTCTCTCTTGAAATTAAAAATTAAATAACACCCGAATGAATATTGATCTAATTAATATGAATGCAACTCATTACTCATATCAGTATATAAGGATATAAGTTTGAATTCTATTTCTTTTGTTAGAATTGAACCTTGTTAATGAACATCATGTAATTAAGTAGATAAGCGCTATTGAATAGTTTAACTTGTCTTGGACTAAGCGGCATAATACATACAAACTTTTATTGAAAAATTGAATAGTCTACAAAAATATGCACTTGTACATTGAAGTGGCAAAAGAAACAAACAAGTACTATACATTAGTTAACATAAAATCATACTGTCAATTCTCAAGATATATTAAGAAAAAAAGTTAAGGCGCATCCAACACTTGAAGTACTTTTTCAAGGGCACCCGATGTCCTAAAGTATTTTGTGGTGCATCTAACACTTTGAAATATTTTTTTAGATGCTTCCATCACCCTAAAATATATTTTTAGGCATGTCCGACACCATAATATTAAATTAATTTTTGGTGCATCAAACATTCTAAAGTATTTTTCATCAGTTGTATCTAAAAATTACCTAAATTGTTAAGTGTAAAATTATTTAAAAAAATACTTTAGGATGATAGAAGCACCTGAAAAAATTATTTAGAATGCTGGCTGCACCTTAAATCTGAAAAACATGAAGAATATTCAAATCGATAGTCACCCATAATCTTTCCTCAGCATTAACATTCATTATTTCTTGTGAGAGAAACGCATGAAATTTGTCTAATATTCAACTGAAAAATAATTGCTTATTACTTTGGCTGACCAATCTCCAACAAGACAGACATAAACATGAAAGCGTTGTTTGCCTGTACGTTGTGATAAACTTTGTAATGGACTGTCGTATATATGGAGTTTCGTAAGCGTGTACGTACGTGTGAGTCTTTATATAATTAGCGCATTTCACCAAGAATAATAAGACAATAATAAAAACAGTGTTAATGGTCTTAATTAATTAACAATACCATAAACTTGTTCCTCGAGGTATTAATACAAGTGATCTCTGACTTGCACCTTTCATGAAAGTATACATGCATGCATATCAGGGCTTAACAGTTTAATAGGGATTGTAGCTTCATATATTCAAAGCCTTCATTTCTTTTCTTCTTTTTCTATCTAAGATATGTTTTTTTATCTTTGTAATTATCATAAATTCATAATCATCATATCATCTCTTTGATTTGTTTCACTGGTTACACTAGACAAGTTTGGTTCTAATAATTAAACATGGTACAATCGCTGCTAATAATATATTGACCATATGGTATTGATGCATTATTGAATCAATATCATATCATATTATATATATGTTTGTTAGGCGGATCAAGTGTTCTTACTCTGTAATAAAAAAAAAAAGTAGGGATGGATCAGATTTGATTCATGATGTAAAAGATTCTTTATCGACATTACGAGGAAGTTCCAACTCTCTGTCACCTCTTGTCGTTAAAAGGATAGAAAAAACAAAAAGGAAAAAAAAAAAGAGGATTTAATGTGAGGAGGGTTGGGAAGTGAGAACACTACTGGCTCTTAGCCGATGGGTTTCAGCTTCAAAAATTGACAGTTCAACATAAACAGAATCTTGAGAAAGATATGGTCGTGGGGAGCAAAGGATATATATATTATTAGTACTACAGCTTTTTCAATGATAATAACCTTTCTTATTGGATTTACAATATTCACAATACATTTTGTTATCATAATGGTCCCCTACGTAGTGGTGGGGATTTTGGTTTTTGTCCAGATCGATCCAATTAATGGAATTAACTTCTAAATAGATAAACTTATTTAAATTTTTTTTACTGTGCATGATTCACTGAGAGGCCACTGTGTGTAGGCTAAAACGAAAACGTATATCAAAGAGGGATCAGATCATCACTAAAGAACAAAATTTTGGATTACAAATTAAAAAGCCTGGTGGGTAGATCTTGATGAACTGTTCACTTCAGTAGCTTTTCAAGTTTCGTAAATCGAAGAATTGAAGCATTTGGTCCCATATATAGGTACGTGAGGGAAAGAGATCACGGAGATTGAAGAAGAGGGTCCATATAGAACATATTATTAGTACTCATCTGTAAGTACTGTCCCCCATTATATATTAATGCTAGCTATATACCACTCAAGACTCTTCTCTTAATCATCCATATTCATATATTAGCTAGTTTATTTAATATCAATGTTTTCATAATCAAATTGATGAACCGGTTGATTAAACCATCGTCCATCAGTCATAAACACCCCTCTTGTTCTATTTATAAGGCTGAGAGAATAAGTTTTTTCACCTTATTTATAAAGCACGTCATTAAGTTTTTCGTATTAATATACAATTTTATCCTTAATTTATTATAGTGTGGACTTTGTTTTCCTAGGGATAAGGTTGAAAAATTATCAAATTTTAAGGCATAGTTAATGAGGTTTAAGATTATTATCGGTCTATTTCAAATATATTAGAAATGCCTTATAAATAGGACAAAAGACGTATAAGAGTTGGTTTGGGAGTTCATTATTTTGGTCATAAATATAAAACCTAAATGTTCTTTGTCTTCTATGTTTTTTTTCTTCCAGATTTACCCATATAGTTAGATTCTGATATCTAAGTTATGTTGATAATACTCCAATGTAAAATGATTAAAAGGATAGATAATTAAGCAAAATCAGCATACGTTTTTACAAATACTTAATTTACCCTAATGTTTTTAATCTATATGAATAATTAGCTAGTTCTTGCATTATATTTAGAATAGTAAGGAACAATGTTTTCAAAACTGTTATAGTTAGCTAGGACTTGACTATCAAGTGGCCAAAACTTATCCAAACTAGTAAAAAACTTGATGTAAAAGTTAAGTATATATTACTTCAAGTATAATTAGTTTGATCGTGGTCAAACCTCTAAATTTTAGTTAGTACTTCAGTCATTTTAATAGCGTATCAATGAAAAATATTTCTTAAAACAATTATGAGTTTTGATGTAATTAATGCTCTCTCCGGTCCTAATTATAGGACAAAGTTTGTAGTGCAATTCGCACTACAAACTTTGTCCTATAATTAGGACATGAGGTAGTAATTTTTTTTTGAAAAGGTATAATTTGTTAATGGTAGCTTCACCATTATTGGCCTTGCCCCCTACTTATGCATGGCACCTCATTATGCATTTCTGAGTTTATTTTTTCCCCTTTGGTCCTAAACAAAATGGCTTTATCAATTAATTAATTTCTTACAAAGGTATGTTTAAGATTATGTTGTCCAATATAATTTAAAGTAAAGTTGAGAGCACATTGTCGATGTTTGCTTAAAGTGACAACCAAATTGGCCCGTGACAATCATAGTATTCAAAAAGATTAGACAATCGAATTGAGGGCTAATCATTGCATTGAATTGATCATCACCTTGTTTCTTCTTTGAATGTGGACAAAAGTATAAAAAGCTTCTAAATTACTTCTAAAGTAATAAGACATTTATCAATAAATTTACATGCAAATGTTTAAGATGTACTTGTTACTCCCAAAACAAGAACCAGCTTTAAATAAATAAGTAAATCTATAAAAATGAAAAGATAATGAAAATTGGTAAAGAAATCCCTCATTGCAACATTTACCACCCAAGGGTATTCATGTTCTTAAGCAGAGCAACTCATCTTCAACAAGTATAACGCTTCTTCAATTGTATGCAACATATCTTCCGTTATGTATGTGTAAATGTCTTTCGTTTTATATATAGTTGAAAAAATGTTGCATATAGCTGAATAAGAGTTGTGCCTGGGTCCTCAAACAAATTTCAGATAGCTTTGGGCAATAAATTTTACAATGACGGATTTTTTTTTAGCATTTTTCCAAAAAAAAGAATGTTACTGTATGTAATTAATACCGTCCACGTTCAATCTCCAAATTTGTCAAAGTCGTGAAGAATATAATTGTGCATGCAGCTGTTACTTGTTGCCTAATGTTAGGCAAGTGGGAACCGACTTCTCACCGAATCGTTTAACATTTTTTGTATGTTAAATCCAAGTCCACGTGGGGCTTAGCTGTTATATTTACTTTATGAGTAATATCAAAATGTAATACTAATAAATATTTAATTAGGTTATTGATGGTGTCTGATTATTTCTCGACAGTAACACAATCATATAGATTGTTTGTATTATGATTTTGCCTCCAAACATGTCTCAACTTTTGGCGAATTATTTTGTTGTTTTGTAATTAAGTACTTCGATCATATGCTATATGCAGTTTATAATCCCCCTAGTTTTTGTTCACAATGAAGGTATTATATTAATCCTTAAAAGTCGCTAGTATGTCCATACATAATAGTTTTCAAACATGTCTGATTTAACAAAATGTATGTAGTTTATAAAAATGAGTGATAGGACTTGAAGAGAACTTGGTGCGTGATGATTAATGAAAAGCCCATCTGTCAATAAAATTTGTGATAAAAGTAAACACAATTGCCATATAGTAAAAGCCCACTTGAAGAGAACTCAGTCATTATAGTATTAATCATTTAAAACTTTAGTTTATAAACTTCATTAAATGTATGATTTTATTTTCTAAAACACATATATCAATATTTTAAATGGTTAAAACTATAAGGATTGAGTTGTGCATCTAACTAGTTAAAGTTCAATGAATGAATTGTATATTGAGTCAAAGTTATAGGAACTAAGTTGCATTAAATCAAAGTTTAAAGACTCAATTGTAAATGAGTTTTATCTATCTGTTGAGTTACCGACACAGTTTTTAACGAGTCATTAGAAATAAACTGAATAGTACTGCTTTCCCCATCGTGCCGTGTTGTTTTGCTTGTTTTTGGGTAAACCATAACTAAGAAACTATAAGGTTAGAGTGACAGGGATAAGGGCAGAAAATGCCAAGAGAGAAAGCATTAATGAAAGAGATTTTTTTTTTTTTTTTTTTTTTGCTAAATGAGATGAAAAATCTAGTAGCTAGGATTTGGGGTACAAAGATGACACTTTAATCATGGTTTTGCCGTATTCACAAGTTTCAAAACGAGAAGTGAAAGGTGCATATTACACAACAAAATAGGGCAAAGAAAAAAAGGGAAAATTTCACTGCACTCTCCTGAAATTTCATTGCACCCCTAAGATTAAATTGAAAGTAAAATTTGTCATTTAAAAGACAAATTTGCCCTTTATAAATCAAATATGATTATTTATAATACAGATATGATAATTTACAAGTCAAATATGTTTCTTTACAAGACAAATAAGTGAAATTATAAAACCATATCGGCCATGTACAAGACAAGAAATATATTCACAAGAATACATATTATTTACAATATACATATGAGAATTTACAAGTCAAATATGTGTATTTACAAGACATATGTGAGAATTTACAATATCATCTTTACTATGTACAAGACAAGGGTATAAATATCTTTTCAACTAAAACTTAATTTCAGTTTAGTTCTAATTTAAGAGTGCAACGAAGTTTCATAAAGTTTTTCGGGTGCAGTGAAATTTTCCCAAGAAAGAAAAAAAAATGAACCCCTCTCTTGGTCACATGCATTGCTTCCTCTAAATTCTAAAACTCCAAGCCATGCACGTACGGGCGAACTATATAATTGCACAATGCGCATTGTACAACAATCAAAGTGGCATGATCGAGAGATTTGGCTGTGTGTTTGCACTGTCGAGTTGGAAAGGGTATATTGTTCTTTGTTCTTTCTCTTATCTCCCACGTGATCTTGTTGCCCCTCCCTTGGTCCCCATAAAGATCTCCAATATCTTACTCACAGTGCCCTCCACCTTCCTTCTCTCTCCCTCCCTCCCTCCCTCATATTTACCCCTCTGCACAAAACCCTTTCTTTCTCTTTTTCAGTATATATCTCTCTCTCACACATACACATACACATACTCTCACACACACTTGTATTCGGTATAGTCAATAAGCTTTATGTGCTGTTCCAACTTTGTTCCGTAAAAGGAAAATCAGATAAGATCAGTTTCTTAGTCACTCAGATCGCTTGACATCCATCTCTGTTTTTAATTCTTTTAATATATATATATATGTCATTGTCTCAATATGTATAAAGCTAAGGTGTCACGAGATTGACATAAGTAATTGTGAAATTAGAGTATTGGAAAGCCTATCGTGCATGGTATTGGTAGCTAGCTAGATTTTAGTGGTGTTTAATTAGAAAGAAATTAGAGAGAGAAATAAAACTTACCGTCGTTGATTTGTCAGAATTATTGAAAACTTGACCACCAGCTGAAAACAACAAAAGTCTAAGCAAGGTTAGGTCCAGATTCATTCGATGATCGAGAATAGATGATGTCTTGTGTCTTGTGAACGCAGCAAAACCTTCGCATAATGATGAAGATGATGCTTATATGGCTTTACTATAGCCATTATAGGGATTATTGCTTCGAAATATTGGACTTTTTCCCAAAAGACAAGTGTGTAAAGTTCATTGTATATACATGTTTATTGCTCACAATTATGATTCTTTATGAATTTGTCAATATCAGTCGTTAATGGTGGGAACATATACATGTGAATTCGTACCTCTCTCTTTGTATTCTCTCCAACGAGTTGAATTTAGGTTTCCACCAAAACTTGTCCAACGAGATTCTAATTAATAAGTGGTCCTATATCTTAATTTTTCTTTTTTAAAAAATAACATACATATGCTCTGTTTCCCCTTCCACATTTTCTTCTCCAAAAATATGTGTCTCGTTAGGTAGAAGAAGACCTAACTCACTGTTGGGACAAGTGGGAAAGTATTCTCTCACAAAAATTATAAATGCCACATGCATTCTCATTGAAATCCAAGGACGATCGAGGATCAAAGTTAGAAGAAATAAGGACAGTATAATAATGAAGCTGCTTGGACTTATTAACTAAGCCATTAATTTTTGTCAATTATTGGTCATGCGTGAAGCACATGTATTATCGTCAAAGATCTTAAATCTTAATAGGGAAGGTAGAATAATTAATATTTTCCTATTATTAATATTATTATTGATTATTGATCAGCCATGCACATACTTATAAAAATGGTGGAGGGTCTTGCTATCAGATAGCTCCCTCTACCTGCGAGATCTTTGGGTCAAAGATTGTTTCTTGAATAAAAACCCTTTCTTCTTAATCGGTCCAATTTCATTTCCCCCCACTTATTCCAATCAATATATTCGTTCAAGACCTGAGAAGATCACGTACTTGTCTCTGTCTTCTTTGTTTAATTAATTAATTCATTAAAATTTTAGCCAACTATTTGGGTACAGATACAGTTTTTTGTTAGCTTTCGACATTCTCCTTTTCACATTCTTTTATTAGTTTATAGGCGTAGTGATTGTGCACGTCCTTTATATAAATATAATGTTATTTATATAATTATATACTTCTCATCAAATTGCAGCAACTAGATTTTCAGACGCCACAAAAGCTAACCCCTTGCTCCAAAATTATATATAATATATTGTTAATGTCATAGTTGATTCTCTCTTGCTTGCTTGTGCATGGCATGTTGTTATTTTTTGCCCATATTTTTTAATGTAAGGCAAGCCATGTGTTAGTATTTTCTTTTAGACACAAATACTTTATTGTTATATTATTATACGTAGGCCTTGAGATTAGCTAGCTAGGTTCATCAATATATATAAAGTTGGCAAATAAAAACAGTCGAGTCCAATTGGGTATATAGTTTAATGAGGATACAGCCAACTAGTGATAATGAAACCTCTCTACGAACATCATTTTAATTATACTTGAAAGAACAACATTTTTTAAAAAAAATTGTGTGTGTGTGTGTGTGTGTGTGTGACAAGATAATTTTAATGATTAAGAAAAAAAGGTAAAGTGATAGTAGTAATGGGTGGGTATAATTATAGTAGTAATTGTAGGAACTTGACTTTTTCATTGATTACATGTTGGCTTAGATGGTCACATACAAAATCTGGCCAGAAGCAAATCTGTTTTGATGTCTCCTTCTCCGTTTCAATATTATTTGTGTTTTTTTAACCCTTCCATGAACCACAAAGGCTCATCAATATAATTCAAAGTATTTAACTAGCTTCTTCTTCTTCATCCGCTTCTTTCTGCTATATGCTTCCCCCCAAAACAAAAACCAAATCTTAATGGATCTTTCTGATAATTACCTAATTTTGACCGTCCTCAAATCCCAAAATAGCTTCTTCTTCTTTTTTTTTTCAATGTTAAAATGCCACGATTGACCAGAGTTGACTAATGTTGACTACACGCTTCCTTCCTCATCCAACGGTCCATATTCCCTCATCTCAAATTGAGGCCCACAGTATTGGAAAAATTTATCTGGGGTTAAATTGCCAGGAATCTTCGTCGTCATCATGATGATGATGCATACATGATACACACACATATGTATACCCATATATAATTAATTAATTACTCTCTCATGAATATTAGCTTGGTGACGTTTTGGAAGGGGGGAGGAAAATAATCTTTGGTCCTGTTCCATCGTATCTTTGAACTTTGAATTTTTTGCCATCTTTCTCTTTCTCTCTCTTAGCCCCACCTACGACGTCGTCGTTTCCTTGGCACCAAAAAATTCCACACCTTTAATTTTTTCCTCCTCATGCAAATTATATATAAACCCCTCTTTAATCTTCCCTCCCTAACAAACAACAATCTTCTTCTTCTTCTTCACTCTCCATAGCTTCTCTCTCTCTCTCTCTCTCTACCTCTAGCTTCCGAAATGGCTGAGACTTTCCCCTTACCTACATATTTCGTGCTTACCATAATAACCATAACTCGTTTGATATCAACTGTGGGAAAAACTCAGTTAACTGAGCCGAGTCTGGTTCCTTCAAATATATCCCAGAGGCTACGTGACCACCCAGAAGCCATTAAATTAGCTTCAAACGACTATGGCAATCTTGTTCGTCACTCTCCTCTCGCCGTGCTTCACCCATCTTCCATTTACGACATTATAAGCTTGATACGATCTTCCTACGCTAGCTCTGTTCCGTTCCACATAGCCGCCAGAGGACACGGCCACTCCACTCGCGGCCAGGCCATGGCTCCCAACGGCGTCGTCCTCGACATGTCCGCCCTCCGCTGTAACCGGCTCGGCGGAGGAATTAGCCCTGTCTTTAGTGATCCTTCCCTCGGTTCCTACGCCGTCGACGTCGGAGGTGAGCAGCTGTGGATTGATGTTCTTCAGGCCACGCTTCAACACGGACTTGCACCGGCGTCGTGGACCGATTATCTGTACTTGACCGTCGGCGGTACCCTCTCTAACGCTGGCATCAGCGGCCAGACTTTTCGTTACGGACCTCAGATCAGTAATGTCCATGAAATGGATGTCATTACTGGTATGAACTAGTCTTTTTATTTGTTAGTTACAATGGCCTGAGTTTGAACCCATGACCTTCTAGGAGAACAATTATACCAGTAGGCTACAGTGCCTTTAGTGGTATGAGCTATGCTTTTAAAAAAATAAACATACTATAATCTGTTGCTTTCTCTGAATTTAATTTATTGCTCTCTATGGGACCAACATAACAATAATATTAAATTTTAATCACCTTAGTCGTTAATAAAAATAGACTGATTTGAGATGGCTAGTTGTTAAAGTACTAAAAGACACACTCTTTACAAACTTTTCTTCTCGGTTTCCCATATTCTGTTCAAGACTTTTCGTGATGATTTCGTTTTCTGGAAATTTGGTGGATGTATGTTGCAGTCTATCAGTTCCCACACGGTATTATAGCCCACCTTCGTTATTAATTTATTCACTAATATTAAATTATTAAACTATTCTATAATATATTATTGAGATCAAGCAGACTTTTTAGGCTCTCAACAAGTCGCGTTCGGTCAACTTTTTTGGAATACAAAACTGAAATACTTAACCAAGACAAATTTTTAATTATGTTTGTTTGTGACTGATTCAGGAAAAGGAGATTTGTTAACCTGCTCGCCAGAGAAGAACTCAGAACTTTTTCATGGCGTTCTTGGAGGCTTGGGACAATTTGGAATCATAGCAAGGGCACGAATCGCTCTTCAACCAGCTCCAAAACGAGTACGTTATATATATAAATATATATAAAGCTAGTATTTGACTGCCACTTTGTCTCCTAGCTAGCTACCCTTATATATTCGAGTCCACATTTTATGCTTAGAGTTACATGTTTATTAGGTGCTTATACCTTTAATTAGAAGTATAAATATATATATTTTTAATTTTTTATATATTATATTTATTTAGATTTAAATTATTTGCTGTTTTTTGAGATATTTTTTTGCACCCAATATCTCAAATTAATTAATTTCCAGTTCTGCATTTGTCTGTAACACCAGTATTATGAAAATTAATTAATTTGAGATACGGGGTGCAAAAAAAATCTCAAAAAATAACATATAATTTAAATATAAATAAATATAATATATAGAATTTTTTTAAAAAAATATGCTTATACCTCTAATTAAAGATATAAGTACTTAATAACCATGTAACTCTAAGCATAGAATGTGGCCTATGTATTCTTAAAAATATTCATTACGGTCACACACATATATATCTATAACGTCAAATCTCTGACCCCTCACATTTTTCAACTCTCGTGTTTATTGAAACTCTGCAACCTGTCCTTTTCCCAGAATTCACAGTGGCCCCTGGTTTTATACTACGTTTCTGCATGTCTCTGTACATGTTATATTACACACGTATGTATAGTACCAAACTACGAGTTTGAAACCCACTGAATTATATTAATTCTACAGTACTCCATTTTTTTAAATTAATTAAACCGACAGTTAGTGTCTGTATAGCATGCATGCATTAATTATTTCATTAATATTTAGGAGATTATTAATTTAATTTTGTGTGTTTGGGTGTGCATCTCAGATTAAGTGGGTCAGAGTGATCTATAATGATTTCTCTACCTTCACAAGAGACCAAGAACGATTAATCTCAATCAGTGGAGATATTAATAATCATAAGGCGTTAGATTATTTGGAAGGGATGCTTCTGATGCACCAAGGACCCATCAATAATTGGAGATCCTCTTTCTTTCCATCATCCGACCACCCTAAAATTATCTCCCTCCTTGTTCAACACCGCATCCTATATTGCCTCGAAGTCGTGAAATACTATGATGAACATTCTGAACACACTGTGGACAAGGTACACACACACAAAAACTCATTGCTCATTTGATTTCTCCTGTTTTAACTTTTAGTTCTCACATATGAAGTTTAATATAATAGCTAGACACAAAAGTTTAGTGATATTTCTTTGGATGCGTGTAGGAAATGCAAGAATTGCTCCGAGGACTCAGCTATGTTCCTGGATTTTATTACGAGAAAAATGTGTCGTTTGTGGAGTTCTTGAATAGAGTTCGAAGTGGAGAGCTGAAACTTCAATCACAAGGACTATGGGATGTTCCACATCCATGGCTAAACATGTTCATACCCAAATCTAGGATCCATGATTTTGATTCTGGGGTTTTTAAGGATATTATCCTCAAACGAAACATCACCAAAGGACCTGTATTAGTTTATCCCATGAATCGAAACAAGTAAGTCCATAATCACACTCAATATTCTAATTAAAAAAGATAACAACTTTTTTACTCTTCAAAACAAGATTAATAAAGGTAAAACTTTCATTGATTATTACAGATGGAACGATAAAATGTCGGCGATTATCCCAGACGAGGAAGTGTTCTACACAGTGGGGTTTTTGCATTCAAGTGGGTTTGATGATTGGAAAGAATTTGATGTTCAAAATAGAGACATATTAAGGTTTTGTGAAGAATCTGGGATTAAGGTGAAGCAATATCTTGCTCACTACACAACACAGCAAGAGTGGAAAAATCATTTTGGCGTCAAATGGGGGATTTTCCAAGAAAGAAAATATGAGTTTGATCCAAGAATGATTCTATCGCCAGGACAGAGAATCTTCAATAACATTGATTGATTTGTTACAAATCACATTCTTTTTTTCCTTATTTATAAAATTTCCCAAGAAAAAGTGGGTATATAGGTATGGTACTGCCTCACTTTTTTACTTATTAGCTTATAGCTAGCTGGTCGCAGATGTATATGACCCCAGATTTCCTTAGATGATAGCTTCTGTCTTTTATTTTTTAGTTCTGTAACTTTTGTTAATTAATTAGAGACATTAGGAGAGTGTGGGGTTCAAAGTCCGAAGGAAAAAATACACAAGATATTGATTGACATTGATATTTATTATATGATTACTTTAACTGGAGAAGTTAGTTAATGTATAACACTAAATAAACTATTAATTAATTCTCCTAACTCCCAGAACAATGTAATTTTGGGGTGACTTGACAAAACCTTATATTAAGTGACATGATAAACTATATATATATAATTAATAATATATATTTTACATAAACTGTGTATTGTATACTGTATTCCTCACGTTTTTTGTAATGGAAAGAAAATAAAAGTCGCCCAATTAATGAGTTGAGAGAAAATTAGGGTTAAGAAAAGGATCAAACAGCTTTGAGCAAAAAAAAAAGAAAAGAAAGATCAAACAGCTGTCTCTCTCTCTCTCTCTTTCTCTCTCTTATGTGTGTTTCTCACTTTGTCTGTCATCATATTGATCAGTAGTTTTCGAAGTTTATGAAGAGAAAACGATATATATTAAGATGTGTTTTTGGTGCATTCCAACACACAAGTACGAAAGAATGCCAATATAACTTTGATTATATATATATCCATAATATTATTTTTCTCTCCAACAATATCATAATTTGAGTGATCACTTTATGTTCTTAATAATACTACTGTGATGGCTAATTATAGTTATGATGTGATTACTAATTAATTATAACTGGTAATAATTGAGTCAAAAGAAAGCGACTTGGTATCCGTATAAGATTGAGGGTTTGATTTCTGTGGATAATTAAAAAAAAAAAAAACAAGTGAGATAATTATTTCATTTGACCCGACAATGCTCAAATTGAATCCAATGAAAATAGGTGCTAGATAATTATACAAAAGAGAAAAATATTTTATTAGATAATTACTTTAATTAATTGTTCGATAATTTACTCCATATATACTTGACTGAACATAAAAATACATAAATATTTCTGTAATAAATTAAGCCTCTCCTTGCAATGAATATTTCTGTAATATTTCGAGACGTGGGAATGCAGCAGGCGTGGGTGGTAGAGGCTTCCTCCCGAAAGGGGCCAACCCGGTCTCGGTCCGGATTAGTCTGGCGTCGTTGATGTGTCTGAAAGATGGCCTGCCCTGGGATATCGGACGCTCTAAGCAAAAAAAAAAAAAAAGTATTTTGTCCTCTAATAATGCTGTCCTAATAACTTGATTTTTCTTTTAATTTTTTTCCCTTGCTCTTTTGAGTCTCTTCCTTTCTGTGAGGGCAAGCTAGCAATAATTGATGATATATCCTAGGTTAACAACAATTGTGTATAATTGTGTCGACACAGCTTGGGATCTTCCTAGCTGTATTCCATGAATCAATCATCGTAGGTTGCTAGATAGATATGATAACGCCAAATGACTTCAAATACTATAACCAATTTTGTAATTTAAAGCCAAGATCTTTCTTCCTTATATATATAGATCACGCTGCTTTATTAGGACAATATAAAAGAAATCAGTGTATAGCCCCTCAATCAATCGAGGGTATAACCATTGGACAGAAGCTAGTCATAGTTTATATATAATTGGTGGGTCAGATTTCAAACTTTTTTCCAAGGAAAAAAAACTAGGCACATTTCTTTATTATTTTCATGGTAGGGAATTTAAAAAATAATCATTAATGAATTGATTTATTATATTTATAGACACTTTTTTATAATTTTAAAAAATTTCAAGTTTTTTAACCATATTACTCCTCTTCTCTTTAATACCACACCAAATTTTTAGTTAATTTAATATTAAGAAACTTAGATAAATTACTGATTTATAACAAATATAACCTAGTCTCCCCATAATACCCCTATAATATTAGACATTTAAATTATATATTGGCTTATAAGTTATGTACATTAGTTTGGGGGAAAATATAAATAGCTTAGTAGAGATAAAATGATGAATAGAGATATTATAATTAGGATCAAGATCAACCTCCTATATCACTAAGAACATAGGAGTATTTATCTATCTATATTAATAATAATTGAAGATCCTAAAAAATTCTTTGATAAAAAAATATTTGAAAAAAATATTATAAATACTTCTTAAAATTATAAACAATTGTTTCCCCCATACAAGCTTAATTTTTTCAGAATAACAATATTTTTTTAATGAAACGTTTATGATAACCATTTGTATGATCTTTTTCATTAACATAAATTATATGTTATTAAAGGGAATATTTTCCCCAAACTACTTTTACTTTAGCCCATTAATTAAGTTACAAATAAATAAAGAAGAAGAAAAACTATTTATGTTTCAAAGACATCATTGGGTGATAAGAGAATTCTATTCTAAAGAAAGAGCAAGCTAGCTAGCTAGGTTGCCTTTGTCCAATTATAGGAACCAACCACTTATATTTCTTTTGTCAAACTAACACATATTAAATTTGCTGGAATCACTTTACCCAACCCTAAAAAGAAAAAGAAAAAGGAAAAAAAAAAGAGTTGGTTTGAAACTTTTAGGGTTCCAGACATACTTATGCATAGACCCACGAGGGCCTTCGTTGTCACAACTTAAAAGCAAACTTCCTCTTTTACTCCTAAAAAGTATGCCAATTTAGCTGTCCTTCTTTTGTTGTAAAGATTAGGGATAATATAAGTTTTAACCTTAACATTCTCTCAATTATCAATTTAATTATTGAACTTTTACTCGAAATTGAATTGTGCTGAATTAAAAAATTATAAGGACTGGATTGTTTCGAGTTAAGAAATTAAATTAATTGAGTTGTTTTGAATCGAAGTTTAGGAATTGATTTAGAGGCCAAAAGTTATATTCTTTTCTTTGTTGTAAATATTACTACCTCTAGTACTAAATATAGAATATAGTTTGTAGTACAATTTATACTACAAACTATATCCTATATTTAGAACTGATGGTTGATCGAACCATATTTTTATATGATTTTTCATGGTTAAATGGGGATTCTTAATGCATTTTCTAGGACATTGTCGCATGATTAAGCGTTGATTTGAGATATAAACATTTGTATTGAATTAAGTGAAATTAAGGGCAAAATGGTCATAATTTATTAACTATCCGTGAAAAATGATTCATTGGACTTTTGATGCTACCTTGTGCTTAATTTTGGATTGTAGGAATTTTGGAAGGACCAGAACACCAGAATTAATGTCAAAGAAGGACCAGAATTAATGTCAGGGAAGGACCATAATTAATGTCAGAGAAGGACCTAAAATAGAGAAATTGTCAGAGAGGGACCAAGTGGCAAAAACACTGCGTTTTGTGTTTTATCCATTTAGGTCAGGATGAAAGAATGGGGAGCTGGAGATTAAATCGAACGAGAGCGCTGCAAGATAAAGCTTGGACCCTTCATCGTCTTCCTTCCTTCACCCACTATTCACCATCATCATCTCCACTATCGACCTTCACCTGCGTTTTCACCAAGCACTGTCGCCAACCATTCATCACCATCGGAGGAAGCTGGGACTTTGAACCAGAGAAGAGGAGATCACCACCAGTACCGTCGGACTCCTCCCTCCTAGTTCGTTGGACCCCTTTCAGAGCACTATTCGTCCTTTCTTTCTCATTTCCGGTGAGAGTTTTAACTTTCCGGCAATATAATTTCCAGATTTTGGTGAAGGCTTTGTATTTTCCGACGATCTTGATTTCATGGCTGGTTTGCTTTCAGATTGTATTAGATTTTATCCCATGGCTATGTGTGGCTAAAACCTTTGCTTCTTGGTGATGAAGACTTGTGGCTTGAGCATTTGTGCTTCAATAGGGGAGTTCTTTAATTTAATCTTTTACTTAGACTATATATTTGATTTCCTTGGCAAGGAGGAAATCACATCAATTTTAGCTCTATCAACCTCAATGCCCTTGCTAGATATCAAGTGACCAAGTACTATTCCATGATCAACCATGAAATGACACTTCTCATAATTTAAAACCAAATTTTTCTCAATGCATCTAGTAAGAACATTGTCCAAACTATCTAAACAAGCATCAAATGAATTGCCATACACTGTAAAATCATCCATAAAAACTTCCATGCAATTTTCAAGAAAATCAAAGAACAGTGACATCATGCAACATTGGAAAGTGCTAGGTGCATTGCACAATTTGAACGGCATTCTCCTATATGCATAGGTACCAAACGGACAAGTAAAAGTGGTCTTTTCCTAATCTTCAGGAGCAAGTAGGATTTGAAAATATCTTAAATAACCATTTAGGAAACAATAGTGGCTCTTACCTGCCAACCTTTCAAGCATCTGATCTATGAAAGGTAAGGGAAAATGATCTTTCCTAGATGCTTCATTCAATTTCCTATAGTCTATGCACGCTCTCCAAGCATTTTGCACTCTAGTAGGTATCAACTCATCATTTTCATTCTTTACCACAGTTATCCCACTCTTCTTAGGCACTACATGCACCAGACTAACACACTCACTATCAAAAATTGGGTAGATGATACCCGCACTCAATAGCTTGGTTACTTCTTTCTTAACTACATCTAGAATTAGGGGGTTGAGTCTCCTTTGGGGTTGCCTAAGGGGTTTGGATTCCTCATGCAAAAGGATCCTATGGGTACAGATAGCCGGACTAATCCCAGGAATGTCAGCTAAAGTCCAACCTAGAGCCTTTCTATTTCTACTCAAAATATCAAGCAATCTCTCCTCCTCACTCACGGACAAAGAATTTGAAATAATAACAGGCAATTTTCCATCAGTAGTAAGGAAAGCATATTTCAAATTAGAGGGGAGAGGCTTAAGATCTAAATCAGGAGGTTGGATAATAGAGGGAATTAGTCTAGGAAGATCAAGGGTAGTAGAAATACTCCACTTTGCAAGCTTAGGAGGTGCATGACTTGTGCTAAGCTCCATGGACTCTACCACTTGTTCATTGGTCTTCCCAAGTGTTGAACCAACACTAGGTTGGCTTACAGCAACAACATGCTTGGGGAAAGTAGTCTCCTTCATACCTACTTCACAAGAAGTGATTAGCTCATTCAAAAATCTCAAGGTATGCGGAGTGATCTTAGTTCTATGATTAAGTAATGAGTCAGAAAGTGTCCCTTTAACCACATCGTGTTTATGTCCAAAGTGAGTCACACGAGAGGATATCTTTGTCGGTGTAAGGGCTATCCCCTTGGAGAATAAATCATCCAAGTCTTGGCTACCGACTTCAAACTTAGCTTCCTCCACCAGTTTGTGACCTGAAACATTGACAAAAACACCTTCCTCACAAGCATCATCGCTGAATAATGAATCATTGGAAGAATTAAGCTCTAATGAACTAAGAGAAGTAAGAGAAAAACATCGAGGGATGATAACCAACAATTAACCATCGATGAGTCGAGGTTGGAAATCTCATTCCCAAGTGAATCAAAAATATCAACAGAAGGGGAGGGAAATTTATCACATGAATCCAATGAAATACCACATTCAAGATTACAATTATCGGTGTGCATATTAAGCTCATATTCATCAACAAAATCATCAATGACAAAGTCAATTGAATTCACACCTAATAAAGAGTTATCTTTAGAAGGATGCTTTATACATATTAAAACTCAACTTATTGTTACCCACTTCCATAGTGATTGAACCATCTCTCATGTCTATAAAGGCACTAGCTGTTCTCATAAAAGGTCTCTCTAAGATAAGGGTGGATTCACTAGACTCATGAGACATGTCTAACACATAGAAGTCAGCAGGGAAAACCATGTCTTGGACTTTCACAAGTAAGTCCTCGATGATGCCTAATGCTCCTATCAGCTAGTTGAAGATGTAGCAGGCCGTACTCATGGCATCAGCTCAAAACACTTGAGAAGTTGAGTTCTCATTTAACATTGTTCTAGCCATCTCGGTCAGGACTCTATTCTTTCTCTCCACAACTCCATTTTGTTGAGGGGTCCTTGGGGCTGAGAAGTTGTGATCAATGCCCAAATTGTCACAAAACTCACTAAATGCTTGATTTTCGAATTCTCCACCATGATCGGTCCGAATTCTTGAAATTGAAAAACCTTTCTTGTTTTGGACCTTCTTGGCAAAAGAAACAAATTGATCAAATGTTTCATCTTTAGATGACAAAAACATAGTCCAAGCAAATCTAGAATAGTCATCAACTATAACTAAAGTATAAAGATTTCCACCAAGACTTCTAACTCTTGCTGGTCTAACTAAATCCATATGAAGTAGTTGAAGAGGTCTAGAAGTTGAAATCTCATTTTTCAATTTAAAAGAGGATTTAGTTTGTTTTCCTTTTTGACATGCATCACAAATCATATCATTTTTAAAACGTAATTTTGGAACACCAATCACTAAATCCCTTTTAAGTAATCTGTAAAGTTGATCATATTGACATGAGTTAGACGCTTGTGCCATAACCAACTATCATCCAAGTTACTAACAAAACATTTTTGAAATGTAGAGCCGTCTCTAGAGATGTCAAGAGTGTAACAATTCCCTTCTCTAAGAGCTCTAAAAATAGCTTTTGATTTTATATTATCTAACGAAAGAATATCCTTACTCACAATCAAGCATTCCTCAGAGTCAAAGATAACTAAGTTACATTTATCAGTACTTTGGCTTACACTGAGGAGGTTGTGGCAAAGTCCTTCCACAAAGTAGACGTCTTTGATTTGAGGTCCATCGTTGTTCCCAACTTCACCGATTCCAGCAATCCTTCCAGATTGATTTCCACCAAAGATTACTTTGCCACCATCCTTGTGCTTGATTGAGGTAAATTTGGATTGATCTCCCGTCATATGTCTTGAGCATCCACTATCAATATACCATTTTTCGGATTTTGATGCTCTTAGACACACCTGTAAATCAAAAGGGATCAAGTCTTAGGTACCCATCTTTTCTTGGGTCCTTTGAGGTTAGTTCGAGCCTGAGGAACATAGGTTCCTTTAGGCACCCACTGATAATTACCTACGGGTTTATCTCTCCTATCTTTCTTATGAAAACAAGATGTAGTTGTATGACCCTTTTGGTTACAATAGTTGCAGTGAGCAAATGGATTTGAAGAATGAACAGTTTTTCGAAAATAGTTTAAATATGATTTTCCTCCATTCTTCTTCTTTCCTTTCTTTTTATCAAATATGGGATTATATCCAATCCTAGAACGATCGTTTGTAAATCTTTGTGCTTTTAAGATCACATTTAACATTTCACTTCCTTTGGTAAACTTTTCAAGAGTTTTCGTAATATGAGAATTTTTTTTCTTTAACTCATTGCAATCATCACAAATGAATTTCTCAGGAAAAGAAAGATTTTCTACTTGCTGTTCAAGAGTGGTATTTTTCCTTTTTAAAGCAATATATTTCTCAGCAAGTTTTTCAAATTCATTTTGAACAATATTGTACTCTTTTAATGAATCATTATAAGAGGGTTGAGAATCGTATACCTCTTTATCATTCTCATATTGCTCTTCTTGAGCAACTAGACATATATTTGTCGTTTCTTCCTCATCAGCTTCATCTTCATCGGATGTCTCCCCAAATTCCTGAAGCATAGGCTTTCTTCTTGAATCTATTGAACTTCTTCTTTTCTTTGTCCTTGTTCTTTAGTTGGGGACACTCCGACTTGATGTGGCCGGGCTTTTCACATTCATAGCAAATAATCGGCTTCTTTGCCTCAGTGATGGTGCTACCCTTGTTGAATCTTTTATGCCCATGGTCCTTCCGAAAGAACTTTCTGAATCTTCGGACCATCATGCCTAGCTATTCTTCTTCATCTTCTTCATCATCATCAGATTCCTTGACTTCTTTGAGAGCAATGCCTTTATTCTTGACATTTATCTCATCAAGTCCTTTTCTGAACTTGATCTTCCCTTCATATTCTGACAAGCTGCCGAATAAAGCTGCTACCGAGCTCATTGATTCACCGCGGGATTCCTCAATGGCAGTAACCTTAGCTTCCCATTCTTTGCTAAGAATATTCAGAATCTTTCTTACTTGAACGGGTTGCTCGTATGTCTTGCCCAATGCAGCAAGCTGGTTGATAAGATGGGTGAATCTCAGCTGGAAGTCGATGATGGATTCACCGGTCTTCATTCGAAGAAGATCATATTCGGTCATTAGAGTGTTGACTCTATTTTCTTTGACTCCGGTTGTTCCTTCATGGGCTATCTCCAAAGCATCCCACATTGCTTTTGCTGATGGTAGAGTACAAATACGAAAGTACTCTTGTTGACTTAGAGCACTTTGCAGCATGAGGATGGCTTTACTGTTGAGAGTGACATTTCTTCGGTCATTCTCGTCATACTCTTCTTCGAGCTTTGGAGTTCAGACACCATCTTCGATTGTAGCTGGTTCATAGTCACCTCTTTCAAACACCCTCCAAAGACCATATTCACTAGCCATAACGAAGACTTTAAATTTGTCCTTCCAGAAGGAGTAATGTTCTCCATTGAAACCAGGTGGTCTATTGATCGAAGCTCCATCAGGTAGAATTCCGTTCATGGTGATCCTTCTCGAGATGTTAAGCTCTTATGAGAAGACCAGGCTTTGATACCAAATGAAAGTGGAGCTTGAATCACCAAGAGGGGGTGAATTGGGGATTCTCAAATTCTTCTCGAAATGTTCTGTTTTTTGGATAAGAAGTAGAAGTAAAACAGAGTATAGAGAAGAGAAGCAAGACACAAAGATTTATACTGGTTCAGTCCAACCAATTGACTTACGTCTAGTCCCCAGATTCTCTGGGATTTCTCACTATCAAGATTGATTACACACTCTGCACTCAAG
Source organism: Acacia pycnantha (assembly GCA_025563575.1). Taxonomy (NCBI): domain Eukaryota; kingdom Viridiplantae; phylum Streptophyta; class Magnoliopsida; order Fabales; family Fabaceae; genus Acacia; species Acacia pycnantha. Next base: position 3,358,483 of record JAMWYP010000011.1, on the reverse strand, counting down.
AGTAATTCTCTCTCTAGAACTTACTCCCCCTTACAAGTTGTAATCAATAACCCCAATCTCCAAGTCCCCTTGACTTGAGATAACTTACAATAAATGATTTACAATCAAGAAAGACTCTCTCTAAGAGTGGATATGATAAACACTGAAGAATGAATGTATCAAAGATACTTTACAACAGAAAACTCAAAGAGTAGATGAAACTTTAATGATTTTCGTTCTTGCACAGATTGGTTGTTGAGAAGACTTGAATGCATCTCAATTTATAGGTAGAGATCATTAAATGACCGTTATAAATCCTCATATAACCGTTGGAGAGATTAGAGGATGATTAATGAAGGTTTTGGTCTTCTTCTCTCTCTAAGAGACAAACATCGTGATTTGGCATTTTGGACAAGCTTAGTGAACAGTGCAAAACTCGAGTCATTAAGTGACTAACTCGAGTTTTGGACTTTTAATGAGAAATTATGTTTTAGTCCAAAATCTCAAAACTGGAGTTTCCAAATCATAACTCGAGTTTTCAAATATTCAAATTTAGCGGAGCTCTCTGCCTGGTCAAAACTCGAGTTTCCAAAACTTAACTTGAGTTTTCTCATTCGTTGAAAACTTTGGAAACTTCTCTGTAAGGCCGAAACTCGAGTTTTCTCTTTTATGAGAAAACATTGAAAAGCTTGGTCGATTTGAACACAGGAGTTTTACAAGTTCAGAGATGAGCATTGTTCTCAGTTGATGGAAACTCGAGTTTTCTATGTAGAACTCGAGTTTTCATGAACTTTGAAAATCTTAGAGAACTCTCAGTAAAGTCTAAACTCGAGTTTCCTATGGAAACTGGAGTTTTGGTTTCTTTGAAAAACTTGATTGCTCTCTGTCTTGTCAAAACTCGAGTTTTCTAAATTAAACTCGAGTTTGCTTTATTCAACGAAAAACTTGAATGCTCTCTGTATGGTCAAAACTCGAGTTTTCAAATCCTAACTCGAGTTTACCTTTCTTTGTAAAAATTTGAGCATTTCTCTGTCAGCCAAAACTCGAGTTTCCAAACTGAAACTCGAGTTTGCCTTAGACAGTAAGTTTTTCAACTTACAAAGACAAACTTTAACTGTTTTTACAATTGTCCGTTATCATCAAAATCAATAGAGAACTAACAAACCTAACAGGCTCATAAGGGCAAACCCCTGGTCAATCTAAACCAATTTTCACTTAGTAAACCAAAGGAGTCAAAATTGACTCTATAATACCCGGATAAATAAAATGACTATTTCTGATAAGTAAAATTGTGGTCTCAATTTCTATGTCATACTTATCGTACTTATGAAGGAAAAAGCTCTTGGAAATTAGGGAAAAATAATAAGGTGCCAAAATTACCAAAATGCCCTTATGGAGCATAAAATGGCATAAGAAAGTTATGAAAAATCCTGGGAGGCAGTAAAATAATTATTAAAATTAAGAGAGTATATTGTCTCTAATTTTGGTAATTTAATAAAATATAACCTTGGAAAAATAAAGGGGGAAAATCAAAAAGTATTATAATGACCAAAATGTCCCCGTAAATTTTAAGAAAATGCATGAGACATAAAAGACTAATGTCAGTGCAAAAGTTGTAAGATAATGAGTTATTCCAATTAAGAAAATTATCAATAATTGTTGGGTAATTAATTAAATAATTATTGGCTAATTATTAGAGCTGAAACAAAGGAAAATCCAAAGATAATAATGTAAAACCCTATAATTAGTGGTTTATGGCTAAAAATAGCATAAAATATATTTGCTAATTAATTGGAAAATATGAAGAAAAATATATGAGGAAAAGTAATTTTAAGCCTAAAAACATGTATGGACCAATAGGAAAATTTTGTAAGAAAATTATATAAAAAAATTATTAAATAATTATTTTATATAATATTAAATAATTAAATAATTAATTAAAACGAAAATGAATAAAATAATAATAAAAAGTACAGAAAATATCAAGAGGATAAGAGGATAGGATTGTTGTAATATAATAATATTATTTGTGAAAAGCAAATAGGATAAATGACCACCGATAGAAATTAAATCCTATCTGGAAAACCATGAATCAAGTTTCTAAAGTCAGAGTATATTATTAATGAGTGAATTTTTATCTCGGACTGGACTGTTTCAGAAGTCATTTCCGAGATCGGTGTAATATTTAGAGAATAAGACGAAAGAGGGTAATCTGTGAAAAAGGCAGATAGTCACAAATTGGAATTTGAAGAAAATAAATTATAACTCAATATCTGGGGATGAGTTGGTAATCAACTGGACAAATTATGAATCAGTGAATTTTTGTCCCGAAGTTGATGATTCCGGAAATGATTTTCGTAACCGAGCGCGTTTTTCGAGAATCTTCGGCAGGCCCAGAGAAGTCCTGAAAGATATCAAAAATTTAGTTAACCCAGACATTTCTAATGAGTAAGAAAATATCTTCAAAGTTACTATTCTGGATTTTGAGATTTTACAGAAATGCGCGATTAGGACACCGATCGGGAACTTTATCGGTACAAGACCATAAAGCAAAAGCATCACATCACATTGATGTGACACATTGCCACCTAAGGGGGGGGAGGCCGGTTTTGAGCCTTGTGTGGCCAAGAATGAACTTGCCAAAAACCCTAATTTACTTGGTTGATGTTGAAGGGAAAATTACCAAGTTGGACCCACATTTTTCCTATAAATAGCCTCCCTTTGCTCTTGAAAATTCACACCATTGCAAAGAGCAATTAGAAGAGTTAGAGAGAAGGAAGAGCTCTAGATAAGGAGGAGTCCGGAGAAATTTGTAGCGAAGCTCTGAGTAAGTTCTTCGGTCTCTAGTCTTTAGTAGTTCTTTCGGTAGTTTTAGTAGAAATGTTAGTTAGATCTAGAAAGTAGGAGATGAAATTCCTATTGTTTTTTTTAGGCCTCATTGCATTGAAAGATGCCTGACGAGGTAAAAACATAGTAGGGATTGAGTCTCTGAAAGTTGAGAGTTAAAAATAGCGAAGCTCTGGCGAAATTCCGCCGATTAGTAAGGGTAGGGGCAAAATGGTAATTTGTACCTAAAATGCCTGTTATGATATTTATCACTAATAAATGTGATATTATCCCTATAGGATATCCGTGAACAAGTACTGCTGTTGTGCCGCCGACATTCCGCTGTCAACCCGCTGTTTCCGTCAAAAGTACGATTTTCCGTAAAACGTGTCGTTTTCCGCCAGAATTACCGACGTTTGGAAAGAGATTTGCCGTGTCTCCCAAAATAACCAAGTTCGAAAATGATTTGTAGAAATAGGGAACCTGGGTCGTTTCCCCAACGAACTTGCAGCGGGCTTAATTAACAACAATAGTGAAACACTCACTGTACGATCGCACAGCAACACTTTAACCTAGTTCGAACTCAGTCCTTGGGACAAACCAAACCGAATATTAAATCTAATATTTGAACTATTTTCAGAAATCGGATCCGATAAGATGAAAACTGAAACGAGTAACGTTATCGATTAAGCAGAGGCTCTATGGACGAATCATGGAATCCTCAACGTTGGATTAATCACATAAGTTTAGCCGAGCATGGCTGAAAAAATAGAAGAAAAGTCGAAGAACGCGAAGAACATTTGAGAGAAAATAAAACTTCTGTCTTTAATCCAAAACTGTGTAAACGTGCGAATGAATGAATTTTTGTGTGGCGGCTGCCACACTTAAAGATAACCTAAAAACGAATTAGGTCTAATGGTTCAGCCCAAAATGAAATTAAAATAAAAGTGGGCTTTAATTACAAAATTCGTGCCCAAATAAAATCCAGATTTCGGCTCCAAAATTGACTTCTCTCTTGTCCGAATTCGCTCTTCATGTCTTCATAACAATTGTAGCTCTCTGAATCATCTGAAATATGAGACAAAAATGAGGCAAATCCGATGTCTGGTTCAAGAGTTATGGTAAAAATAGTGAAGCAATGTAAAACTGAAATTTTATTATTAAAAATGGCTAAAAGCTAATCAAAGGCCCAAAGCCCAAATAAGTATAAAAGCCATTATTTATTAACTAAAGAGTTCTAAATTATTAATCAAGAGAAAAAAGAAGTGTATTAAATATTCAATTATCAACGTTCGTCAACGAAGGTACGGACGCGTACTGTAACACTAATCTTGTGCGACTCATATACATATACATGATAGATAGTTCATTTACCGAGGCTCTGTTTAGGGTCGTCGTTATACATACAGTTTATACACGGGTTATAGTCATGATAATACCGTTATGTTTTCCTAGCGCTGAGGACACGTGTTTGTATCGTGGCACTGGTTTTTGTGCAGACTATTGTTGTAGGACTTTACATACTGCTCTGTGCTTATGTTCTGTCACTATTATGATCATGCATCTGCTCTGTGCTTATGTTCTGTCACTATTATGATCATGCATCTGCTCTGTGCTTATGTGGTGATATACTGCTGTATTGTTATGTTTGTCTGTCAACTGTATACTGTTTTATTTGAGCATAAGGTTAACCGTTACCTGAGATCCAATGTGGTAAATTGGATCTCAGCTGTAGCTTCAGGGTCGGGAGGACCTCGGATCGGTGATAGGGGCAAGCGGCAAGAGTAGGTTTCCGGCCGGAGATATCTTTATCGCTTTCTGTATTTACTTTCGAACAGTAGGATGACTGTATTCAATACTATGTTACACTATGGTTAATGTTTTGTTATGGATTAGTCACTCTTTCGCTCCAATGCTCTACTCTGATGAATGATTAAAAAATAAAAAAATAAAATCCTCTTTTAAAATGGGATGTTACAGACTCTCCGACAACGGCGCCATTGATTTGACAAAAATCTTAGTCGTCTCAAGGTCAAATCACAATTTACCACGAATTAAAATGCAATATAGTGCAAACAACTCAGGATCATTCTCTTATCAAGGAGCCAATTTATTTCGAATTCTCTAGGTTAAACTAAGTGCTAAAAACATGGTTAGAAAATGGGTTTTGAAATTGATTTTCTCTAAACTAAAATTCATAAAAATATAAAGAAACTAATTCTATTCTTTTTTGGTATTTTTGGAAAATAGTGAAGAATGCTTTGGATTAAAAGGGATTAATGATTAATGCTCTTGGTAATGAAGAAGATGGCTATCATTGCCTAAAAAAAATATGAGAGTTAAACTTTCATTAAGTCTAAAGAACAACCTCAAGATAACACTTGAGTCCAATAATCTCAATTAATATTAGCTCCTACAAACATAACAAACTATTACCTCTTGAGATATTGTTAAAATCCACTTAATGTGTAATTTAAATTGGGATGATACAAATTGTTCTTCTCAATTAGAATGTTCTAACGAACCATTCAAAAGCTAAAATCAACTATGGTTACTAATTACAAACATGACAACAAACATAATTTCATCAAGCATATAAAGAAATATAGAAATATGAACTTCAAAATAATCATCGAATTAAAACTACATTAATCAATTCACATGGACACATAATAGCAATCTAAGTCTCATAACTAAATAATGATAAACTTAAACAAGGAAATCGAATATATAGTCTAAGTAAAAGATTAAATTAAAGAACTCCACTATTGAAGCACAAATGCTCAAGCCACAAGTCTTCAATGGTGTATAGGAATTGATTTAGAGGCCAAAAAGTTTCACCTTGTATGGTTTCCTTGAATGTGTTTGTGTTAATTGCCTGTTTTTTTTTTTTTACTTTAATTTATTGTTATCATTGTTAATAAGATTCGATGATAAAGGTGGTACGATCTATCGGCTTTTGCCCCCATAAAGTGAAACTTTTTTTTCCCACTTTCTATCGTTTATTAAATAAAACTTGTTCATTAATTAACTAAAGTAATGCGCTTTACGGCCTAAACGTACAGGACCCAAAAGCACCTTATTTGATTACGCTAGCCCGTTGCATATATAGTTCAATTATTTACACAGTTAGGGGGATTTAATTTTTTTAATTATATAAAAAAATGTAAAAAAATAATTAGATTATTTATAGTAATTTATAAACAATACAGTTTGATATCAATTTTTACTTTTTTTTTTTTTTTTTACATTGATATTGATCATTATGCGCCTCACTATTTTTTGTTTGTATATAATATTTGATATCCAATTTTTACTGAGTCTGATTCATACACTGCGGAGCCTCAATGAAATTACTCTTTTAAAAGTGTCTTATACACACACAGATATATCTATATATGTATATATATATATTCCCCATTTTAAGACATAATGTTTAAATTGTAATAACTCATTTCACTGCCGGTGTGGGATCTTCAAGATAATTTTTTTGTTTTGTTTTACGAGATAAAACTTCTATCATATGTTTATTTAAATAGGATGACACAAACAAGCACTTCCAATTCTATCACATCACATGTTTATATATATTTCCTATATATGCTCCTTAATATAAGAAGTAGAAGAGGCGTTTACTTTAATTGGTCATAAATATAAGACCCCAATCCATTTTGTCATCTAAATTTATCACCTTTGCTCTAAAATATCTATATTGATTGCACGGGTTTCAAGCAATAGTTTCAATATACATGATTAAAAATGTTATTTTAGGGAAACCAATTCTTATTTATTACAAATAATTAGGTTAACTAATTTTTTTAATATTTGTAAATTAATTATATTATTCCTAATTAAAATATTAATTAATGTGATAGTAGGAGTATTAGAAAAAGGAGGATATGTAACAGTTAATTCCAGCTTGCAGGCAATCAGGAGACAGAGAGGGCGAGAAGAGCCACCATCATTTTTGTTTACTTTTTTTTGTTCCCCCGGTTTTTTTTTCTTTGGACAACCAACAGAGAGACGAAATGTTTTAGGGATTGATGTCTTCTTGTTGTGGAAAATCCAAGACAAGATCCCAACATTCACACACTGTGAATTATAAATTATTATTAATGTTGACGATTTTTCATTCATTAGTATATTAGGAAAATAAATATTATTAAAAAAAAAAACATGTACCCATCTGTGATAGAATCTAATCATATTTCCTAACCCTGACTATCTTTCTTTTTCTTCTTTTCCACGATTTTTTTTTTTTTTTTTGGTTCAAATTCTAGAAGTATTCGTTACTGATAAAAGAGGTTATTACAGGGAGAAGGCATCGCATGCCAGAAGGGAACCTGTCAAACGTCCGGAATAAAACAAAAACGCAGGGAAACAAACTTGCTTAAAAAGAAAACTACAAGAGCAGATACAGTCCGATCACCCAGGATCATCTTGTCTGGGCTGTGCAGTGGTCGTATTCGACTGGTCCCTGGTGCCCTGAGCGTCTTCATCCAGAATTGGAAACAAAGGAGGTAAGGGTATTTCTACTCATCCAAGCACGGATGAGGATTCTCTCCAATACCAACTCTCATCCGCTGCCCTCCTCTACCATGAAAGCACCGTTTTTTTTTGTACAAATGAACTTGTGAACTTTAATTTGTGAAAGAGAGATAGTGTGAGGTGCTGCCGCTGTGAAAGTTATGGGTGAAGAGTGAAGACATTTCCGTCCTGAACATTTTTGTAGTACCCGTCAGCACATTGAAATATTTTTTTAAGATCATGAGTTTTTTTTTTTTTTGTCAGTCAGTATCCTGAAGTATTTCTTTAGTACCAGTCAGTACCCTTAAATAATTTTTCAAGACTCAAATAATTTTTCAACATCCTAGAATAATTTTTCAAGAGTATGAATAAATTTTTTTAGTATCATTCAGTATCTTGAAATATTTTTTTAGGTACAATATTTTAGGATTTTGAAAAAATATAATAAGGTACTGAATGGTACTAAAAAGATACTTCAGAATACTTACTGGTGCTGAAAAATACTTCATAATCTTCAAAAATTATTTTAAGGTCTTAAAAAAATATTTCAGAGTACTGACTGGTACTAAAAATATATATTTTAGGATACTGACTCGACTAGTACTAAAAAGATACTCCAAGATACTAACTAGTACTGAAAAAATACCTCATGATCTTGAAAAAAATATTTTAGGATATTGACTGGTACTAAAAAATACGCTCAAAATGAAAATGCCTTCACTCTTCACCCGTAGCTTTCACAGCGGCAACACCTTACACTAGCTCTCTCTTTCACAAATTAAAGTCCATAAGTCCATTTGTACAAAGAATTGTGCGTTTCATGGTAGAGAAGGGCAACAGATGGGAGTTGGTATTGGAGACAATCCTAATCCAGTGGGCACACCCCTTATTAGTGGATGCAACAAGGAAGTTGCTGCTTTGTTCCCCTGATGGGGAGTGAACTGGGCCGAGAAGCTGGAATTTGACTGGAGCACACTGCACACCTAGGATGTCTTCAAGGATTCCGCGAGCTTGCCACTCACCAAGTCCAGTTAATGCTTTTCTAGGCAGCGCATGAGTAGTTGGCAATTCGTTTTTTTATTTTATTTCCTAGGTCTTGAGCTATCATCAAGGCTAGGTACTTTAGAACCACCTAATTCAAACATGGCTAGGCAAACCTCCTCGCATGTGATGGGGTGAAGCAGAAGTTCATTGGTGGCCTCATCATTTTTTAACTCCACTGTGCTTGTGGCATCCAAGAGATGTCTCAGTCCTGAATTGAGAGAAGATATTAGTGAAATATTCAGTGAACAGGTTATTAATCTTACATTTATCTCTAGTCCACATGCCATTTTCATATTTGATGCTTAAAATTGCATTCCTCCTTCGTCTGATAAGGGTAGAGAGGTGAAATAATTTTGAATTTTTATCTCCTGATTGGAGCCATGAAATACGCGAGCGTTGCCACTAATAAGTTTCCTCTTGATCCATCAGTTCCTCAATGCGTCGTAGGAGGTCAGTTTCCTCCTGTTTACTCTCCATATTTTGGTAGTCTTGTCGAACAGAAACTAGACAGGATTTAAACATTTCAATTGTTTTTCTCCAGTTAGGGAAATTCTATTTGCTCCAGTTAATAATATATGTAATACCCCAAAAAAATACGTATCTTAATTTGGTAAGATTATACCTATAGAAAGTAGGTGAATATGGGGTATCAAATAATAAGATATAATTATCTTATTTTCTAAGGAAAAATCTCTCGGAAATTAGAGAATTTAAGGGCCAAAGTGCCAAATGACCAAAATGCCCCTAAGGGACATAACTGATTTAGGAAAATTGTGAAAAATCCTAAAAGTCAGTGAAATAATTATTTGAATAAATAAGAGTATGTTATCTCTAATTTAGGTAATTTATTAAGTTACAAACTTAGAGAACATGTTTTCAGAGTTGTAAATCCATAATTTTGAGATTTCTCCGAAATCACGCGAATCGGGTACCGATCGGGGAAAACGGTTATACCGGGCATAAAGTGAGCTAAGTCACCACTTTTGGGCCAATGGGGGGCTGCCACATCAGCCCTAGGGTTCGGCCAAGAGTGTGTGTGTGTGAAAGAAGTGGCTTCTTGAACAAGTTGCATTAATGGGTTAATACAACCTTGATTTTCCAAACAAACAAGTCCCTTACTTTTTTCTATAAATACCCATGCCTCTCCTTCAAAATTCTGCACATCACTCTTCACTTCTTTGAGCTCCTTGGCCGAAAATCCTAGGGAGAGAAAGAAGAGAGAGAAGTTCTGGGCGGAAGCTCTGTAAGTCTTCAACGGGTAAGTCTTTCGGGTTTTAGTCTTTAGTTTTTAGTTTAGTAGTTAGTAGAATTGTTAGTTAGATTTAGAAAGTAGGTGACAAGATTCCTACAAATGTTTTAGAGCCTTGTTTGCGTTGAAAAAATATGCAGAGGTGTAAACATAGTAGGGATCGAGTCGCTGAAAAGTTGTAGTTTTTATAGCTCTTTTAAAGGTTAGGGGTAGTAATAGCCTTTAAATTTTGAGTATGATTGGGTATCATATGGGAGGGCTATTTTAGTCTTTATTTTCGAAAATCATAAATGCGTCGAAGTTCTGGCAAAATTTTGGGAAGAAAATAGCCTATGTAGCGGAAGCGCTGCGAAATTCCGCCAAGTAGGGGTATAGGGCAAAATGGTAATTTTTACCTAAAATGCCAGTTATAATGTCAAATTACTAATGGAAGTGACATTATTCTCATAGGATATCTGAAACGTTGATTCTGCTGCCGTTACGCTGCTCGACGTGCCACTGTTTCACGATTTTCCGTAAAAGTACAGTTTTCCGTAAAACGTGCTAGAAATACCGTAATCCGTCAACGAAGGTACGTTCGCGTACTGGTAACCTTAACTCTGATGTTTATTATATGCATATGTGTATATTGTCTGTCGTTCCTGTACTCTGACTGTACTGTTGTTCTGTCATGCCAATTGTCTGTCATGCCTGTACTCTGATTGTACTGTTGTTTCGTCATGCCTATTGTCTGTACATCCGATTGTACTATTGTTCTGTACATCCGACTGTACTATTGTTTGTACATCCGACTGTACTATTGTCTGTACATCCGACTGTACTATTGTCTGTACATCCGATTGTACTGTTGTCTATCATCCGATTGTACTATTGTCTATCATCCGACTGTATTGTTATTGTTATACATATCTGTTATGTATATCCTATGTCTGACCATAGTAAATGTTGCCAAGAGTCTATGAATGTCTGTTGTACATATATGATGTATGTAATCATGAGGTTAACCGTTACCTGGGGTTCGATGCATGGACCTCAGCTCTTAACATAGCGTCAGGTTCGGGAGGACCGAGGATCGAGAAGAAGGACAAGCAGCACGCCTAGGAGTAGCGGCTGAAGACTTCTTTCTGTCATTTCTTTTGAAACACTTCTGTATCGCTGTTTAAACAGCAAGACATGTTACCATGGGTATTTTAATATATATATCAGTTACTCAATCGCTCCGGTGCACTACTCTGATCATTTTGAAATGATATTTGAAAAAAAAAAATTTATACTGCTTTAGAAAAGTCGGGATGTTACAATATATTTTTTGCAGTTATTTAATAATAGACCAAAACGAATAATAGAATTAATGTCCTGTGAGGTGCCTATTTCCCAACTATTATGCACAACCTGCAAAAAATCATTATGAGCAGTCCAATAATCCTCAAACCTGAAAAGTCTTATTTTATTAGAAGAAATATGATTAAAGTTAACAAATGGAAGATGATGATCCGAACCCAAAGGTTCGATATGGAAAACTTTTGTAAAGGGAAAATTATGGCAGAAAATATCATTTCCCATAACCTGGTTGATCCTCTCTTTGATGGTGGCCTCGCCTTGTCTACGATTACACCATGTGAACCATGAGCCATTAAATCCCAAGTCTATAAGAGAGCAGTCAAAGATGAACTTTTGAAAGTTGAGGATTTTTCGGATGGCTCTTGGGTTGCCCCCTTGCTTTTCCTGATGAGATGTAATGTCGTTAAAATCCCCTAAGTAGATCTAGCTCTCTGTCTTGTAGTGAGCAAATTTAATGATGCTTTCATATACGATGAGCATGTCATTTTTCGTATGAGGGCCATAGACAAAAGAGATGTACTGAGGAAAATCTGTTGATGGGTCAAAAACTAAGCTATGGATAGTTGCTTGATGAGGAGAGGATGTTCACAGTGGTGGTTTTATCCCAAAATAATGCAAGGCCTCCGCTTCTCCCATTGGGCTCAACGATCCATTCTTCATCAAAATCACATTTTCTCTTGATTTTGCTAACATATAACAGATTCTTCTTAGTCTCCAGGATGAAGACTGTAAATGGAGGAAATCACCAAGAGGAGGGTGAATTGGGGATTTTAAAAATTCTTTTCAGAACACCTAAACTTAAACAACAGAACAGGGTAAAACAGAGGAGAGGGCGAAAAGCTTGACACAAGAGGATTTATACTGGTTCGGTCTAAATCCTTGACCTACGTCTAGTTCCCAGACACTCTGAGATTTTTCACTAACACTCAGATCAGTTACACACTTTACACTTGAAAGTTATCCTCTCACTAGGATACACTCCCCCTTACAAGTTGTAAACTGATAATCTCAATCCACAGTCCCACAACTACTTGAGATTCTTATAATAAATGATTTTCATTGATAAACTCTCTAAAAGAGCAGATGAAATAATAATTGAAGTACAATGTATCAAAAGATACTTTTACAAGTAGGTAGAAAACACTAAATGCAGATAACACTTGATAGCTTTCCGTTTTCTGTATGTTGGTTCTTGTAGAGACTTGAATTCTACAGCTTATATATGAAGAGAGCATTAAATAACTGTTGGAATCATTAATGTAACCGTTGGAGACATTAATCTAGCTGTTAGGTTGTAACTTGGTCCAGTCTCTCTCTTACTTTGAGTTAATCCAGGTGCTCAGCCAATCTTGTTGACTTTCCTTCAAATTAATCCATTGGGAGGTGAAGCTTCCATAGAGGGAAAGAAAACATTTAAACCCTTCCAAAGTCCAGAGAATGATTTGCCAAAAGGATGCTAAATTTTGTGGACCAGCAATAAATGTGCTGACGTCACTTTTTGCTTTAAGCTTAATCTTCAATCTAACACTCATTTAATCATTTGAAACTCACTAACAAACTGATTAAACATAGTCAAGAATAGTAATGAGTGATCATAAGAAGTATCTAGATTAAACATGAAGATTTCGCAAATTCGAGAAAGCTGATTTTCAAACAGAGCGACACAAACTTGAGTTTTTTCAATCAAACTGGAGTTTGTAACTTTTACTCAGGAGCCAAACTTAAGTTTAGAAACTCAAACTTGAGTTTAGTTCTTTCTCTGAAAAGATCATCATGATTGAGCTTTGAAGAACATTTTGAAATAGGAGCAAACTCGAGTCAATAAGTGGCAAACTCGAGTTTGAGACTTTTTGAAGTGGAAATATGATAAAGTCCACAAAGCTCAAACTGGAGTTTCCAAATGCAAACTGAAGTTTTCTTAAGTTCAAAATAGTGAGGAGCTCTCTGTCTCCAACAAACTGGAGTTTGCTAACTCAAACTCGAGTTTGCTTAAAAGATGAAAATCTTTGAAAACGTACTCTTTGCCAAAAGTAAACTGGAGTTTGCAAAGCCAAACTTGAGTTTGCTTAAAATAGGAAAATTTTGAAAACTCTCTGTCTAACACAAACTCATGTTTACCATGACAGACTCGAGTTTTCTTTAAACCAACTTTTTTTTTTTTGGTAAAAATACCACAAACCAACTTAATCAAATCTCTTGACTACAGCAGTTCAAATTCTTGAAAAAGAAATATTGATCAGAAAAGAAGATGAGGAGAACGATCCAAAAATATATCTATTAAGTTAGTTGGCGACTTTATTAATAGGTTTAATTAAAAAGACCCAGGGTTAAAAAAAATTCCACATGTTTTTAAATTAAATTATATCTTTCATAATACTAATTATAGTACAATATTTCTAATTTGGACGCAAACAAATGAATAACTATGTGCGAGAGTCTATTATTATTATTATTGTTATTATTATTATTATTATTATTATTATTATTATTATTATTATTATTATCCTTTTGTTCTTAAATAGTTTATGTAGAGTTATATGTTATCTGTAATACGAGTATTACTCAATATAAAATAAATAATTTACAGCGATGAAGCCAGATATTGTTAATGAGTTACTATCAACATAACTGATCATTCTCGGACTTGGGTATAGAAAAAAGAGTGGAGTATATATGGTGTTGGGTTTTGATATTTTATTATACTATATGGATGATTGATTAGTGGTGCACACAAGTTCAGTGAATATTTAATTAAGGATCACGCACGCGTTTACCTAAGTATACGTGATGAAGCGTAAAGAAGAAAAATCAAAAGGTCGGCTCCATCTTAGAATGGTCATACATTCATCATCCTAAAATATTATTTAAGATGCATAATCCAACATCTCAAAGCATTTTCTCATGTGCATCCAGCACCATAAATTATTTTTTGGAGTATTTAGCACTTTAGAGTATCTTTTTCAGCTGCGCTCAGCACTTTAAAATGTTTTTTTTTTTTGTGACCAACAAAAAAAAAATACTTTTAGGCACCGAAGGTAATTGAAAAAATACTTCAAACCGCTAGATGAACCACAAAACACTTTAGGGTACCAGATGCACTTGAGAAAATACTTCAGGGTTCTCGAGACATACACCTTAACCCTTTAAATTTTTTAAAATAGTTTAAGCCAATTTGATAGGAATTATGTTAACCGGGTATTCATATATTTGCAGGTGGGATGATAAGATGTTTATGATGATCCCGGACGAAGATATATTCTACGTCGTTAGTTTTCTGCACACGAGTACGTATACCGAGTGGAAGCATATAAAGAGCAAAACCAGATGGTGTTGCAGTTCTGTGAGGAAGCTGGCATTCAGATTAAGAAATATCTTTCACAAAACTTGACCAGGAAACAATGGATGGATCACTTTGGAGACGAATGGAAGCTTTTTCAACAGAGAAAAGCTCAATATGATCCCAAACATGTTTTGTCACCTACTCACCTGGCCAAGCCATTTTCACTCATTAACTTAGCCATATGTATATTTATATTTTAGTATTTAGACCTTCAGAATTAGGTCAATATATATAATGGATTGTGTATAAACAAGTGGAGATCCCACTGGTTAATTAGTTTACAACTTCATATGAATGTAGCCATAGCTAGTGGGCTTAATTGCTTCAACATTTGAATTGCATGTCGAAATAATTAAATGTATATTGACTCATATTTTGTCGCCTTTTTTGTCCAATTCAATCTCCTATAATGAACTTCTATATTTAAGTTAAGCAGAACCACAATTTTAATTATAACTAAAATGTTGACCCGGGGGTCGTATAATCTCACAAGGATAACTACAAATGAGACAAATTATAAAAAATAACACAAGAAACGTTTTTCTTTTTTAAAAAATAAATACTTCATTGAAAGGATACAACTCAAGATAAATCATTTCCATCAAATGTTACTATTGTTTATAAGAGTAAAGGTGTAAAAATACACATGTGTTTTACTCTGAGTGTAACATCTCAATTTCAGAGCCAAATTTTTTTTTAAAAAAAATCAGAGTAGAGCATCGGACTAAAACATTGAGTAACTGATTATAACAATAACAGTGGCGTAATTGCCTGTTCATAAAGATTAATACATTATCTGTTTAGATACTAGATGTCCTTGTTCGGGTCTCCACGCGGTCTTCATCTTTATGTGTGCTGCCCGCTCTGCTTACTCTTATCCTCCGTCCTTGGTCTCTCTCTGGACCTTGATGTGATGCTATAGTAAGAGCTGAGATCCAATGCCCATCGGATCTCAGGTAACGGTTAACCTCATGCTTATATAACAGTATATGATCAACAGATATTTCTAAAATGAATTACAGCAATGATCTTGACAGAGCAATATATGATCATTAAATAACAACTACCCTACAAGCAAAGTTATCTGCCTGCACTATTCACCAGTGCCACGATGATCGGTCGTGTCCTCAGCGCTAGGAAAACATAACGGCATTATCAAAACCATAACCCGTGAAGCTGTAATAGTGATTATCTAAGTTTATTACCTAAGTCACTGTGCATGGCCCAGAACAAAGTTCCACCCATGGCTTATGAAACTATCCGTATCATATATAAGCAGACTATAAGCATCAGAGTCAGTATTACAGTACGCCGCGAACGTACCTTCGTTTGATGGTACTTCGGTACTTTTGACGGAAATGGCACGTTTTACGGAAAACGGCGAAACGTCCAACAGCGGCTCGTCGGACAGCGTAACGGCAGCAAATTAGGATTTCTGACGTCCTATAAGAGTAATATCACTTTTATTAGTGATTTGATACTATATTTGGCATTTTAGGTAAAAATTACCATTTTGCCCCTATATCCCTAATTGGCGGAATTTCGCCGGCACTTCGCTACTTTAACTTCCAATTTTCGGGGACTCAATCCCTACCAAGTTTTACCTCTTTAGGCATCTTTCAATGCAATGAGGCCTAAAACAATAGTAGGAATCTCACTCCCTACTTACTAAATCTATCTAACAATTCTACTAACTACCGAACTAAAGAGCTAAAGACCGAAGGACTTACCCGTTGAAGACTTCTGCAAAATTTTTCCAGAGCTTCTCTCTCTAAAATCCTCTCTCTAGATTTCGGCTAGGAGGAGTGAAATGGATGTGAGAATCCAAGAACACCTTATGCCTACTTATAGGAATTTGTAAGGACATAAATGTCATTTTCCACTTTGATCTTAAACCATGTAAATTCAAGCTTAAATGGTGTATAATTCTTGTCCATGGAAGCTTGTTTGGTCGAAATAAGGGGTGATGTGGCTGCTTTGGAGTGGTTCCAAGAATGGTGACTCTTGCTCACTTTATGCCCGGTCTGGCTGATTTCCCCGATCGGTACTCGATTCACGTAATTTCGGAAAAATCTCAAAACTCTGGATTTACAACCTTGAAGACATTTCTTCACTCATTAGAAATGTTCAAGTTAACCTAAATTTTGATTTCATATAGGGCTCCAACAGTCAGTCTGAAGTTCCTCGAAAAACGTGTATGTACGGGTCCGGTTACGAAACGCGTTTTCAGAATCATCAATCTCTAGAGAAAAATTCACTGATTCCAAATATATCCAAATAAATTCAAACTTATTATTAGATGTTGAGTTAGAATTTATTTTCTTTATATCCAAAAATATGCCTATTTGCATTTTTCTCTATTTCGTCTTATTAGGAAAATGCACATTCGGACTCAGAATTAACTTCCGGAAGAGTCTAACGGAAGATAAAATCCCACTGATCAATATTTTACCTTGACTTTGGAAATCTCATTCCTAGATCTCTAGATAGGATCCGTTTCCTAATTATTGAATTACTATTCACCAAATTAAATTATATTATATAATAATCAAACTTTTTCAAAATATTATATTTATTTTTTTGTTCTTATTTTCATTTTTTGTTCTTCTTCTTTTTTTTTCTGCCAATTTTTTTTAATTTCGTTTTTTTTATATATTTGATTAATTATTTAATTAATTAAATAATTATTTTTACATAATTTTTACAAAATTTTCCTATTGGTCTATTCTTGCATTTAGGCTTAAAAATACCTAAACTCATCTATTTTTCTCAAAACTTTCCAATTAATTAGCAAATATATTTTTACTAACTTTAAGCCAACAACCACCAATCTTTGGGTTTTACATAATTATCCATGAATTTCCTTTGCTTATGCTTAAGTAATTAGCCCAATATTACTTAATTACTTAATTATCACAATTTGATAATTTTCTTAATTAGAATACCCCCTTGTCTCACAATTCTAGCTCGACATTTTCATTTCCATGTCTTCTGCATTATTTTATAATTTACAAGGGTATTTTAGTTATTTTAATGCTTTTTGAGCATTCTTATTCAATTTCTCCAAGTTCATAATTTATTAAATTACCATAATTAGAGATAACATACTCTCATAATTCACTTGGTCATTTTACTGCCTGTTAAGATTTTTCATAATTTTCCTAAGTTATTTATGTCCCTTAGGGGCATTTTCGTCATTTGGCACTTTGGCCCTTAGATTTTCTAATTTCCAAGAGATTTTTCCTTAGAAAAATATACTAATTATAACTTAATATTTGATATCCCATATTCACCTACTTTCTATAGGTTTAATTTTACCAAATTATGATATAGATTTTTAGGGTATTACACTGAGGTGCGTCCAACACCAATTATTTTGTTATGTGTAAAAGTACACATGAACTTTCAAAACTGGGGCAAATTTAATTTACCATCCCCGTTAATCTGAGTTACTTTGACCAAAATGTTGAGATGGAAGCTGATGTGGCTACACTCATCCCCTAAGCAAGTCCCGTCTCATTCCAGCTCACCATCTCATTCTTCCCTGCCAAAAGAAATCCTCTGGTCCCTTTTATTTTCTGGGCTTTTCTTCCTCCCCATCCCTTTCTTCCTCCTACCTTATCTTTGGCACCCTCTGCACCACCAATGAGAGAATTTGGGTGCTGTTAATTTGATTTTGTGTGACGAATCAGAAATTGAATTGGAATTCAAATTTTTGTGTGAGGAATTCAAACATTAAGTACTATCATTTTATCAGAGCCTTGGGAGTCGAATCGGAGAAGATTGGGATTAATTTACTACAACAAAGCCGCTACGCCCTTCTTCTTCTCCGATTGAAAATCAGAGGAATTATTGGCAAACGACAACTAGTTTTTATATATCTGCATTGCGCCAAGCACTGGCGATTAATTGTTTTTTTTTTTTTTTGTCTTTCAGTGATTGATTGTTTTTACTTTTTAATCTGAAACTGAAACTAATTAATGTGTTAAACTGAAATTAGTCAAAAACACTAATTTTGATGCTGTTAATTTGAATTTGAACGTGAAGATATGTTAACTATTAGAAGTTGACAACATTCCAGCACTTTTTCTCTCTCTTTTAACCTATTTTTGGTTCAAAATGTGCATAGGAATGAACTGTATAGAGGAAAATGTGCATATCAAAGTAGTATAAGGCAAAAATCAAAGAAATTCTTGTTATATCCTATAGAGTTTATGATTCAATTGAGAATTCATAATTCCTCCCTCTTTTGTAGGAATATGGAGACAAGTTTTGAAGCTGTATAAGAACCAAGAAACAAGGAAAGAAATAAAGGAGATGAAGCAGTGCAAAGTTAGAAGGAACCTGTACAACTGGCCGCAGCAAGTTGACAAACTGTCTATAGCAAGTAGCTCTCTGTGCAACTGGCCACGGTCAGATGACAAACTAGCTATAGTCAGTCGTGAAAAAGTACAACATCTGCGCGTTTTTCATTTCAAAAGCAGAAAAACCCTATTTAAGCTAAAGTGAAAGGGCCGAAAAACACACTTTTGACAAAAGGAAACAAGTGGGCACGAAAGGGAAGAGCTTGGGAGAGAGATCTTGGCAACTTTGGAGGCTTGGGTGCTCAACCTAAGAGTGATTTTTGTGGTTTTCACCTTGGTTCTTCCTCTTTTCTCCTCTTTTCCACTTAGCTTCTTCATGTATTCACTAGTTTTGTTTAGAATGTGTAACACCCCGTTTTCGTAAATGTTTTCACAGCATTTTGATCAGAGTTTGAGCGTCAGAAATTTTTTCATAACAAAGAGTAACTGAATAACATAGAATACAGTATATCTGGCAGTACGTACGGCCATACAATCATCCAAGTGTCTAATTCAAAAGTAAATACAATAAAATAAAAGCGTCTCCGTCCGGTCCTCATGCTGGCTCCTTACCCTTGTCCTCGATCCCGTATCCCCTGGTTCCTGAAGCTAAGGTAAGAGCTGAGGTCCAATACCCACCGGACCTAAGGTAACGGTTAACCTCATGTTTATGTAAACAATATATGCACAACAGATATTTCTAATATTACAGCAATGATCAAGCCAGTATGTCGTATGATCATTTATTAACAACTACAATAACATGTAAAGTTAATTCCGGTCTGCACTCTTCACCCGTGTCATGATGTACGGTCGTGTCCTCAGCGCTTGGAAAACATAACGGTATTATCATGACTATAACCCGTAAAGCTGTAATTAGTGATCTAAGTACGATTCCTTAGTCACAGTGCATATCCAGGACAGAGTCCCGTTCATGGCTTTATGAAAGTATCCACAACATATATAAGCATACTATAAGCATAAGAGTTAAGGTTACAGTACGCGTCCGTACCTTCGTTGACGAAATACGGTACGTCTGTAGGTCGGAACGTGATCACAGATATCCTATAAGGATAATAGCGTATTTATTAATCAAACAATATCCTAACAGATATTCTAGGCACAAATGACTATTTTACCCCTGACTTTAGATAATCGCTACCCGATAAAATTTCGCTAGAGCTTCGCTACTCTGACTCCCAACTTTCAGAAACTCAATCCCTACCATGTTTTTACCTCGTCAGGCATCTTTCAATGCAATTAGGCATAAAAACAAGAATAGGAATTTCATTTCCTACTTCCTACATCTAACTAACATTTCTACTAAAACTACTAAACTAAAGACTAGAATCTAAAAGCTAAGGACCGAAGAATTTACCCAGAACCTTGCTACTCCTTCTCCAGAGCTCCTCCTTCTCACTAACCTCTCTCTAGTTTCAAATTGCCTCTTGCAATTTGGTGTGAGATTTCCAAATGGATGAAGGGTCTATTTATAGGAAAAATTATGGCAACCTTGTAATTTTTCCAAACGTTTTCTCCTTCATTGTAAGCCATTAGATCTAGGGTTTATGTTGAAACTTCATCTCCACCCTCCATCCCCTTTGGCCGACCTCCCCCTCTCTATCTCTTCCTTATCCTCTTCCAAAAATGATGTCATCTTATCTTGTGGAGATTTCCTCCTACCGGTTAATTCTCCTACTCAATGATTTTAATCGAATATGCTTATAAATCTCAAATACTTTTTGAAGTAAACTTGGAACTTTATGTAATCACTTGAGAAATATTTGGATTATCAAGGATTATAGTCTAATTAGGGGTCTTTACTTTCCTTTTAGTCAGTTTAGAATAAACCCCGTCGGTTACGGAAATAACTTCGGAGATAACCTACTCCGGGCTAAAAATACACTTGTTTATAATATGTTCTGATGTTAGATACTTAGTTCACATGTTTCAAGATACGATTTAATTTCTATCGGTTCTCATTTATCATATTTGTTTTTTCTCAAAATATCTCTCTTTCTTTTTCTCTTTCTTCCCACTTGCTTCACACACACACACACACACACACTCACACACACACACATTTCGGCCTCCTCCCCCCCTTTTTTGACTTTTCAACTCTTTTTTTTATTTAATTAACTTATATTATGTTTAATTATCCTATATTTAATTAGCAAGAAATTCTCCCATTGGCTCTTTACTAATAACATGGATTTAGGCTTTTTAAAATGTTAGAAATATTGTAAGCCTTAGATCTTGCTTTATGAGATTCAATCCTAGCCATTGCTTAATGTTTGACTTGTCAAATTTGATTAATAAGGTTGTTTAGTGTCTTAATCCTATGATTAGTAATTCTTTGTTGATCAATTAAGCTTTAGGGATTTCATGTATTTAATCTTATATATTTTCTTAATCATTCCTAATTAATTAGCAATTATCTCTATGCTAATCTTGGCCATTAGTCTTTAATTAGGGTCACACATCCCTAATAATGCCTTTGAAACATGTTGATTAATCTCTAATAAATGGAGATTTAATCATCTACTAATTATTGACAATTTTCTTAAATTAGATTAATTGTTTTCTCACAACTATTGTGTTGACATTGGTAATTTATGCACCATGCATTATTTTAAAAATTATAGGGCAACTTATGGTCCCCAAAATAATATTGGATTTTTGCCTCTTTAAATTCCAAGGAAATAATTTAATAAATTATCAAAATTAGAGACAACATACTTTTCTATTTTTAATAGGTATTTAATTGCCTCTTAAGACATATTATAATAATCTCAGGGTATTTTTATGATACATGAATGTATTTAGGGATTTTGGCTCTTTGTTCATTTTAAATCCAAGAGAAATTGCCCTAAAATCAAAGTAAATACACTACAAAATTTGAAACCATATAATCACTTATTCAGAATAGGTATTATTTATCAAAATATAATATTTAAAATAAATAATTATCCGGGTATTACAGATGTCTTTTTATTTGAACATGAGTAGCTAAATCTTTCATTCTAGGGTTCTTTTGTCCCTTTTTATGGATTAATACTTGAATATTCCTCTCTTTTGGTGTATATATATGTGTGTGTGTGTGTGTGTGTGTGTGTGTGTGTGTGTGTTGATTTCAACATTGGCTTAATGCTTCTAAGTGATTGGCCTCCATTCAGATGATTTATTCACTTAGCAGGTTTGACTTGAGAGAGTTAATCTAGGTGTAGAACTTGATTGAAATCATGCTTATCTTGAAGTTTACTTGATAAATAGATAGTTTGTTGGTAAAATAGAGATATATTTACTAATCTTGAATTGTCACATTAATGTTGTTGCTTAAAAATTGATTCTCATTAATTGTAGCAAGAGATTGTGCATTTTAATGAGAAGAGAAATTTGATTTTGACTTGAGACTTGAGATAGCATGTCAAGTGTTTTAGAACCTTAGGCTAACACATATATGTATAGAAATACTACTAGAGAGGAAATTAAACAAGTTTTATGAAATGAAAAAAGGGAAAAAGAACCCTAGGCTCTATTATCTTTGAAGTCAAAGAGTCATTTGCCTTTATCAATTTTAAGTTTTAGAAATAGTCTTTAAAAATTCTCATTCCAAATCAAAATTTTGTTTTAGCTCAACTTGATGAAATACACTAAGCCTCTTACTTGACCAATTTGTTATATAAATCTTCGTGGGAATGATACTTTACTTATCATTTTATTACTTGCGAAACTCGTACACGAACAAGATGGCATCACTGTTGCCGAAGACGTTACTAGAATCGAACTTGTACATGTGTGAGGCATGTAATCAGGGGTTTTAAAGTGACCAGAACTTGCAGATGCACCGGTAGAGGCACAACGTGTCGCAAAAGTGTCTCAAGAGGGGGACGCTGGCGATGAGGAATTGCACATGTTCGTTTGCCCCGATCCAACAAGCCTACACCACAACCCATGCCACGCTCTCGGTGATCTCGTCGGAATAAAGAAACACATCAGAAGATCTATACATATAGAGATCTATATATAAATGGTTCGAAGTACTTCAGTAGTGGCGGAGAATGCAACAGAGGTGGGGATCGGCGGCGGGGAGTGGTGGACGGACAGGCGATGAAGTACGTGGTGAGGAAGAACGTGATGGTGAGCTAGAATGAGATCGAGGCTTGCTTAGGGTATGAGTGTAGCCACATCATCAGCTTCCATCTCAACATTTTGGTCAAAGTAACGGTCAAAGTAACTCAAGTTAATGGAGATGGTAAATTTTCCCCGGTTTTTAAAGTTCATATGTATTTTTGCACCTAAAAAAACACTTGGTGTTGGACGCTCCTTAGGTTAAAACACATGTGTATTTTTGCACCTTTACCCTATTTATAAATTACGTACTTCCTTCAAAAATAGGCTAAAGTATACTTGTAGTCCTTTAAGTTTTACATAAGTCATACTTTTGGTCATTTAACTTTTGAAAGTATACTTTTGGTCCTAAAATTCTAACACCATTAATGTTGCTAACGAAAAACGCTGACGTAGCGAACTCAAATGATGACTAATAGCATTTAATTAAACAAATTTTATATATTCTTTAATTTACTCATATTTTAAATTTAAGCTTAATAGCATTTTATTACATAGCCATCACTTAAGTTTACACCGTTATCACTTAAGTTTGCAATTTCCGTTAGCAAAATTAACGGTGTTAGAATTATATAACTAAAAGTATATTTTATAAAACTAAGAGATTAAAAGTATACCTCATGTAAACTTAAATGACTAAAAATATACTTTAGTCTCAAAAATATATAATGATTGATTGATTTAATTTTTTAAAGATGGATAAGCAACTAGCTAGATAAATGTGTTCTTCATTTCCGCACGTCACTGATTTTTCCAAGTATTGTTATTAAGGAAAAGAAAAACACACTCAGAAACTAATTTGCGTACGGGGAACACGCACGTTTAAAAAATATGACTTATATTCCTCACCAAATTCATGACTAATTATGTATGAGTCATTTTTCTTAATATATATATATATATATATATATATATATATATATATATATATATATATATATATATATATATATATATATATATATATATAAAGCTTGATTCATTTAGGTCTCTTACATGTTTGGTGACATTTCTTCTTGCACTGGTCATTAATTTGACTCCGAAATTAACTAATATAGATGGTATACTAATGTCAAGTGTGTGGTATTTTAACTTTGAAGAAATTTATCTAAAAAGTATCCCATTCTCACATATGACTTGTCAATTGTGATTATTTTCAAAGATAATTAAATAAGATAGTTGAACTTCAATTCATCCAGATTCTATTTGGAAATTTAGCCATAAAATCTGTTGAACGAATAATTTCATTGAATTTTTTGAGATATGACGAGACTAACTATTATTGTTTCCTAATGATTTTTTCCAATAATGCATCCAAATCTCTAGATATATAGTATCACTATCACCAAATATCACTGAAGATGACACAACATGAATCAAAATATTAATTTTGGAACTTCTCTACTTTATGATTTATTCAACTAGTTTGAATTGAATTATTTCCAGTTAATTATTAACTATCACTGGCAAAAAAATGTTACAAAATCTTCCCTTCATTGATTTTTCTCCGAGACTCTTAGATCCACAAAGTCAAGATTCAGTTAGATTTTGCATCACCATCAGATGCCTATTTAATTTCTTTATTATTTTATGTGTTTAACTGCGTATACAGTTTATCTTGGAAAGATCCGAGAAACATCATATAACAAAACGGAAAATCGACAATATATTGTGAAGATTATAGTTCCCAATATTGGAGTTGAATGCGGACCAGTTTGACGTATGAAATACATGCTATTATATTGTTCAAGAAACAAGAAAATGCTTCGAAGTTTTCAAACATTCAATTAATTTGGAAACTGACTTCCTGTCATCCACCATAAAGTATCTATTTCTCAGTGTGTGTGTATGTGTGTCTATATTGACCAAAAAAAAAATGTATGTGTGTCTATATATATATATATATATATATATATATAAAAGCTATAATATAGCTAGAAACAGGCACCCACATAGGCTGGTCCAGACCCACTACTACGTTATTCATAAATTTTCTATCGTTTCAAATTTGGTCTCTATGATTACTTCCATTGATAATGTGAATGCATATAATGATCTAACCACTACTATAATGATTTTCCTTTGTTTTCTTTGAATGATCAGTTTGGTTTAAAAGAATTCTTCTAGATGGTTGGGAGGGACAATTCAGGTCCACACAGAAGAAAAGGAATTTCTTCACAAAAATGCTAAGCATTATTAATGCATGCAAAAAAAAAAAAAGATTAATCTCAGTAATTTAAAATCTAAGCAAACTAAATAATTAGTGATCGATTGATCCCGGCAAAGTCCATATAATTTGCTCCATGTCTTTCTCATTTCTGTTGCTAATGATGATCTCTAAAGATGCTTTTAAAAAAGCCTTTGGTTGCATGTGCAATGTTCATATTAGCTAAAATTAAATAATATTAATACAATGTAATGTATTTTCATGAATTCTTTATTGTTGGTAAAAGTGAACATTTGGTTCTCTAATTTTATATAAGATTTCAGTTTGATCCCATAATTTTGTAAAATATCTTATAAGTATTTTAACCCTAACAATGTCAAGTAAATGACTTTTATGTCAATCATTGTAATTTTTGAAAACTAAACTTAATATATCATTATTTGAGAATGCTTTCTCCACATTTAAATCTCCAATATTATCTTCTTCTTTTTTTGTTAATGACATTAGAACTGGAGAACTGAAAATGCATTTTCTAAAATTAAGGGATGAAAATGAAACTCTATGTGAAGTTAAAAGACAGATGCAAGAGTGCACTTTTGCAATTATTATTTTCATACGCCTCATGTCAGGGGCGGAGCTACGTTAGTGATAAAATATATATAATTTGAAAGAAATTAGTAGTAGGATATCCACCTAGTGCAGTTGGTTAAGACTCTAAGTTTATACCCCTTTAGTCGCAGGTTCGAACCTCATTTTGTTCCTTTACCCCCTTTTTTTTCCCCATTTCTTCCTTTCCCATTTCTTCATTCCTTCGTTCTCTAACTTTTTTCCCCCCATTTCATCGATTTCTCATCTCGGTCTCCACCTCTCACTCTCCACTCCATCGATCAAATTGGCCGCCGTCACTCGACTCGTGCGAGATCGATCGCAGATGATGATTGGTCTGGAAACTCACGGAGAGCCTTGGATCGAGCGTTTGAGAAATAGGCAAGGATCGAAACTCACGGCGAGCGTTGATGCGAGACTGTGACAGCGAGATGAAGAGCGGCGAGCTGAGGGAGATTGGCTTCTGAATCACCGGTTTCTTTCTTGGAGATCCACCGCGGAGCCTTCTCGTCACCGTCAACTCTGAGGAACGGCGGAGCAGCGAGGGCTTCTTGGGACGAGATCCAACCAACGAGCGACAACTATAGCTTCAGACAAATGGAGATCACGAAGTTGGGAAGCAGAGACGAGAACGGCTCCACACTGGAACGAATTCTGCTTAAGCTTGAATTCTGCTTGCAATTTCGCAGATTAGGGTTAGTATTAATGTTCTTTCATTTCTTGTTCTCTCTGTTCTGCTTGCAATCTTCGCTGTCACTCTTCGAGGCAAAGCCATTGCTTTACACTCTCAGGTACGCTACATGTTGCTGCTTATTTGCTCTGTTTCCAAATTTTAAGGATATGTTTTGAAATTTTTGGGAGAAAAGAAGCTGGTGGAATTTGTTTTTAACTGATTCATACTCATATCATACGCATGTTGAGTTTGTTTGGTTTGGATTGAATGGAAACAACTTCAATTTTCAAGTTTTATTTGAAACATGAGCATGCTCTGAATTCTAAGGCGAATGCTCTGGATTGGTTTATTAAAATTGCATGCAAGCTGACTCTGGTATCACTGCATAAAAAGAAAACTAGAAGTTTGAAGAATCCTTTTATGGCTGCACTAAAGTATATTATTTTTGTGATGAAGCACTTTTCTTGATTGATTGTTTGTTTCTTCACTAAATTGTAGAATCCTGTGTACCAAGTTAGAGACCTGATTATTTTGATTTGGTTAAACTGGCAAGGATAGTTTCTTTAATTCAGAAATCATTGAGTAGTCCAATTTCATTGATTAGCTTTATTTAAAATTGTAATGAGTTTGGTGGTTGAAACTTTGGTTTTATGTAAAATTCTCCTTGTTTAGAACTTTTTATTTAGTTTGTAGCTTTTTAAAGTTCTGTGTTCCATAATGAATTGTAATGAGTTTGATGGTTTGTAATAAGTTTGGTTTATCTGTCCGTTCTATATCCACAACTTCCCCTCGCGAATCCGTTCCAAATCCACAGCATGCCCTACTCTCCAAATCTCTCTGTTCCAGATCCACAACTTTCGTGCTTTCTGAGGTATTTTCATTTATCTCGTTTCTCTGCCTTCCAGCTCTTCCTCCATGAATTACAGTTGTAGGAGTTTGTTAGATGTTGTTTCTTTGGTCACCTAATTTAGAAAACTCATAGTTTATTGTTGCTTTGATGTTAGATGCTGATCCTATTTTATGCACATCTGATTTGCTTAGAACCCACTGAAAGAAATTTTCTTTTCTTGTCTATATTCATTTGATTTTTAATGCATTTAAAACTTTCCTTAAAAAAAAATTTCGGGGGCGCTGCCCCGAACCCCCGAATCTCCTCACAAATTGTACACCCACAAATATATATTCCTGGCTCCGCCACTGCCTCATGTTGATATTATTATTCATTAATATCTGTAATTTGCTTTGTTGATAATGATGATGGCATAAAAATGTGTGTCTTGCACTCGTGCATGCGCAGATGATAATTAGACATCTTTAGAATCTTATAATACATAATTGAGAGATATTGGGATTGCCATATCCATTTTTTCTTCCCTTCACGTACGAATCAAAATCTTATATAATGAGTATATAGATGGCCCCACGAGACAAAATAATTACTGCAATTGGAAAAATTAGGAGCATTGCTTCGAAATAGGATGCCATCTTCTTCAACTTTAACTTGCCTAGTTTCAAAAAAGCTCTTTATTTTTTATGAAGTGAGCAATGCGGAATCATCAACAGCTCATTGATCTCCACAAAGCACCTTTGTTTTCATGGTAACTACAAGAGCATCCCTGTTTTGGTATATAGAATCGATCGGTGAAGCATCGTTTGATCTACTCTCTCCGATCCTAAATATAAACACTAGTACAAAAAAGAGCTTTAAGACCGCCTCATTTAGACCGAATTATAGAGAATCAGGTCTTAAAAGTATTATCGGTGGCAGTTTCGTAAATATAAAGAACTTTTTAGACCGGATTATAAAGGATCCGATCTTAAAAGTATGACCGGTGGCAATTTCGTAAATATATAGAACAATTTTAAGACCGGATTATAAAGGATCCAGTCTTAAAAATATGACCAGTGGTACTTTCGTGAATGTATAGAACACTTTTAAGATCGGATTATAAAGGATCTGGTTTTAAAAATATGACCGGTGGCAATTTTGTAAATATAAATAGCACTGTTTAGACTGGATGTTAAAAAGAACTTGTCTAAATTTTTTTTAAAAATATATATATTACTTTTAAGACCGGATGTTTTAAATATCCAGTCTACAAAGTTAAGAATAAAAAAATAAATAAAATGTCTATTTTTTTTAAGACCGGATGTTACAAAGAACCGGTCTAAACGTTTAACTTTTAAGACTTCAATTTGATAACAACCGGTCTTAAAGATTACGAAAATTGAATTTTCATTATTCCTTTTCTCTGCTTCCCTCCACTTCCCATTGATTTCTCTGCTCTCTTTTCATTTCCACTACCTCACCCCACGCATTCACAGTGGCTACCGTAGCCTCAGATTTCGGAGATTTGTAGCTCAACAACAATCCAAGAATGATTGTGCGTTGAGTTCGTATTCGCTATGTTTCTGTTCGCGTGGCTCAAAAACTATATATATATATATCGAAAACAATCCGAGAATGATTATGCGTGTGTTAAAGATAGTCATGCGTTATCTGGTCAAGAAAGATAGTAAATCATTGATGTAGATTTCAGCTTAAGTTTGAAATTAAATATCAATTTCTTATTTCTTTTATTATTGCTCATCTCCTCCTACTCAA
This sequence comes from Acacia pycnantha, assembly GCA_025563575.1. Lineage (NCBI taxonomy): Eukaryota > Viridiplantae > Streptophyta > Magnoliopsida > Fabales > Fabaceae > Acacia > Acacia pycnantha. The sequence goes on along the minus strand of JAMWYP010000011.1, from coordinate 3,329,652 downwards.
CTATGACAAAGCTCCAAACTTGATTTCCATGGGTGTTCGCCTCGCAAGTGTACGAGTTTCGCAAGTAATAAAGTGATAAATAAAGTATCGTTCCCACGAGGATTTGTTTAACAAATTGGTCAAACCAGAGGCTTTGTGAATTTCATCAAGTTGAGCTAAAACAAAGTTTTGATTTGGAATGTGAATTTTTAAAGTCTATTTCTAAAACATAAAATTGACAAAGGCAATTGATTCTTTAAATTCAAGGATAATTGAGCCTAGGGCTCTTTTTCCCCTTTTTGCATTTCATAAAACTTGATTAATTTCCTCTCTAGTAGCATTTCAATAAATGTATGTGTTAGTCTAAGGTTCTAAAACACTTAACCCGCTCTCTCAAGTCAAAATCAAGTTTCTCTTCTCATTAAAATGCACAATTTCTTGCTACAATTAATGAGAATCAATATTTAAGCAACAACCCTAATGTGACAATGCAAGGTTAGTAAATATATCTCTATTTTACCAACAAACTATCCATTCATCAAGTAAACTTCAAGACAAGCATGATTTTAATCAAGTTCTACACCTAGATTAGCTCTCTCAAGTCAAAACCTAAGTGAACAAATCATCTAAATGGAGGCCAATCATTTAGAAGCATTAAGCCAAGATTAAAATCAACACATACATAAATTAATCTACCAAAAGAGAGGAATATTCAAGTCTTAATCCATACAAAGGGTCAAAAGAACCCTAGGATAAAGAGAAATTAGCCAAGCATGGCTTTAACAAAAATTATAGCAAGACCACTAAAATCGAGTTCAAAAACATGCTGGAAATGAACAAGAAAAACTAGAACGAGTTAAGTGAGATATCAAAACCAAGAAGAAGAACAAAGAATCAAGCATAGCTTCGCATTTCCCTTCTCCACCCGCATCTGCTCTTCTTTTCTCCTTCTCTCGCCAATTCCCCTTTTTCTCGTTCTCTTCTCTTTTTCGACTGCGCGTTCTGCCTCTTTTCTCTTTTTGAATCCCGCCTCTGCTCTTCTATTCCCCAGCGAATGCTCTTTCTTTTTTTTTTAGGTTTCTAGGTTGATTCATTAATTCCAATCGGGTGAGCCCAAATTCGCTGCATCTGATCTATTAATATATTAATATATAATAACAAAAATTATATAATAATAATAATAATAATAATAATAATAATAATAATAATAATAATAATAATAATAATAATAATAACTAAACCTTTTTCTTTTTTTTTTCTTTTTATTTAAACTAAAGTATTTCTATTTAAATTTGAAGACTACAATATTTACAATGAAATCCCTAAATAATATACCAATTTGATTTGATCTTATAACAATGCAATCTCATTTAAATCTCTTAAAATTGTTTAGATAACTCTCCAAATATCTTCAAAATGTATTTTAAATATACAAAATAAGGAGAGTTATCACACCCCCACACTTGCATCAAATCTTGTCCTCAAGATTTAAAATTCTAAAACAACCAAATTCAATAAAAACCATGGAAGCAAGATTTTTAAAGTAAGCACTATAAAGTTGAAGCCAATCCAAACTTTCAAGAAACAAACTTTCTCAAAAATCTTTTCCACCTTCCAAAAATGCAAGTAGCAAGGCAATCAATTTGGCAAAGATAAATCACACTAGAATGTCTCTCACAAGTCAAGTGTTTACACTCATCTCTCAAGATATTTAAGGGCATGTGTTTCACTCCATTCCACCTATTGCAACTTATCTACCATAAGCTTGTTTATCATCTCAATCTCCACTTTATACATTATCCAATTGCACACTCAAATCAAAAGGACTTTCTCAAGGTTGTAATGATCAAGGTAGGATAATGAAATGAAAGTGATCAAATGGTATGGGAAAATACTTTAATTAGTGCCAAGTCATTTAATGAGATTCATGATGAAGAATGAAGGAATACCCACCAAAAGAAAAACAAACAAACTTACTAACACTATATATAAACAACTTCTTCTTTTTTTTTTTTTTTTACTAATCTTTTTCTTCCTTTTTTTTTTTATATTCTTTTGTTTCTATCTTTCTTTTCTTTTTCTTTTTTTTCTTCTTTTTTTTTTTTAAAAACTATATACACATATTTCCTAACTCCTTCACTCTTTTAAATTAGTTCACTTAGCACTTACTAAAGTAATAAAAATGAATGGGAAGAAAGAAATATATAAATTGCATATCTCAAACAAAGGGCTATTTATTCTATGCAAATTTTTTTTTTTTTTTAAGAATCTAAAATAAGAAAAAGGCTCAAATGGGGTAAACAAAGGATTTTCATGTGATAAGGGTGGACATTTGGCCAAACTAGCTATGAAATGAATGCCTAAATCCTCTTTGTGCATGCAATAGGATTTCCAATTTCAAAAGAGATTCAAGACAAGTTCTAGAGATGGAATCACAATAGGTGTACTCCTCTTGAAAGAAATGAAACTTTAAGGCTCAAATTCCTCACAGGTTCTTTGACATCCTAAAGTAAAGTACCCAAACCAAATCTTTACCTCTTTACTAACATTCAAAGAACATAGAATCAATTCCTAATCAAATTCACTCCTCTTCATGTTCAAATCAAACCAATTGCAATAATGCTCACAAATACTATTCACACTTCCATGATATATATTTTAAAAAATTGAGGACAAAGCAAGTTAAAATCAAGGATACCCTCACCCCCACACTTAAATGTCACATTGTCCTCAATGTGAACAAAAAGTAGTGAAAGTGAAGAGCAACCATATCTAAGTGCAAGGGTAACACCAATTTCGAGATTTCAAATTTCCACCAATGAACAAACTCAAGTGCTAACAATATCTCTTAATGATCATCACAAACATATTCACATGCACATCCAACTAAGACCAGACTCATTTCCACGCAATATATCATCAACAATCAAATAGAACAAATCAAAGAAAAGTAGAAGAACACTCCCTATTCTTCCGTGACTTGCGCTTTCAATCCTTGCTACCAAACTGGAACACATCATCAAGGGCTTTCACCGTCCTACAAAATCAAACAAAGCATCAAGTAATACCTTGGGTTGCCTCCCAAGAAGCGCTAAGTTTAAAGTCTTCAGCCAGACTCTTCATGATGGTCACTCCTCATTAACCAAGTAGATAGTGGACACAAGCCTATCCACATCTCCACCCCAATAATGCTTCAATCGTTGACCATTAGCCTTGAATCTTTCACCCTTTTCATTTTCCAGCTCCACATCACCAAATTTAGATGCTTGAACCACCGTGAATGGACCGGACCATCGAGACTTTAGCTTTCCGGAAATAACCTCAACTTGGAGTTATAAAGGAGGACACTTTGACCGGGTTCAAAACTCTTGGGAATAATTTTGCTGTCATGATCCCGCTTGGTCTTCTCCTTATATATCCTTGCATTCTCATAGGCATTTAGGCGGATTTCATCTAACTCATTGAGTTGAAGTAACCTCTTCTTCCCCACAGCTTGGGTATCAAAATTTAGCTTTTTGATGGCCCAATAAGCTCCATGCTCCAATTCCAACGTAAGTGGCATGCTTTTCCAAACACCAAGCGATAGGGGACATACCAATAGGCGTTTTGAAAGCTGTTCGGTATGCCCATAGAGCATCATCCAACTTGGTAGACCAATCCTTCCTCGTAGTTCCCACCACCTTCTCAAGAATGTTCTTGATCTCACGATTGGAAATTTCTGCTTGCCCATTACTTTGAGGATGGTATGGCAATGATACCTTGTGCTTGACACCATATTTCTTCATCAAGGCTTGAAATTGGTGATTGCAAAAGTGAGAACCACCATCACTTATAATTGCTCTAGGTGTCCCAAATCGAGTGAAAATGTTCTTCTTGAGAAATTTCAACACTGTCTTGGCATCATTTGAGACACATGCAATGGCCTCAACCCACTTGGAGACATAGTCAACTCCAACTAAGATGTACTCATTGTTAAATGACTTAGGAAAAGGGCCCATGAAGTCAATTCCCCAAACATCAAAAAGTTCAACTTCAAGCATGCTAGTCAAAGGCATCTCATTCCTCCCGGATATGTTCCCTACTCTTTGGCATCTATCACATTGGAGAGCAAAGGCATATGCATCCTTGAATAGAGTGGGCCAATAGAATCCACTTTGGAAGACCTTTGCAGCAGCTTTCTCTCCTCCAAAATGGCCACCATATTCGAAGAGTGGCAACAATGCAGAATACACTCTTGTTCATTTTCGGTACACATCTCCGAATGAGTTGATCAGGACACCTCTTGAATAAATATGGTTCATCCCAAAAGTATTTCTTCACTTCATGTAAGAACTTACGCTTTTGGTGAGAATTGAAATCCGGAGGTAACACTCCACAAACTAAGTAATTGACAAAATCAGCATACCATGGTGTGGATAAGCTATCAATAAGGAACAACTGCTCATCCGGGAATGATGCATGAATCACATCCGAATCATCAAGTTGAGCCTCATTGCTCAACCGTGAGAGATGGTCGGCCACTTGATTCTCGGTGCCTTTCCTATCAAGGATGTTCGTGTCAAACTCTTGAAGTAGAAGCACCCATCGAATTAGTCTTGCCTTAGAGTCCTTCTTCATAAGTAGATATTTCGAGCCGAATGATCGGTGTAGATGATGACTTTAGTACCCACAATGTAAGACCGAAACTTCTCACAAGCATAGACTATGGCAAGTAATTCCTTCTCGGTAGTGGTATAATTAAGTTGGGCACAATCAAGAGTCTTGCTAGCATAGTAAATGGGATGAAATAGCTTTTCCGCCTTTTGCCCAAGAACAGCACCAACCGCATAATCACTAGCATCGGCCATGATAATGAAAGGTAGAGCCCAATCTGGAGCTATCAAGATAGGAGAAGAAATTAGACATTGTTTCACTCTTCAAAAGCTTTTAAGCACTCCTCATCAAACTTGAATTCTACATCTTTTTCCAATAACTTGGAAAGTGGCTTGGCAATCTTAGAAAAATCCTTGATAAATCTCCTATAGAACCCAAAGATGACCAAGGAAGCTTCGAATACCCTTTACACTAGTAAGAGGAGGCAATTGCTCAATGATAGCAATTTTGGCTTTGTCCACTTCCAAACCCTTCTTGGACACCTTATGGCCAAGAACAATGCCTTCTTGCACCATGAAGTGACATTTCTCCCAATTGAGAATCAAATTTGTTTCTTCACACCGTTGAAGCACCGCATCCAGATTATCCAAGCACGAATCAAAAGATGGACCAAATACAGAGAAATCGTCCATAAATACTTCAATGGTCTTCTCAATCATATCAGCAAAATGGACATCATGCACCTTTGAAATGTGGCAGGAGCATTGCAAAGTCCAAATGGCATTCTTCTGAAAGCGAATGTGCCATAGGGACAAGTAAAAGTAGTTTTCTCTTGATCTTCTGGGGTTATGGCAATCTGATTGTAGCCTGAATAACCATCTAGAAAACAAAAGAACTCTTGGCCGGCTAGCTTGTCAAGCATCTGATCAATGAATGGCAAAGGGAAGTGATCCTTCCTTGTAGCAGTATTAAGCTTCCGTACTATTCCAACTGGAAGCCATTTAAGAATTTCCTTCTTGACCACTTCTTTCATAATCGGATTCAAGCGCCTTTGATGCTCAATGGAAGTTTTGTGATCATCCTCCAATAGAATCTTGTGCATACAAATAGAAGGGCTTATTCCCTTGATATCGCAATAGTGCACCCAATAGCATGCTTATGTTCTCTCAAAACTCTTAGTAGCTTCTCTTCTTGCAAATTAGAGAGGGTAGAAGAGATAATTACCGTAGAGTGTTAGAATCCCCAAGGTAAGTATATTTGAGATGAGAAGGCAGTGGCTTCAACTCTAAAACCGGAGGAACTTCAATAGACGGCTTCAATGGAGTACTTAAGGCATCAGACACCTCAAGTGGCTCAAGAGTCCTCGGTCTAGAATGAGGAAATGAGTCATAACGGAAGAGCTCTTCAACAACATCTTCATCCAACTCTTCAAAACTCTTCTCACCAATCAAGAATGCCTCTAAAGGGTCCTTAATCATGGAGGCATATGATTCCTGAGGAATAACCGCATCTAATACATCCACAAACGAGCATTGAGCGTAATCATCATGAAACTTCAAAGCTTTTTGCATGTTGAATATCACTTGCTCGTTATCAACCCTCAAAGTAACCTCACCCTTCTCTACATCAATAAGAGTCCTTGCAGTGGCTAAGAATGGACGCCCAAGGATTAGAGGAATTTTCCAATCAACTTCACAATCAAGCACTACAAAATCCGCTGGGAAGATAAACTTGTCAACTTTAACTAGGACATCCTCAATTATTCCTCTAGGTCTAGAAATGCTACGATCGGCCAAGAGAAGAGTTACAGTAGTGGGTCTTGGCTCTCCCAAGCCCAATTGATTGAAAACAGCTAGAGGCATCAAATTAATACTTGCTCCTAAATCACAAAGAGCCTTACCATTAAAGTTGGTCCCAATGTTGCAAGGAATGTAGAAGCTTCCTGGATCTTTGAGCTTAGCCGGTAACTTCCTTTGAATGACCGCACTACACTCTTCGGATAATGCCACGTCTCGAATTCATTGAATCGCCGCTTCTTAGACAAAACATCTTTAAGGAACTTAGCATATTTAGGCATGCTCTCCAAAGCTTCAAAGAAAAGGAATGTTCACATGGAGTTGTTTGAACATATTCACAAACTTTTGAACCGAGCATCTTCCTCTTTCTTCTTGAATCTTTGAGGAAAAGGTAGTGGTGGCATAAAAGTAGGAGTGGTGGCCTTTTTCTTTTCTCATCATTCATCTCTTGCTCCACCTTCTTGTCCTTGCCAACATCATTCAAACTTTCTTCAAGTTGCTTTCTCTTGTTAGTTTCATCTTCCTCCCCACACTTTCTTCTTCAACATCGTCAATCACTTGATCATCTTGTTTTGGTTGAGGAGTACTTGAGCTAGGCACATCTGGTAGTACTTTGCCACTTCTCAAGTTTATGGCATTGCATTCCTCTTTTCCAACTCGTTTTGGATTAGGAATGGTGTCACTCGGAAGATTGCTTCTTGCCATAACATTCACTTGTGATGCTAATTGCCCCATTTGCACTTCAAGATTTTTAATAGCAGTTTCATGGAGAGAAAAAGTAGCCTTAGTTTCAACCCTTGAAGATTCCACCTCAGACAAGATTCGAGCTAGCATCTTGTCGGTTTTAGATTCCTCTTCCTTAATAGGAAGCTGCCTTGATTGCATTTGAAAACCAGGTGGAATAGGCTTAGTGCCAGATGTAGACCCCGTGCTTGATTCAAACTATTACCTTGACTCCACGAGAAATTTGGGTGAGTTCGCCAAGCACTATTGTAGGTTTGTGAATAAGGGTTGCCTTGAGGATTTTGGAACTTGCCCATGTAGTTGATGATTCGGTGGCCATATAAAGAGGACAATAATTAGGCATATGGACATCATGGCATTGATCACATACAATTGGTGTGGCATGAACAGAATGCACACCTTGAGAAGTACTCTTTTGCACTTGAGACTCTAGCACATCAAAACGCTTATTCAAAGCGGTTAAGAGAGTTGCAATTTGTGAGGAAGAGTCTTCTTTTGCATTAGGCACAGCTTGGTTAGTCCTCCTATCATTGCCTTGAGTATTGTTTGCGACAACCGATCCAACAATCGAATCACCTCATTCACAGGAATATTCCGGTATCCTCCATTGGTCATAGAATCAACCATTGCTTTAGATGAAGGATTAAGTCGAGTACAAAAATTTGAACCACAACCCATTTGTCCACCCCATGATTAGGGCATTGCTTCATTAACATCTTGTATCTCTCCCAAGCGGCATAAAGATGCTCATCGGGATGTTGTTTAAAGCTTAGAAATTCATCCCTAGCTTCCACGATTTGTCATCGAAAAGAATCGAGCTCTAAACTTAGCCTCAAGATCGGCCCAAGAAGTGATAGACCCTTCCGAAGATTGTTGAACCAATCTCTAGCCTTGCCTTGTAGAGAAAGAGGGAATAACCGTAGCTTCAATACATCTTGGGAACTCCATTTTGCTTGAAAGAATCACACACTTCCAAGAAGTACAACAAGTGCTTGTTGGCATCTTCATTGTAAAGACCATGGAACATCCCATGCATTTGAAGCAATGTTATCATAACCGGCTTGATCTCAAAGGTACGTGCTTGCATTTCCGGCATCCGAATGCAAGATTGAGGACCTTGCATATTCCGACTAGCAAAATCATTGACGGTAGCTCTATCATATTCATCGTCCGCCATGGTTTCGATGCGATTCGTCTCTTCTTCAATGAGAGGTACTCTGTTAAGTTCCACTACCAATTCGTCCGGATGCAAGTTTTGCATATACTGAAATGGTACCTACAAGAGAAACAAGCAAGAGCGAGTATCAAACTAAAAAAAAATCAATAAAGGAAAAGAAAGAAAAATTGTAAACCTAACTAAAAGCTCAAGCAAAGTTTACTAACACAAGCCCAAGGTTGACCAAAGGATTTGTTTACACAAATCCCCGGCAACGGCGCCAAAAACTTGTTCGCCTCGCAAGTGTACGAGTTTCGCAAGTAATAAAGTGATAAATAAAGTATCGTTCCCACGAGGATTTGTTTAACAAATTGGTCAAACAAGAGGCTTTGTGAATTTCATCAAGTTGAGCTAAAACAAAGTTTTGATTTGGAATGTGAATTTTTAAAGTCTATTTCTAAAACATAAAATTGATAAAGGCAATTGATTCTTTAAATTCAAGGATAATTGAGCCTAGGGCTCTTTTTCCCTTTTTGCATTTCATAAAACTTGGTTAATTTCCTCTCTAGTAGCATTTCAATAAATGTATGTGTTAGTCTAAGGTTCTAAAACACTTAACCCGCTCTCTCAAGTCAAAATCAAGTTTCTCTTCTCATTAAAATGCACAATCTCTTGCTACAATTAATGAGAATCAATATTTAAGCAACAACCCTAATGTGACAATGCAAGGTTAGTAAATATATCTCTATTTTACCAACAAACTATCCATTTATCAAGTAAACTTCAAGACAAGCATGATTTTAATCAAGTTCTACACCTAGATTAGCTCTCTCAAGTCAAAACCTAAGTGAACAAATCATCTAAATGGAGGCCAATCATTTAGAAGCATTAAGCCAAGATTAAAATCAACACATACATATATTAATCTACCAAAAGAGAGGAATATTCAAGTCTTAATCCATACAAAGGGTCAAAAGAACCCTAGGATAAAAGAGAAATTAGCCAAGCATGGCTTTAACAAAAATTATAGCAAGACCACTAAAATCAGAGTTCAAAAACATGCTGGAAATGAACAAGAAAAACTAGAACAGAGTTAAGTGAGATATCAAAACCAAGAAGAAGAACAAAGAATCAGCATAGCTTCTGCATTTCCCTTCTCCAGCCGCTGCTCTTCTTTTCTCCTTCTCTGCCAATTCCCCTTTTTTCTCGTTCTCTTCTCTTTTTTTTCGGCTGCGCGTTCTGCCTCTTTTCTCTTTTTGAATCCCGCCTCTGCTCTTCTATTCCCCAGCGAATGCTCTTTCTTTTTTTTTTAGGTTTCTAGGTTGATTCATTAATTCCAATCGGGTGAGCCCAAATTCGCTGCATCTGATCTATTAATATATTAATATATAATAACAAAAATTATATATTAATAATAATAATAATAATAATAATAATAACTAAACCTTTTTCTTTTTTTTTTCTTTTTATTTAAACTAAAGTATTTCTATTTAAATTTGAAGACTACAATATTTACAATGAAATCCCCTAAATAATATACCAATTTGATTTGATCTTATAACAATGCAATCTCATTTAAATCTCTTAAAATTGTTTAGATAACTCTCCAAATATCTTCAAAATGTATTTTAAATATACAAAATAAGGAGAGTTATCAATGGGGACCGAGTCTCATTCTGCAATTGCTGACTCTCTTGAGGTAAACCTGTTATGTGTGTTTTGCTTATTTATGCGTTCTCGATCGATTGTTTTTGTTTGTTGTCATTGTTTTTTGAATATATTGAAATGTGCACACACAAAAATGACAGATAGAGAAGCGAACGGAGGAGTAGAAGAAGATAGATGAGTGACTTCCCATAACTTCTTCGAGGAACACAAAATGGTATTACTCTTCTCTTGACCTCCCTCTCTGTCCTTATATCGTTTTTTTTTTTTTTTTTTTTGCTTCCACCCAAAATTTTCTTTGTTCCTTCTTCTTCGTCTACCTCTTCTCAGAGCTCTCTCTAAGGCAGCTTAGGTACTTTCCTCTCTGAATCTATTTGTTTTAGTTCCTCTGGTGAAAGATCTGGAAACAGAGTTCTCTTTGAGGCAGCTCAGGCGTCTACAATCTCACCATCTTCTTTTCATAGAAATGAATTTTTAAGACCAGATGTGTTTTCACATCCGGTCTTGAAAGTCCATTCTTTTTTTTTTTTGTGACGGAAAGGGACTTTTAAGACCGGATGTTTAGAAAGTCCGGTCTTAAAAGTCTGACTTCTAAGACCTCATATTTTAAAAATCCGGTCTAAAAAGTATTTTTTTTAAAGACCGGACGCACATCCGATCTTAAAAGTAACAGACTTTTAAGACTGCCTGAAACAAGACCGGTCATAGATCCGGTCTTACGATACCTATTTCGTCCGGTCTTAAAAGCCTTTTTTCTACCCGTGAAAAGTTAATTTGTGAGTTTGATCTGGTTCTAAATATAACACTTCAGTTCATTTTGCTTTTTAAATTTATAATTTTTTTAAACTATGAGGAGAAAATGGTAAAAAGATTGTTTGAGATGGTTTGGACACGATAAAAGAAGGCCATTGAGTGCGCTGGTGAGGAGAGTTGATTAAACAGTACTAAGTTCTCTAAAAAGAGATCGAGGAAGACCAAAACAAACACTCAATGATGTTATAACGCAGAATCTTTTGGTTAATAATCTATAAAAAAAACTAGTTTTCGACATAGCACAATTAATGGGGATGTGCGATCTATGTAGCCGACATTGTCTAGTGGGATAAAAATTTATTGTTGTTGTTGTATCTTTGCTACTAATTGTGCATATTAAAGGAAATTTCATCAATGAGAATAATCATTGTTGTCAAACTTGCAAGTTAACTGTTCTAGTTTATCGTTTTTACGTTTCTAGCTTACAAAAACGAGTCGAGTCACTGGTAAACTCGTGTCTGTAATACCCTAAAATTTGACTTAGGGAAAATATCATAAATTAAGAAATAATACCTATTAAATAGGTGAATATGTGATATCAAATTTAAAGAGGAAAAATCTCTTGAAAATTAGAGTGCCAAAATGACAAAAATACCATCGTAAATCCTAAAATAATGCAGAAGACATGAAAACAAAGATGTCAGGGCCAAAGTTATGAGGTAATGAGGCATTCTAATTAAGAAAATTATCAAAAAGTAATTAGGTAATTATTGGCTAATTACTTAAGCTTAAGCAAAGGAAATTCAAAGATAATTATGTAAAACCCTAAAATTAGTGGTTTTTGGCCAAGAATTAGTAAAAACATATTTGCTAATTAATTGGAAGGTATGAAGGAAAATATATGAAATTGAGTAATTTTAAGCCTAAAAACAAGTATGGGCCAGTAGGGAAATTTTGTAAAAAAAAATATATTAAATAATTATTAAATAATTATTTTATATAATATTAATTAATTAAATAATAATTAAAAACGAAAATTAAGGAAAAAAAGACCAGAAATATTGACCAAAAATATGAGTCATTGTGGATAGAATTTTGAAGAAAATATCATGATATATTATATTTACAAGTTGCAATATTATATTATATAATTAATTATAGTGAATAGTAATAAAATAAATAGGAAACGGATCCTATCTAGAGAGCCAGGAATAGGATTTCCAAAGTCAAGGTAAAATATTGATCAGTGGATTTTTATCTTCCGTTAGGCTTTTCCGAGGGTCATGATGCGACATCTGGGGAAGAGTTGAGAGTTTTTCTGGACATATTTGGAATCAGTGCATTCTTGTCCATAGGCGGTAGCTTCCGGAATTTCGTTTCGAAACCGACACGTTTTTCCGTAAAATTTCAGCAGGACCGTTGGAACCCTGTATGAAATCAAAATTTATATTAGAATAGACATTTCTAATGAGGAATGAATTGTCTTGGAATTGTATAATCCGAATTTTGAGATTTCTCCGAAATTACGCGAATCGACCGATCGGGGTATAAGTGCTTCTAGAATACACAACTTGTCACACAAGTTGGTGACTCATGGGCAGCTGGACGTTTTGAGCTTTGTATGGTCAAGAATCATCCACATATAAACCCTAAATTGTGTGGTTAATATTCAAGAAGGAGGAGTTGTGAAAAGACCAAAATACCCTTGCATTTTTCTATAAATAGGCAAGCAATCCTTTGGAAATTTCACACCATTCTCTCTTGAGAATTTCGAAAGTTAGAGAGAAGTTTTAGAGAGAGGAGCTCTGGAGAAACTGCAGCGAAGCTCTGGGTAAGTTTTTCGATACTTAAGCTTTCGTAATTCTTTCGATAGTTAGAGTAGAAATGCTATATTAGTCTTTAATCTTCCAAGTATGATTAGATATCATATGATAGGGGTATTTTAGTCATTATTTAGAAAATCATGATGGGGTCAGAGTTCTAGCAAAATTTTGGAAGATTAGAGTTAAAATAGCGAAGCTCTGGCGAAATTCCGCCGATTAGGGGCATCAGGGGCAAAATGGTAATTTTTACCTAAAATGCCTGTTATGATGTAAATCATTAATTAATATGATTTATATTTCGAAAATGATATTGGAGTAAGAGTTATGTTGAAATTTTGGAAAATTAAAGTCAAAGTAACGAAGTCTTTGCGAAATTCCGCCAATTAGGGGTCAGGGGTAAAATTGTCATTTTGACTAAAAATGTCCGTCGTAATGATAGATCCTTAACAAGTACGTTGTTATATTGATAGGATATCCCTGAATACGTTTTGACCTACTGGCAAACCACTGTCCGACGTGCTGGTTTCCGTTTTCCGTCAGAAGTACAGTTTTCCGTAAAACGTGTTAGAATAACATCAACGAAGGTACGTTCGCGTACTGTAACACTAACGCTGATATTTATTGTATACATATATGTGATATGTGTATTGTATGTGATAGATGATGACTTTATGTCTGTTGTGTGTTTATGTACTATTAGAGTACGTACGTTCGCGTACTGTAACACTAACTCTGATATTTATGGTATGCATGTATGTGCTATGTGTATTGTATGTGGTAGTTGATAGCTCATTATATGTTATGTACTGTTGGTATGTTGGTGTTTGCTATGGGCGATACATATGCATGCTATGGGCGATATATCTGTATGCTATGGGCGATACATCTGAATGCTAGGGGCGATACATTTGCATAGGTTGCGTGCTTATATACTGTTAATGATATGAATACTTGTGGTACATATGTTGTGTGTATGTAAGTATAAGGTTAACCGTTACCTGAGATTCGGTGCGGATCTCAGCTCTTAACATAGCGTCAAGCTCCGGAGGACCGAGGAGAGAGGCAAGCAGCCCGAGTAGAAGACCCGGCTGAAGACTTCCTTTTGATGTTCCGGTGGGAGTATTTCCTTTTGTTATTATCTACTTTTGAAATACTCGGTTACTGTACCGATGTTGTAAACAGCCAGACTTACGGCATTCTAAATACAAGTATCAGTTACTCAATCGCTCTGTTGCTCTACTCTGATGATTTGAAATGATGTTTTGGAAAAAAAAAAATTATACTGCTTGTGAAAAGTTGGGATGTTACAGTGTCAATTGTAAACTCGGTTAAACTTACGAGTTTATACACCGAGTTTACCATTTTTACGTTTTTAGCTTGCAAAACCATATTAACTTACTCTTAATTTCGTGTTAATTTTTTTTACTTGATCATACTCAACGGCTTTATAGATAAATTTTATAGAAATTTCTTTGTTAAATATGATAAATGATGAATGTTGATGGATTTAATTTTGTAACATCCCAAGTTTGAAATGCGGAAATTTTTTTTTTTTCAAACAAGCAATCAGAGTGGAGCAAAAGAGCGAAAGAGTAATTGGATTCTTAGCCAAAACATCAACCATTGTGTAACATTGTAATGATTACAGTAATCCTAGGGTTTAGAAAGTAAATAACATTTCAGATATCCTATGAGAATAATGTCACTTCTATTAGTAATTTGACATTATAACTGGCATTTTAGGTAAAAATTACCATTTTGCCCCTATACCCCTACTTGGCGGAATTTCGCTACACATAGGCTATTTTCTTCCCAAAATTTTGCCAGAACTTCGACGCAACTATGATTTTCGAAAATAAAGACTAAAATAGCCCTCCCATATGATATCCAATCATAAAAATAAAGACTACTCTAGCATTACTAACTATTGAAAGAACTATGAAAGCTTAAAGCTCTGCAGGAAAACTTACCCGAGCTTTGCTACGATTTCCCAGAGCTCCTCTCTCTTCTTTCTCTCTCTATTTTCGGTTTTTGCTCAAAGGAAGTGGTGTGAAATTTCCAAAGGAGCAAGGTCCTATTTATAGAGGATTTTGTGCTACTATTCACACTTTACCGGATGAATTCCGTAGTCGGATCGCACACGATTAGGTGGCACAATCTTGGCCATCCAACCCTTTCTCTTTCCTCCATATGACATCATCCCCATGATGTCATCCATGTACTTTGATGATGTCACTTACTTCTTCAAGAAGTTTTATACCGATAAAGTCTCCGATCGGTGTCCGAAACGCGTAATCTCGGGAAATCTCAAAATTCTGGTTAACTAGCTTTGAAGACCTTCTCTTCCATACTAGAAATGTCTATTCCAACTATTTTTCTGACTCTGCCTAGGCCATTTCCGGATTGACGGAAGTTTTCTCGAAAAACGTGTCCGAACATGTCCTAAGCCAAACGAAAATCCGGAAGTTCCAAATTATAGTCATAGATGCACCGATTTCAAATATGTCCATAAAATTTCCCAATTCTTTCTCAGTTGTCACAACTCTAATTTTGAAGTCTTTACTTCCAACCTGGCTATCTGCCCTTTCTCAGAATTTCCCTATTTCGTTTTATTAGGAAAAAACCCTATTGGCTTCAGAATTAACTTCCGGGAGAGTTTAACGGAAGATAAAATTCCACTGATCAATAATCTACCTTGACCTTGAAATTCCTATTCCTAGATCTCTAGATAGGATCCGTTTCCTAATTTTAAAATTACTATTCATCAAATTTTACTTTAATTAATTATATATTAAAATAATATTATAACATGTGCAAATTGATACAAAAATCATGATATTTTAAAATTGATCTTATCCTCAATTCTCTTTGAGCATTTCGGCTGGACCCTAATTTAATTTAATAAATATTTATTTCTTATTTAATTAATTATTTAATCATTTATTTATTTACTTTTTCCCAAAAATTTCACAAAATTACCTAATTGGTCCATTCTTGTATTTAGGCTTAAAAATACCTAAACTCAACTATTTTTCTCCAAAATTTCCAATTAATTAGTAAATACATTTTTACTAATATTCCACTAATTTCCAATAATTTTTGAGCTTCACATAATTATTACTGAATTTCATTTGCTTATGCTTAAGTAATTAGTCCAATATTACTTAATTACTTCATTATCACTTGTTGATAATTTTCTTAATTACTATGCCTCATTACCTTCATACACTTGTATTAACATTAGTATTTTCATGCCTCCTGCATTATTCCATAATTACAAGGGTATTTTGGTCTTTTACTTCTTTTGAGTATTTTCCAACAATTTCTCCAATTTCATAATTTATAAAATTACAATAATTAGAGATTATATACTCTCCTAACTCACTTGGTCATTTAACTGTCTTTTAGGATTTTTCCATAAATTTTCTAAGTTAATTATGTCCCTTAGGGGCATTTTGGTCATTTGGCACTTTGGCCCTAAATTTCTCTAATTTCCTACAGAAATTCTACTTAGAAAATAGACTGTATTTATACAAGACCGGAGATTGAAATTTCACTTATCAGAAATATCCAATTTTTATTTATAATATTCCAGATAAATATCCGGGTATTACAAATTTCAATTATTTTGATTTAAAATATATTAATTTAAATCAAATTATTGTTATTTTTATATTTTAATTATTTAATTATGTACTAGTAATACCTATTTAATAATAAAAGTAAACTCTTATGAGTTTACGATACGAGTTTACATCACTGTCATGAGTTTACTTAAACTCGTGAGTTACGTTTGACAACCTTGGGAATAATGAATAAAAAGGGTATTATAAGAAAACCAACATACATTTATTATAAATAATTAACTTACCTAATTTATTCATTATATATAAATTAGTTATATAGCTCATATATTTATAATCTGAGGGAGAATTGATTATATAAAGAATGAAATATATTATCTTTCTTATACTCTTCTTACTTCTGTTATATTTTTTATTCGAGAATAGAATATAAAAGAGTTTTACTTACAAAGTTACTTTCTTTTTATTCCTCTCTATGTGTTCAACAACTTGATGGCTATTTTAATATTGTTTACTTTAAACATTATGAGTACTTTTTATCAGTAATTTCTCACAGCATGTATAGGAAGAAGGGAATAAAATTTTCATTCTGTTGCTTAATAGATGAGAGTTCTTTGATGACAGTTTCCCTCATGTGTTAGTTAGCTGAAGCTTCTGGATTCAATATGCACTGCACAAAATTTAATATCAAAAGTTCCACCATTATAATCGATCTTATAAACAAAATAACTTTAAATAGTTTATATATATATTGAAATTGAATTTTATTTTGATTTTGGCTTTCACTTGATCACACTGTTTGTATTAGTTCAGAGTCTGGTAGAGTTCTCCAGTTTTGATTCTCTTGATATTATATTCTTATAATTACGTTTGATCATAAAGCTTTCTTTAGACAAAAGTTCAGAGCCATTTTCTTACAATTGCAACAATTATAATATAAATTTAGTATTCCTTTTTATTTTTGGTACTTCCTCCCAACCTAAATTGATTATAAGAGCTAGCAGACCGCCGGTTTGTTTTGATCCTAAATGTGTAATATCTTAATCCACTTTGCATTGTCTCCTAAATTTACATTTTTTTCGCCAATGCATATAATTAATATGAGTACTACTTTAAGAAATTCAACACACATTTTTGTTTTCGAATAACTAACTTAATTGTTTTTCTTAATTTTTAGAAACTAGTCATCTAGCTCTTATATTTAGGACTAGACAAAGTATGTACACCTTCCTATCCTTTTTATAAGTATCTCTCTCTCTCTCTCTTGGGGCAAGTCCTTAATGTAAGCAACTTTCTTTTTATGTCTCAAAATTTAAACTGCATTTTCATTCTCTACCCCTATTAAATACATAGCTTTATATTAATTATCCACCACTTACCACAAATTCTCTTTTATTTAATCATTTATTATTCATTCTCTCTCCTATACTCTTTTCATAAATTTTTGACATATTTATTGTTTTTGACACACATATATATATATGCGCACACAAATTAATGTGTTGTACATTAAGATGCTGAAAAATTATTTGAACCTTGGATTCTAGTCATGGAGGTGGACCTCCTCCTTCTGCTTTCTGGAAATGTACTAGTAGCTGCTTCATAATCAAATCAAAAGAGTTAGAATTTCAATTAAAATACGTTCATATAAAGTCCAGCACATGGATCAGCATATCTTTGTATCATTCCAAAGTAAAACGCAATCGTAAAAAAGATATTCCTCCTATATATATGTATGTACGTATGTGTGTGTGTAAATTCACAATTCACACTTATTATTTTTATGCATATATCTTTCATATTTTACTTGAACGGGAAATGCCTAACTCTTTAAAGACTTCAGCGTATAACATCACATTACTTAATTTTCAAATTTATGAGTTTATTAAATTTTATACCGATTCAAAATTTGTATGCGTTGGCTTGTTATACATATGCGTGTATTCATGAAAGAAGTGTTTAAAATTCAAATATTTTGATGTTCTTTATTTTTTATACCTTGGCTTGTTATACATACGTGTTTTTGTTCATGAGCTTTTCTAGACAGTAGTGGGAGGGATGGACTGACAGTTCATAGTTTCATTCTTTTCCACGGCATCCATCGATCTTACTAATTAGATGTATTGGCGAATCGTTTCAAGTGGAAAATTTTAGAAATTGTTCTAACCATTTAGATTTAATTAATTTGGGTAAATTAATTATTTTCTTGTTTTAAATTTTTAAATCATTTCTGTAAGAAAATAAATGATGAATAAAAGTAATGTTAATCTTGAATAACAATATGAAAAATAATAATATAACTTGTTGAGGTATAATCTGTACAATTTAAATTATTTAATCCAAAAAATCTGTAAATTTAAGAAGAGATAAAAGTTGCTCAAGAGTACCTACGCTACGTCCAATTCAAAGAGCCACTAACTAGGTCTTCATCAAACCTAATTAATCATATTAAATTTAATTAGGTACTGCGCAGATAATTAACTATATAGTAAGTGTGAAACCGAATATTGGGTAGGCAAAAGCAATTCCAAGGCATTCTCAATGATAACAAGAAGATATTCATGTTGGAGAATCTTTCAAATCAAATACCAAGTGTAAATTAAGTAAAAAGAATAATAAACATCTTATAGTAAAAATGTGGAAATCATATTTTATGTTAACTGTTGATTTCGGGATTTAAATAACTTTACCACACTAACTTTTCTTTTTCTTTTTTAATTAGATGATGAACATCTCTTAGGATCTCGTCTATTTAACAAGTTTGATGATCACAATTGTTTGTATTAATTTATTATTCAATAATACAACGCGCGTAATGTTATTGTTTCGTTTCACTCTCTCTTGAAATTAAAAATTAAATAACATCCGAATGAATATTGATATAATTAATATGAGTGCGACTTATATCCAATAAGGATATAAGTTGAATTATATTTCTTTTGTTAGAACCTTGTTAATGAAAAGCATGTAATTAAGTATATAAGCACTATTGAATAGTAGAACTTGTCTTTGACTAAGCAGCATATAATACATACAAACTTTTATTGAAAAATTGAATAGTATACATAAATATGCCCCTGTACATTGAAGTGACAAAAGAAACAAACAAGAACTATACAGTAGTTAACATAAAATCATACTGTCAATTCTCAAGATATATTTAAAAAAAAAGTTAAGATCCAACACTTGAAATACTTACTAAAGTGCATCCGATGTACTAAAGTATTTTGTGGTGCATCTAACACCCTCAAGTATTTTTTTCAGGTGCTTCCATCACCCTAAAATATATCTTTTTGTATGTCCAGCGCCATAACCTTAAATTATATTTTAGTGCATCAAACATTCTAAAGTATTTTTCATCAGGTGTATCTAACAAATTACCTAAATTGTTAAGTGTAAAATTATACAAAAATGTATTTTAGGGTGATAAACGTACCTAATTAAAAAAATTCTCTAGGATGCTGGCTGCACATTTTCTGTCTCTTTTTACCTATTTTTGGGTTTAAAGTATGCATAGGAAATGAAGTGTATAAAAGAAAATGTGCATATCAAAGTATCAAGCAAAATCAAAGAAAATCTTATTATATCTTGTAGAGTCTGTAATTCAATTGAGAATTGATAATTTATTTCTCTTTTGTAGGAGGATAAAGACAAGTTTTGAAGCTCTATAAGAACCAAGAAACAAGGAAAGAAATAAAGGAAGTGAAGTAATGCAAAGTTAGAAGGAACCTGTACAACTGGCCGCAACAAGTTTACAAACTGCTCGCAACCAGTCGTGAAAAAATGCAGAAAGTACAGCTACACGTTTTTCATTTCAGAAGCAGAAAAACCTATTTAACCTAAAGTGAAGGGTCGAAAAACACCCTCTCTGCACAAGGAAAACATTGGGCACGAAAGGGAAGAGATTGGGAGAGAGATTGGGACAACCTTGGAGGCTTGGGTGCTCAACCTAGGAGTGATTTTGGGGTTTTCACCTTGGTTCTTCCTCTTTTCTCCTCTTTTCCTCTTAGTTGAAAGTAGAGCTTAATCACCAAGAGGGGGGGTGAATTGGGGATTATAAAAACTTTTCGGATTACTCTGTTTTCGTGCAGTAAAACAGATGTAAACAGAGTATTGAGAAGAGAAGCAAGACACAAAGAATTTATACTGGTTCGGTCTAACCTCTTGACCTATGTCCAGTCCCCAGACTCTCTGGGATTTCTCACTATAACAATTGATTACACACTCTGCAACTCAAGAGTAATTCTCTCACTAGAACTTACTCCTCCTTACAAGTTGTAATCAATAACCCAATCTCCAAGTCCCCTTGACTTGAGATACTTTTCAATAAATGAATTACAATCAAGAAACTCTCTCTAAGAGTAGATAAGATAATCACTGAAGTACAAATGTATCAAAAGATACTTTACACAAGAAAACTCAAAGAGTAATTAAAACTTGAATGATTTTCGTTTTCTCACAGATTGGTTGTTGAGAGGAATTGAATGCATCTCTATTTATAGCTAGAGATCATTAAATGACCGTTATAAATCCTAATGTGACCGCTGCCAACATTGGTGATGGATTAGTGAAGGTTTTGGTCTTCTTCTCTCTCTACTCTTTGGTTAATCCAGCTGTGCAGAGGTTCAGGCTTGACTTCCTGAATTTTAATCCGTTGGAAGAGCAGCTACTGGATGTGGTAATGAAACATTAATTCCTTCAAAACGTGTAGAGAATGATTGTTCGAAAGCATGCAAGTTTTCTGCACTTTTGCATTTAATGTTCTGACTCTACTTTATGCTTTATGCTAATTCTCCATTTAATCCTGTCTAAATCATCTGAAACTCACTAACAAACTGATTAAACATAGTTAGGAATAGTAATGAGTAATGAGATAAAGTATTGTGTAATACCCTAAAAATAACACTTAGGGTAAATATCAAAAATTGGGAAATATACCTATTGAAAATGGGTGAATATGAGGTCTCAAACACCTTGTATTGAGTTTACCTTGTTGTTAGGGTAATTTCCCTTGAAATTAGATAATTTGCAATTAGGTCCCTAAAACGTTTGAAAATTTGCAAATAGGTCCCTAAATACATTATGGGTTATAAATACCCTGTGAAAGCTATAAAAGAGGCAAGTAAATATTTATTTGAAATAGGGAAGGATATTGTCCCTAATTTAGGTAATTTATTAAATTAAAAACTTTGAGAAATTGTATAAGAATGTCCAAAAAAGTATTGAAATGACCAAAATACCCTCGTAAATCCTAAAATAATGCAGAGGACATGGAAACAAAAATGTCAGTGTAAAAGTTATGAGGTAGTGAGACATTCTAATTAAGAAAATTATCAACTATTGATAAGAAAGTAATTAGGTAATTATTGGCTAATTACTTAAGCTTAAGCGAAGGAAATTCAAAGATAATTATGTAAAACTCCATAATTAGTGGTTAATGGCTAAAAATTAGTATAAATGTATTTTTTAATTAATTGGAGAAGATGGAGAAAAATAAACAAGATTAGGTATTTATGAGCTTAAAAACAAGAATTGACCAATAGGGATATTTTGTAAAAAAGTATATAAAATAATTATTAAATAATTATTTTATATATGTAACACCCCCAATTTCTAACAGTTATGATAACATAAAATCTCAATGATTTTTATAAATAATTACTAAAATTCGAAATAACCAAGTTTGGGAAGTGTTACCGCCGCACTTGTATGGGACAAGTGCAATGCTACTTTATTACAATAACATAAGTCCAACTGAAATAAAAATGTTTTATTCAAAATAAGTAAAAATAAAAATAAAACTAGCCATAAATAATTGAATATTCTTCCTCACTTATCACTGCTAGCCCCAACCTCGAGAACACCTTCATCGAAAATCTGCTCCCAGAAGGATCGTCGCAGCCCATAATACACAAAAAAATCAGCAAACGCTGGTAATCCTAATAAAAATACAATTTACCTAACACAAATATATTACAAAAATCAAGTATCAACAATAATACAGTAATTGCATAAATTATCATTCATTATCTTTTTAAATTAATTTAGACCCGGGAAACCCTGCCAGTCTGTTTAGTGGGAAGAGAACCATGGTAGACCCAGAAACCTGCCATCCTACCCTGTGACCCGAAAACATGCCAGTCACAAATAATCAATTGGCCATAAAACATTTCGTCCTAATGTGCACACCTCTTCCCAAAGTTGCTACTAGTGTCCCGGAAACCTGCCAAACACCACTTTGGGAAGAACAGATATAATCGGTTCACATCAAATATATATCGGGGGCATAAAGCCTAAAGGTTGTGTTCATCGCTTTAGGAGGTACCATTTCAAAGCTATCCTCCCACGATTTTAATTATTTCAATCACACACAAAATAAAATTCTCAAATTAAACCATGAAATAACTTCTCATGAGTTCCCATAAGAAATTTCCATAACCATCATTTAAATCTCTGACTCTACTCGTTATCCATTTTTACTCATGGGTTCCTATAAGGTCGTCATAAGGAATTCTCATGACCATACTCATTATCCATTTTCCTCATAAACCATCATTTAAATCCCTGACTCTACTCATTATCCATTTTACTCATGGGTTTCTATAAGGTCGTCATAAGGAATTCTCATGACCATACTCATTATCCATTTTACTCATGGGTTCCTATAAGGTCGTCATGAGGAATTCTCATGACCATACTCATTATCCATTTTTCCTCATAAACCATCATTTAAATCCTCAGCTTTACTCATAATATTTATCTTGCATAGAATAACCTTATGATATATTTAGGATCCTGATTACTCTATCAGGATTCATATAAAACCTAAAACCTAAATGTAGATACAAAGAAATCCCAATCTGAGTTCAAATAAAGAGAAGCACAAAATTTGAAGAAGGCAATTTGTGATTTCTATTGATCTAGGACTCATGAGATTAGGGGTTCATATAGTATGATTTAACCTAACCTATATGGGAATTAGGATTACGTATAGTATGGATTAACCTAACCTATATGGGAATTAGGATTACCCATCAAGATTCCTATTAACCTAGGACTCATGGGATTAGGGTTACATAGAGTATGAATTAGCCTACGCTATATGGGAATTAGGATTACCTGGTCTCCGTCTTTGCTAGCCTTCTAGAAAAACTGCTTTGATGAGAGTACTGGAGGAGGATGCTGTAGCAGAGAAAAAGAGTCGAGCGTTTTCTAGGTTTATGCGGCTAAACCTAAGTTTATAATTAACGTCTAGGGTTTTAGCTATGGGCTGGGCTCTTTAATTAATGCCAATTAATAAATTAACATTACAAATATTATTAATTTCTAGATTTGATATATCATTATTTTATTATTATTATTATTATTATTATTATTTTAATCAGGGGTATTACAATATAATATTAATTAATTAAATAATTAATAAAAACAAAAATTAAAATAAAAGGACCAGATTTTTGACCAAAATTATTGAGCAAAAGTGGATAGAATTTTGGATTGAAATATCATGATATTTTACAAGTTGTATTATTTAAATAATATAATTAATTATAGTGAATAGTAATAAAATAAATAGGAAACGGATCCTATCTAGAGAGCCAGGAATAGGATTTCCAAAGTCAAGGTAAAATATTGATCAGTGGATTTTTATCTTCCGTTAGGCTTTTCCGGAAGTTAATTGAAGTTTAGAGAGCTTTTTCCTAATAAGACGAAATAGAGAAATTCTAAGAAAAAGCCGGATAGTCAAGTTGAAAGTTAAGGATCTAAATGTCATGTTGCGACATCTGGGGAAGAGTTGAGAGTTTTCCTGGACATATTTGAAATCAGTGCATTGTAATACCCTAAAAATCACACTTAGGGTAAATATCAAAAATTGGGAAATATACCTATTAAATAGGTGAATATGTGATATCAAATTTAAAGAGGAAAAATCTCTTGAAAATTTGAGTGCCAAAATGACAAAAATGCCCCCGTAAATTCTAATATAATACATGGGAGATAAAACACAAATGTTAGTACAAGAGTTATGAGATATGGAGTTGTTCTAAATAAGAAAATTATCAACAAATGAGAAGTGGTTGATTAAATAATTATTGGTTAATTATTTAAGCATAAGCGAAGGAAAATTTAGAGATAATTATATAAAACCCTAAAATTAATGGTTTTTGGCCAAGAATTAGTAAAAATATATTTGCTAATTAATTGGAAAGTTTGGAGAAAAATAGTTGAGTTTAGGTATTTTTAAGCCTAAATACAAGTATGGACCAATAGGAAAAAGTTATGAAAAATTATGTAAAAATAATTATTTAATTATAATAATAATTGAATAATATATATATATATATTAAAATACAACTTGCAATATTATATATTATAATTAATTGTAATGAATAGTAATCAAATAAATAGGAAACGGATCCTATCTAGAGATCTAGGAATGGGAATTCCAAAGTCAAGGTAAAATATTGATCAGTGAGTTTTTACCTTCAAGTGACCTCTTTCGGAAGTTAATTCCAAGGCCGTTAGTGCATTTTCCTAATAAAACAAAATAGGGAAAAATGTAGATAGGCACATTTTTGGATCTGAAGAAAATAAATTCTAACTCAACATCTAGAAATGAGTTTGAAATTATCTAGACATATTTGGAATCAGTGAATTTTTCTGAAGAGATTGATGATTTCGAAAACGAGTTTCGTAACCGGACCCGTACGGACACGTTTTTCGAGGAACTTCAGGCTGACAGTTGGAGCCCTATATGGAATCAAAATTTAGGTTAACTTGGACATTTCTTCTAAGTGAAAGTATGTCTTCAAAGTTGTAAATCCAGAATTTTGAGGTTTTTCCGAAATTACGCAAAACGGGGACCGATCGGGGAAAATCTGTAGAACCGGGCATAAAGTGAGCTTGAGTCATCATTTTTGGACCAACCAAGAGCTGCCACATCACTCAAGCATGTCGACCAAGAGCTTCCATGGACAAGGATTAAACACAATTTTGCATTGATTTTCCATGGTTAAGAACAATTTGAAAAAATTCCCATTATATCCCTAAGTTTTTCTATAAATAAGAGCAAGCACTCTTCATTTCCCACATTCATTTGAGAGCTCAAAACTGAACCTAGAGAGAGGATTCTAGAGAGAGAAGCTCTGGAAAAATTGTGAAGAAGTCTTCAACGGGTAAGTCATTCGGTCTTTAGCTTTTTAGTTCGGTGGTTAGTAGAATTGTTAGATAGATTTAGTAAGTAGGGAGTGAAATTCCTACTATTGTTTTAGGCCTCATTGCATT
The DNA here is from genome assembly GCA_025563575.1 of Acacia pycnantha. Lineage (NCBI taxonomy): Eukaryota > Viridiplantae > Streptophyta > Magnoliopsida > Fabales > Fabaceae > Acacia > Acacia pycnantha. Next base: position 3,304,274 of record JAMWYP010000011.1, on the reverse strand, counting down.
GAAAGATGCCTAAAGAGGTAAAACTTGGTAGGGATTGAGTCCCCGAAAAGTGTAAGTAGCGAAGTCTTTGGCGAAATTCCGCCAATTAGGGGTAGAAGGGCAAAATGATAATTTTTACCTAAAATGCCAGATATAGTATCAAATCACTAATAAAAGTGATATTACTCTTATAGGACGTTAGAAATCCTAATTTGCTGCCGTTACGCTGCCCAACGTGCATTGTTGGACAAACCGCTGTTTTCCGTCAAAAACTACGTTTTCCGCCAGAAGTGCCTAACGTCGTCAACGAAGGTACGTTCGCGTACTGTAACACTAACTCTGATGTTTATGGTATGCATATATGTGGTATGTGTGTAGGAGTATTATACTGTTTGAGTACATATAGTGGTTAGAGGATATGTCGTATCTTGGAGTGCAATATATCTCGTATCTTTAGGTGCAATATGTCTGTATCTTGGGTGCAATCTGTCTGTATCTTTGGGTGCAATATGTACGCATCTTTGGGAAATACATATGCATGGGTTGTGATAGAGTGATGTTAGTATTGTTAATGTACATTGTCTGTATACATAAACATGAGGTTAACTGTTACACGAGATCGGTGCGGGTCTCGGCCTTAACATAGCTTCGGGATCGGGAGGGCGAGAGGCTGCAGAGAAAGACAAGCGACTGCGTAGAAACTTCGGCGGGAGACTTGCTTGAAGATCCGGTGAAGATTTCTTTCGTTGTTATACACTTTTGAACCACACGGTTTATGTGCATTGTTGTATCCAGCCAGACTTACGGCACTTTATATATACATATCAGTTACTCAATTGCTCCGTTGCTCTACTCTGATCATTTTGAAATGATGTTTGACAAAAAAAAATTTATACTGCTTTTAAAAGTTGGGATGTTACATGCATTCTTGTCCATAGGCGGTAGCTTCCGGAATTTCGTTCCGAAACCGACACGTTTTTCCGTAAAACTTTCGTCAGACCGGAGAAGACCTAGACAGTGTTAAAAAGTTAGTTAAATTAGACATTCCTAATGAGGAATGAAATATCTTGGAATTGTCTAATCCAGAATTTTGAGAGTTTACAAGATTACGCGATTCGGACACCGATCGGAAACTTATCGGTAAGTCGACTTCTTGAACAAGTAGATGACATCACCTAGGTGACATCATCTTTTGAAGCATGACATGGGGAGGACGTTTTTGTGGATGGAAATGGAGGAAGGAACTTGTTTCCAAAGTTATGTTTTGGACGGTCGGATCGATTCTCATAAAGTTGATCCAACGGCCGAAATCCTGCATCTTTTCCTATAAATACCCCTCTCTTCTCTTCAATTCTCACACCATTTCAAGAAGAGAATTTCGGTTCTAGAGAGAGGTTTTAGAGAGAGGAGCTCTGGAGAGAAACTGCAGCGAAGCTCTGGGTAAGTTTTTCGATACTTAAGCTTTCGTAGTTCTTTCAGTAGTTAGAGTAGTAATGTTAGAGTAGCCTTTAATCTTTCAAGTATGATTAGATATCATATGATAGGGCTATTTTAAGTTAGAATTTCGAAAATTATGATTGGGTCAAAGTTCTGGCAAAATTTTGGAAAAATCGGAGCCAAAGTAACGAAGTACTGGCGAAATTCCGCCAATTAGGGGTATAGGGGCAAAATGGTAATTTTTACCTAAAATGTCGGTCGTAATGTCAAATCACTAATAAAAGTGATATTACTCTTATAGGATATCAGAAACTCTGATCTGCTGCCGTTCTGCCCGACGTGCCACTTGTTGGACGTTACGCAGTTTTAAAGTAAAAAGTACGATTTCCGACGGAAGTACCTTCTACCGTCAACGAAGGTACGTCCACGTACTGTAACACTAACTCTGATGTTTATGGTATGCATGTATGTGGTATGGGTGTAGAGGTGTTATACTGTTTGAGTGCATATAGTGGTTAAAGAATGTGTCTGTATGCTGGGTGCAATCTGTGTGTATGCTGGGTGCAATATGTCTGCATGCTGGGGGCAATACATATGCATGGGTTGTGATTGTGATAGAGCGATGTTAGTATTGTTGATGTCTGTTGTCTGTATACATAAACATGAGGTTAACTGTTACCTGAGATCCGGTGCGGATCCTGAAGACTTCCTTTCGATGTTCCGGCGGAAGCCTTCCCTTTTGATGTTGTACATTTCTTTTGAAACACTCGGTTACAGTACTGCTGTTGTAAAAAGCCAGACTTACGGCACTTTATAAATATATATCAGTTACTTTTCCGCTCAAATGCTCTACTCTGATGAAAAAAACAAATACTGCTTTAGAAAAGTTGGGATGTTACATGTTGGGATCAAACACTACTATTTCGCAAATTCGTTCAAATCGAAATTCAAATTCTGCGATGCAAACTCGAGTTTGTTCTTCAAAACTGGAGTCTTCATATTTCAGTAAAAGCCTAAACTCGAGTTACCAAAAGTTAACTCGAGTTTTCTCATTTCAGAGAAGAATATCGCGATTTTGAGTTTGGGCATGTTTTGTGAACAATGCAAAACTCGAGTCATTAAGTAACTAACTCGAGTTTTGGACTTTTGATGAGAAATCATGTTTTAGTCTAAAATCTCAAAACTGGAGTTTCCATAATGTTCAAAATTGGCAGAACTCTCTGCTTGGTCTAAACTCCAGTTTCCAAAATGAAACTCAAGTTTCCATGATTCTTATAAAACAATGGAAACTTCTCTGTAAGGCCGAAACTCGAGTTTCCAAAACTAAATTCGAGTTTCCTCGTTTATGAGAAAACATTGAAAAGCTTTGTCAAAATGAAGAATGGAGTTTTCACAAGTTCAGAATTGAGCATTGTTCTCTGTATGATGTAAACTCGAGTTTCCAACAAAGCTTGGAAACTTAGAGAATTCTCTATGTAGTCTAAACTCAAGTTTCCAAATGTAAACTGGAGTTTAGCTAACTTTGAAAAACTTGATAGCTCTCTGTCTTGTCAAAACTCGAGTTTGTTAAATCAAACTCGAGTTTGCTTTGTCTGTGAAAAACTCAGAAGCTCTCTGTATGGTCAAAACTCGAGTTTTCATATCTAAACTCGAGTTTGCCTTTCATTGCAAAAAATTTGAGCTCTTCTCTGTCAAGTCCAAACTCGAGTTTCCAAAGTGAAACTCGAGTTTGCCTTTGACAGTAAGTTTTTCAACTTACAAAGACAAACTATCATCTGTGTTTACAATTGTCCGTTATCATCAAAACCAATAGAGAACTAACATTAGCTTCCTCATGTATTCACTAGCTTTGTTTAGAATCTCTGTGTATTTGGATATGAGTAGCTAAATATTTCATTCTAGGGTTTTTTTGACCCTTTTGTATGGATTGATATTTGAATATTCCTATCTTTTGGTAGATAAATTTATATATGTGTTGATTTCAACCTTGACTTAATGCTTCTAAGTGATTAGCCTCCATAGATGATTTATTCACTTAGGTTTTGACTTGAGAGAGATAATCTAGGTGTAGAACTAGATTGAAATCATGCTTGTCATGAAGTTTACTTGATAAATGGATAGTTTGTTGGTAAAATAGAGATATATTTACTAACCTTGCATTGTCACATTAGGGTTATTGCTTAAAGATTGATTCTCATTATGTGTAGTAAGAGATTGTGCATCTTATTGAGAAGAGAAATTTGATTTTAACTTGAGAGAGCGTGTCAAGTGTTTTTTGAACCTTAGACTAACACATATATGTATTGAAATACTACTAGAGAAGAAATTAACTAAGTTTTATAAAATGTAAAAGGGGAAAAAGAACCCTAGGCTCTATTATCCTTAAAGTCACAGAGTCATTTGCCTTTATCAATTTTAATTTTTAGAAATAGTCTTTAAAAATTCTCATTTTAACTCAAAACTTTATTTTAGCTCAACTTAATGAAATTCACTAAGTATCTTACTTGACCAATTTGTTAAACAAATCCTCATAGGAACGATATTTTACTAATCATTTTATTACTTGCGAAAATCGTGAGGCGAACGGCCACCCATAATCTTTCCTCAGCCACCCATTTTTCAGTATCGTTTTGGCTCCTTGCATCCACTGGTGCCTTTTCTTAGAAAATAAAAATAAATTCAGGCACTCTCGAATGGTAAAAAGATAATTCAGGATACTGAAAAAAATACTTCATGCATTATCTTGAAAAATTATTTTAATATTTTCAAAAAATATTTCAGGGTACAAACTGGTACTTAAAGGATACTGACTGGTACTTAAAAGATATTTCAGAATACTGACTGGTACTTAAAAAATTATTTTAAGATCTTAAAATAATTTTACAAGATCATGAAATATTGGTACTCAGGGAATTATCTTTTTACTATCCGACAATGTCTGAATTTTTTTTTTTAAAAAAAAAAAAAAATAGGGACCAGTGTGTGTAAGGCGCCAAAACGGCGCCGTTTGGGATGCAGCGGACCAAATGCTGCAAAAGACCACAGCCAAATCGATGCTGGGAATGGACATCTTCCTGCAAAATTTATGCTGCGTGCTGCCAGATTCATCAGTTTCAAGAAAGTCTTCTGTACCCAGATTTCTTAATCTTTCCTACAAGCTAGGTCCCGTATTCATCCCTGTCAATCGGAAACCCAGAAGGAACCTAAATTTGAGAATGGCCCAAGCTGCACAAGACCTAGGTAACTATGTGTTTTGTTTTGCCCCTGTTATGCTGAATATGACATGATTTGGTACACAAACCCACAAATTATGGTCTCGTCGTTTCCGGGTTATCTGAATCAAACGGTAACTCTGTTCTTTCGTTTGTCGAGGTTGAACTGGATGTGTTCACATTATCTATTTAGGTCATGTTGATTGACGAGGACTTTAAAAATAGGTGAATCTGCGACAATTTATGCTCAAAGTTTTCACATAGCTTTCAAGCCGTTATTTCATGTTATTTACTAGAAACTAAGGCCATAGTTTAGCTCATTTAATTCAGATCAAATTGATCAGTAGCGAAACACCTAATTGCAGCTTTCTTTGTAAGCTACCCGTATCAATATATAGTTGTTATTTCCTGATCAAATTCATTATTTAGACGAAATATTTTAAAGTTTTTATATGTTCAAGTTTGCATAATTGCTTGTAGTATTTCTGTCACTTGTACTCACTGCTAAATGTCTCTTGAACTTTCTTACCATGGATGTGATCTAGACCAAGTTTTGTGGTCATTGTCTAGAGGCTTTGACTTAACTGTACCTCACTGCAAATTGATCTCATTACAAAGGTTTCCTGCCCTCCTTGTTGCTATACACATTTCATTAGCTTCTACTGGGTTTCGTTTAAAACCCTCTGAAAAACTACTGTCCCTGACTCCCTGTTAGGGGAAATGGAAAAAGAAAGGCTTCTTGATCCCCATTGAGCATTTTATATTTAGAGATCACTTCTTTCTCTTTATAATGTCACTTGCGTACTTTTGAAAGTAGGTTCTTATATCATTTGAATGATTTCAATGTCGATTGTTTTTCTTTATTATTATTATTATTATTTTATGAAAATAACAAATGGGCAAATATCTATAGTGGCATTTGAGAAGTACGATATCAAATAAATGGACCATCAACTTGGGAAAATGATGCTGATGTTTTGCAATTCTGGTATCGGTGTTTGAAGTAATGAACTACATTGGTAATCATACAGGCAGTTTGAATGTTCAACAAATTCAGTGAAATCAATGTATGATTGCTCAATTATTTTTTCAGCTTTTCAACAGCAAAAAGTCATAGTACCTAACAAGCAGGGAAATAAACTAGTTGGCATCCTACATGACTCTGGAACCTCGGAAATTGTTATCTTATGCCACGGTCTAGGTGCCTCGAAGGTAACTTTTTTTGATACAGAAAGCACCTGTTCATCATTATCGTGGAGATGTGTTGTCATTAAAATTGAATGTAAACCTGGTCAGCCCCAACTCACACTGATTGGCTAATTGAGTTTTCTTATTTTCAGGAAGACAATATCATGGTGAACCTTGCTTCTGCACTGGAAAAAGCTGGGATTAGTTCTTTTCGCTTTGACTTTACTGGAAATGGGTATGATTCTAATATTACAGAACCAAACTGGGAATTTTGAAGATGATGTGTGTGAAGTATTACTTTCATAACAAACGCTTGGTTTTTGCTTGTTGCTGTTGATATTGTTCTAATTAGAGTAAGGAACTATACTATACTTAAAACTGACAAGTTTAACCCTCTGTTATCTTAGTTTTTCTTGTGGAAGGATATATTCTAGAATGCTTAAGTCTGAGAAAGAAAACATCCTGAAAATGGGAGCTCCTAAATCCTAATATTTTGTCAAATATAGGAAATTAAAGTACCAAAGATAGCTCATGCTACAGAACTTGCAAACTACATTTATAGTTGTGCACCAAATTAATATATGAAAATAGTTACGGACTGCTTTTTCTCACCATGGTCAAAATATGTCTATGGTTCTTTTGTGTCTTTATGTATTTCATCATCACTGTTAATCTACTTTCATACTATTTCATTTTGATTTGGTTGCCTCTTTCTAGGGAAAGTGAAGGTTCATTTGGATATGGTAACTATTGGAGGGAGGTTGACGATTTACATGCAGTGATCCAACACTTCCATGGAGCAAACCGCCGAGTTATTGCAATTATTGGGCACAGTAAAGGTTTGTTTAATGTTTATATTTGTTCTTCATACATTATTAGATAATAAGCAGATAAGTGAAGCATGTTAAAGAGATGTCCAAAGAGCAAAGCGAGACCTTCACATACTGAAACTGAAGAACAAATTCCATAAATTATCTCCAGTCCCTTCCAGAGAAAAAACAAATAAAGTTCATGCACTGATATACATGATACACATGATATATGAAAAGAAGCTCACCCAGGTGAAAGCAAGAAAAACATGGGCTATTTATGAGTTATCCTTGTCTTGTGTTTATTAACTACTTGTATTTGGCCCTAGATTTTGTAGCATTGTGAACAAGGTATTGTAGGCTTATTGGAATCATTACTAATTGTTTATGTACTCTGATACAGGAGCTGATGTGGTGCTTCTTTATGCTTCAAAGCATCATGACATTAGAACAGTTTTCAACCTCTCTGGTCGCTATAATCTGATAGAAGGCATTGAAGAAAGTCTTGGCAAGGATTTTATGGAAAGAATAAGGAAGGAAGGCTTCATTGAGGTGAAGATTAATTCAGGTAACCTGTCACTTACTCAGGTTTGTGATTGAATGCCGGAATTGGTTTGGAAGCATCTTGTAAGAGATGTTTGAGCAAAGTTGTTATCTATTATCCATTATTATTGCTCCTCCATCCTGATCCTGCTGTTGAATGAAATTGCTAAATCTAGTAAGTCGAGAACTGTGTCTTCGTTTGTTTTTTTTCCTACACTCTTTTTAATAGAATTTTGAGTTGGGGGTGTATAATAATCCTTGTCATGAAGCTTCTGCTTCAACAGTCTTACTTTTCCATCATTTACTCTATCAGATAGACATCTTAACACTTGGTGGAAACACTAACTAGGCAGTTAACAAAACAACAACTCTCCAAATCGTTTACACACACTTTCATGCATTCTCTTTTATTGTTTATAATCACTAAAAGGAATATGCTTTTGTAGGAAGGTACAGGGTCACTGAGGAAAGTCTGAAGGATCGCCTAAGTATAAATGTGCATGACGAATGCCTTAAGATTGACAAAGAAAGCAGGTGAGGGGAAAACAAGTTGTCTGATGGTTCTCCTATTCTTTCTTCCTCGTTTCACCCCTTTTGCCTCTTGTTGCATTTCTTCATGGACCATGTATTTCTACACTAAAACTTGAATCACAGTCACCTTGCGATAATGTTGATGGTACTTATCTATAAATTACAACTTTTAATAAACATCTGGTAAGAGTTAGTGTTTAAGAAAGTTTTATGGATTAAGTAAAAAAGTTATTTGTAGTGAACCCCATTAAAGGGCTTTATGGATTTAGAAAAATCTAGTAGTTTAAGAAAAGATTTACATGTATGCATTCAAAGTTTGAGTGGTCATACTACTATATCAGGCTATCAGCTATCATAATAAGCTGGTTTAATTTTCCTACATGAGTACAGACAGAAGCAGATTCTCTCATTAACTCTTTTTCTCATCATCCCTCATAAGTCCATCTGGACCATTGATTGAGAAGAGGAGAGAAAAATCAAAGCAGCATTGTATCCTTTCTGATTGATTGGACGGACATGATTTAGAGATTATGAGGGATGATGAGAGAAACCAAACCCGAATACAGGCCTATTTATAGGCCATCCTAGACTATATAAAAAATACTAATGAAACCCAGGTGCCAATACTAGAATCTGATTATTTCTGTTTTACTTTTACATTATGTCAACTGTAAAAAAAAAAAAATGTATATGTTATATCTTCATTGGAAAGCTATGATGTTAAATGACAGGGTCTTTACAGTCCATGGTTCTGCTGATGAAGCTATCCCTGTTAGTGATGCATATGAGTTCGCCAAGATCCTGCCTAACCACAAGTTACATATCGTAGAAGGAGCTAATCATATATATGCTGCTCATCAAGCTGAATTATCCTCGGTTGTTGTCGGCTTCATAAAGGAGACGTTGCATCAGGGCACTGATGCTTAGGTAGCTGTTCTTGAGAGTTCAAGAAACTCTCTTTGATATTCTCCCAAATAATATAGCAGGGCTAGTATATCTGACTGGTTTGAGCCATTTCATCGTGATGCTGATGACAAACTTCATCGGCAGGTGGGAACAGCCTATGATGCTGTAATGGCAATGTGATTTATTTTAGAGAGATTTGTCCATGTATGATGTTAATAATGATCCTAAGACTATTACCATGTGGTTGCAAACAATTCTCATATTTAAGTCAAAACTGTGCTATTCTTTTTACTATCCACCACATAAGACTTGCCTCTAGTTATTCATAATATATAGATTTTCAAGTGATGAACTTAAAATTGTAAATCTTCCGTTTGAGTAAAGTCTGTCAATTTGTTCAGAAAACTTCTTCTCCATTGTTGTTGAATATATATGGAAAAATACTGCTAATCACTCTGAATGCGTCCAGTTTAAGTATTAACACAGTTTTCCCCTCAGACCCTTTTAATATTTTTCTTCAAGTAAGACATGGTTTAAACACACCAACTCATGTAGGTGTAAAATATGGTAGGAATTTTCGTTCCTCAAATAAATAGTAGAAGATTCAATTTTTAACAATTATAAAATAAGCCTAAATGTAAATTAGTTAACTCTTCGCTAGGAAGGAAAAAGTTGAAAGTGTAGATTTTTAATATATATTTGAACATTAAATTCATCTAAGCTAGATAACATAGAACATAGAACTTTTATTCAAATCATACATTTATTATCTTTCAATTAAGAATCAGTGACAGAAATGTAAAGTAGCACATCTAAGCTTATTTGATTATTCATAAAATAATATTTTTCAGAAGTTAATGCAGAGTATTTTGAAAAGAAAAATCCCAATTTTTTTTTAATGAAAATACAATTTATTAAAAAGATAAAATGAGTTACTCCCTTCAGTTTTTAATATAAAACATATTTGAAAAGTTGATATTGACTTTAAATATAAAACAAAGTTTTCACATTTGTAAATCTTTTTCTAATTTATTTCTATTGATGCTCCCTCAACAATAGGGGTGGAAATAGGTTAGGTTAGGCTTTAGCTAAGTAGGTCTGGGCCTGCGACGGAAATCCAAAGCCCGACCCTGGGCCTGAGCTTGTGTGTAGGCTTTTTTTTAGGCCTGAGCATGGGCCTTCAAAAGGCCTGACAAGGCCTGAAGCCTATTTAAAGACCTACTTAAAATGTAGGTCTTTACGTAGTCTTAAAATATATGCATCAAAGTTCATATATAATTCATCAAGTCTATTTAAATGCCTACGTTATGTCTAAAAAGTTTAAGGATTCATTCTCATATGAAATAAAAGAGTTAGTAAGTGAAAGAAAAGAACACCTAATGGCATCAATTGTTTGAGGAAGTATGAATAAGACAAATCAATCATTTATTGACTAAGAAGATATATTTCTTAAAATCAACCAAACACGACAAGTGGCATGTAAAACTAGATTTTACCTCTTATTTTTCTTGTAGAAAATGAGACAAACTCCACCTATTTGGATCATTTTCATTGGGGCATCACTAAAATAAACTTAATGCAATTTTTATGTTACATCAAATGACATAAATCAATGGAGGAGTAGTGAGCTAGCATTGCCACCTCGAGCAATCAAAAAGAAGAGAAGTATATGTGATCAATTTATGAATGAAATGGTTAAGCTCATTGATAAATGGAGAAATGTGAAATTTAAGGTTAAGAATAAGTTCTTAATTTTATAAATAATCTAAAAATTAATTTAGATTAAATTATATATAACTATGCATAATAAAACATTTTTTTTTTTTTAAAAAAAAACTAAATAGGCCAGGCCTGAAGGCTAGGCCTTATGAAAATAGGCCTGGCCTGTTTACTTAAATAGGCCTGACAATAGGCCTAAGCCTAAGCTTGGCCTATTTACTAAATAGGTCAGGCTAGGCTTAAAGTAAGCTAGGCCATAGGCCCCTGATAGGGGTCTGGCCTATTTCCACCCTTACTCAACAATAATCAGGGGAGGAGATAATTAAGAAAGATAATTATGGTGTTTTAGAAAATACATGTCATATTAATTAATTCAATTAACTTGATTAATCTAATCAAATTAGATAAATATATATTATATTACAAACCGAATGAAACATACAAAAAGGCCTAAATCTACTGGGTTTCAAGGGACAAACTCAAAAACTGTCAAATAGATCATAAACCCAATCTATCATACATAATAGAAAATTAAAAAACCAACAACAGAACAAACATACATAATAGCCAATAAAACAACCATAGAACAAACAAGAACTAACTTGAACATGGAAGATCCTTGCATAATAGTACATCCAATTATAAATATATAGGACAAAGTTTATGGTGCAAATTTTACACCATAAACTTTATCTTATATTTAGAATCGGAAGGAGTACTATATTTGAAATCCACTAAGCAACTAAAAGATAAATCCTAATAATTCAATATAGAAAGGCACATAACTCAAGCCAATGCCGGTAAGATTTTGATGCTCAGGCATTGGTAGATGTGTGAGAGAGGATAAGCTCACTAAAACGCATATTGACTCAGTCCAATTTGGTTCAAGTCAAATCTTGATGGTGTGATTTTTTAAAGTAAAAAATCATAAAAATAAAAAAGTTATTTCCTCATGCTTTTTCAATAAAAAACATATTTAATAGCCCATAGGAGTGTGAAATATCTTATTAATTGAGAGTAAGTTTATCAACGAGGAGAGAATTAATAGTTTCTATGATAAGAATTAAAAAAAAAAACATAAAAGGTTCATTTCTTATCTTCTATATTGGCGGAGTTTTGATATGACACATAGTCTTCATATGATGATCGACGAGAAAAACAATATGTGATAATATTATTGGTAAGCTTATGCACATAAGCAAGAAAACAATGAGAGGGAACACTAACAAGTTAACTGGTGTAGATTAGTCACTTTCTACATTTAATTACCTAGTTGTAATATTATCAAGTTGGTTGTTCCACCTATTGAAATAAATTGGGTTAAGTAGCAAATTTGCTCTGGAAGTACTATACACGCTAAAGAGTAATTTTTCTCTTTTCTGGCTCAATGTTGCCCCGAAAATTTAAAAACGTAACAATTTTGCCCTTTTCTATTAAAAAACTATCGCTGATTGTTAAAAAATTGACATTGATCGTTAACTTTTTAACGGAAAATGGTAAGATTGCTATGTTTTTAAACTTCTTTGGCAACATTGAATCAAAAAAAAAAAAAATCCAGGGCTAAATTACTTCTGGACGTGTACTTCCAAAACAAATTTACTACTTAACCCGAATAAATATAAGACATTTTACCACACTCTTATATGCCTCTTCACAAACTTACATAAAAAGTCTTTCCTGGTCATGGTCAACGTAGAAAGTCCTATCTACACATAAAAAATCTTTTAAATTTAAATATTGCAATTAAAAAAATTCATACCAATATCGGTTATTGGTTTATCACTCAGTCAAGGATGAAGTATCAATCGGGTTGGATCCAAAAGAATATGAGCATGAGATTAGGTAACTCTCCATTTAGTGGATTAGGAGCGGAATGATTTATAAATCTCTTACTAAGAGAACATACAAAAGATCAAGGTAATCATTTAAATTAAAGATACAGATGCCCTTTTTATTTTTTTAATCAAGGAATCGTGGTAAAGAAGAAAAAGAAAGAAAGTGAGGGTTAGGAAAAATCTCTGTGATGATTAGATTCTATCCCAGATTCCCCATATATGTGTTTTTTAATAATTTTTTTCCCCCTACTAATGAATGAAAAATCGTCAACATTAGTAATAATTCACAGTGTGTGAATGTTGGGATCTTGTCTTGGATTTTCCACAACAACAAGACAGCAATCCCTAAAGCGTTTCTTCTCTGTTGGTTGTACAAAGAAAAATTTTAAAAAAGAAAAATAAAGGGACAAAAAAGTCAACAAAAATGATTGTGGCTCTTCTCACATTCTCTGTCTCCTGATTGCCTGCAAGCTGGAATTAACTGTTACATACCCTCCTTTTTCTAATACTCCTACTATCACATTAATTAATATTTTAATTAGGAATTATATAATTAATTTACAAATATTAAGAAAATTGGATAAGTTAATTATTTGTAATAAAAGAGTAATTTCATTGAGGCTCGGCAACTATGAATCAGACTCAGTAAAAATTGGATATCAGATATTATATACAAACAAAAAATATTGGGACGCATGAGGATCAATATCAATGTAAAAAAAATAAAAAAAACGAAAATATTGGTATCAAACTGCTTTGTTTATAAATTACTATAAAATTATTTTTTTACATTTTTTATATAATTAAAAAAAATTAAATCTACCTAACTGTGTAAATAATTGAACTACATATGCAATGGGCTAGCGTAATCAAATAAGGTGCTTTTAGGTCCTGTACGTTTAGGCCGCAAAGCGCATTACTTTAGTTAATTAATGAACAAATTTTATTTAATAAATGATAGAAAGTGGGAAAAAAGTTTCACTTTATGGGGGCAAAAGCCGATAGATCGTACCACCTTTATCATCGAATCTTATTAACAATGATTTTGAGCAAAAACAAATCTTATTAACAATGATAACAAGAAATTAAATTCTTAAAAAAAACAGGCAATTAACACAAACACATTCAAAGGAAAACCATACAATATATTCAAGAATATAATTTTTGGCCTCTAAATCAATTCCTAAACTTCGATTCAAAACAACTCAATTTTCATTTAATTTCTTCACTCAAAACAAGCCAGTCCTTATAATTTTTTTTAATTCAGCACAATTCAATTTCGAGTAAAAGTTCAATAATTAAATTGATAATTGAGAGAATGTTAAGGTTAAAACTTATATTATCCCTAATCTTTACAACAAAAGAAGGACAGCTAAATTGGCATACTTTTGAGGAGTAAAAGAGGAAGTTTGCTTTTAAGTTGTGACAACGAAGGCCCTCGTGGGTCTATACATAAATATGTCTGAAAACCCTAAAAGTTTCAAACCAACTCATTCTTTTTCTTCTTCTTTTTAATTAGGGTTGGCTAAAGTGGTTCCAACACATTTAATATATGTTAGTTTGACAAAAGAAATATAAGTGGTTGGTTCCTATAATTGGATTGCTCTTTCTTTAGAATACAATTCTCTTATCACCCAAAGATGTCTTTGAATCTTGACCAAAAAAAAAAAGATGTCTTTGAAAGATAAATAGTTTTTCTTCTTCTTTATTTATTTGAAACTTAATTAATGGGCTAAAGTAAAAGTAGTTTTGGGGAAATATTCCCTTTAAGAACACATTATTTATGTTAATGAAAAAGATAATACAAATGGTTATCATAAACGTTTCATAAAAAAATATTGTGATTTGAAAAAATTAAGCTTGTATGAAAAAAAAAATTTGTGTTTATTAAAGAAGTATTTATAATAATTTATTTCACATATTTTTTCATCAAAGAATTTTTTAAGGATCTTCAATTATTATTAATATAGATAGATAAATACTCCTCCGGTCTTAATGATATTGGAGGTTGGTCTTAATCCTAATTATAATATCTCTATTTATCATTTTATTTCTACCATTTATATTTTTCCCCAAACTAATGTACATAACTTATAAACCAATATATAATTTAAATGTATATATTATAGGGGCATTTTGGGGAGACTAGGTGATATTTGTTATAATTCAGTAATTTATCTAAGTTTCGTAATATACTTAAATTAACTAAAAAGTTGGTGTGTGTATTAAAGAGAAGAGGAGTAATATGGTTAGAAAACTTCAAAAAAATTTAAATTATAAAAAAAAGTGTCTATAAATATAATAAATCAAATCTTGAGTCATAATTTCTTAAATTCCCTACCATGAAAATAATAAAGAAATGTGCCTAGTTTTTTTTTTTACCTTGGTAAAAAGTAGTTTGAAATCTGACCCACCAATTATATATAAACTATGACTAGCTTCTGTCCAATGGTTGGACCCTCGATTGATTGAGGGGCTATAAACTGATTTCTTTTATATTAAAGCAGCGTGATCTATATATATAAGAAAGAAAGATCTTGGATTTAAATTAAAAAAATGATTATAGTATTTGAAGTCATTTGGCGTTATCATATCTATCTAGCAACCTACGATGATTGATTCATGGAATACAGCTAGGAAGATCCCAAGCTGTGTCGACACAATTATACACAATTGTTGTTAACCTAGGATATATCATCAATTATTGCTAGCTTGCCCTCACAGAAAGGAAGAGAGCAAGGGGGGAAAAAAACTAAAAGAAAAATCAAGTTATTAGAACAGCATTATTAGAGGACAAAATACACTTATTGCAAGGAGAGGCTTAATTTATTAGAGAAATATTTATGTATTTTTATGTTCATTCAAGTAAGTATATATGGAGTACATTATCGAACAATTAATTAAAGTAATTATCTAATAAAATATTTTCATTTTTTGTATAATTATCTAGCACCTATTTTGATTGTTCAATTTGACCATTGTCGGGTTGAAATGAAATAGTTCTCTCTCTTGTTTTTTTAAATTATCCACAGAAATCAAACTCTCAATCTCATACGGATACCAAGTCGCTTTCTTTTGGATATAATTAAGAACATAAAATGATCACTCAAATTATTATATGTGTGTGTGTGTGTGTGTGTAAAATCAAAGTTATATTGGGATTCTTTCGTACTTGTGCTGGAATGCACCAAAAACACGTCTTGATATATATCGTTTTCTCTTCATAACTTCGAAAACTACTGATCAATATGGTGACAGACAAAGTGAGAAACACACATAAGAGAGAGAAAGAGAGAGAGACAGCTGTTTGATACTTTTCTTAACCCTAATTTTCTTTCAACTCATTAATTGGGCGACTTTTATTTTCTTTCCATTACACAAAACGTGTGTAATACAGTATACAATACACAGTTTATGTAAAATATATATTATTAATATTATCAATGGTGTGTGTGTGTGTGTATTGATATTGATTGGTATTGATATTTATTATATGATTATTTTAAGTGGAGAAGTTAGTTAATGTATAACACTAAATTATATATATATATATAGTCTACAAGTTATAATTATTTTTTCCTTCGGACTTTGAACCCCACGCTCTCCTAATGTCTCTAATTAATTAACAAAGCTATCATCTAAGGAAATCTGGGGTCATATACATCTGCGACCAGCTAGCTATAAGCTAATAAGGAAAAAAGTGAGGCAGTACCACACCTATATATACCCACTTTTTCTTGGGAAAATTTATAAATAAGGAAAAAAAAAAAGAATGTGATTTGTAGCAAATCAATCAATGTTGTTGAAGATTCTCTGTCCTGGCGATAGAATCATTCTTGGATCAAACTCATATTTTCTTTCTTGGAAACTCCCCCATTTGACGCCAAAATGATTTTTCCACTCTTGCTGTGTTGTGTAGTGAGCAAGATATTGCTTCACCTTAATCCCAGATTCTTCACAAAACCTTAATATGTCTCTATTTTGAACATCGAATGCTTTCCAATCATCAAATCCGCTTGAATGCAAAAACCCCACTGTGTAGAACACTTCCTCGTCTGGGATAATAGCCGACATTTTATCGTGCCATCTGTATCAATGAAAGTTTTTACCTTTATTGATCTTCTTGTTTTGAAGAGTACAAAAGTTAATATCTTTTTTAATTAGAATATTGAGTGTGATTATGAACTTACTTGTTTCGATTCATGGGATAGACTAAGACAGGTCCTTTGGTGATGTTTCGTGTGAGGATAATATCCTTAAAAACCCCAGAATCAAAATCATGGATCCGAGATTTCGGTATGAACATGTTTAGCCATGGATGTGGAACATCCCATTGTCCTTGTGATTGAAGTTTCAGCTCTCCACTTCGAACTCTATTCAAGAACTCCACAAACGACACATTTTTCTCGTAATAAAATCCAGGAACATGGCTTAGTCCTCGGAGCAATTCTTGCATTTCCTACACGTAGCCAAAGAAGTATCACTAAACTTTAGTGTCTAGCTATTATAAGAAACTTCACATGTGAGAACTAAAAAGTTAAAATAGGATGAATCAAGTGAGCAATGAGTGTGTGTGTGTGTACCTTGTCCACAGAGTGTTCAGAATGTTCATCATAGTATTTGACGACTTCTAGGCAATATAGGATGCGGTGTTGAACAAGGAGGGAGATAATTTTAGGGTGGTCGGATGATGGAAAGAAAGAGGATCTCCAATTATTGATGGGTCCTTGGTGCATCAGAAGCATCCCTTCCAAATAATCTAACGCCTTATGATTACTAATATCTCCACTGATTGAGATTAGTCGCTCTTGGTCTCTTGTGAAGGCAGAGAAATCATTATAGATCACTCTGACCCACTTAACCTGAGATGCACACCCAAACAAACACAAATTAAATTAATAATCTCCTAAATATTAATGAAATAATTAATGCATGCATGCTACACAGACACTAATTGTCTGTTTAATTAATTAAAAAAAAAAGTTTGGAATACTGTAGAATTAATATAATTCAGTGGGTTTCAAACTCGTGATTTGGTAAATACGTGTGTAATATAACATGTACAGAGACATGCAGAAACGTAGTGTAAAACCAGGGACCACTGTGAATTCTGGGAAAAAGACAGGTTGCAGAGTTTCAATAAACACGAGAGTTGAAAAATGTGAGGGATCAGAGTTTTGACGTTATATACGTGTGTGTGAACGTAATGAATATTTTGAAGAATATATAAGGGTAGCTAGCTAGGAGACAGAGTGGCAGTCAAATACTAGCTCATATATATATATGTGTGTGTGTGTGTGTGTAACGTACTCGTTTTGGAGCTGGTTGAAGAGCGATTCGTGCCCTTGCTATGATTCCAAATTGTCCCAAGCCTCCAAGAACGCCATGAAAAAGTTCTGAGTTCTTCTCTGGCGAGCAGGTTAACAAATCTCCTTTTCCTGAATCAATCACAAACAAACAAAAAATTAAACCCTTTAATAATGATTAATCACTCTATATTATTGTTAGTTGCATGCATGTATGTATAATTAAAAATTTGTCTTGGTTACGTATTTCAGTTTTGTATTCCAAAAAAGTTGACCGAACGCGACTTGTTGAGAGCCTAAAGAGTCTGCTTGATCTCAATAATATATTTTAGAATAGTTTAATAATTTAATATTAGTGAATAAATTAATAACGAAGGTGGGCTATGACCGTGTGGGAACTGGTAGAGAATTGTTCAAAGCGATAGACTGCAACATACATCCACCAAATTTCCAGAAAACAAAATCATCACGAAAAGTCTGAACAGAATATTAGAAACCGAGAAGAAAAGTTTGTAAAGAGTGTGTCTTTTAGTACTTCAACAACTAGCCATCTCAAATCAGTCTATTTTTATTAACGACTAAGGTGATTAAAATTTAATATTATGTTGTTATGTTGGTCCCATAGAGAGCAATAAATTAAATTCAGAGAAAGCAACAGATTATAGTTTGTTTATTTTTTTAAAAGCGTAGTTCATACCACTAAAGGCACTGTAGCCTACTGGTATAATTGTTCTCCTAGAAGGTTATGGGTTCAAACTCAGGCCATTGTAACTAAAAAATAAAAGACTAGTTCATACCAGTGATGACATCCATTTCATGGACATTACTGATCTGAGGTCCGTAACGGAAAGTCTGGCCGCTGATGCCGGCGTTAGAGAGGGTACCGCCGACGGTCAAGTACAGATAATCGGTCCACGACGCCGGTGCAAATCCGTGTTGAAGGGTGGCCTGAAGAACATCAATCCAGAGCTGCTCACCTCCGACGTCGACGGCGTAGGAACCGAGGGAAGGATCACGAAAGATGGGACTAATTCCTCCGCGGAGGGCGGACATGTCGAGGACGACCCCGTTGGGAGCCATGGCCTGGCCGCGAGTGGAGTGGCCGTGTCCTCTTGCGGCTATGTGGAACGGAACAGAGCTAGCGTAGGAAGATCGTATCAAGCTTATAATGTCGTAAATGGAAGATGGGTGAAACACGGCGAGAGGAGAGTGACGAACAAGATTGCCATAGTCACTTGAAGCTAATTTAATGGCTTCTGGGTCGTCACGTAGCCTCTGGGATATATTTGAAGGAACCAGACTCGGCCCAGTTAACTCAGTTTTTCCCACAGTCGATATCAAACGAATTATGGTTATTATGGTAAGCACGAGATATGTAGGAAAAGGGAAAGTCTCAGTCATTTCTGAATCAGAGGTAGAGAGAGAGAGAGAGAGAGAGAGAGAGAAGCTATGGAGAGTGAAGAAGAAGAAGATTGTTGTTTGTTAGGGAGGGAAGAGAAAAGAGGGGTTTATATATAATTTGCATGAGGAAAAAAGGTGGGGAATTTTTGGTGTAAAGGAACGACGTCGTAGGTGGCCGGGGCTAAGAGAGAGAAAGAGAAAGATGGCAAAAAATTCAAAGTTCAAAGATACGATGGAACAAGACCAAAGATTATTTTTTTCCTCCCTTCCAAAACGTCACCAAGCTAATATTCATGAGAGAGTAATTAATTAAGTAATTATAACATATGGGTTACGTGTTTTCCGTGAATATATGTGTGTGTGTATGCATCATGATGATGACGACGACGAAGATTCCTGGTAATTTAACTCCCAGAAAAAAATTTCCAATACTGTGGGCGTTAATTTGAGATGAGGGAATATGGACCGTTGGATGAGGAAGGAAGCGAGTAGTCAACATTAGTCAACTCTGGTCAATCGTGGCATTTTAATATTGAAAAAAGAAGAAGCTATTTTGGGATTTGAGGACGGTCAAAATTAGGTAATTATCAGAAAGATCCATTAAACACTTTGAATTATATTGATGAGCCTTTGTGGTTCATGGAAGGGTAAAAAATTCACAAGTAATATTGAAACAGATTTGAAAATGAAGGAGACATCAAAACAGATTTGCCTCTGGTCAGATTTTGTGTGTGACCATCTAAGCCAACATGTAATCAATGACAAAGTCAAGTTCCTACAATTACTACTATAATTATACCCACCCATTTCTTGTCTCACTATCTATATCACTTTACCTTTCTTTTTCTTAATTATTAAAATTATATTGTCATATATTTACACACACACACTTTTTTTTTTTTTTTTAAAAATGTTGTTCTTTCAAGTATAAAATGATGTTCGTGTTGATGATATGTATACTTGAGAGAGAGGTTTCATCATCACTAGCTGGCTATATATCCTCATTAAACTATATACCCAATTGGACTCTACTGTTTTTATTTGCCAAATTTATATATATTATTGGTGAACCTAGCTAGCTAATCAAGGCTTACTTCGTATAATATAATAATATATAACAATAAAGTATTTGTGTCTAAATAAATAATACTAACACATGGCTTGCCTTACATTAAAAAATATGGTCAAAAAATAACAACATGCCATGCACAAGCAAGAGAGAATCCAACTATGACATTAATCAACAATATATTATACTCCCTCCGGTCCTAATTATAAGACAACATTTGGGGGTTGATTTTAGTCCTAATTATAAGACAACTTTCTAGTTTTTGTCAATTTCTTCCTAAAATACCCCTATTTTATTCTCTCAAATGTGTTTGGTTTTTGGTGAGTATATGTATGTGAGTTGTAATACACACGCACACACACGTGTGTTTCTATAAACATATATATGTATATATGTGTGTCTATATATATGTATCTGTGTATATATGTATGTATATATGTGTGTGTATGTATGTATATAAATGTGTGTACATATATATATGTATATCTGTGTTTATGTGTGTCAATATATATGTGTGTAGATATATATATGTGTGTATACATACACAAACATACACACACACACGTATAAACATATACATATCTCTATGTGTGTAGATATATATATATATATATATATATATATATATATATATATATATATATATATATATATATGTATGTATGTGTAGATATATGAGTGTGCATGTATATATGTGTGTGTAAATGAATTTATATGTATACATATACACACACATTTATATATATATAGTAAAACCATTATTTCAATTAGAAAGCGTATGGAAAGAAAAATTGGTCGGAGAGATATGTGGAGGGGTTGTTGATTCACTTTTACTTATGTCATTTTAAAGTTATATAAGGGCATTTTAGGAAAATGAGTAAAATTAACTAATTTAATATATCTCCTTAATCTCCCTAAAATCGGTTAAATACGTCTTATAATTAGGACCGGAGGGAATATATAATTTTGGAGCATGGGGTTAGCTTTTGTGGCGTCTGAAAATCTAGTTGCTGCAATTTGATGAGGAGTATATAATTATATAAAGGACGTACACAATCACTACACACACATAAACTAATATAAGAATGTGAAAGGAGAATGTCGAAAGCTAACAAAAAAAACGGAATTAGTTATGGTATCTGAATGGTTTAGATTTGATATTTTTTTTTTCTTGTTATTTGTAATACCCTGAAAATCTCATTTATGATAAGTATCATATTGAGTAAATAATACCTATTGGAAATAGGTGAATATGGGATCTCAAAGATCTTACGAAGAATTTATCTTATTTTTGGGGTAGTTCTCTTAAAAAAAAGAATAATTTGCAATTAGGTCCCTAAAACGTTTAGAAGTTTGCAAATAGGTCCCTAAGATATTTACGGGTTATAGAATACCCTGTGAAAATTATGAAGAGACAAGAAAATATTTATTTGAAATAGGGAAGAATATTTTCCCTAATTTAGGTAATTTATTAAATTATTACCTTGGAGAAATAAAGGGGGAAAAAATTAAAAAGTATTATAATGATCAAAATACCCTCGTAAATTCTAAAATAATGCAGAAGACATGGAAACAAAGTTTTCAGTGCAAAAGTTATAAGGTAATGAGGCATTCTAATTAAGAAAATTATCAACTATTGATAAGAAAGTAATTAAGTAATTATTTGCTAATTACTTAAGCATAAACGAAGGAAAATTCAAAGATAATTACGTAGAACCCTAAAATTAGTGGTAATGGCTAAAAACATTAGCATAAATATATTTTCTAATTAATTGGAAATTTTGAAGAAAAATTGATGAGATTAGGTATTTTTAAGCCTAAATGCAAGAATGGACCAATTAGGTAATTTTATGGAATTTTTGGGAAAATTAAAATAAATAAATCATTAAGTAATTAATTAAATAAAAAATAAATATTTATTAAATAATAATTAGGGCCAGCCGAAATTTTCCCAAGAAAAAGAAAAAAAAAATGAAGATAAGATCAAATTTAAAATATCATTATATTTTGATAAAGTTATAATATTATATAATATAATTAAATATGGTGAATAGTAATGGAATAAATAGGAAACGGATCCTATCTAGAGTACCAGAATAGGTTTTCCAAAGTCAAGGTAAAATATTGATCGGTGGATTTTTATCTTCCATTAGACTTTTCCTAAGTTAATTTTGAAGCCTTTAGAGCTTTTTCCTAATAAGACGAAATAGGAAATTCGAGAAAAGCCGATAGTCAAGTTGAAAGTTAAGGATCTAAATGTCATGTTACGACATCTGGGGAAGAGTTGAGAGTTTTCCGGACATATTTGGAATCGGTGCATTCTTGTTCATAAAGCGTAGCTTCCTAATTTCGCTCAAACCGACACGTTTTTCCGTAAAACTTCAGACTGACCGTTGGAACCCTATATGGAATCAAAAAGTTATTTAGCCCGGACATTTCTAATAAGTGAGAAAATGTCTTCAAAGTTGTAATTCCAGATTTCAAGGATTTTACAAGATTACGCGATTCGGACACCGATCGGAGACTTTATCGGTATAAAACTTCTTGAGGAAGTCAGTGACATCATCAAAGTACATGGATGACATCATGGGGATGATGTCATATGGAGGAAAGAGAAAGGGTTGGATGGCCAAGATCATGCCACCTCATCCGTGTGCGATCCGATGGTCGATATTCGGTATGAAAAAGCAATGAATAGTGTCACAGTTTTTCCCTATAAATAGGACCTCTTCCCTTTGGAAATTTCACACCATTCTCTCTTGAGAATTTAGAAAGTAGAGAGAGGAGCTCTGGAGAAAATCTGCAGCGAAGCTCTGGGTAAGTTTTTCGGTACTTAAGCTTTCGTAGTTCTTTTGGTAGCTAGGGTAGAAATGCTATGTTAGTCTTTAATCTTCCAAGTATGATTAGATATCATATGTTAGGGGTATTTTAGTCATTATTTCGAAAATCTTGGTGGGGTCAAAGTTCTGGCAAAATTTTGGAAGATTAGAGTTAAAATAGCGAAGCTCTGGCGAAATTCTGCCGATAGGGGCATCAATGGCAAAATGGTAATTTTTACCTAAAATGCCTGTTATGATGTAAATCATTAATTTATATGATTTATATTTCGAAAATGATATTGGAGTAAGAGTTATGTTGAGATTTTGGAAAATTAAAGTCAAAGTAACGAAGTGCTGGCGAAATTCCGCCGACTAGGGGGTCAGGGGTAAAATGGTCATTTTGACTAAAAATGTCCGTCGTAATGATAGATCCTTAACAAATACGTTGTTATGTTGATAGGATATCCCTGATTACATTCTGACCTACTGTCGTGCCGAAATACCGACAACCGTCAACGAAGGTACGTTCGCGTACTGTAACACTAATCTGATGGGTATAGTATGCGTGTATGTGATGTGTGTGTGGTATGATGTGAGTATGGTATGTGTATATGTGGTGTGTTGTTGGGATGCATATTATGTTAGAATATAACTGTATGCATGCTGGGAGCGATATAGTTGTAAGGCTGGGAGCGATACATCTGTAATGCTGGGAGCGATACATCTGTAAGGCTGGGAGCAATATATCTGTATGCTGGGAGCGATACATGTGCATTGGTTGGGTCAGGGACGGACCCAGAAATTTTACTTACGGGGGGCGAAAATAAAAAATGTCAATCATAAACAAAAGTACTTAAAATACGATAAAGACCAAATATACAAAAAATTGACGAAAAGTGTAAAACAAGTAAGGTTGGGAAAATATAAAGTTGTCCTACAATTTAAGTAACTTTCAATATTACCCATAGTAATTGTACTAAACTCTAATATTATATTAATTATTACTCTCACCCACTACTCTTATTAATTAGGAGCATACATGGAAAAAAATAATTAATGCTCCTTGAAAACAAGTGCCTTATAAAGAGGACCAAATACACTTGCTAGTTGGTGTCTTATAATAAAGACTAGAGCAAGCATATGAAAGCAAACATGTGTCTGAATATATATGAAAACAAACCTATGGGCCCCATTTCAGTGCCAACACGATTCTGGAAGACTGGAACTGGGATAAAAATATCAAACTAAGAAGATGAAATATCAAACATTCAAACCTGCTTTCATGAATGTCACTGTGCTTTCTCTCTCTGGTCCAGCATTATTATTATTTTATTAAAAAAAAATAGGGGGGGCGGGGGCCACCCCTAGCCCCCCCTTGTGTCCGTCCCTGGGTTGGGTGTGGTTTATATGTTGTTGTTTGGTAACCCATATGTGTGTATGTATACATGAGGTTAACCGTTACCTGAGATCCGGTGCGGATCTCAGGTCTTAACATAGCGTCAGGGTCGGGAGGACCGAGAACCGAGGAGAGAGGGAAGCAACAAGTTCAGGGATCCAGCTGAAGACTTTCTGATGTTATCCTTTACTTTTTGGAAACTCTCGGTTGTTGAACCGTTTCTGTAAATAGCCTGTGAGCATTTTATATCAATATATCAGTTACACTCTTACTCCGATGCTCTACTCTGATGAAAAAATTTTATACTGCTTTTGGAAAACGAGATGTTACATTATTTTTCTTAAAAACTTATTTTAATTGATAGAGAATATAAAATAAAAATAATCTCTTAACTAATGTTTTTAAAAAATATTTTTATTTATTTAAAAAGCATATTTTAAAAAATATCTAATTTGGACTATTCAAATTGGATAGCTTGATGAAGGATAGGCTAAAATCTTAATGAATTAATCAATTAAACAAAGAAGACAGAGACAAGTAAGTGATCTTCTCTGGTCTTGAACGAATATATTGAGTGGAATAACTGGGGGAATGAAATTGGACTGATTAAGAAGAAAGGTTTTTTATTCAAAGAAACAATCTTTGACCCAAAGATCTCGCAGGTAGAGGGAGCTATCTGATAGCAAGACCCTCCACCATTTTTATAAGTATGTGCATGGCTGATCAATAATAATAATAATAATAGGAAAATATTAATTATTCTACCTTCCCTATTAAGATTTAAGATCTTTGACGAAAATGCATGTGCTTCACGCATGACCAATAAATGACAAAAATTAATGACTTTATAAGTCCAAGCAGCTTCATTATTATACTGTCCTTATTTCTAACTTTGATCCTCGATCGTCCTTGGATTTCAATGAGAATCCATGTGGCATTTATAATTTTCGTGAGAATACTTTCCCACATATCCCAACAGTGACAGTTAGGTCTTCTTCCACCTAAATAGACACATATTTTTGGAGAAGAAAATGTGGGAGGGGAAACATAGCATATGTATGTTATAGATTTTTTTTTTTTTGAAAAAAAAAATAAAGATATAGGACCACTTATTAATTAGAATCTCGCTGGACAAGTTTTGGTGGAAACGAATACAAAGAGAGAGGTACGAATTCACATGTGTATGTTCCCACCATTAACGACTGATATTATAACTTTGACAAATTCATAGTGAATCATAATTGTGAGCAATAAACATGTATATACAATGAACTTTACACACTTGACTTTTGGGAAACAGTCCAATATTTCGAAGCAATAATCCCGATAATGACTATAGTAAAGCCATATATGCATCATCTTCATCATTATGCGAAGGTTTTGCTGCGTTCACAAGACACAAGACATCATCTATTCTCGATCATCATCGAATGAATCTGGACCTAATCTTGCTTATTGACCATACCGAATACAAGTGTGTGTGAGAGAGAGATATACAGAAAAAGAGAAAGAAAGGGTTTTGTGCAGAGGGGTAAATATGAGGGAGGGAGAGAGAGAGAAGGAAGGTGGGGGGCACTGGGAGTAAGATATTGGAGATCTTTATGGGGACCAAGGGAGGAGCAACAAGATCACGTGGGAGACAAGAGAAAGAACAAAGAACAAAGAACATTATACCCTTTCCAACTCCACAGTGCAAACACACAGCCAAATCTCTCGATCATGTCACTTTGATTGTTGTACATGGCGTATTGTGCAAGTTCGCCCGTACGTGCATGGCTTGGAGTTTTATAAAACATCACTGCACTCCTTAATTAGAACTAAACTGAAATTAAGTTTTTTAGTTGAAAAGATATTTATACCCTAGTCTTGTACATAGTTGAGATGATCTAGTAAATTCTCACATATGTCTTGTAAATATATATATTTGATTTGTAAATTCTCACATTTATCTTGTAAATAGCATGTATTGTCTTGTACATGACTGATATGGTCTTGTATTTTCACTTATTTGTTTTGTAAATAAACATATTTGACTTGTAAATTCCCACATGTGTATTATAGATTTATAAAGTAAGTGCAAAATTGTCTTTTTACCGACCAATTTTACTTTCAGTTTAATCTCAGGTGCAGTGAAATTTCAAAACATTTGGAGGTTATTTGATATTAAAGCACTACAGTGGGTGCAGTGAAATTTCCCCTTTTTTTTCTTTTCCCTATTCGATTGTGTGATATGCACCTTTCACTTCTCGTTTTGAAACTTGTGAATACGGCAAAACCATGATTAAAGTGTCATCTTTGTACCCCAAATCCTAGCTACTAGATTTTTCATCTGAATTATCTCTTTCATTAATGCTTTCTCTCTTGGCATTTTCAGCCCTTATTCCTGCCCAAAAACAAGCAAAACAACACGGCACGATGGGGAAAGCCGTACTATTCAGTTTATTTCTAATGACTCGTTAAAAATTGTGTCGTTAACTCAACAGATAGATAAAACTCATTTTTAACTGAGTCTTTAAACTTTGATTTAATACAACTTAGTTCCTATAACTTTTACTCAATATAAAACTCATTCATTGAACTTTAACTAGATACGCATTTCAATCCTTATGGTTTAACCATTTAAAATATTGATATTTGTGTTTTAGAAAATAAAATCATATATTTAATGAATTTTATAAACTAAATTCTTAAATGATTAATACTATAATGGCTGAGTTGCTTTGAGTTAAAAGTTAGGGATTGAGTCTCAATTGAGTAAAAAAATTATAAGAATTGAATTGTACCAAGTCAAAAATTAAAAGTCAGGAATCGATGAACTACAACTAAGTTAAAATTATAAGAGCTAAAAGATTAATTGATCATATGGTTGCCTGTTTGGGGCCTAGGTTTTGTCACAAGTCTGCCAAACACCTCTTTTTTTTTCAGAAGTTATTCTGCATCAAACATACGTTTTGCAAAAATTTGTCAAACTCCCATAAAGCCAGAAGCTATTCTGCATCAAAACCTAGGTTTTGGAAAAAACTATTTTTTTCCAGATTTTTCTCTCTCCTCTGCCATCATCAGTATTTTTTCAGTACCAGTTAGTATCCTAACTATTTTTTTTTAAATATTCTTCAGTATTTTGAAATATTTTTTTCAAGATTAGTCATAATCTTAAAATATTTTTTCAATATCCTAAAATAAATTTTCAACATCATGAAGTATTTTTTTCAGTATCCTTAAAGTATCATTTTTGCACCTGTCAGTACCCTAAATGTTTTCTCAAGATTAGTCAGTACCCTAAAATATTTTTTCCATATCCTAAAATAAATTTTTAAGACTATGAAAAGTATCTTTTCAGTACTAGTTAGTATTAAGTATCTTTTTAGTACCCATCAGTACAATGAAATATTTTTTAAATATCCTAAAATAAATTTTTAAGATCATGAAGTATTTTTTCAGTACTACCCTGAAATAGTTCATGATCTTAAAAAATTATTTTAGGATATTAAAAAATATTTCAGGGTAACAATTGATCTTGAAAAAATATTTCAAGGTATTGACGGGTACTAAAAAGATACTTAATACTGACTGGTACTGAAAAGATACTTCTCATGGTCTTAAAAATTTATTTTAAGATATTGAAAAAATATTTCAGGGTACTGACAATCTTGAAACACAAATTTCATGGTACTAATAAGTACTAAAAAGATATTTAAAGATACTGAAAAATATTTCCTAATCTTGAAAAAAATTTAGGATATTGAAAAAATATTTCAGGGTAATGACTAATCTTGAAAAAAATATTTGAGGGTACATAAAGGTACTAAAAAATATCTTAAGGATAATGACTTATACTGATAAAATATTGATGATGACAGAGGAGAGAGAAAAAGCTGAAAAAAATAGCTTTTCACAAAACCTAGGTTTTGGTTTAAAAACTTAGGTTTTGATGCAGAATAGCTCCTGGAAAAAATAGGGGTGTTTGGTAAGGTTATGACAAAACCTAGGTTTTGATGCTAAGGTGTTTGACAAACTTTTGTCAAAACCTAAGTTTGATGCAGAATAGCTTTTGGACAATTTTGGGGTATTTGGCAAACTTTTGTCAAAACCTAAGTTTTGAAGTTATTCAAACACTATCATTTTTATCCAAAAGTTATTTTTCAAAAATCAGTTTTACCTCGTAAATCCCAAAAACTATCCTCCAAAAGCCATTTTTACCTCGTAAATGGTGAAAATCATTTTCCAAAAGCTACATCCAAACGAGCTATTTAGAATAGTTTTCTTTTAATATTGTGTTCACGTTAAATCTCAATTACGAATATTATCATAACTGGGTGATGTGTCCTAAGATAAGTTGATACGATCATTTTATTAACCCCACTTGTTGAAATATAGGACAACTAAAATAATATTATTATATGGCTATACTTTGAGTGATTAATATGCAATTGCGTTTACTTTTATCTCAAATTTTATTGACAAATGGGCTTTTAATTAATAATCACGCACCAAGTTCAATTATCTTCAAGTCCGATCACTCATTTTTATAAACTACATATATTTTGTTAACAAGACAGACAATTTTGGAGAGAAAAATACATTTTGAATAACAAAATTACATCCCTTAACACTACGTCCAAAACTTTGTTCTAGTAACACTAATGAACCAGACATGTTCGAAACCTATTATGTATGGACATACTAGCGACATTTAAGGATTAATATATAATACCTCCATTGTGATCATACACTAAAGGGGGGAAATTATAAAATGCATATATCATATGATCGAAGTACTTAATTACAAAACAACAAAATAATTCGCCAAAAGTTGAGACATGTTTGGAGGCAAAATCATAATACAAACAATCTATATGATTGTGTTACTGTCGAGAAATAATCAGACACCATCAATAACCTAATTAAATATTTATTAGTATTACATTTGGATATTACTCATAAAGTAAATATAACAGCTAAGCCCCACGTGGGCTTGGATTTAACATACAAAAAATGTTAAACGATTCGGTGAGAAGTCGGTTCCCACTTGCCTAACATTAGGCAACAAGTAACGTACAGCAGCATGCACAATTCTTCACGGCTTTGACAAATTTGGAGATTGAACGTGGACGGTATTAATTACATACAGTAACCTTCTTTTTTGGGAAAAATGCTAAAAAAAAAATCCTTCATTGTAAAATTTATTGCCCAAAGCTATCTGAAATTTGTTTGAGGACACAGGCACAACTCTTATTCAGCTATATGCAACATTTTTTCAACTATATATAAAACAAACGAAAGACATTTACACATACATAATTCAAGATATGTTGCACACAATTGAAGAAGCGTTATACTTGTTGAAGATGAGTTGCTCTGCTTAAGAACATGAATACCCTTGGGTGGTAAATGTTGCAATGAGGGATTTCTTTACCAATTTTCATTATCTTTTCATTTTTATAGATTTACTTATTTATTTAAAGCTGGTTCTTGTTTTGGAAGTAACAAGTAAATTTTAAACTTTGCATGTAAATTTATTGATAATTGTCTTATTACTTTAGAAGTAATTTAGAAGCTTTTTATACTTTGTCCACATTCAAAGAAGGGGGTTCTTTGATTACTTTGTACTAATAATTTGTGGATAAACAAGGTGATAATCAATTCAATGCAATGATTAGCCCTCAATTCGATTGTCTAATATTTTTGAACACTATGATTGCCACGGGCCAATTTGGTTGTCACTTTAAGCAAACATCGACAATGTGCTCTCAACTTTACTTCTAATTATATATACATGTAATTGGACAACATAATCTTAAACATACCTTTGTAAGAAATTAATTAATTGATAAAGCCATTTTGTTTAGGACCAAAGGGGAAAAAATAAACCCATTAATGCATAATGAGGTGCTATGCATAAGTAGGGGGAAAAGCCAATAATGGTGAAATGTGAAGCTACCATTAACAAATTATACCTTTTAAAAAAAATTATTAATTAGATCAAAACTCATAATTGTATTAAGAAATATTTTTCATTGATATACTATTAAAATGTCTGAAGTATTAGTTAAAATTTAGAGTTTTGACCACGATCAAACTAATTATACTTGAAGTAATATATACTTAACTTTTACATCAAGGTTTTTTTAACTAGTTTGGATAAGTTTTGACCACTTGATGGTCAAGTCCCAGCTAACTATAACAGTTTTGAAAATATTGTTCCTTACTATTCTAAATATAATGCAAGAACTAGCTAATTATTCATATAGATAAAAAACATTAGGGTAAATTAGTTATTTGTAAAAATGTATGCTGAGTTTTCTTAACTATATATCTATCCTTTTAATCATTTTACCTTTGTAATACCCGGATATTTATCTGGCATATTATAAATAAAAGTTGGATAATTCTGATAAGTGAAAATTCAATCTCCAGTCTTGTATAATTATAGCATATTTTCTAAGTAGAATTTCTACAAGAAATTAGGGAATTTAAGGGTCAAAGAGCCAAAATGACCAAAATGCCCTGGAAAGGGTAATTAACTTAGGAAATTATGGAAAAATACCAAAAGGTAGTAAAATGACCAAGTGAATTAGGAGAGTATATTATCCCTAATTATGATAATTTAATAAAATGTGAACTTGGGAAAATTGTATAAGAGTGTTCAAAAAGTAATGAAAAGACCAAAATACCCTTGTAATTATGGAATAATGTTAGAGGTATGAAAATACTAATGTTAATACAAGAGTATGAAGATAATGAGACATTGTAATTAAGAAAATTATCAAGTTATGATAATTAAGTAATTATGTAATATTGGGCTAATTACTTAAGCATAAGTGAAGGAAATTCACAAGTAATTATATGAAACCCTAAAATTGGTGGTTTTTGTTTTAAAATTAGTAAAAATGTATTTACTAATTAATTGGAAATTCTATGAAAAATAGTTGAGTTTAGGTATTTTTAGGCCTAAATACAAGAATGGACCAATTAGGTAATTTTGTGAAATTTTTGGAAAAAGTAAATAAATAAATCATTAAATAATTAAATAAATTAAAAAATAAATATTTATTAAAATAAAATAAGGGCCAGCCGAAAATTAGGTCAAAATTAAAAAAAAAAATGAAAATGAAATAGAAACACAAGTGGCCAACTTGCACATATAATAATAATATAATTTAATTAAAGTAAAATATGTGAATAGTAATATTTAAATTAGGAAACGGATCCTATCTAGAGATCTAGGAATAGGAATCCCAAGGTCAAGGTAAAATATTGATTAGTGAGTTTTTACCTTTAAGTGACCTCTTCCGGAAGTTAATTCCGAAGTAGTTTGTGCATTTTCCTAATAAAACAAAATAGGGAAAAATGCATATAGGCATAATTTTGGAAAGAGGAAAATAAATTCTAACTCAACATTTAGGAATGGGTTTGAATTTATTTTGACATATTTGGAATCGGTGAATTTTTCGAAGAAATAGGTATTCTCGAAATGCGTTCAAACCGGGACGCGATCGGACACGTTTTGAGGAAACTTCAACTGGACTGTTGGAGGCCTATATGGAATCAAAATAAAGGTTGACTTGGACATTTCTACTAAGTGAGAACATGTTTGCAAAGTTGTAAATCCAGAATTTTGAGATTTTTCCGAAATTACGCGAATCGGGTACCGATCGGAGAAATTCATCCGGGTAGGCTTCTAGAAGGGCCACATGGCCACTTCCTATTGGTCAATTGGTGCCACCTCAGCAAGAGGGCAGGTCGGCCAAGAAGAAGGAAGAAGAAGAAAAAGCTTTTTGAAAAGTTGCTTTGGACGGTCCAGATCGATTCTCACAAAGTTGATCCGACTACGAAATCCTACAACTTTTCTTATAAATACCCCCCCCTTCACTTTTCTTCACACCAATTCCATTGCTTCCTTTGGCCGAAATCCTAGGGAGAGAAAGTAGAGAGAGAAGCTCTGGGAAGTTCTCAGAAGTCTTCAACGGGTAAGTCTTTCGGTCTTTAGTTTTAGTCTTTAGTTCAATAGTTAGTAAGGCTAGAGTAGTCTTTATTTTTATGATTGGATATCATATGGGAGGGCTATTTTAGTCTTTATTTTCGAAAATCATGATGGCGTCGAAGTTCTGGCGAAATTTTGGGAAGAAAATAGCCTATGTAGCGGAAGCGCTCGCGAAATTCCGCCAAGTAGGGGTATAGGGGCAAAATGGTAATTTTTACCTAAAATGCCAGTTATAATGTCAAATTTCTAATGGAAGTGACATTATTCTCATAGGATATCTGAAACGTTGATTCTGCGCTGCTATTCTGTTGTAGGATTCTTGCACGTTTCTCCGTAGAAAGTACGTTTTCCGCCAGGTAGTACCTAACGTTGCCAACGAAGGTACGGACGCGCATTTATAACACTAATCTTGCACATCTTAAATACTTATATGTCAATGATATGTTCGTAGACCGTTATACGACGCTTATACGGGTTATAGTTTTGATAACACCGTTTTGTTTTACTAGCGGCGAGGACACGACTAATTATCGTGGCACCGTGAATAGTGCAAGCCGTTGTTGTTATTTACCTTATGGGGCTTTACATATTGCTCCGTGCTTATGTTTTGTCGGCATAATGATCATGCATCTCTAGTATGCTTATGATATCTTGTTGTATTAGCTCTAGAAATATCTCGTTGTCTAATCTATACAATGTTACACATTGGTTGATGTTTTGGCTAAGAATCCAAATGCTCTTTCGCTCTATTGCTCCACTCTGATTGTTTGTTTGAAAAAAAAAAAATTTCCGCATTTCAAACATGGGATGTTACAACCTTGGAGTATTATCAACATAACTTAGATACCAGAATCTAACTATATGGGTAAGTCTGGAAAAAGGATTAATAAACATAGAAGACAAAGGACATTTAGGTTTTATATTTAGGACAAAAAAATTAACTCCCAAATAAACTCTTATACTCCTCTTGTCCTATTTAGAAGGCATTTCTAATATATTTCACACATACCAAGAATAATCTTAAACCTCATTAACTATGCCCTAAAATTGAATTTGTTAATTTTTCAACCTTATCCCTAGGAAAACAAAGTCAACACTATAATAAATTAAGGATAAAATTGTACCTTAATATGAAAAATTTAATGACATGCCTTACAAATAAGGTGAAAAATTTCTTCTCTCCGCTTTATAAATAGAACAAGAGGGGTGTTTTTGACTGATGGACGATGGTTTAATCAACCGGTTCATCAATTTGATTATGAAAACATTGATATTAAATAAACTAGCTAATAATTCAGAAGAGCATATGAATATGGATGATTAAGAAAAGGGTCTTGAGTGGTATATAGCTAGCAATATATAATGGGGGACAGTACTTACAGATGAGTACTAATAAGATGTTCTGTATGGACCCTCTTCTTCAATCTCCGTGATCTCTTTTCCTCACATACCTGTATATGGGACCAAATGCTTCAATTCTTCGATTTAGGAAACTTTAAAGGCTACTGAAGTGAACAGTTCATCAAGATCTACCCACCAGGCTTTTTAATTTGTAATCCAAACTTTTGTTCTTTAGTGATGATCTGATCCCTCTTTTGATATACGTTTTCGTTTCAGCCTACACACAGTGGCCTCTCAGTGAATCATGCACGTACAGTTAAAAAACAATAAAAAATAAGTTTATCTATTTAGAAGTAGTTCCATTAATTGGATCGATCTGGACAAAAACCAAAATCCCCACCACTACGTAAGGGACCATTACGAAAACAAAATATATTGTGAATATTGTAAATCCAATAAGAAAGGTTATTATCATTGAAAAAGCTATAGTACTAATAATGTATATGTCCTTTGCTCCCCAGTCCCCACGACCATATCTTTCTCAAGATTTTGTTTATGTTGAACTGTCAATTTTTGAAGCTAAAACCCATCGGTTAAGAGCCAGTAGCGTTCTCACTTCCCAACCCTCCTTCACATTAAATCCTCCCTCTTTCTTTCTTTCTTTCTTTCTTTTTCCTTTTTGTTTTTTCTATCCTTTTAACGACAAGAGGTGACAGATAGTTGGAACTTCCTCGTAATGTTGAGAAGGAATCTTTTACATCATGAATCAAATCTGATCCATCCATACTTTTTTTATATTATAGGATAAGAACACACTTGATCCGCCTAACAAACATATACATGATATGATATTGATTCAATAATGCATCAATACCATATGGTTTATCTATTATTAGCAGCGATTGTACCATGTTCAATTATCAGAATCAAACTTGTCTAGTGTAACCAGAGAAACAAATCAAAGAGATGATATGATGATTATGATAATTACAAAGATACAAAAACGTATCTTAGATATAAAAACGAAGAAAAAGAAGGGGGGGGGGGGGAAGAAATGAAGGCTTTGGATATATGAAGCTACAATGCCTATGCAACTGTTAAGCCCTAATATGCATGAATGTATACTTTCATGAAAGGTGCAAGTCAGAGATCACTTGTATTAATACCTCGAGGAACAAGTTTATGGTATTGTTAATTAATTAAGACCATTAACACCGTTTTTAATATTGTCTTATTATTCTTGGTTAAATGTGCTAATATAGAGACTCACACGTACGTACACACTTACAAAACTCCATATATACGACAGTCCAGTACAAAGTTTATCACAGCGTGCAGGCAAACAACGCTGAATCTTTATGTCTGTCTTGTTGGAGATCGGTCAGCCAAAGTAACAAGCAATTATTTTTCAGTTGAATATTAGACAAATTTCATGCGTTTCTCTCACAAGAAATAATGAATGTTAGTGCTGATGAAAGATTATGGGAGGCTATCTATTTGAATATTCTTCATTTTTTTTAGAGTTCAGGTCATCCTAAAGAATTTTTTCAGGTGCATCCATCACCTTAAAGTATTTTTTATTTTTTATTTTTTTTGCATATTTATACTTACAATTTAGGTAATTTGTTAGATACACCTGATGAAAAATACTTTAGAATGTTTGATGCACCAAAAATAATTTAAGGTTATGGTGATGGACATGCCTAAAAATATATTTTAGGGTGAAAGAGGTGTTAGATACACCACAAAATACTTTAGGACACTAGATGCATTTAAAAAAGTGTTTGGATGCACCTTAACTTTTTTTTTTTTTAATATATCTTGA
Organism: Acacia pycnantha; assembly: GCA_025563575.1. Classification (NCBI taxonomy): domain Eukaryota; kingdom Viridiplantae; phylum Streptophyta; class Magnoliopsida; order Fabales; family Fabaceae; genus Acacia; species Acacia pycnantha. The sequence goes on along the minus strand of JAMWYP010000011.1, from coordinate 3,268,974 downwards.
GAATTGACAGTATGATTTTATGTTAACTAATGTATAGTACTTGTTTGTTTCTTTTGCCACTTCATGTAATACCCGGATATTTATCTGGCATATTATAAATAAAAGTTGGATATTTCTGATAAGTGAAATTTCAATCTCCGATCTTGTATAATTATAGTCTATTTTCTAAGTAGAATTTCTGTAGGAAATCAGGGAAATTAATGGCCAAAGAGCCAAAATGACCAAAATGCCCCTAAGGGACATAAATAACTTAGGAAATTATGGAAAAATACCAAAAGTTAGTAAAGTGACCAAGTAAATTAGGAGAGTATATTATCTCTAATTATTGTAATTTAATAAATTATGAACTTTGAGAAATTGTACAAGAATGTTCAAAAAGTAATAAAAGACCAAAATACCCTTGCAATTATGGATTAATGCAATGGGCATGGAAATTCTAGTGTTAAAGCAAAAGTTTGAAGATAAAGGAGTGTCTTAATTAAGAAAATTACCAACAAGTGATAATAGAATAATTAAGTAATATTGGGCTAATTACTTAAGTGTAAACAAAGGAAATTAAGAGATAATTGTGTAAAGCTCAAAAATTGGTGGTAATTGGCTTAAAATTAGTAAAAATATATTTACTAATTAATTGGAAATTTTTATGAAAAATAGTTGAGTTTAGGTATTTTTAGGCCTAAATACAAGAATGGACCAATTAGGGATTTTTGTTGGAATTTTTGGAAAAATTAATTAAATAAATCATTAAATAATTAAATAAATTAAAAATAAATATTTATTAAATTAATTAAAGGGGGCAACGAAATTTTGGGCCAAATTAAAAGAAAAATAAAATAAAATGAAATAGGGAAGCAAGTGGCCAACTTGCACATTTTTATAATAATATAATTTAATTAAAGTAAAATATGTGAATAGTAATATTTAAGTTAGGAAACGGACCCTATCTAGAGATCTAGGAATGGGATTATCAATATCAAAGTAGATTATTGATCGGTGGAATTTTACCTTCCATTAGACTCTTCCAGAAGTTAATTCCGAGGCCGTTTGTGCATTTTCCTAATAAAACAAAATAGGGAAAAATGCATATAGGCATAATTTTGGAAAAGAGGAAAATAAATTCTAACTCAACATTTAGGAATGGGTTTGAATTTATTTAGACATATTTGGAATCAGTGAATTATTTCGAAGAGATTGATATCTCCGAAAACGAATTCCGACACCGGACGCGTTCGGACACGTTTTTCGAGGAACTTCAACTGGACTGTTGGAGACCTATATGGAATCAAAATTTAGGTTAACTTGGACATTTCTACTAAGTGAGAACATGTCTTCAGAGTTGTAAATCCAGAATTTTGTGAATTCTCCGAAATCACGCGAATCGGGTACCGATCGGGGAAAATGGGTTTTTTATAACCCAAAATCCCAAACAAAGCCCTAATTTGCCAAACAAGGCCCTTGTTTTTTTCCTATAAATACCCCCCCTCCTTCATAATTCTCACACCTTTTCTTCCTTCTCTTGGCCGAAATTTTTGGTTGAGAAAGAAGAGAAAGGAGCTCTGGGGAATTGTGCGTGGCTCCTCAGAGAATTGTCCTAAAGTCTTCAACGGGTAAGTCTTTCGGTCTTTAGTTTTTAGTTTAGTAGTTAGTAGAATTGTTAGTTAGATTTAGAAAGTAGGTGACAAGATTCCTACAAATGTTTTAGAGCCTTGTTTGCGTTGAAAAATATGCGAGGTGTAAACATAGTAGGGATCGAGTCATTTGAAAAGTTGTAGTTTTATAGCTCTTTTAAAGGTTAGGGGTAGTAATAGCCTTTAAATTTTGAGTATGATTGGGTATCATATGGGAGGGCTATTTTAGTCTTTATTTTCGAAAATCATAAATGCGTCGAAGTTCGCGAAATTTTGGGAAGAAAATAGCCTACGTAGCGGAAGCGCCGGCGAAATTCCGCCAAGTAGGGTATAGGGCAAAATGGTAATTTTTACCTAAAATGCCGCTTATAATGTCAAATTACTAATGGAGGTGACATTATTCTCATAGGATATCCGAAATCCTAATTTGTTGCCGTTACGCTGTCCAACGTGCATTGTCGGACAAACCGTTTTCCGTCGAAAAGTACGCTCGCCAAACATCCACGTACATCAACGAAGGTACGGACGCGTCGTAACACTAATCCTATAGCTCTCATATACATATATGTCATAGATACGTTCATATACCGGGCTCTCGCTAGGGTCGCCGCTTTACATACTGACCTTGTACGGGTTATAAGACATGATAATACCGCTTTGAGTTTTCCTAGCGCCGAGGACACGTGTTCGTGGCACGAGTTAATGTGCAGCTATATTTGTGTAGGACTTTACGTACTGCTTTATGCTTATGTACTGTCCGTGTCACAATGTTGTTGTGTAGGACCTTACATATTTGCTTCATGCTTATGTTACGTCTCGTGTCACACTTCGATGAGATGTTGTTTGTTATGTCATGAATATCTATTGTCTATATACTGTTTTATTTGAGCATAAGGTTAACCGTTACCTGAGATTCAATGCGGTAAATTGAATCTCAGCTGTAGCTTCAGGGTCTGGAGGACCGCGAATTGATGTCCGGGGAAAGCAGCAGGAGTGACTTGCGGAAGAAGTCATCTTTATCTTATCGCTTTCTTTTCCTTTCTGTCGATTACTTTCCGAACCTTAGGATTACTGTAATCAATACTTTATTACACTATGGTTCATGTTATGTTATGATCAGTTACTCTTACGCTCCATTGCTCGACTCTGATTGATTGCAAAAAAAAAAAAAATTTCCGCTTTAGAAAATGGGATGTTACACTTTATGGTATCAGAGCAATCTTTCTGGCAAGTGTTTAACTATGTTACCACGAACGGTTTGGTGCCGAAGGCAAGGCTAGTCTACGTGGGTGTGCCAATCAACGACAACGTGGGATATATGATATAACCACTGGTCATAAACCAGCTGGATGATGTAGTATACGTTAGCATGTACATTACATCTAATATGAAAATATATATGACTTGATGCCATGTGTTGTGTTATTGTTCTAACACTTATCCGTTATTTGATATAAAGGAAAAGTTAAAACATGGCCATCATAAGAGGTGCCGGTGCACCAAGAGGTAGGGCCGAGGCAGAGGCCGAGGTCGAGGCGGAGGCGGCAGCCTCAAAGGGACGTAATACCCGAGCAAAATGCTATACCAAACCAGCAGGAACAGAACGAAGTACAAGAACTGAGGAGAACTCTCCTAGAGCAGAGGGCTCTCATTGATGCTCTGTTAGCAAGACAACATCAACAGGATGAGGAAGCCCAAAGACAATTGGACGCACGTCAACACGAAGAGGAAGAGCATAACAATGAGGAAAACGAGGAGAATGAAGAAGAAGAAGAAGAGGAGGACAATGACAATCAAAGTGAGGAAGACCATGAGGAAAATGCTGAGGAATCTGATAGATCACAATCACCTCCACGACGAGGAAGAAGGGAAATGAATACCCGATTGGGTTAATCGCTTTGTAAGTGAAGCCGCCAAATTTTCGAGGAAAGCTGGATTTGGCGGAGGATTGGTCAAGAGACTAGAGAAAGTATTCGGGGTGATTGACCGCCCGAGAATCGCAAAGCCCAACTAGCGATTTACCAACTTGAAGGAGATGCCGACCGTTGGTGGGAAGTCACGGCGAAACCCTACGAGACCAATGACTGTCCCGTGACATGGGGAAATTTCGGAGAAATTTCATGAGCAATATTTCCCTCCTTCAGTGAAAATGAACAAGGAGTCGGAATTTCTCCATATCCGACAAGGACAGGAGGAATCTTTCGACGATTACTACGCCCGGTTCACCAACCTGTCCCGATACTCAAAGACATCTTCGAAGGGGCAACGATGAAAGCAAGATGGTGAATATACCGATTCATGGGCTAAAATATGAAATTGGTGAAAGACTCATGTCCCAGCGATTCCAGAACTTGACAAGCGCGGTGGAAACTTGTCGGATGACTGAGCGCAATCTCAGAGGATTCCAGAGATCCAGGAACTTCAACAACCAAATCTTTGGTCGAGGTGGATCCAACCGCGAGAACTCTTCACAAAAGAGGAAGGCGCCCTGGAGTAATCCCCAAGGTGGGAATAAGAGGCCATTCCAAGCTGGACAACAAAATTATCCGAGACTAGCCGGGATCCCAAACATGCCCAAATGCAAAAGGAACCACCCGGAGTGAAGCTGCGAAGGGAAGCAGATATGCTTCGATGTCATAAGCCCTAGCACTATAGCGAGGGAGTGTACGAGAAGGCTGAGAGGCGAGACCTCGAGCACCGGCCGAATCTTTGCACTTACCGACACGAAGCCGGACAATCCCGAAAATGGTCCAAGGTACAATTTCTCTCAACGGAAATCTACTTGAGGCATTGTATGATTCAGGAGCCGTCATTCTTTCATTTCCTATGATTGTGCAAGTCGCCTAGGAATGAATGCCCGTAGTTTACCTTATGATTTGGTAGTATCTACACCACTTGGGTGTAAAATCTTTAGCTTCTGACGCATGTATAAATTGTATTGCTAACGTGGATGGACGAGTTTCTAAAGTGGACCTTATCCGTCTACCTCTTCACGGCATCGACGTCATACTCGGTCTAAATTGGTCGACGGCCAACGGTGCGATGATCGATCGTGGCAAGAAGAAGATATCATTTCCGGAGAAAAGTTGAAGTGAGCCCGAACTTTCTCTCCGCTACGTGAGGTGATCGGTGCGTGAAGCAAGGATGCCATGCCTACATGGTATTCTTTTCAGTGAAAGCAGAGGCTGACCTTTCACTCCAGGATATTCCTGTGGTGAATGATTTTCCCGATGTATTCCCAGAGGATCTCACAGAGTTACCTCCTATCCGAGAAGTGGAGTTCAATATTGACTTGATGCCTGGCACAGGATCAATATCAAAGGCGCCGTATCGTATGGCTCCTAACGAGATGCAGGAGTTGAAGAAGCAGCTAGAAGAGCTTTTGAAGAAGGGGTTCATTCGACCCAGTGTATCACCGTGGGGAGCCCCAGTGCTTTTTGTAAAGAAGAAAGATGGAAGCTTCCGACTCTGCATTGACTACCGTGAATTGAACAAAGTAACGGTCAAAAACAAGTACCCACTTCCCGGATTGATGATCTTTTGGATCGCTTATCCGGTTCCACCTGTCTTCTCCAAAATTGATCTGCGTTCGGGATATCATCGATTGCGAGTTAAAGATGGTGATATTTCCAAGACAACTTTCGAACCGTGTACGGCATTATGAATTCCTTGTGATGCCCTTCGGCTTGACAAATGCACCTGCGGTATTCATGGATTACATGAACCGTATCTTCCGACAACACCTAGACCAGTTTGTGGTGGTGTTTATTGATGACATTCTCATCTATTCCAAGAGCAAAGAAGAGCACGAAGAACATCTGAAAGGTGTTGAGCATACTCGGGAGAAGCAACTCTATGCTAAACCGAGCAAATGCGAATTTTGGCTGCCTAAGTGAAATTTCGGGCCATGTTATATCTAGCGACGGAGTTGCGGTTGATCCAAGCAAGGTAGATGCAGTTACGGGTGGAAACGGCCGAGACTCGACGAGATCCGTAGTTTTCTTGGTCTCGGCGGGATACTACCGCAGATTCATACGGGATTTCTCGCCTAGCCCTTCCATTGACAAAGCTTACGAGGAAGAATCAACCCTTTTTATGGGGAGATGACCGTGAGGAGAGCTTTAAACCGAGAGAGAGATTGACTACAACACCGGTGTTAATCATCCCGCATCCAGATGAGAAGTATGTTGTTTACGTGATGCCAGGTGGGCAAGGGTTGGGATGTGTCCCGATGCAACAGGCGAGTGGTGGCTTATGCCTCTCGTCACCGAAGCCTCACGAGTTAAACTATCCTACACACGATCTAGAGTCGCGGCTATCGTGTTCGCTTTGAAGATATGGAGGCATTACTTGTACGGTGTAACCGTAGAAGTGTATTGTGATCACAAAAGTTTGAAATACTTGTTCGATCAACGAGAACTCAACATGAGACAACGTCGTTGGATGGAGCGATTAAAGACTACAACCTGGAGATCAAGTATCATCCGGGTAAAGCAAACGTTGTTGCTGATGCTCTTAGCAGAAGACGGTGTAGGTTGCATACTATGTACCGCCAGTTAATGAATTAAGGCGGAAGATAATGGATGAGGCTCACAAGAGTAAATACACTCTGCATCCAGGCATGGTCAAGATGTACCAGAGTATGAAGTCCGAACTTTGGTGGCCCGGAATGAAGAAAGACGTTATAGAGTACGTGGCCAAGTGCTTGACCTGTCAGAAGGTGAAGATTGAACACCGTCGACCCCACGGTCTTTTGCAAGGACTAGAGCTGCAGAATGGAAATGGGAGAACATAACCATGGATTTTGTGGTAGGTCTGCCCAAAATCGGGAATCATGATACCATTTGGGTAGTTGTTGACAGATTAACCAAGTCGGCACACTTCATTCCCATCAGTATCCACTATTCTCCGAACGATTGGCGGGGATTTATATCAAAGAGATAGTGAGATTGCATGGTATTCCTAAGAGCATTGTCTCGATCGGGACACGCGTTTCAAATCCCGTTTCGGCAAGCGTTACACGAAGGTATGGGGACTAAGCCGAGGGGATTCATCTGAAAAGCAATTACTTGGGCCGGATATGCTTGAACAAACCTCCGAGCAGATCGCATTGATCAAGAAGAGACTCCTAGCCGCACATAGTAGACAGTAAGAGCTATGCGGACAAAAGGAGGAGACCCTTGACGTTCTATGTCGGCGACCATGTATTCCTAAAGTTATCTCCAGAATGGCGTGTGTGGCGAACGCTTAAGAGGAAGAAACCGAGTCCACGATACGTAGGACCATTTGAGATTTTGGCTAAGCGTGGAGAAGTAGCTTATCGAGATAGCTTTACCCCGAACTCGAGTAATCTCCACGACGTTTTCCATGTGTCACAACCGAAGAAATACCAGCCGCACCGAGATCATGTCATTGAGTACGAAGACGTTGAAGTACGGCATGATAATACCTTCATAGTTGAGCGAGCAATGCATCATTGATCATAAGGAGAAACGGCTCGAAATAAGACTATTCGATAGTGAAGGTGGTCCGGAAGGGTTTAACACCCGAAGAGGCAACTTGGGAAACCGAGAGTGACATGAAGGAAAAGTACCCGAGTTCATGGCCCGAAGTTTAGTTAGTATAGATTAAATTTCGAGGGCGAAATTTTGTGTAAGGGGAGAAATGTAATACCTTGATATTTATCTGGCATATTATAAATAAAAGTTGGATATTTCTGATAAGTGAAATTTCAATCTCCGATCTTGTATAATTATAGTCTATTTTCTAAGTAGAATTTCTGTAGGAAATCGGGAAATTAATGGCCAAAGAGCCAAAATGACCAAAATGCCCCTAAGGGACATAAATAACTTAGGAAATTATGGAAAAAATACCAAAAGTTAGTAAAGTGACCAAGTAAATTAGGAGAGTATATTATCTCTAATTATTGTAATTTAATAAATTATGAACTTTGAGAAATTGTACAAGAATGTTCAAAAAGTAATAAAAGACCAAAATACCCTTGCAATTATGGATTAATGCAATGGGCATGGAAATTCTAGTGTTAAAGCAAAAGTTTGAAGATAAAGGAGTGTCTTAATTAAGAAAATTACCAACAAGTGATAATAGAATAATTAAGTAATATTGGGCTAATTACTTAAGTGTAAACAAAGGAAATTAAGAGATAATTGTGTAAAGCTCAAAAATTGGTGGTAATTGGCTTAAAATTAGTAAAAATATATTTACTAATTAATTGGAAATTTTATGAAAAATAGTTGAGTTTAGGTATTTTTAGGCCTAAATACAAGAATGGACCAATTAGGGATTTTTGTTGGAATTTTGGAAAAATTAATTAAATAAATCATTAAATAATTAAATAAATTAAAAAATAAATATTTATTAAATTAATTAAAGGGGGCAACGAAATTTTGGGCCAAATTAAAAGAAAAATAAAATAAAATGAAATAGGGAAGCAAGTGGCCAACTTGCACATTTTTATAATAATATAATTTAATTAAAGTAAAATATGTGAATAGTAATATTTAAGTTAGGAAACGGACCCTATCTAGAGATCTAGGAATGGGATTATCAATATCAAAGTAGATTATTGATCGGTGGAATTTTACCTTCCATTAGACTCTTCCTAAGTTAATTAGAGGTAGTTTGTGCATTTTCCTAATAAAACAAAATAGGGAAAAATGCATATAGGCATATTTTTGAAAAGAGGAAAATAAATTCTAACTCAACATTTAGGAATGGGTTTGAATTTATTTAGACATATTTGGAATCAGTGAATTATTTCGAAGAGATTGATATCTCCGAAAACGAATTCCGACACCGGACGCGTTCGGACACGTTTTTCAAGGAACTTCAGACTGACAGTTGGAACCCTATATGGAATCGAAATTTAGGTTAACTTGGACATTTCTACTAAGTGAGAACATGCCAGTTGTAAATCCAGAATTTTGTGAATTCTCCGAAATCACGCGAATCGGGTACCGATCGGGGAAAATGGGTTTTTTATAACCCAAAATCCCAAACAAAGCCCTAATTTGCCAAACAAGGCCCTTGTTTTTTTCCTATAAATACCCCCCCCTCCTTCATAATTCTCACACCTTTTCTTCCTTCTCTTGGCCGAAATTTTTGGTTGAGAAAGAAGAGAAAGGAGCTCTGGGGAATTGTGCGTGGCCCTCAGAATTGTCCTGAAAGTCTTCAACGGGTAAGTCTTTCGGTCTTTAGTTTTTAGTTTAGTAGTTAGTAGAATTGTTAGTTAGATTTAGAAAGTAGGTGACAAGATTCCTACAAATGTTTTAGAGCCTTGTTTGCGTTGAAAAATATGCAGAGGTGTAAACATAGTAGGGATCGAGTCACGAAAAGTTGTAGTTTTATAGCTCTTTTAAAGGTTAGGGGTAGTAATAGCCTTTAAATTTTGAGTATGATTGGGTATCATATGGGAGGGCTATTTTAGTCTTTATTTTCGAAAATCATAAATGCGTCGAAGTTCGCGAAATTTTGGGAAGAAAATAGCCTACGTAGCGGTTACCGCGAAATTCCGCCAAGTAGGGGTATAGGGCAAAATGGTAATTTTTACCTAAAATGCCGCTTATAATGTCAAATTACTAATGGAGGTGACATTATTCTCATAGGATATCCGAAATCCTAATTTGTTGCCGTTACGCTGTCCAACGTGCCGCTGTCGGACAAACCGCTGTTTCCGCCAGAAACATCCACGTACATCAACGAAGGTACGGACGCGTACTGTAACACTAATCCTATAGCTCTCATATACATATATGTCATAGATACGTTCATATACCGGGGCTCTGCTTAGGGTCGCCGCTTTACATACAGCCTTGTACGGGTTATAAGACATGATAATACCGTTTTGAGTTTTCCTAGCGCTGTTATGATCAGTTACTCTTACGCTCCATTGCTCGACTCTGATTGATTGCAAAAAAAAAAAAAAAATCCGCTTTAGAAAATGGGATGTTACACTTCAATTACTAGTGCATATTTTTGTATACTATTCAATTTTTCAATAAAAGTTTGTATGTATTATGCCGCTTAGTCCGAGACAAGTTCTACTATTCAATAGTGCTTATCTACTTGATTACATGCTATTCATTAACAAAGGTTCAATTCTAACAAAAGAAATAGAATTCAAACTAAATCCTTATTGGATATGAATTGCATTCATATTAATTAGATCAATATTCATTCGGATGTTATTTTATTTTTAATTTCAAGAGAGAGTGAAACGAAGCAATAAGATTACGCGCGTTGTATTATTGAATAATAAATTAATACAAACAATTGTGATCATCAAACTTGTTAAATAGGTATGCATATACTTCAATGAGATGCTAAGAGATGTTCATCATCTAATTATCAACCTCTCGCGAAAAAAAAAAAAAAAAATTGTTACTTTGGTAAAGTTGTTTAAAACCCGAGATCAAAAGTTAACATAAAATATGATTTCCACATTTTTACTATAAGATGTTTATTATTCTTTTTACTTAATTTACACTTGATATTTGATTTGAAAGATTCTCCAACATGAATATCTTCTTGTTATCATTGAGAATTCCTTGGAATTGCTTTTGCGTGCCTACACAATTTTTGGTTTCACACTTACTATGTAGTTAATTATCTGCGCAGTACCTAATTAAAATTAATATGATTAATTAGGTTTGATGAAGACCTAGTTAGTGGCTCTTTGAATTGGACGTAGCGTAGGTACTCTTGAGCAACTTTTATCTCTTCTTAAATTTACAGATTTTTCCATTAAATAATTTAAATTGTACAGATTATACCTCAACAAGTTATATTATTATTTTTCATATTGTTATTCAAGATTAACATTACTTTTATTCAGCATTTATTTTCTTACAAAAATGATTTAAGAATTTAAAACAAGAAAATAAACAAGAAAATAATTAATTTACCCAAATTAATTAAATCTAAATGGTTAGAACAATTTCTAAAATTTTCCACTTGAAACGATTGGAGTTGATTTTTGACTTCCCCAATACATCTAATTAGTAAGATCGATGGATGCCGTGGAAAAGAATGAAACTATGAACTGTCAGTCCATCCCTCCCACTACTGTCTAGAAAAGCTCATGAACAAAAACATGTATGTATAACAACCCAATGCATAAAAAATGAAGAACATCGAAATATTTGAATTTTAAACACTTTTTTCATGAATACACGCATATGTATAACAAGCCAACGCATACAAATTTTGAATTGGTATAAAATTTAATAAACTCATAAATTTGAAAATTAAGTAATGTGATGTTATACGCTGAAGTCTTTAAAGAGTTAGGCATTTCCCGTTCAAGTAAAATATATATGAAAGATATGTATAAAAATAAGTGTGAACTGTGTGTTTGTGTGTGTGAGGAATATCTTTTTTACGATTGCGTTTTGAAATGTTACAAAGATATGCTGATCCATATGCTGGACTTTATCTGAACGTATTTTAATCGAAATTCTAACTCTTTTGATTTGATTATGAAGCAGCTACCAGTACAATTCCAGAAAGCAGAAGGAGGAGGTCCACCTCCATGACTAGAATCCAAGGTTCAAATAATTTTTCAGGATCTTAATGTACATCACATTAATTAGCGTGCGAATACACACACACACTCCCACATATCCTTTTTATAAGCAACTTTTTTGCAGGTTGCGTAAAACAAAACTAGCGGTTAAAATTAGTTAAAAACAATAAATGTGTCAAAAATTTCATGTCTTTACCAAATATACTCTTATTTATGAAAAGAGTATAGAAGAAAGAATGAATAAGAAAACATATAAGAAAGAATGAGTAATAAATGATTAAATGAAAAAAAATTAGTGGTGGGGGATAATTGATATAAAGTTATATCTTTAATAGGAGTAGAAAAGGAAAAAGGCAATTTAAATTTTGAGACAAAAAGAAAGTCAATTACATTAAGAACAATCCTTAAAAGAGATAAAGTTACTTTTAAAAAAGATAGGAGGGGGTACATTCTTCGTAACTAACTGACTAGTTTTAAATATAAGAACTAGATGACTGGTTTGTAAATATTAAGAAAAACAGTAAATTAACTATTTGAAAACAAAAAGGTGTGTTGAATTTCTTAAAGTAGTACTCATTTTAATTATATGCATTGGGGAAAAAATATAAACTTAGGAGACAATGCAAAGTGGATTAAGATTTTACACACTTAGGATCAAAACAAACCAGTCTGCTACCTCTTATAATATATTTAGGTTGGGAGGAAGTATAATAAATTTATATTATAATTGTTGCAATCGTAAGAAAATGACTCTGAACTTTTGTCTAAAGCAAGCGTTTTGATCAAACCTAATTCAGAATATAAAGAGAATCAAAACTGGAGAACTCTACGAGACTCTGAACTAATACAACAGTGTGATCAAATGAAAGCCAAAATCAAAATAAAATTCAATATCAATACACACACACTATTGAAAGTTATTTTGTTTATAAGATCGATTATATGGTGCAACTTTTGATATTAAATTTTGTACAGTGCATATAGAATCCAGAAACTTCAGCTAACTAAACATGAGGGAAACAGTCATCAAAGAACTCTCATCTATTAAGCAACAGAATGAAAATTTTATTCCCTTCTTCCTATACATGCTGAGAGAAATTACTGATAAAAAGTACTCATAATGTTTAAAGTAAACAATATTAAAATACTCATCAAGTTGTTGAACACCTAGAGAGGAATAAAAAGAAAGTAACTTTGTAAGTAAAATTCTTTTATATTCTTGAATAAATAATATAACAGAAGTAAGAAGAGTATAAGAAAGATAATATATTTCATTCTTTATATAATCAATTCTCCCTCAGATTATAAATATATGACCTATATAACTACTTTACATATATTGAATAAATCAGGTAAGTTAAATATTTATAATAAATGTATGTTGGTTTTCTTAAAATATCCTTTTTAATCATTATTTCCATTGATGAAATTTCCTTTAATATGCGCAATCAATAGCAAAGATATAACAACAATAATAAAGTCTTATCTCACTAGACAAGGTTGGCTACATAGGTCGCATGTCCTCATTGTGCTGTATCGAAATTAGTTTTTTTTTTTTTTTTTATAGATTATCACCAAAAATTCTGCTCTATAACATCATTGAGTGTTCGTTTTGATCTTTCTCGATCTCTTTTTAGAGAATTCCATACTGCTTTATCAACTCTACTCACCAGCACACTCAATGGCCTTCTTTGACCGTGCTCAAACCATCTCAAACGATCCTTTTACCATTTTCTCCTCATAGTGTAATACCCGGATAAATAAATGGGTTATTTCTGATAAGTGAGATTATGGTCTTAAGACTTATGAAAATATAGTCTATTTTTCTAAGTTGAATTCTGTAGGAAATTAGGGAATTTAAGGGCCAAAGTGACAAAATGACCAAAATGCCCCTAGTATGCCTAAATAACTTAGAAAAATTGTGAAAAATCCCAAAAGACAGTAAAATGACCAAGTGAATTATGAGAATATATTATCTATAATTATGGTAATTTAATAAATTAAGAACTTGGAGAAAATAAGAAAGAATGCTCAAAAAGTAATGAAATGACGGTAATACCCTTGTAAATGATAGAAAATGCGAAAAATGCGAAGGCATGAAAAATCTCATGTTAAAGCAAAAGATGTGAGGTAATGTGGTACTCTAATTAAGAAAATTACTAAGCAGTGATAACTGAGTAATTAAGTATTTATGGGCTAATTACTTAAGCATAGACAAGGGAAATTCGTGAATAATTATGTAAAACCCTAAAATTAGTGGTTTTCGGTTTAAAACTAGTAAGAATGTATTTACTAATTAATTGGAAAGTTTTGGGAAAAATAGATGAGTTTAGGTATTTATAAGCCTAAATACAAAGTTAGACCAATAGGAAAATTATGTGAAAATAATTATTTAATTAATTAAATAATTAAATTAAAAATTAAATTAAAAAAAATAATAATAAAAAAACGAAAATAGGGCAGAAAAAAAAAAAGAAGAAGAAAAAAAAAAGAGAAAGAAAAAGGAAATTGAATATAAATAATATATAAGAGTTTTAAATTTAATAAACTCTAATTAAATAATGAAAAGGTGAATAGTAAAATGGAAAATAGGGAACGGATCCTATCTGGAGAGTCAGGTTGGAAGTAAAGACTTCAAAATTAGAGTTGTGACAATTGAGAAAGAATTGGGAATTTTTATGGACATATTTGAAATCAGTGCATCTATGTCTATAAGCTGGAACTTCCGGATTTTCGTTTCGAAACCGGACACGTTCGGACACGTTTTTCGAGAAAACTTCCGTCAATCCGGAAATGGCCTAGGCAGAGTCAGAAAAATAGTTGGAATAGACATTTCTAGTATGGAAGAGAAGGTCTTCAAAGCTAGTTAACCAGAATTTTGAGATTTCTCCGAAATTATGCAAATCGGGTACCGATCGGGGAAATGGTTTAAAGAATATTCCAAAAGAATATTCTGTGGACAAAAGAATATTCCAAAAGAATATTCTGTGGACAAAAGAATATTCCAAAAGAATATTCTGTGGACAAAAGAATATTCTTGGAACAAAAGAATATTCGTGGTATATTCTCGTGGAATATTCTGTTGAAGGTTGAGAAAAGACCAAAATGCCCTCGCAAATTTTCCTATAAATAGCCCCCTCTTCTCTTCAATTCTCACACCATTTCAAGAAGATAATTTTAGTTCTAGAGAGAGGTTTTAGAGAGAGGAGCTCTGGGGGAAAAAGCAGCGAAGCGCTGGGTAAGTTTTCCTAAGCACGAGCTTTAAGCTTTCGTAGTTCTTTCAAGTAGTTAGTAAAGCTAGAGTAGTCTTTATTTTTATGATTAGATATCATATGATAGGACTATTTTAGTCAATATTTTCGAAAATCATGATGGCGTCGAAGTTCGGCAAAATTTTGGGAAGAAAATAGCCTATGTAGCGGAAGCGCCGCGAAATTCCGCCAAGTAGGGGTATAGGGGCAAAATGGTAATTTTTACCTAAAATGCCGATTATTGTATCAAATCACTAATGGAAGTGATATTACTCTTATAGGACGTCAGAAATCCTAATTTGCCGCCGTTACGCCCCCGACGAGCCGTTGTTGGAGATTTCACGATTTTCCGTAAACGTGCTAGAAATATCGTAATCCGTCAACGAAGGTACGTTCGCGTACTGTAACACTAACTCTGATGGTTATTGTATGAATATGTGTGTTTCCTCTGTCATGTGTGTACTCTGATTGTACTTTTGTCTGTACTCTGATTGTACCGTTGTCTGTACTTCGACTGTACTGTTGTCTGTTATACATCCGACTGTATTATTCTCTGTCATGTCTTACATCTGACTGTATGACTATCCGTTGTGCCTTAACCTTACATCCGACTGTATTGTTATGGCCGTGCATATCTGATTATGTACATTTCTATTCTCGGTCATGTCTTACATCTGACTGTATGACTATCCGTTGTGCCTTAACCTTACATCCGACTGTATTGTTATGGCCGTGCATATCTGATTATGTACATTTCTATTCTCTGTCATGTCTTACATCTGACTGTATGACTATCCGTTGTGCCTTAACCTTACATCCGACTGTATTGTTCTGGCCGTGCATATCTGATTATGTACATTCCTCATTGTGCTTTAACCCTACATCCGACTGTATTGTTATTGCCATACATATCGATTATGTATTCCCTATGTCCGATCATAGTAAATGTTGCCAAGATATTTGAATGTCTGTCGTACATATATGTTGTATATAAACATGAGGTTAATTGCTACCCGAGATCCAATGTGGTAAATTGGATCTCGGCTCTTAACATAGCGTCGAGTTCGGGAGGGCCGAGGATCGAGGAGAAGGACAAGCAAAGACGCTTAGGAGTAGCGACTGAGGACCTCTTTCTGTTATACTTTTGAAACACTCTTGTACCGCTGTTTAAACAAAGAAGACATGCTACCATGGGTATATTAATATATATATCAGTTACTCAATCGCTCCGGTGCACTACTCTGATCATTTTGAAATGATGTTTTTAAAAAAAAAAAATTTATACTGGTTGAGAAAAGTCGGGATGTTACATTTGGTATCAGAGCATTAGTCCTGGCATGAATTTAACTATGTTATTACGGACAGTTTGGTGCCGAAGGCAAGGCTAGTCTACGTGGGTGTGCCAATCAGTCGCCGTGAACTCGGTGAGGCCCCCATGGTAGACACTTACCTGGCCATTCTGTTCGGTTAACGGAGTTAGGTTCTAAGCCTTTTCAAAAATTTTGGAGCATGTTTTGAAAATGAGTACTGATATAGCCCAAGGTCGGTGTACCACCTCATTTCGGTGTACCAATTTGAACCGGTATACCATTCTGAACCGGTGTACCACTCTCTGTCGGTACATCAATTTTGATAATTCTGATAATCCTGATATCAGATTCGATAACCCCGATATCGCTTCCGATAGCTCGATAGCTCGATATCGAGTCTCCGATAGCTCGATATCGCCTCCGATAGCTCCGATATCGCCTTCCAATAGCTCGATAGCTCGATATCGCCTCCGATAGCTCGATATCGCTTCCGATAGTTCGATAGCTCGATATCGCCTCCGATAGCTCGATATCGCTTTAGATAGCTTTGATAGCTCGATATCGTCTCCGATAGCTCTGATATCAGTCTCTGATGACTCCGATAACTCTGATGTCTCCGATAACTCTGAACTCTGATATTTCTGATAACTCTAATATCAGTCTCTGGTCATTCTGATAATCACCAGTTTGTGCTGGATAGTGATTCTTTCCTAGCACCAAGCTTATATGCGAAGATAGGCCACGCCGGATGAAACCCCGAGACCAATAAAGATAAGTACATGCAGTATTTGACTCATGTATAGGATCTTCCGATACGTATTTCCGTACCCGTTTTGAGTAGAAAGAACCAACGTGAATCTAACGAAGGAAAGGATCGAAACCTGGCTCCGTGGTTTGGAATCGATAAACATATGTTTTTACGAATATCCTTGGTGGCCGGTGTCAGTGGAGTACTTCAAAGGAGAACTCGTAGTCTTCATAACGTAAGACCATTCGAACTTTCAGATAGCTTTACCCCCGAAACTTGAGTAGATCTCTGTGATGTGTTCCATGTTTCTTCGTTATTAAAAATTCGACCGTGATCATGTCATTGAGTAGGAGGTATCTTATGTTGCCATGGTGTATGGGAACCATGGAGACATTTTGGTAATCTTGTGTTAACATGGTGTATGGGAACCATGGAGACATTTTGGTATCTGTGGTGTTAACCGCGGTGTATGCATATGGGAACCACGGGGAAACATCATATATCAAAGTGCGAAATGACAAGATCTTTAGTGGTCAAACCAAAACGAATTTGCGATCATCATGAGGAGCAGCTGACAGATAAAGTGAAGATTCGACGCGTATAGTCCAAAGTCCGAGTAGGACGGAGTTTAGTTAGTACACGCTTTAGTTGGTTGAGTGCAAATTTCGAGGACGAAATTTGGGGAGAAATGTAATACCCGGATAAATAAATGGGTTATTTCTGATAAGTGAGATTATGGTCTTAAGACTTATGAAAATATAGTCTATTTTTCTAAGTTGAATTCTGTAGGAAATTAGGGAATTTAAGGGCCAAAGTGACAAAATGACCAAAATGCCCCTAGTCTAATTATGGTAATTTAATAAATTACGAACTTGGAGAAAATAAGAAAGAATGCTCAAAAAGTAATGAAATGACGGTAATACCCTTGTAAATGATAGAAAAATGCAGAAGGCATGAAAAATCTCATGTTAAAGCAAAAGATGTGAGGTAATGTGGTACTCTAATAAAGAAAATTACTAAGCAGTGATAACTGAGTAATTAAGTATTTATGGGCTAATTACTTAAGCATAGACAAGAGAAATTCGTGAATAATTATGTAAAACCCTAAAATTAGTGGTTTTCGGTTTAAAACTAGTAAGAATGTATTTACTAATTAATTGGAAAGTTTTGGGAAAAATAGATGAGTTTAGGTATTTATAAGCCTAAATACAAAGTTAGACCAATAGGAAAATTATGTGAAAATAATTATTTAATTAATTAAATAATTAAATTAAAAATTAAATTAAAAAAAATAATAATAAAAAAAACGAAAATAGGGCAGAAAAAAAAGAAGAAGAAGAAAAAAAAAAGAGAAAGAAAAAGGAAATTGAATATAAATAATATATAAGAGTTTTAAATTTAATAAACTCTAATTAAATAATGAAAAGGTGAATAGTAAAATGGAAAATAGGGAACAGATCCTATCTGGAGAGTCGAATAGGATTTCCAAAGTCGAATAAAATATTGATCAAGAGAATTTTATCTTCCGTTAAACTCTCCCTAAGTTAATTCAAGTCAATAGGACTTTTCCTAATAAGACGAAATAGGAAATTCGAGAAAAGGGCAGATAGCCAGGTTGGAAATAAAGACTTCAAAATTAGAGTTGTGACAATTGAGAAAGAATTGGGAATTTTTATGGACATATTTGAAATCAGTGCATCTATGTCTATAAGTCGGAACTTCCGGATTTTCGTTTGAAACCTGGACACGTTCGACACGTTTTCGAGAAAACTTCCGTCAATCCGGAAATGGCCTAGGCAGAGTCAGAAAAATAGTTGGAATAGACATTTCTAGTATGGAAGAGAAGGTCTTCAAAGCTAGTTAACCAGAATTTTGAGATTTCTCCGAAATTATGCAAATCGGGTACCGATCGGGGAAATGGTTTAAAGAATATTCCAAAAGAATATTCTGTGGACAAAAGAATATTCCAAAAGAATATTCTGTGGACAAAAGAATATTCCAAAAGAATATTCTGTGGACAAAAGAATATTCTTGGAACAAAAGAATATTCTGTGGTATATTCTGTGGAATATTCTGTTGAAGGTTGAGAAAAGACCAAAATGCCCTCGCAAATTTTCCTATAAATAGCCCCCTCTTCTCTTCAATTCTCACACCATTTCAAGAAGATAATTTTAGTTCTAGAGAGAGGTTTTAGAGAGAGGAGCTCTGGGGGCAATATTTTCGAAAATCATGATGGCGTCGAAGTTCTGGCAAAATTTTGGGAAGAAAATAGCCTATGTAGCGCGCCGCGAAATTCCGCCAAGTAGGGGTATAGGGGCAAAATGGTAATTTTTACCTAAAATGCCGCTTATTGTATCAAATCACTAATGGAAGTGATATTACTCTTATAGGACGTCAGAAATCCTAATTTGCTGCCGTTACGCCGCCCGACGAGCCGTTGTTGGAGATTTCACGATTTTCCGTAAAACGTGCTAGAAATATCGTAATCCGTCAACGAAGGTACGTTCGCGTCATCGTAACACTAACTCGATGGTTATTGTATGAATATGTGTGTTTCCTCTGTCATGTGTGTACTCGATTGTACTTTTGTCTCATACTCTCGATTGTACCGTTGTTATGCATATTTCGACTGTATCGTTGTCTCGTTATACATCCGATCGTATTATTCTCTCGTCATGTCTTACATCCGACCGTATGACTATCCGTTGTGCCTTAACCTTACATCCGACCGTATTGTTATGGCCGTGCATATCTGATTATGTACATTTCTATTCTCGGTCATGTCTTACATCTGACTGTATGACTATCCGTTGTGCCTTAACCTTACATCCGACTGTATTGTTATGGCCGTGCATATCTGATTATGTACATTTCTATTCTCTGTCATGTCTTACATCTGACTGTATGACTATCCGTTGTGCCTTAACCTTACATCCGACTGTATTGTTCTGGCCGTGCATATCTGATTATGTACATTCCTCATTGTGCTTTAACCCTACATCCGATCGTATTGTTATTGCCATACAAATCTGATTATGTATTCCCTATGTCTGATCATAGTAAATGTTGCCAAGATATTTGAATGTTTGTCGTACATATATGTTGTATATAAACATGAGGTTAATCAGTTACTCCGAGATCCAATGTGGTAAATTGGATCTCACTCTTAACATAGCGTCGAGTTCGGGAGGACCGAGGATCGAGGAGAAGGACAAGCAAGACGCTTAGGAGTAGCGACCGAGGACCTCTTTCTCGTTATACTTTTGAAACACTCTTGTACCGTTTTAAACAAAGAAGACATGCTACCATGGGTATATTAATATATATATCAGTTACTCAATCGCTCCGGTGCACTACTCTGATCATTTTGAAATGATGTTTTTAAAAAAAAAAATTTATACTGCTTGAGAAAAGTCGGGATGTTACACATAGTTTGAAAGAAATTATAAATTTTAAAAAGCAAAGTGAACTGAAGTGTTATATTTGAAACTGAATCAAACCCACAAATTAGCTTTTATATTTAGGATTGGAGAGAGTAGATCAAACGATGCTTCACCGATCGATTCCATATACCAAAACAGGGATGCTCTTACAGTCTTATAGTTACCATGAAAACAAAGGTGCTTTGTGGAGATCAAAGAGCTGTTGATTCCGCATTGCTCACTTCATAATAAATAAAGTGCTTTTTTGAAACTAGGCAAGTTAAAGTTGAAGAGGATGGCATCCTATTTCGAAGCAATGCTCCTAATTTTTCCAATGCAGTAATTATTTTGTCTCGTGGGGCCATATATATACTCATTATAAAAGATTGTGATTCGTACGTGAAGAGAAGAAAAAAATGGATATGGGAATCCCAATATCTCTCAATCATGTATTATAAGATTCTAAAGAAGTTTAATTATCATCTGCGCATGCACGAGTGCAAGACACACATTTTTATGCCATCATCATTATCAACAAAGCAAATTAAAGATATTAATGAATAATAATATCAACATGAGGCGTATGAAAATAATAATTGCAAAAGTGCACTCTAGCATCAGTCTTTTAACTTCA
Organism: Acacia pycnantha; assembly: GCA_025563575.1. Taxonomy (NCBI): domain Eukaryota; kingdom Viridiplantae; phylum Streptophyta; class Magnoliopsida; order Fabales; family Fabaceae; genus Acacia; species Acacia pycnantha. The sequence continues at coordinate 3,248,437 of JAMWYP010000011.1, read as the reverse complement.
CATAGAGTTTTATTTTCATCCCTTAATTCTCAAAAATACCTTCTCAGTTCTCTAGTTCTAATGTCATTAAAAAAAGAAAGAAATATAATATTGGAGTTTTAAATGTGGAGAAAATATCCTCAAATAATGATATATTAATTAATGTTTTCCAAAATTACAATGATTGACATAAAAGTCATCACTTGACATTGTTAGGGTTAAATTACTTATAAGATATTATACAAAATTATGGGATCAAACTGAAATCTTATATAAAATTAGAGAACCAATTTACACTTTTACCAACAATAAATAATTCATGAAAAACTTTACATTGTATTAATATTATTTAATGTTAGCTAATATAAACATTGCACATGCAACGAAAGGCTTTTTTTAAAAAGCATCTTTAGAGATTATCATTAGCAACAGAAATGAGAAAGACATGGAGCAAATTATATGGACTTTGCCGGGATCAATCGATCACTAATTCTTTAGTGTGTTTAGATTTTAAATTACTGATATTAATCATGTTTTTTTTTTGGCATTCATTAATAATGCTTAGCATTATTAATAACCTTTTTTTTTTTTTGAAGAAATTCCTTTTCTTCTGTGTGGACCTGAACTGTCCCTCCCAACCATCTAGAAGAAATTCATCCAAACCAAACTGATCATTCAAAGAAAACAAAGGAAAATCATTAGAGTAGTGGTTACTCTAATGATTAGCACCCTGCTATTAACCATTATTTTTTTTTAACGGAAATTGCCGTGTAAGATTAACTAATAACATATGGCTTCCTATGTAAATTACAAATTTCATAAAACCCCCTTGAACTATGACTAATTACAGATAAACACCCCTAAACTTTAATCGGTTACAAATAACCTCCTAATATTTCAAAATTTAAATTTAACTCCCTTCAAATTTTGATTTATAATATTAAACTCCATGTTGTTACTTTTATCATATTAACAAATTTATTAAGATTTTTTCTATGATTTATCAATTAAAATAACTTTTTCTTATTTGTAAAAAATCAGAGGAATAATACTTAAGAAATATAAAAATAAAAATATTATCATTTATATAACATTTACTATTTTCTTAGAATGCATTAATTTATACTAATATGAGGATCTTTGAGAAAATATTTTGATTATCAAATAGAGAAAAATAATTTTTGTTATTATGTTTTTTTTTCCTCTCTCAACCTAACTTAACTATTGTTAAAAGCAACTTAGTTAAAAGATTTAGAGAGAATCTCATATAAAGACGGTTGAAATAGGAAAATCCTATATAAAGCTGGTAAACTCAACAAATCTTAAATTATGTCAATGACCCAATCTATAATATTTAAATGTTGGTTATTTTTCAATATTATTCCTAACCTATGGTCCAAAGAAAAGAGGAAAGAAAAAGCCTGAGGTGGGATGTTTGTCGCACTCGTTACCATTGTCGCTCTCTCATTTGTGTCCTGTGGAGCATGAACAACGTCATGAGAAGTTGTCACTATTGCTGCCGTGAGAAGTTACCGCTTTTGTCGCCGTTTAAACATTTTAGCTCATGAAATAGCCAAAAGAAAACAAATTGAGGACAAACGTTTCTATAATCCATTGGACCCAATCACACAGACCGAATTCAATTGACCCTTGTCGTAGTCGCAGGCGGAGTAACTATCACTAATCCCGCAGCTCTAGCGTGTATGATTTCCTTTCATACGTATGCGCTACGGAGTGTTCGTGTTGATTCGTAGAGCTTTATGCTTCTATTTCCCCCTAAATTACTGTCATTCTTGAAATTAGCGAGCGCACACTAGTGTAAAAAAGAGCTTTAAGACCGCCTCATTTAGACCGGATTATAGAGAATCAGGTTTTAAAAGTATGACCAGTGGAAATTTCGTAAATATAAAGAACTTTTTGGACCGGATTATAAAGAATCTGGTCTTAAAAATATGACCGGTGACACTTTCGTAAATATATAGAACACTTTTAAGACCAGATTATAAAAGATCCGGTCTTAAAAGTATGACCGGTGGCAATTTCGTAAATATATAGAACACTCTGAAGACCGGGCTATAAAATATTCGGTCTTAAAAGTATGACCGGTGGCAATTTCGTAAATATTGTGAGAAGACGCTAATCAGAGATGAGTCCAAGAACGCGATGATTTATTCATTCGCTTAATTGGAATTATATACAGATGCTAATAAGTAAATAATCTTCTGACCTAGGCAGTTCCTATAATCTAGGGATTACAATCAGGAATATAATTACGAAATTCAAAAAACCATGATCTGATAACTTAATTCCTAAAATCTCTCTAAGAACTTAATCAAGATGATTGCAATCAGGAATGTTAGTCTTGGCTTTCACCCAAGAGGGGGTGAATTGGGTGTCCGATAAAACTTTGAAACTTTGAAGATCTTTTCATAACTTACTAAAAATAGTTTGTATGATAGTAATGATTTATAAAACACTAAACAGACATACTGTAATACCCGGATATTTATCTGGAATATTATAAATAAAAGTTGGATATTTCTGATAAGTGAAATTTCAATCTCCGGTCTTGTATAATTATAGTCTATTTTCTAAGTAGAATTTCTGCAAGAAATTAGGGAGTTTAAGGGCCAAAGTGCCAAAATGCCCCTAAGGGACATAAATAACTTAGAAAATTTATGAAAAATCCTAAAAGACAGTAAAATGACCAAGTGAGATAGGAGAGTATATAATCTCTAATTATTGTAATTTTATAAATTATGAAATTGGAGAAAATTGTTGGAAAAATACTCAAAAAGTAGTGAAATGACCATAATACCATTGTAATTTCTAAAAATGCAAGAGGCATGAAAATACTAATGTTAATACAAGAGTATGAAGGTAATGAGGCTTTGTAATTAAGGAAATTATCAACAGGTGATAATGAAGTAATTAAGTAATATTGGACTAATTACTTAAGCATAAGCAGAGGAAATTCAGTAATAATTATGTGAAGCTCAAAAATTAGTGAAAATTAGTGGAATATTAGTAAAAATGTATTTACTAATTAATTGGAAATTTCTATGAAAAATCATTGAGTTTAGGTATTTTTAAGCCTAAATACAAGAATGGACCAATTAGATAATTTTGTGGAAATTTTTGGAAAAATTAAATAAATAAATCATTAAATAATTAATTAAATAAAAAATAAATATTTATTAAATAATTAAAGAGGCCAACCGAAATTTTGGGCCAAATAAAAAGAAAAAAATGAAAAATGAAATAGAACACAAGTTGGCAAGTTGCAACATTAAAATAATAATATAATTAATTAAAGTAAAATATGTGAATAGTAATTTTAAAATTAGGAAACGGATCCTATCTAGAGATCTAGGAGTAGGAATCCCAAGGTCAAGGTAAAATATTGATCAGTGAGTTTTTACCTTCAAGTGACCTCTTACGGAAGTAAATTCTGAGTCCGTTTGTGCATTTTCCTAATAAAACAAAATAGGGAAAAATGCCTATAGGCATATTTTTGGAAATAAGGAAAATAAATTCTAACTCAACATTTAGGAATGGGTTTGAATTTATTTAGACATATTTGGAATCAGTGAATTATTTCCAAGAGATTGGTTATCCCGAAAACGAATTCCGACACCGGACACGTTCGGACACGTTTTTCGAGAAAGACTCAACTGGAATACTGGAGGCCTATATGGAATCAAAATTTAGGTTAACTTGGACATTTCTACTAAGTGAGAACATGTCTTCATAGAATTTGTTAGAATAGCCTTTAAATTTCAAGTATGATTGGGTATCATATGGGAGGGCTATTTTAGTCATTATTTTCTAAAATCATAATGGCGTCGAAGTTCTGGCAAAATTTCGGGAAGAAAATTTGTCGAGTAACGGCGTCTTTGCGAAATTCCGCCGATTAGGGGTAGAAGGGCAAAATGGTAATTTTTACCTAAAATGCCAGATATTGTGTCAAATCACTAATGGAAGTGATATTACTCTTATAGGATATCAGAATCTCTGATTTGCTTTGCCACCGCCCGACGAACCGTTGTTTGAAGTTCACGTTTTAGTAAAAGTACGTTTTCCGCGGTGGTACCTAACGTCGCAAACGAAGGTACGGACGCGTCATCGTAACACTAATCTTGTGCTTCTTAAATGCATATATGTCAAGGATATGTCGTAGACCGTTATACGACGCTTTTAAACGGGTTATGTTTGGAATGCCGTTATGTTTTCCTAGCGCCGAGGACACGAGTTTTCTTTCTGTTATTTCCTTTCTAAACCTTAGGTTTACTGTAATCATTACAATGTTACACAATGGTTGATGTTTTGGCTAAGAATCCAATTACTCTTTCGCTCTATTGCTCTACTCTGATTGTTTGTTTGAAAAAAAAAATTTCCGCATTTCAAACATGGGATGTTACACATACAAATATATATGCTGGGAATATAAGAGATAAGGGAAGAGAATATGCAAATAGAGATTTATACTGGTTCATCCAATCCTTGACCTACGTCCAGTCCCCAAGCTCCACTTGAGATTTTCAATCAACTTTCTTCTTGTTTAATCCGGGCACAAGAGAGGCCTTTACAAACCCACAAGTTTAGTCGGGCACTTGTGCAGTCTTTTACAAATCTCTTACGAGATACTCCCTCTTACTTACTGTAAGGATACAACCTTTGTAATGAATGATTACAGATAATCCTCTCTCTCAGAAGTGATAAAGATAAACACTGAAGCTCATTACAAATAATCTCACTCTCTAATATAAACTATATGATCATTGAGATAATCAAAGAGTAGGTGTATGTGTATATCAGAGTATTGGCATTTTGAAGATGTAAGCTCGTGTCTCTGACATCTTCTATCTTAAATGCTTCTGCTTTTATAGTCGATGAAGAGTATTCGACCGTTTTAACAATTCTTCCCATTTAGCATATGCCCGTTGGAATAAATATAGCCGTTGAATGATTTCAAAGATAGCCGTTGAGACTCACCGCCTTTTATGTTTTCCATTTTTTGCTCTGCATTGAAGGATCATGACCGTTGCATCATTTAGTGTCTTCCCTTTATTTGTGCAGGGAATCACTCTGAGTAATGGCTATATCAAAAGTTTCCAAAACGAAGGACTTCATCTTCTTGACTATTGCTTTGTTCGTTGACGCGTGAAAACAATGCTCTGTTTTTCTTTTCCGTCAATCAAGGATTGATTACCTGAAACTCATTAATATAGAATGGTTAAATATGAATCAGAATCAATTTGAATATGGTCAGTAATAATGATAGTTTGAACCAATAATCATCAGAGATCATTAATCATTGATAGCGTATCGTCTCTTGCTCGTATCGACGTTGCTCAAGCATGCTTCTATGCCTGCTCGAGCATGGTGCTCGAGCATGGAGTTTCCCATGCTTGGGCAAGCTCTCTCAGAAACATAATTCTTCGCTGATGCTCGAGCATGTTATTATGCTTGCTCGAGCAAGCCTCAGGCAGAGGCGAAATTGAGTACTTCAGCGATGCTGCTCGAGCAGCCTTGTGACTCTGCTCGGGCAAGGCTCTTCAAGTATTCTTTCGAATGCAAGAAGAATCAGCTCCAAACTCATTGTATTTCGTCCATTATCATCAGATGAATGGATAATGTTTTTGACCAACGTTTTTTGCAACATTCTGAACTGATCGTCCAATTTCGAGGGCCATATCTCCCTGGTCTGAAATCCGTTTTGGTTGGTTCAACTATTGATGGAAAACCCTTTGAGTCTACTTTCATATGCCACTAATTTCAGCTCAATTGGATTTGTAATGTGTGAGATATACTCAAATTACCGAAGCTTGGTCTGCTGTGTGACGTTGATTTCACTGTCATCTTCTAAAATTCATAGCTCTCTCATCTGAAATCCTTTGGGCTTGAATCTTATGTCAAAATGACGCATTTGAAGTCTAGTTTCCAAAAAAATTGGTTTCACCTCAATCAGACTTCTGGTTTGAGATATCATCAAAGATGAACAGAGATGAACAGAGTAGCTGAAACTCGTTGTTGCTCGAGCACCAGGTTTGCTTTTGCTCGAGCAAGCCATTTTTCATGCTCGAGCAATGACGTTTTTCTGCTCGAGCATGAGCGGATTTTGGCGAGAAAATGGGCTGGAAGTGTACCCTGCTCGAGCATGACTTCAGGAATGCAATTGTAGCTTATTTTAACCCCGAATTGAGTCATTCCAACTTCCATATCATCGTGGAGACTTCTAGAATCAATCTAAAACTTGTATAATGATTTTATCATTCCATTTAGCAGGTTCTTCTTTCTTTCCTCTTCTCTTGATCATTCTCCACAATTCAATTCTTCTTCCTGCTCTTCTTTTCTCTTCATCATTCTCCATAATTTAATTCTTTCTTTCTTCTCTCCTCTTCTTCTTCTCTTGATCATTTTCATAATTTAATTCTTCAATATCTCCTCTTCTTGATTAATCCCAAAATACTTTAACTTGGACTAATCTACATTAAATACATAGTAGTTAGTCAATATAGGAGATAAATATATTACACAATCTTTTTGCTCTTAATAATGACATATATATAAGACATCATCAAAACTAATCATATTCAACAAGGAATATAATTACGAAATTTAAAAAACCAATAATATGCTAACTTAATTCCTAAAATCTCTCTAACAACTTAATTAAGATGATCACAATCAGGAATTTAATTACGAAATTCAAAAAACCATGATCTGCTAACTTAATTCCTAAAATCTCTCTAATAACTTAATTAAGATGATTACAATCAGGAATTTAATTATGAAATTCAAAAAACCATGATCTGCTAACTTAATTCCTAAAACCTCTCTAACAATTTAATTAAGATAATTGCACAATATAATCGTGTATGCTAACTAATTAAATCTTAACTTCCAACAAATATATAGAACACTTTTAAGACCGGATTATAAAAGATTCGGTCTTAAAAGTTGACCGGTGGCAATTTCATAAATATATAGAAGACTTTTAAGACCGGATTATAAAAGATCCGGTCTTAAAAGTATGACCGGTGGCAATTTCGTAAATATATAGAACACTTTTAAGAACGGATTTAAAGGATCCAGTCTTAAAAATATACTTTTAAGACCGGCTTTTACAAACAACCGGTCTTAAAAGTATTTAAAAAAAGTTAAATTCGCTAAACTCGTTAAGTCCGTGAGCGTGCTTATCTTCTTGGTGATATAACATTTGCTTAGTTATAGATTCAACGAGTGTCCCAAGAGCCTCACGGGTTAAATCCTCAGCAAAAATGACATCCTCTTCCTTTAACCTACTCGCAATCTTCGTAAGTCATCCTAAGAGCCACACAATCAAATCCTTGGCAACGTTGGCAGTGAGATGCTTCGAGGGTTTTGCGATGGCATCAACTCCAATCCTTAGCAACGGCACAAGCGTACTGCTTCGAGGATTCTGTTAGTTCTTGGCGTTTTGATGATCACAATTTATAAGTTATTAAATTGAGTTAAAAATGTAATTTTCATGGTATGCTCGAGCAACCCATTAATCATGCCCGAGCATCATCGGGATTCAGGACTTAGGAACTAAGTTGAGTGAATCTTGCTCGAGCAGCACTCATAGCTTGCCCGAGCAACATCGAGCCAAAGAACATTTGTGAGTGAATTGAGCAATCATGCTCGAGCAGGAGAAATGCCTTGCTCGAGCAATGTCGAGGCAGAAGCAAAAGGAATGCAAGTCAAGTGGCTTGCTCGAGCAAGAAAGAAGGCATGCTCGAGCACCATGCTCGAGCATGGAGAAAATTCTTGCTCGAGCATCTCTTTTATTTTGCCTCTGAATGGTGTCTTCCTGAGCATGATAATTTCATGCTCGAGCAGAGACAAAGGCATGCTCGAGCAACGCCTCTCAATCCCTCATTTACACCAACTGAATTACGCTTGCCTGAGCATGATACATTCATGCTCGAGCACCATGCTCGAGCAGAAGAAATAGGCTGCTCGAGCAGCATCCCTGAAATGGCACAACTTCGCCTCTGCCTGAAGCTTGCTCGAGCAAGCATAATGGCATGCTCGAGCAACAGCGAAGAAACATGTTTTAAGAGAGTTTGCCCAAGCATGAAAAACTTCATGCTCGAGCACCATGCTCGAGCAGACAAAAAGGCTTGCCTGAGCATCAGCGATAAAGAACATCATTCTGTCTATTTTTGAAAGTAGCTTGCCCGAGCAAGCATGGAATCATGCTTGAGCAAGGTACCTCGTTTTTCAAATCTTCGTCTGTGCAATTTATAAAATCAATGTATCAATTCTAATACATCTTATTGTTACTTATTACTCTTTATAATTTCATTTAATTAGTTTGCTAATGACTTTCAGCTAAATTAAGCATGGATTAAAAATCAGATTTACAGAAAGCAAATATGTGTCAGAAGCGCATTAAATGCAGTTACCAAATTATCTGATAATCTCTGTAACAATACTCTGATCGATGAAAGGGTTACTTCTACATTCCACTCAAAGCATTAAATGCTATCTCACAACTGCCAAAACAAAAGGAATGAAAAAGAAAGTCTAACGAGAATATTCATCTGGATGATTTGAACGACGAAGAACATTGTCCGAGGATTTTACCGTCTAACGGATATATTCACAAGTCACAACGGATAATTCTTCAGGCTTCACCAATGGTCATTTATTGCAATATCTATAAATAGACGAAGCATTGAATTCGCCAACTACCGAAACTTTGTGCATTCAATTTGTTCAACCACTTTTACTGTTTCATCAATTACTCTGAGATTAGTGAGCTTCAGTGATTATCATATTTACTCATTAAGTGAGGAATCAAACATTTTTTCATTTGTATTAGTGCAAATCTTAAGGTTGTGGAACCTTAAGGGGGAGTGAGTCCGAGAGTGATAGGATCGTCCTGATACAGAGTTTGTAATTGTGCACATTTGAAAGGATAGTGAAATCCCAAGGTGTGCTTGGGGACTAGACCTTAAGTGTGGGTGTACGAATTACAACTTGTAATTGCTCTTGAATATTTAAGATCAAATCATAAACTAACTATGAACTTAAACTAGAACTTTAAGAACTAAAAAAACTAAAACTAGAAACTCAAAGCTAGAGCTTACCTCTTGAAGCACAACTCTTTCATCCTTCTTGCTCCTCACCTCCCTTCTTGCTCCTCTCTTCCAAAAAGAACTCACATCTCACTTCCTATCCCTAAGGATTAGAAGTGATTGTGTTTAGTGTGAGGAATTTGTGAAGGGAGGAGCTCTCTATTTATAGGCAAATTCCAAAGGTAACCATGGTAACATTGGTAACCATGGTAACATCTTATCTTCTTTTTAACCATTGGATTCAATTGCACTTTATCATATTTAATCTTCACCCTTCATTGTAAACATGTGCTCTTTCTCTCTCTCTCCAATTCGAAATTCATGGCTATTGTTTGGCCATGAATGTGCTTTGTTGGCTCCTACATACACTCCTAATAGCCATTAAATATGTATTTGGCTTTTGCAAAATATCCTATTGTTCCCTCCTCTTATTGGCTAGGTGATAATTTGACTTCTTCAACTCTACTTTATGCTTTTGATCATGTGGTAAATTATTGGTCTACATGTCCCTCTTTCCATGTAGTTCGAAATTCATGGTTAAAGGGAGGTTGATGGCATCCATTTTTACTTCCTCTCTTCCTTGATTTTTACCTACCTTGCTGGCCATTTTTAAATTCACATATTTTCCTACCACATGATGTGGCATCTTGTGGTTCATAGATTGCCTAGCTAATTGGAAAGATTTTTGGGAAGATTTTATGGTGCAACTAATGCCACAAAATAAGCCTTAAGTGCCATTTGAATTTAGATGCCAACTTGTAATTGACTAGTTAGCTTATCAAGTTATATTAGGATATTATTTGACAAGATTTATCTTATCATAGTTGTAATACCTGGATATTTATCTGGAATATTATAAATAAAAGTTGGATATTTCTGATAAGTGAAATTTCAATCTCCGGTCTTGTATAAATACAGTCAATTTTCTAAGTAGAATTTCTGTAAGAAATTAGGGAGTTTGAGGGCTAAAGTGCCAAAATGACCAAAATGCCCCTAGAAAGGGTAATTAACTTAGAAAATTTATGGAAAAATCCTAAAAGACAGTTAAATGACCAAGTGAGTTAGGAGAGTATATAATCTTTAATTATTGTAATTTTATAAATTATGAAATTGGAGAAATTGTTGGAAAATACTCAAAAAGAAGTAAAGACCAAAATACCCTTGTAATTATGGAATAATGCAAGAGGTATGAAAATACTAATGTTAATACAAGAGTATGAAGGTAATGAGGCTTTGTAATTAAGAAAATTATTAACAAGTGATAATGAAGTAATTAAGTAATATTGGGCTAATTACTTAAGCATAAGCAAAGGAAATTCAGTAATAATTATGTGAAGCTCAAAAATTATTGGAAATTAGTGGAATATTAGTAAAAATGTATTTACTAATTAATTGGAAATTTTTATGAAAAATAATTGAGTTTAGGTATTTTTAGGCCTAAATACAAGAATGGACCAATTAGATCATTTTGTGGAAATTTTTGGAAAATTAAATAAATAAATCATTAAATAATTAATTAAATAAAAATAAATATTTATTAAAATAATTAAAGGGCCAACCGAAATTTTGGGCCAAATAAAAATTAAAAAAAAAATGAAAAATGAAATAGGAACAACTTGTGCAACTTGCATATTAAAATAATAATATAATTAATTAAAGTAAAATATGTGAATAGTAATTTAAAATTGGGAAACGGATCCTATCTAGAGATCTAGGAATAGGAATCCCAGGGTCAAGGTAAAATATTGATCAGTGAGTTTTTACCTTTAAGTGACCTCTTCCGGAAGTTAATTCCGAGGTAGTTTGTGCATTTTCCTAATAAAACAAAATAGGGAAAAATGCATATAGGCATATTTTTGAAATAAAGAAAATAAATTCTAACTCAATATCTAGGAATGAGTTTGAATTTATTTAGACATATTTGGAATCGTTGAATTTTCTCTAGAGATTGGTGATTCAAAACGCGTTTCAGAATCGGACCGTACGGACACGTTTTCGAGAAACTTCTACCGAACACGGAATGCCCTGTATGGAATCAAGGTTTAGATTAGAATAGACATTTCTAGTAAGTAAGAGGAGATCTTCAAAGTTAGTTAACCAGAATTTTGAGATTTCTCCGAAAGTACGCGATTCAGACACCGATCGGAAACTTATCTGTAAGACAAACTTCTTGAGGAAGTAAGTGACATCACCACCATGACATCATGGCTTTAAATGATGATGTCAGCTGCCAAGTGGCCCGGTGAGGATCGTGACATGTGGCAAAGTGCGATCCTGGCTACGATATCCGATATGAAAAAGTAGTGAATAGTGTCACATTTTCTTCTATAAATAGCCAAGTTTCCTCTTCATTTCTCACACCATTTTGAAGAGAAAACCGATTCTAGAGAGAGGATTTTAGAGAGAGAAGCTCGGGAAAATTACAACAAGCTCTGGGTAAGTTTTCCGGTACCGAGCTTTAAGCTTTCATAGTTCTTTCAATAGTTAGTAATGCTAGAGTAGTCTTTATTTTTATGATTGGATATCATATGGGAGGGCTATTTTAGTCTTTATTTTTGAAAATCATGATGGCGTCGAAGTTCTGGCAAAATTTTGGGAAGAAAATAGCCTATGTAGCTGGTTACCGCGAAATTCCGCCAAGTAGGGGTATAGGGGCAAAATGGTAATTTTTACCTAAATGCCGCTTATAATGTCAAATTACTAATAGAAGTGACATTATTCTCATAGGATATCTGAAACGCTGATTCTCCGCCGCCGCTACGCCGCCCGACGTGCCGTAGGACTTTTGCACGTTTCTCCGTAGAAAGTACGTTTTCGCAGGTAGTACCTAACGTTGCCAACGAAGGTACGGACGCGCATCGTAACACTAATCTTGCACATCTTAAATACTTATATGTCAATGATATGTTCGTAGACCGTTATACGATAGCTATACGGGTTATAGTTTTGATAACGCCGTTTTGTTTTCCTAGCGCCGAGGACACGACTAATTATCGTGGCACCGTGAATAGTGCAAGCCGTTGTTGTTATTTACCTTATGGGCTTTACATATTGCTCGTGCTTATGTTTTGTCGGCATAATGATCATGCATCTCTAGTATGCTTCGATATACCGTTGTATTAGCTCTTGAATATCTCGTTGGCCATATACTCGTGTTGTTTGGGTATGAGGTTAACTGCTACTCCGAGATTCAATGCGTTGAATTGAATCTCACTGTAGCTTCAGGGTCAGGAGGACCACGGTTCGTGGATAGAGGCAAGTACCCAGAGTAGGCGTGCAGCAAGACTATCTCTATCTTATCGTATTCTCGTTATTACACTATTTCCTTCCTAAACCTTAGGATTACTGTAATCATTACAATGTTACACAATGGTTGATGTTTTGGCTAAGAATCCAATTACTCTTTCGCTCTATTGCTCTACTCTGATTGTTTGTTTAAAAAAAAAAATTTCCGCATTTCAAACATGGGATGTTACAATAGTGGCCCCTTAACTTTCGAAATTTCAGCCCCTCATGGCCTTAAAAATTGTCTTTCCATGTGTCTCAATCATATGTACAAAATCTCTTATCATCTAGCTACATAATTTTCCCTATCATGACAAGTGTCTTCCTAGGGTATAAGATGAAATTATATGGCCTATTCTTTGGCTATGTCATAAGATAAGTCTTTAGTTACCTTGAAACTACATGACAACTTGTAGTTGTTTAGTTAGCCTATCTAGTTGCATTTGGATATTTATCTTGCAAACTTGGCTAATAATCATTCACACATGCTAGACACAAAACAAACTTGGCTAATAATCATCCACACATGCTAGACACAAAAGTGGACTTTTGGGGAATATATCATGATGTCATTAGATGACTCAATTAAGGATTTAAATATCCCATGTGCTCTTTAATTAAAATATATTAAATAAAAAATATCATCCCTTATACTCCATTAACCAAACCGTCCCCCCTCTTCATTTTGACCCAAGAGTTGTGGTTTCTAATGTGCCACACCAACAAGAACTCTAACTTCCTATTGGTTCATCTTCATTCATCACATGGATTAAGATTAATTAGGTAATTAATTAGGACCATTAGATTTAGCTTTATTACATTTAATCTTGGCCATTGATCTTAGTTGCAATTGTTGACTTTTCAACACTAATTAATTAGCAATTCTTAATTATCATTCTAATCAAGAGTTAAATTGCCATTCCCTTTTCATGTGTCATTAGTGTTTTAATCAACAAGCTTAATCCCTTCATCTTTGGCCCTTAATTATTTTGAAAATAATGGCCCTCATTGATGATCCTAATTTTCCTCTAATCATCTTGAAGGATTATGCAACTAACCTCAATTAGTGCAAGCTAAATTGTTCATCTATTGTTGCTAATTTTCATTAATTTGTTTAAGTGTTTACAAAACACTTTCTTGCTTTTTATGGTTTATAGAAGAACCATGATTTAACATGATAATAATAATATCATATTTTATAATCCTTATTTGTGGTCTCATAATTAACCATTGGTTAATTAATTCCAAAGTAAAATTTAGACAAAAATATAATCAATAGATTATATTTCTTTGAGACACATATTTACCTTTGTTATTTTGCTAAGAATTAGCTAAAATATAATGTTTATATGAATTATGAAAATTAGGGTATTACATATATACTTTAGGAGGGAATCCATAGCTTCGGTTACTCCCATAAATTATTGAGCATCCTATAAAAAAAGGTATATTTACCATTCATATCCATTTAATTTAGGTGACCACTTCTTAGTTCTTACCTCCTTTTCCAAGGGTGAGCATATCCAAGAGGGATGCTTTATGGAGCATAACACTTTATTTGGAAACATTATTATCAATTTAATCGTACTCATTTCATTCTAAATATAAGATCTAATTATTTATTTATACATATTAAGAAATTTCTTCTATATGCATTCACATTATCAATGGAAGTAATCATAGAGACCAAATTTGAAACGATAGAAAATTTATGAATAACGTAGTAGTGGGTCTGGACCAGTCTATATGGGTGCCTGTTTCTAGCTATATAATAGCTTTTACAAATACACACACGTCATCTCTGATCTTAATTATATAATAAAATCTATAGTACAATTTATACTATAAACTTTATTTTATATTTAAGACTGGATGGAGTATATTCCTACTGAGAAATTATACTTTATGTTGGATGACAGGAAGTCAGTTTCCAAATTAATTGAATGTTTGAAAACTTCGAAGCATATTCTTGTTTCTTGAACAATATAATAGCATGTGTTTCATTCGCGCATAAACTATGTACTCCTTTTGGTCTTTATTATAAGACACCAACTAACTATTTTCATAAACCAATAACCGTTAATGAATTACTTCAAAGTACAAAATATTGAATACTGAAATAGAAAATAAGATGTATTCACAATTTTTCGTCGATGCTCACTAAATGGAATGGAGCCGCCAGTATATGACGGTCCATCCATTTTGGCCATATTTATTTTATTTTTCTCACTTTTGTCCTTAAATTTGGGATCGACGGCCCATCTTTGAATTTATTCGTCTGCAGTCTCAGGTTGAATCCAATATTGTTTTCCTTTATGCTTCCTCAATTTATAAAACTTCTCAGACAACCACTGGTCTCCCTTGTGGTTATAAGCTTTTTTCAAATTTTCCCGATGCTCAGGCAACCACCTAAATTTTTCCTGAAAATCAATAATGAACAATTAGTGCTCCAAATTATAAAAGTACTTAATCAGTTTGCATTTGGATAATAAATTAATAACCATAAAGCACATAACTTACCAAGAATTCAATGAACCAAGCATTCTGATCATCCTTAGGAATCCCTGTTCAATTGGCCCAAGGCTGATTGAAATTACGGAATATTTGGGCCAAGATGAAATCTGTCACTAGATTATAAGGCTCAAATCTGAAGACAAAGGAAATGATGCAAATATTAGCACACAAACTAAAGGTAAAAAATCGTAACATTACTAGTAACTTTACATGACTTACTCGGTGGTGCTGACCGGACGGATCCACACCAGCCCTGTCGCAGGATCAACTGATCCCCAAACTGGTATATCAGAGGAACTAGCTTCCCTGACTGGCTCTGAGGCAACGTAGTGTGCTGAAGGAATAAATGCCAGGCATTGAAAATGTTAGTACATAGATCCTTAAAGAAAACTAAACATATGTAAATCAATCAAAAATCATAAAGTAAACCTGCTCTGCCCCTTGCTGTGGATGAGTAGGAGTGACAGGCACACCTGTACCGCCCATAAAAGATTCGGTAGTAGACGGTGAAGATGAAAAATAAAGTGACGGTGAAGATGACATATTAAGAGGCGGCAGCTCTGGGGAAGAGCTAAGCCCTCTACCTACAAAAGGGGCAGATGACGTCGCCCTACCCCCTCTGATAGGACGGGGCCAGGCTCGACCACTACCACAACCACTGCCTGAAGGCCCTCCTGAATGCTCCATCTCTAAACACTTATAAACATTATGTCAATATATATATATAAATATAAGAAATTTACTTAATATGATACTAGCGAAGTAACGAAGTATCTAGTATACCAGATCGTCATAAAAAAAGAACTAACATAAATCAACCGGATGATTCCTGTTCTTCGAACTCTACTTGCACGCCTTCCTCTGGAGTCTCATAGTTGTCGAACTCAGATTCACTATCAGAGTAAATCTCTTCTGCCTCATCGTCTGATTCCTTATTATCAATTTGGATATAAATCAACTCTAACTCCGCAGCGGAATCAAACAGATTACTTGGTACATCGTCCTCAACAATATTTACAGGAAGTACATGTTCCACATCAACTTGGAATGGTTTAGTCATACTGTCCTTTGTTTCTGACTCTTTCGACTTGAGTATAATATTTTGTGCTTTGGTTTTGATAACTCCCCTCCACCCTTGGTGGGATGTGGGGTATAATGTGTAATAAACTTGTTCCGCTTGTTGAGCAAGGATGAATGGGTCATAACCAATCGTATATCTCCTTGTCCAGTGGATCTCAACATTTCCATATTTATCCACTTTTGTCCCACGCGGAGTCTTATCAAACCACTCACGTTTAAAAAGAATCACCACCTTGTCCCACTGGTAATGCAGCTGAATTATGTCAATTAACTTCCCATAGTAGTCGCCCTCAACCCCGTCAACTTGGCCACCTTGACAACATACACCGTAATTGCAACATAGTGTATTTGTGTTCGCTTCAATAGTTGCAAACCGATACCCATTGATTACATAATTTTTGCATTGGGTAACAACTGTTGTAGCTCCACAAGATAAACTCCACGCAACATCTTGGGGAGCTGATTGATTTTGCACGAAGTAGGATCGCAACCATCGAGAAAACTCAGAGTTCATGAATTGCTGAACTTCGGAATCCGACATCAAAGGATTTGTCAATCGGACCCAATTAGAGAAGTAATTGTAACAAAAAAATGAAATTAATACTTTAATACTTACCATAATAGTAAAAATAAAATATATCTTACTTTAAGTACTGGGCGGCCTCTTCATAGTTGTTTAGAATGTACCACTCCGTTGCTCGCTTATCTCTTTCTTCCAGAGTTAACCTACAATGTTTTCCCATGACTCGACCTGGAAAATTAAATATTGATATCTAATCGCTTGTATCACCGCCATCATTATTGCGAGGTACCCCTCTCCATCTTGATATCATTTCAGGGGGATAATAGTATGACGCACACTTAGTGGCCTCTTCGACTAGAAACGCTTCAGCGATAGATCCTTCAACGTACCTTGGATTTTTTATCTTCTCCTTAAGTGTGCGTAAAAACCTACAATCAGATGATATTTATAAACTATAGCACCATGTTGGTCAATTAATAACTGTGCGAAAGAAATATATATTACCTCTCAAACGGATACATCCACCTATATTGTTGTGGACCTTCTACCTTTGCTTCGTAGGCCAAGTGAACAGGCAAATTTTCCATTGAGTCGAATAAGTTAGGAGGAAACACCATCTCTAACTTGCATAGCATTATTGGCATGCTCGCCTCCAGGTGCCATAACTTTTCAATATTAAACTCAAAAGCACAAATTTCTCTAAAGAACATGGAAAATCCCATCAGAATAGACTACATATGCTTTGGTAGTGCTTTGAAGGCCCACAACAACAATCTTTGAAAAAAACATGACAATCATGACTCTTCATCCCGAATAACTTCGCCTCATGCATGTCGACACATCTTGACAAGTTAGATGCATAACCGTCCGGGAGTTTCAGATCTTTAACTCATCGCAACAATTCTAAATTCTGCTCTTTGTTGAATGTGTACGACACTCTAGGTTTGGAAGTATGTCTCATGGCATTCTCCACCAAATGCAAATCAGGTCTTGTGCAAATCGCTTCTATGTCCCGTCTTGCATTGACTGTGTCCTTTGTCATTCCCTTGGTGTCCATCACGGTGTACAGAATATTGCAAAACACATTCCTCTCAATATGCATGACATCGAGGTTGTGTCTTAATTGTTCTTTCCAATATGGTAGTTCTCATAAGATGTTGCGTTTGTTCCAATGATGATCAACGCCATATCCCCCAGGTTCGCTGGAAGCAACCCCCTCTTTAACACTTTGAATGTGATTTACCCTGTCCCATATTTCTTGGCCACTTAAACGACGAGGTTGATCTGCCCATTCAGCCACATCCCGCCTGAAGTCTTTTTTATTTCTCCTAAGCGGATGATCGTGAGGCAGGAATCGTCGGTGCCTGTCAAACCAACAGACCTTGCGACTGTATTGCAAGCTAAACCCCACATTCTGTTCAAGACATACCGGGCATGCAAACTTCCTCGACATTTGCCAGCCACTCAACATCCCATATGCAGGGAAATCATTGATCGTCCATACTAAGGTAGCCCACATTGTGAAATTCTGGCTCAATGATACATCGTACGCAAGAACTCCTTCACTCCACAACATCTTCAACTCGTCTATCAACGGCCTGATGTATACATCTATCTTCTTTTTTGAGTTGGATGGTCCAGGGATTAACGCGTTAAGTGTTACACCTCCACCGGCCTTGCCCTTTTGGGTGGCGGGTTAGAAGGATTCCTTTACTTAGTTACCTTTCCTTCATTATTAGGTCCATTTCACTTGTACCAGAGTGAGCGCAACAGAGCATTCAACCGGTTTGGACAAACTGCTATACTGGTAAAAGTAAAATAAATAGAAAATAAAAGTCCCCGAAGGGTTAAGGGTACAATCATCCCAAAATGAATACCATAAATAATATACAGTCATCCAAAAATATCAGTACAACATATAATAGGGCATCCCCTATCCTTCACCAGCATTGCTATGCCTACCTTTTCAAAAAGGCCTTTATCAGTCATGAACGTCCCTCTGTATCAACAAAAGCTTTTGGAGTCCATTGTTGGCCCCAGAGTAACCGTCAGTACTCAAATACTAAATGTGTAGAGTGTATGCAGGTAACCATGCCATATATGAAGTCAAAAGTAACATGCCAAACATACCACATATGCAAACAGAATATACACAACACCGACTACCACGTGCCGTCAGGCTGCCTTATCAAGGCAAGCCCCGGACTTATCGGAGTCACGACCCGTAAAGCTGCCTACACCAAGACAGCCCCGGACCTATCGACTCGTACAACTGCCAATCAAGGCCGGCCTCAGACCAAATGTCCTCAGCGCTAGGAAACACATAACTCTGTATGCATATTTGGCAAAACGTATACAAAAACACACATGGCAAATACAAACATACAACAAAACACTAAAGATATCTGAGTAAAGCAGTTACTACCTGTGGGTTTATTCTGCCTTAATATTTTAACGGGCCTGGTAGCTTTCCCAAGTATGCATTAACCCTATGTGACATCAAAATACCTTATTTTAGTACTTCCCAACAATACCCTCATGTTTTTCACAAAAACCGAGCTCCTAACTATTTTCCAGAAAATCCAGTGATTTTGGCCCAGATTCACCGATTTTTAATAAATTCCAAAAAACTAATATTTGCATGAAACCAGTTCCATTCGAACCGTTCGAATGTCTAGTTTCCAATAAAAATATTTCCAGAATTCAAAAGTACACATATATTTTCGTGTATCATATTTTCCACCCTCTGGTCCAGATTCGGACTGATGCTTCTGAGCCAACTTTAACAATTCTTATCTCCTAGTAGGAAGCTTCAAATAATACAAAATTATACATCAAGGTGAACCTTAAGATGTTTAATTTCTCCCTGTAAAATTTCAGCCAAAACCAAGTTCATTTACTATTTTTAAAACCGTGATGAAGACCCGCTGCCCAGAATTCCAGAATTGACGGCAAGCTTGTTCCTAAGACTTCTTTGATGATTTTGAGTTCGGAAATTTAAACCATAGCTTAACCCCATAAAAAATCATGTTTTAAACTCATTTGAGACCTAAAAAACACCAGAATCAGACCACAACATCAAGCCCTAGCTTCTTGAACGAAAATCCTCAACTAGAAACTCAAAGCTTAGGTTTTTCAGTGTTTACCTGATTCGGAAGTTCGGTTGATGATCCTTGGAGCTTGGGACTTGAGCTTGGTTATGGAATTTTCAGATCTCTCTCTCCCTATCCTCTGAAAATTTCGTGCTCCCATTGCCAAGAGAGAGAGTGTTTTGGGTTTTTAATAATTATAAAAGAATCTAAACAGTCCAGAATAAATGCGGTAAATTCCTGTGTAGTAATTATCTGACTTTTGGCTTAATCCCCAAGGAAATCCAGAGAATTACAGAGATCCATAGGTTCTGGACATGTGGCGCATTCCCCCTTAAAAGAGAGTAGATTTTTATCTGCTTTTGGGGCAAATTACGTGTTTTGGCCCGAAACTTTCATAAATTACAATTGTGGCCCGGAACTTACTAATTATTTCTGAATTTTCCCATGTACTTTGACCTGCCCAAAATGACATATGTGGCGCCATTTAGGGCCCACACACCTGCTCCAAATATTTCCTGTACAATTATTCCCATTTTGCCCTTTTATCTGAAAAGTGGGACCCGCAGCTTGACTTTCTGACTGATTCTTCTTTCCTCTCTCCTCTAGCACGTTTTTAATCATTATGGGGGCTAGGTGGCATCACTTTGGGCCCACAAAATCTGTTCCTTTACTTTTCCCTTGTCTTTTCCACTTTATCCGGTCCAATCCCCTTCTACCGGTCCACGTGGGTCCCGCTGGTCAACAGGGTGCTTCCTTTTGCACTTTTCTTCAACTTCTCAGATATTTTTCTTCTGAGTGAACATGCTTAGGTGGTGGCTCCTTGACTTCTCAAAGTGGCCCCACACTTGTCTCATTCATTCCAAAGGAAACCCCTAATTGATCCTTGTCGGTCTCTTTTCCACCGGTTTACATCCCATGGGACCCGTATTTTGTGTTTGGGCCTGAATATGGATAAAATCATCTGATTTTCCTTCTCTCTCTCCATGTGGACGAAAATGGATCCTTATGGGGTAAGGAATTGACTTTTCTACCCCTGTAATCATTACTTACTTTTTGCTTTTCAATCCTACAATGACACGTGTCCCAATGTAATCATTACGCTAGCTTTTTCCTCTTCAAAAACGCAACGGATCTTCAACTGTCCAGGAAATGTCATGTGCATATTTATTTTAGCATATTTATGCTCATCCAATTGTCTCAGACCTTAGGACAGAGCTACATGACATTTTTACCAACCGATTAACATCGTATCAGTGTTTCTGTGCCCTTCTGCACTGTCACTTTAACTTCTACAGCTTTGAGCTCTTGGTCAAAATACTCATAGGATATCAATGTTTTATTTCCAATTTAATATCACACTTCCTGAACAGGGTCTAGTTGTATGCCTAATACATGGTTATTCCCAAGTCTCTAGGCTCAAAATTCAGGATATTACATTAAGGAACAAAAATTCTCTTCTCATGCACATGGAAGGTGGGACACACATTGAAATCAGAACACGCCGGAATCTAGGAATAAGACGCCGGAATCTGGAAAAGAGACGCCGGAAAACTCAAACTCTTGCCGGAAAATTCAAAGAGCTCGCCGGTGAGGAGGAGGAATAAGGGGAAAGTGAAGTCGAAGGTGGTGAAGGTCTCCCTCGTTCTGGTTCGCGGCGCTCCAATTCTGAATCTCCTTCTCCGGTCTCCTTTTTCCGTTCGCGTGGCTGCTGGTTCTTGGCTGGGGAAGAAGGAGGTCGCCGGCGGTAATGGTGGTGAAGGTGAAGTCCGCCGGCGACAATGAGAAGAGTGGAGGAAGAAGAAGAAGAAGAAATCGATGATGAAGGTCTCCGACTTCTGGTTTTGTTTCTCGCGGCCTGTTCTGTTTCTGATTATTCCTCTCAGCTGCCCCCTTTCAATTGCCTTCAGCTGACCTAAGTATTAAATCCAAAACGCAGAGTTTTTGCTGCAGGGACCTAATTGAAACTTTTAAAAAGTTTTGCAGAGGGACTAAACTGAAAATTTTATAACTTGTGCAACTTCCATTTTCAAATTTGATCCAATTTCTTCAACCACCTACAATTTAAACCAATCAAGCCAACATCAAATCTTCCCAAAAAAATATTGAATAAGAGTAATTACAATAATTATGACAATTTTACCATTTTTAACACATTTTTCATGTAATCACTAATTAATCCAAATTAATCATAAATAATACATTTTGGCCCAATTAACATGATTAATTCCCAAATTAATCATGAAATAACACATCAAAATATGGTTCGACCAGTGGGAGGTTGTACGGAGTCACAATTACAGGCCAACAGGAATAATTTCTGCCCGTATTGTTGAAAGGAGTGAACCCATCCGAACATAGACCAAGACGGACATTACGGGGATCCGTTGCAAACAAAGGATTCACCTCGTCAAATTTAAGCCAAGCTTCGGCATCGGATGGATGCATCACAAATTTTTCATCCCTGTAATGCTCTCAGTGCCATCTCATATGAGCAGTTGTTTGTTCTGATGAATATAATCTTTGAATTTTGGGCACGAGAGGAAAGTACTACATCTTGCTTAATCCTTGACGGGTCATTTTCCTTCCATTCCTCACAACTTTGTATCTGTCATGTTCACAGAATTTACAATTGGCCAACTCAGCATCGTCCTTGTAATACAACATGTATCCTCTGGGGCAACAATAGATTTTTTCATATCTAAGCTCGAGCTCTTTCACCTTTTTTTTGCTTGGTAAAAATCCTTCGGCAAATTATTGTCTTTGGGAACAACCTTACTCATGATCTGCATCATTTCGTTTTAATTCCTCTCACTCATATGGTGATCAGTCTTCAAGCTTAGTGTTGCTAGGGTAGCCGATAGGGATGAATCTTCACTATCTTGGATGTGTTCTGTAACACCCCAAATTCCAGACCTCTTATTGTTTAAGAAAACATAAGTTTTTTAAAAAAATCAACAGGGTTTGAGGTGCTACATCAAAGTAATGCGAAAACGGAGAGCTGTTCGCCTCGCAAGTGTACGAGTTTCGCAAGTAATAAAGTGATAAATAAAGTATCGTTCCCACGAGGATTTGTTTAACAAATTGGTCAAACAAGAGGCTTTGTGGATTTCATCAAGTTGAGCTAAAACAAAGTTTTGATTTGGAATGAGAATTATTAAAGACTATTTCTAAAACATAAAATTGATAAAGGCAATTGATTCTTTAAATTCAAGGATAATTGAGCCTAGGGCTCTTTTTCCCCTTTTTGCATTTCATAAAACTTGGTTAATTTCCTCTCTAGTAGCATTTCAATACATATATGTGTTAGCCTAAGGTTCTAAAACACTTGACCCGCTCTCTCAAGTCAAAATCAAGTTTCTCTTCTCATTAAAATGCACAATCTCTTGCTACAATTAATGAGAATCAATATTTAAGCAACAACCCTAATGTGACAATGCAAGGTTAGTAAATATATCTCTATTTTACCAACAAACTATCCATTTATCAAGTAAACTTCAAGACAAGCATGATTTCAATCAAGTTCTACACCTAGATTAGCTTTCTCAAGTCAAAACCTAAGTGAATAAATCAACTAAATGGAGGCCAATCATTTAGAAGCATTAAGCTAAGGTTAAAATCAACACATACATATATTAATCTACCAAAAGAGAGGAATATTCAAGTCTTAATCCATACAAAGGGTCAAAAGAACCCTAGAATAAAAGAGAAATTAGCCAATCATGGCTTTAACAAATCCAAACAGCAAACATAGAAAAATTCAGATGCAGGACCAAACGAAAATCAAAGAGAAGGCAGTAAATTAAGAACAAACGAGCTCAAGTTCAGCAATGAAGAATGAAGATGATGAGCAGTCCTGGTTTCTCTCTCGCGTTCTCCTCCCTTCTGGTTCGTTTCTGCGTTCCAAACTCTCCAGCGGCGCCTCCCGTTCTGTTTCCTCCTGCCCTCTCTGCGACTCGCTCTCTGTTCTACTCTTTTTTTTTTCTGTTTTCGTCCTCTTTTCCTGTGCTCCGTTCGGCTCCCCAAAATAGTGTTCAATTAGGTTTTCTTTAATTCATTCCATTGCCAAAACGGTGCGCTGGCTAGCTCCCTCCCTTTCCGTCTTTTTTTCTTGCGTCTTGCCTTTTTCTTTCTTTTTGGTCTTCAATTCATTAATATAATTCCATGGGCCATCCTGCGTTTTCCAAATGCTTTTTCCAGCAGCCCACTTTTTTAGCTTATAGGTCTTCCTTCCTTAATAAACCGTGGGCCCCAATTGCATTCAATGCCCAAATTGCAATTGCATTCAATTGTCCCATTTGCAATTCAATCTCCACCTGGTACGTGGCTGTGGAAACAAAACAAAAATTTAATAATGATAATAGTACTAATAATAATAAAACTAATTTTTATTTTTAAGCTTCTCATTACTATTATTTATTTCCTAAACTCAAACTTTCATTTTAAATTGAAATCCCCCAAATAATGCATCCAAATTAATATCTCTTAAAATCTCAATAAATTCTCTTCAATTTAGTATTGATGACTTCCTAAATATATCAAAATATGTCTTAAATCTATTAAAAGTAGGAAGTCATCAAGAGCATGCACTAACAATTGGACAATGAGTAACTGAAATAAAATGCCCCGACATATGATGATGCCTGACATATGCTGGTATATTAAATAACCCGAAGGAATATTCATGTGATACAATATACAGAGCTTTGTATAATTACAATTCTTACATGGTAACTATACAACCTTCAACCAAGCCGTAACCAGACTTGGGGCAATGAACCTAACTCAGTTAATCAAACAGATTGGCCAGGTAAGTGTCTATCATGGGAGTCTCACCGAGTTCACGGCGACTGATTGACTGACCCACATAGACTAGCCTTGCCTTCAGCACCAAACTGTTTGAAGTAACCTTATTAGATCCATGCCAGAGAGTATGCTCTGTTGGACTTCTTCCGGCTTCCGTCTCGATCGGTGCCTCCTTACGGCTCCGTTCTTCGGTGCCTTTTCACGACTCCATCTACCGATACCCTCTCTGATCCTTGATCCTTTCCTGTACTATTAGTTAAGACTGAGGTACAATGCCCATTGGACCTCAGGTAACGGTTAACCTCATGCTTATGTAAACAATATATGTATGACAGATATTCATGACATTTCAGAAATAATCACTACAAAAGCCCATAAGAGATGTAGGAAAATACATAATCACATATGTAAGGCAATAACAATACACAGCCCCTTCATATGTATGTTATCCCGGTCTGCACTATTCACCAGTGCCATGATGTACATTCGTGTCCTCAGCGCTAGGAAAACTCAACGGTATTAATAAGACTATAACCCGTGTAAAGCTGAATGTGAAAGTAATGAACTAAGACGGCATCTTAGTTTATGAATTGAAGGTGGAATATCACCTAGAGGGGGGGGTGAATAGGTGATTACAAAAATTCTTTTTGCTAGCTACTCGGTCACCCACACAACAGATATATATCAAGGCAAAGTAGAGATAGAGTAGAGGAGATAGACACAGAGAATTTATACTGGTTCGGCCCTAATCCTTGACCTACGTCCAGTCCCCAGGAACACTCTGGGATTTCACTATCTTCGATCAAATGATTACACACTCTGTAACACTCGGAGCAATTCTCTCTCTTGAATTACACTCCCCCTTACAAGATATAATCAAATAACCCAATCCCAAAGTCCCACAACTTTGAGATTCTCACAAGGAAATGATAATTGACGGATAACTCTCTATAAGAGAAGATAACTCTAAGCACTGAAGTACATGGTATTACAAGATATCAACTGGAAGTATTGTAGAGTATTAGATGAAAGTATTCGAAAGTATCTGACAAGAGTATAGCGGAACTAGACTCTTGCAAGTATCTTTCTGATTCTCTTTGTGCGTTTTCTCTGCTGTTTTTTTTTAGAGCAGATGGTACTCCATCTATTTATAATGCTTTGAAGATGATCATTGCAGATGCTGCACATTGAATTCCATTAATACCCATATTCTGATCTGATTTTTTGTGTGTTTCTCTTTTGGTGATATTGCCGTTGGAGGTCTTGATCGTCCAGGATTCTTGCCCATCATGAGAATGATATTAATGACTCAAGATTTGGGGATGTCTGTTCGTTCAAAAGAGATCCTCACGATTTGTCTGTTTTGTGTCATTTCAGAATCAATTATCAGATATGTGTGACCCATGGAGATTTCGAAATGATCCTGTACTGTAATTCAAATATTTGAAAAGCTATGAGCAAATCGGTCAGTAAGAAAATCATTAAAGATCTTCATTAATAATATTGAATGCCGAATCACGATCTGTTTTGTCATATCGAAAATCTGCGAGAATTCATATTGAAGCCTTGGACGTTCGACACAAATCGAGTTTTGGGTTCTGCTTCTAATCCTTCAATTGATCATCTGAAATTTGCTAACAAACATGATTAATAACATTGAGGAGTATAGCAAGCAGAGATTAATTGATAACAAACAATTCTGAATCATTTCTGAAAAATTCAGAAGTTGCTACTGTACGTTGCTGTTTATTGTGAGTTTAACTCGAGGTGGAGATGCTGGCTCGAGTCAAAAACTGTCTTCAATTCGTCTAACTCTCTGTCTCCATTTTGACTCGAGGTACGTTGGAAGGCTCGAGTTAAAAAGCTTCTTCTATTCTTCAACAGTTTGGCTTTGGCTCGAGGTGACCAAAACTGTGGCTCGAGGCAATCTTGATTTAATCATTAATTCCAGGAACATTTGACTCGAGGTGCAATATATCCTGGCTCGAGTCTTGGAGACTCGAGGTTGCATTTGAGGAGGCTCGAGTTAAAAGTCTTCTCCATTCTTCAAACTCTCTGTTTGGATATTGGCTCGAGGAAACACAGCTCTTTCTCAATTCTTTGATCTTTGATTTGATTCTGTTGCTTCTAGTATTTCGTGTATCAACTTTAGAGGATCATAACTCCCTGTTCTGAACTCCATTTTGTCTGGTTCAAGTCTTGATGGAAATCCCATTGAGTCTTCTTTCGAATGGCACCAATTTCAGATCCATTTGATTTTCCATTCATGAGATACACTCAAAATACTGAAGGTAGGTCTGGTGTGTGACGCTGATATTACTGTCATCTTCAACAATTCATAGCTCTTTCATCTGACCACCTTTGGACTTGAATTTTATACCAAAATAACGCATTGGAAGTATAGTTTCCATCAAAATTTTTTTCACCTCAATCGGACTTCTGGTTTGAGAGATATCGATGAATTACCAGAGGTCGCTCGAAGATGAACGTAGAACAGAGTACACTTTGGCTCGAGTTAGCTGGAATTTTGGCTCGAGTCAGCAAGTTTTCTTCATATTTACGATTGCCTCGAGTCAGATGGATCCTAGGCTCGATTCAGCAGCTTCCACATGCGAAAATACACTGTAAAAGACCTTGGCTCGAGGCAGATCATCCCATGGCTCGAGTTAACTTCTTCTATGGACGAGAATCATTGTAGCAATCACTTTGTGCCTTATTTTAACTTCAAATTGAGTCATTCCAACTTCCATATCATCTTGGAGACTTCAAGAATCAATTTAGAAATTTGTATAATGATTTTATCATTCCATTTAGCAAGTCTTCTTTCTTTCTTCTTCTCTTAAACATATTCATAATTTAATTCTCCAATATGTCCTCTTCTTCTTGAACTTGATATTTTCCTCAATTTCTTCTTTATAAAATATCTTATCTCCTTCTTGAGCTATTATTCAACTTGAACTAATCTACATAAAATATAGTAGTTAGTCAATGTAGGAGATAAATATATCATACAACTTTTGCTCTTAAGAATGGTAGCTATATAAGACATTATCAAAACTAATACAAAACCAACATGAATATCACTGTCATATATAAACATACTATAAGCATTAGAGTTAGTGTTACAGTACACCGCGAACGTACCTTCGTTGATGAATACGGTACGTTTGTTGGTCGAAATGCGATCACAGATATCCTATAAGGGTAATTTCGTATCTATTAATTCATAAACAATATCCTAACAGATATCCTAGTCACAAATGACTATTTTACCCCTGACTTCAGGAATCGCTAACTGATAAAATTTCGCCAGAACTTGGCTACTTTGATTCTCAACTTTCAAAAACTATTTCCTACCATGTTTTTACCTCGTCAAGCATCTTTCAATGCAATGAGGCTTAAAAACAAGAGTAGGAATTTTATTTCCTATTTCCTAGATCAAACTAGCATTTATGTAACATCCCATTTTCCAAAAGCAGTATAATTTTTTTTTATCAAAACATCATTTTAAATAATCAGAGTAGAGCATCGGAGCGATTGAGTAACTGATATGTATATATAAAATGCCGTAAGTCTGGCTGGATACAACAGCGGTACAAAACCGTGTGGTTCAAAGGTATAATACAACAGAAAGAAATCTTCAACTGGATCTTCTACGTGGCCTGCTTGCTTCTTTCCTCGGCCCTCTGGTCCTCCGGACCTTGAAGCTATAGCTGAGATCCAATTTACCACATTGGATCTCAGGTAACGGTTAACCTCATGCTTATAAACCACATATGCGTAACAGATATCTCTAAAATCACAGCAATGATCCATATAGTAAAACAATGGAGCATTATTATAACAATATCCCGTAAAAACTGTAGTAGTGATCCAAGTACGGTTCCATGGTCACAGTGCATCTAAGTACGGTTCCATAGACACGGTGCATCTAAGTACGGTTCCATAGACACGATGCATCTAAGTACGGTTCCATAGACACGGTGCATCTAAGTACGGTTCCATAGACACGGTGCATATAGCACTGAATAGAATGACCAGACGGCGTTCGGTACTTCTGGCGGAAAACGGCACGTTTTACGAAAAACAGCGAAACGTCCAACAACGGCACGTCGGACAGCGTAACGACAGCAGATCAAAGTTTCTGATGTCCTATAAGAATAATATCACTTCCATTAGTGATTTGACATAATACTGGCATTTTAGGTAAAAATTACCATTTTGCCCCTATATCCCTAATTGGCGGAATTTCGCCAGCACTTCGTTACTTTGGCTCCGATTTTCGGGACTCAATCCCTACCAAGTTTTAC
This sequence comes from Acacia pycnantha, assembly GCA_025563575.1. NCBI lineage: Eukaryota > Viridiplantae > Streptophyta > Magnoliopsida > Fabales > Fabaceae > Acacia > Acacia pycnantha. The sequence goes on along the minus strand of JAMWYP010000011.1, from coordinate 3,219,741 downwards.
CTCTTTAGGCATCTTTCAATGCAATGAGGCCTAAAACAATAGTAGGAATCTCACTCCCTACTTACTAAATCTATCTAACAATTCTACTAACTACCGAACTAAAGAGCTAAAGACCGAAGGACTTACCCGTTGAAGACTTCTGCAAAATTTTTCCAGAGCTTCTCTCTCTAAAATCCTCTCTCTAGATTTCGGCTAGGAGGAGTGAAATGGATGTGAGAATCCAAGAACACCTTATGCCTATTTATAGGAATTTGTAAGGACATAAATGTCATTTTCCACTTTGATCTTAAACCATGTAAATTCAAGCTTAAATGGTGTATAATTCTTGTCCATGGAAGCTTGTTTAGTCGAAATAAGGGGTGATGTGGCTGCTTTGGAGTGGTTCCAAGAATGGTGACTCTTGCTCACTTTATGCCCGGTCTGGCAGATTTCCCCGATCGGTACCCGATTCGCGTAATTTCAGAAAAATCTCAAAACTCTGGATTTACAACCTTGAAGACATTTCTTCACTCATTAGAAATGTTCAAGTTAACCTAAATTTTGATTCCATATAGGGCTCTAACTGTCAGTCTGAAGTTCCTCGAAAAACGTGTTCGTACGGTCCTGCTATTTAAACTCATTTTCGGAATCATCAATCTCTAGAGAAAAATTCACTGATTCCAAATATGTCCAAATAAATTCAAACTTATTCCTAGATGTTGAGTTAGAATTTATTTTCTTTATATCCAAAAATATGCCTATTTGCATTTTTCTCTATTTCGTCTTATTATGAAAATGCACATTCGGACTCAGAATTAACTTCCGGAAAAGTCCAACGGAAGATAAAATCCCATTGATCAATATTTTACCTTGACTTTGGAAATCTCATTCCTAGATCTCTAGATAGGATCCGTTTCCTAATTATTAAATTACTATTCATCATTTTTCACTTTAATTAATTATATTATTAAAAAAATTGCAAGTTGCATAAATTTTTTTTTTTTTTATTTTTTTTTCTGCCCATTTTTTTTTAATTTCGTTTTTTTTTTTATATTTGATTAATTATTTAATTAATTATTTAATTAATTAAATAATTATTTCTACATAATTTTTACAAAATTTTCCTATTGGTCTATTCTTGCATTTAGGCTTAAAAATACCTAAACTCATCTATTTTTCTTCAAAATTTCCAATTAATTAGAAAATATATTTTTACTAATTGTAAGCCAACAACCACCATTTTTTGGGTTTTACATAATTATCCATGAATTTCCTTTGCTTATGCTTAAGTAATTAGCCCAATATTACTCAATTACTTAATTATCACAATTTGATAATTTTCTTAATTAGAATACCCCCTTGTCTCACAATTCTAGCTCTGACATTTTCATTTCCATGTCTTCTGCATTATTTTATAATTTACAAGGGTATTTTAGTCATTTTAATGCTTTTTGAGCATTCTTATTCAATTTCTCCAAGTTCATAATTTATTAAATTACCATAATTAGAGATAATATACTCACATAATTCACTTGGTCATTTTACTGCCTTTTAGGATTTTTCGTAATTTTCCTAAGTTATTTATGTCCCGTAGGGCATTTTCGTCATTTTGGCACTTTATTAGTTTTTCCTCTAATTTCCAAGAGATTTCTTCTTAGAAAATAGAATAATTATAACTTAATATTTGATATCTCATATTCACCTATTTTTGATAGGTATAATTTTACTAAATCATGATACAGATTTTTAGGGTATTACAATTTATACTAAGAACTACAAAAACTAAAGACTAGAAACTTAAAAGCTTGCTTTCCTCTTGAAGAGCTTCCTCCTCCTTCTTGCTTCCCACTTCTCTCTAGCTTCTCTCCACTCTTACTTAGAATGGTTTTGGTGTGAAAATTATGAAGAGCAAAGGCCTCTATTTATAGGAAAAGCCTAAGGATTTCAACCCTTGGATCATCTTATTCATCAATGGCCATAATGAGGCATATGTGGCCTCTTTTAAAATCACCCATTTTCCCCTTTCTCCTTCCTCCAATTTCGTCCCCCGTAACATCCCGTTTCTCAAAAGCAGTATAATTTTTTTTTTCATCAGAGTAGAGCATCGGAACAAGAGTGTAACTGATATATATATATATATATATATTCAAAATGCCCACTGGCTAATTACAGAAACGGTTCAATCACCGAGAGTTTTCAAAAGTAAAGGACAACATCATAACAGTCCTCGGCCGCATCCCTAGGCTTGCTGCTTCCTCTCTCCTCGGTCCTCCCGACCCTGATACTATGTTAAGAGCTGAGATCCGCACCGGATCTCAGGTAACAGTTAACCTCATATTTACATACACAACATATGCATTACAGATAATCATACAGCAAACAAGCATACCCCAACAACACATAACCCCTAGTACATGTGTCACACCTAGCTATCGTGTCACACCTAGCAGCCGTTTCACACCTAGCAATCGTTTCACACCTAGCATTTCACATCTAGCAATCGTATCCCAATACCCAGCAAGCATAACAACAGTACATGAACATAACACAGAGCTAACAACTACCTCACATAAGCGTACCATACACATAGCACATACACGCATACAATAAACATCATATTAGTGTTACAGTACGCGAACGTATGTACCCCAATTGTACATAAACATACAGCAAAGCTATCAGCTATCACATACAGTACACATATCACATATATGCATACAATAAACATCAGTGTTAGTGTTACAGTACGCGAACGTACCTTCATTGACAGAAATCTTTATTTCTGTCGGTATACGGCACGACAGTAGGTCAGAACGTAATCAGGGATATCATATCAACATAACAACGTACTTGTTAAGGATCTATCATTACGATGAACATTTTTAGTCAAAATGACCATTTTACCCCTGACCCCCTAATCGGTGGAATTTCGCCAGCACTTCGTTACTTTGACCCTAATCTTCCAAAATTTCAACATACCTCCTCGTCCAACATAATTTTTGAAATATAAATCATATTAATTAATGATTCACATCATAACAGGCATTTTAGGTAAAAATTACCATTTTGCCCCTGATGCCCCTAATCGGCAGAATTTCGCCAGAGCTTCGCTATTTTAACTCTAATATTCCAAAATTTTGCCAGAACTTCGACCCCACCAAGATTTTCGAAATAATGACTAAAATACCCCTAACATATGATATCTAATCATACTTGGAAGATTAAAGACTAATATAGCATTTCTACTCTAACTACCGAAAGAACTACGGAAGCTTAAGACTAAGTACCAAAAACTTACCCAGAGCTTCGCTGCTTTTTCCTCCAGAGCTTCTCTCTCTAAAACCTCTCTCTAATTTCAAAATTCTCAAGAGAATTGGTGTGATATTTGAAGAGGATATGCATGCCTATTTATAGGAGAATTTTGGATCCAACTTGGTAATTTTCCCTTGCAAACTTGGTAATTTTCCCTTCCATTTTAACCAAGCATTTTAGGGTTCCTAGATGGATGTTTGGTGGCCATACAACACACCAAAACGTCCAGCTACCCCCCATGAGTCACCATTTCAACTTTTGCTTTTTGCCCCGGTCCGATAGAATTCCCTGATCAGTGTCCGATTCGCGTAATCTTGTAAAATCTTAGAAATCCGGAATTATAACTTTGAAGACACTTTCTCACTCATTAGAAATGTCCAGGCTAAATAAATTTTTGATTCCATACAGGGTTCCAACGGTTCAGCCGAAGTTTCTCGAAAAACGTGCTCGGTTACGGAATTCACTTCTGGAATTGTCACTTTCTGGACAAAAATTCACTGATTCCAAATATGTCCAGATAATCATAAACTCATCCCCAGATGTTGAGTTACAATTTATTTTCTTCAAATTCTAAATTTATGACTATCTGCCTTTTTCTTAGATTTTCCTCATTCCGTCTTATTACTTAAGTATTCTACTGATCTCGGAATTGACTTCTGTAACAGCCCAATTCGAGATAAAAATCCACTCATTAATATTATACTCTGACTCCAGAAACTTTGTTCATAGTTTTCTAGATAGGATCCAATTCCTATCGGTGTTTATTTATTTTTTTACCTTTTACTTTAATTATTATTTAAATAAGAGTTTATTTCTTATACTCCACCATTTATTAAACCTATTATTTTTTTTCCTTTTTCCCTTAGGATGTCGGCACACACACAATTATATATTATATATTTTTATTTTATTTTTTAATTAATTATTATATAATTTAATAATTTTTTTATATAATTTTTTACAAAATTTTCCTATTGGTCCATACTTGTATTTAGGCTTAAAATTACTTAATCTCACTAATTTTTCTTCATATTTTCCAATTAATTAGAAAATATATTTATGCTAATTTTTAGCCTTTTATCACCAATTATAGAGTTCTACATATTTTATCACCATTATTCCATTGTTCAAGCTTAAATAATTAACCAATAATTATTTAATCAATCACTTATTATTTGTTGATAATTTTCTTATCTAGAACTAATTACTTCCTCACAACAATTGGACTTACATTGATATTTTATGCTTTACATAAAATATTAAAAATCACGGGGTCAATAATGATTCCGGAATACTTTTTAATTTTTCCCCCTTTATTTTTCCAAGGTAATATTTTAATAAATTACCTAAATTAGGAACAATATTCTTCCCTATTTCAAATAAATATTTTCTTGCCTCTTTATAATTTTCACAGGGTATTTTATAACCCCTAAATGCGTTTAGGGACCTGTTTGAAAACTTTCATACGTTTTAGGAACCTAATTGCAAATTATTCTTTTTTAAGAGAAACTACCCCAAAAATAAGATAAATTCTCCACAAGTTCTTTGAGATCCCATATTCACCTATTTCCAATAGGTATTATCAACTGAGATTTTTAGGGTTTTACACCCCTCTCTCTCTCTCTCTTATCCTCTTCTACTTTTCTACAAGCCTTGTTGGCTTCTTCTATCTTCACAACTTTTACTTTATGCTAGCTTTATCAAAACATTGCATTGTTGGCCAATTATATTCCTCACCATGTGCTTGTGTAGTTTAGTTGAAAAGATGGTAGTTTTAATTAAGTTTTCTTCTTCAACTTACTAACCTCACAATCATGGCTTCATTAGGGGTTTTTACTAGCCTTTTAATCATTTTAGGATTAATCCCAAAAGTTGAGGAAAAGATTTTGAAGATAACCTACTCCAAACTTAAAATATGTTTGTTCATAATAAATCCTTATATTTGATCTATGATTAACGTATCTCAGGATACAATTTATTTTCTATAGGTTCTCATTTACTTGTGTCTTGAATTAATCCCAATGGTTTTTAAACTCTCAAAAGATCTACACACTTTTCTCTCTCCTATACTAGGCTCACAACACTCACAACTCTTACACACCTACACACACACACACACAAACCGTCCTCTCCTCTCATCTCTCTCCTTCATCTATTTCATTAAATTCCTTATCCTCTTCCATTCATAAATTCCTTATCCTCATTAAACTACAATAATCCTCATGTGTTTGATTTAATTAAAGTATCTTAGCCAAATCACAAAAATCCTCCCTCTTCCATTCGAAACTTATGGCCATTATTTGGCCAAGGAATGTGCTTTTCTATTCATAAAATATCTAATGTTTTAAGTGTTCCCATTGGCTAATTCAATTTGCTAAGGATTAAGGCTTAATTAATTAGGACCAATAGATTTAACTTTATTAGCTTTAATCTTGGCTATTGATCTTATTGCAATTGTTGACTTTTCAACACTAATTAGAAATCCTTAATTATCATGCTAATCAAGAGTTTAATTGTCATCCCCTATTAGAAGTCTTAATTGCTTCTTAATTAATTTAAAGAATTATGCAACTAATCTCAATTAGTGCATGGTAGTTTACTAATTAACATTTGCTAATTTATGCTAATTTAGCTAAGGGTCTCCATAACCCTTCCTTATCTCTTTTAATTATCAATTAGTTACTCTTTTATGTGCCATTTATATCCGATTAAATAGCCCCTAAATATTGTCTCATAATTAACCATTGGTTAATTAATTCCAAAGTTTAATTTGGATAAAAATATAATCAATAGATTATATTTCTTTGAGACACATATTCACCTTTTTTATTTTGCTAATAATTAGCCAAAATATAATGTTTATATGAATTATGAAAATTAGGGTATTACATGTTCGCACCTTCCCATAACAGATGTTGCGCATCTTGAAGCATTTTATAGAACCTATTGGCTTCCGGATTAGGATCCTTTCCCATGTATGATGGTTGAGTATATGCACCGGTCTCCTCTTCCATGTATGGTGGTTCAGCATGAGTAACGGGATCAAAATATTGGCCGATCGACGGTCTTGCGGCATCCATAACGAGCTGCTCATATTGATTAAGGTTGTTTTGATGACTATTGTCCCTGCAATAACCACTCGGTGTCTAACGGACTTCGCCATGATATTCCCAACATTCATAGTCTTGCATGAATCCCTTTTTACACAAATGGATTCTGACCATGCTTTGATCTTGAAATTTTAAACACCTACATTTGACACACGGACAACTGATCCAGGTACTTGAATTAGTTGCTTGCTCCAAAGCAAATTGGATGAACTCTTCCAAACCCTCCAAGAATGCTCGAGTTAGTCGATTTTTCTCAGTTAGACGATTGTACATCCAACTCCTATCACGATCACCTTCTATACTTCCTAGCTAGTTCAGTTACTAACCTAATTAACATCTCAGCATGCCACTAATATAAGTGGCCAAAAGTACTATTATTATATTGAATTAAATAATTAACTACACATTTAATTTGTACTATATACATAGTGTTAATTTATAATCTTTTATCAATATTCTCTCTTCTTCCTTACTCCAACTATCCTTTTGAAAACCAACCAAAATCATGGTTTTTATCTTATCTTGATATATTATAATTTTAAAAAGTAAATATTATGCCTTCTACAACAACTACATGCATATTGATGACAATAGGGGTTATATAAGAAAATCTAGAGGAAATTTTCAATTTCTCCTCTGACTGTTATTTCTGACATTTTATATATTTCAAAATACTAATAACAATTATTTCTTTCTTGAGAACCAAAACATTGGATTATTTTTTTCTATTAATTCTATGTTTATATTTTTTATGTATAAAATAAATTTTCAAGTTGAATTTAAATTGACAAGATTTCTTATTATATTTGTTAACAATTATTTACTTTTAAAAAAATTATGCTAAATTAAAAGGAAGTTTATGAATATGTTAAGAGTTTTAATATTTTTTATTAATTAGTCTGATTTTGATGGAATTTGACCTATACACTAAGAAAACGTATTTTTTTTATCTCTGATATAGTTTCATTTGGTAAATAAAAAAATTATATTAAGCCATAATGTTCAAAAAATTATAAACCATACAAATCATTATTTCAATTTTACTGTACGGTTCGATCTAACACTAGGCTATCAGAGGAAGATATTAGGAAAAATTATAAACTTCTACCAATATAGATTCAGACAAAGGAGAAACTAAAACAAAACAAAAAATCTAAATTCATGTAATTTACAATCTTCTACCAATATAAATCTTTGGATTATGTAAGAAAGCGGATCTATATACAGATACTTCCAAATACTTTAAAAAAAAAAAACTAACCTGGAAAATGGTGGTAGCAGTGACTGGAAGAGGGAGGCGACCGAAAGGAGGAGCGGTGGTGGCCGGAAGAGCGGTGGTGGCCGGAAGAGAGAGGGAGAGCGCACCACGAAGAAGAAGAATGTGGAAGGGATCACACACAAGGGAGGGAAACAGTCCGAATGTCTCAAATTTGAGACTTAATGAGATTTTGCGACGGAACTATCAAGCTTTTTGCGACGGAACTTTTTGCAACAAAAATTCTGGCGGTCGGGTGCAATGGTGCTCTGGTGAGGCTCTTTTTTCTTTTTCTTTTTATTTAAAACTGAGGGCACAATGGTAAATTCACCAACATTTTAAAATCCCTATTAGATCCATGTCACATTTATGTTCTTTCAAAATGTTAACAAATTTGTTGAGATTTAAAAATTTTAAATGGTATTTAATCGTCATTTTCCCTTAAATTTATCAAAGCTTGGTAACATAGAACTTTTATTCAAATCGTACATTTATTATCTTTCAATTAAGAATCAGTGACAGAAATGTAAAGTAGCGCATCTAAGCTTATTGCGTTAAAGACCTAATTTGCCACGGAAGTTTTGCTAAGGGAGTGCCCAGCACCAGGAAGTATTTTGGGTATCATTTTTGCCTCGAAAGTTTACAAACATATCAATTTTGCCCATCAGTTGATCTTGACCGTTGGAATGGTATCATTTTTGCCCCAGAAGTTTACAAAAATTTGCTCCTAAACAAAACTTCCGGGGTAAATTTGCTTCGAAAAAAAACTTCCAGGGCATATTTGCTCTATTTTGTAAACTTCCGGGGCAAAAATGATACCCAAAATACTTTCGGGTGCTGGGCGCTCCCTTAGCAATACTTCCGTGGCAAATTAGGTATTTAACCCAAGCTTATTTGATCATTCATAAAATAATATTTTTTTCCGAAGTTGATGCAGAGTATTTTGAAAAGAAAAATCCTATTTTTTTCATGAAAATACAATTTATTAAAAAGATAAAATGAGTTACTCCCTCTGATTCTTAATATAAGACATATTTGAGGAGTTGATTTTGATCTCAAATATAAAACATAGTTTTCACATTTTTTTAATCTTTTCCTAATTTACTCATATTGATGCTCCCTCAACAATAATCAAGGAGGGGAGGATAGGAGAGAATTAAAGAAGATGACTATGGTATTTTAAAAAATACATGTCATATTAACTAACTCAATTAACTTCCTTGATCTAATTAAATTAGGTAAATATGTCTTATAAAAATTGAATAGAGAACATAAAAAGGCCTAGATCTATTGGGGTTTCAAGGGACAAACTCAAAAATCTCCAAATAGATCACAGACCCAGTCCATCATACATAATATATATAAAAAAAAACAACAACAACAACAAGAAACAAACATACATACATAACAAGAAATAAAACAACTACAGAACAGACACAAACGAACTTGAAGATAGAAAAACCTTGCATAATATATACTGTATTCGAAATCCACACCACCAGGACAATCAGCTAAAAGATAAATCCTAATAATTCAATATAGAAAGGAACATAACTCAAGCCAATGCCGGTAAGATTTTGACGCTCAGGCATTGGTAGATTTGTGAGAGAGGATAAGCTCACTAAAACGCATATTGACTCGGTGCAATTTGATTCAAGTCAAATCTTGATGGTATGTGTAATACCTTGAAATTCATGTCTATCATAAATATATTTTGGTAATTAAAACCTATTAAATTAAGGTGAATATGTGGTCTCAAAGTGTTGCAACATATTTCTTTTAATTTAGGGAAATTCCTCTAGAAATTAGGGTTAACCAAAGACCAAGTGATACATAGGAGAGTATGTTGTCTCTAACATTTTGTAATTTATTTATTATAATTCTTGGGCAATTTTTCCTTGAATTTTAATAAGTCAAAGTAGATTTTCTAAACTTCAATTAGGGATCATAAAATACCCTACAAATAATGTTATAACGTCTAGTTTTAATATAACCAATGATAAGCTATAAGGGGTTATAAAAATAATTATGGTGATTAAAGAATACTAAAAAAAATTGTGAGGCAATTGAATTTTTATTAATTGAATTTAGGACAATTTAAATACCATAAAATATCATAATTAAGTATAGTCTTAAATTTAATCATAAGAGATGATAAAATGACATGGAAATACTTATCCCAATTGAAGAAAATTATCAACAACTAATGGGCAATTAAATTTGAAAACATTAAAATATTTATATTAATTTTCGAAATTAATTAATTAATAATAAAAAATGCATAATTAAGAAATGTATAAGATTAATTACATGAATTCCCTAACAAGTAAGCCTAATTGATCAACAAAGGATGCATTAGAGACTATTAAGCAATGGATTAAGACACTAATCAAGCTTTATTAATCAACTTTGACAAGTCAACTAAAATCAATGGCCAAGATTAAGTCAATAAAGCAAGATCCAAAGGCCTAAATTAATTCTAGCATTTAAAAAGCCTTAATCCAAGTAAATAGCTATGAACCAATGAGGATTAACTTCTAGAATAAAGCATAAAGCAAATCAAGAGGGCTTGGATGGGGGGAGGCCACGGTTTCATGTAGCTTGGGGCAAGAAGATGAGCCACAAAATCTTGATATTTCCTTATAAGCACATGTTGAAAAAATTAAGTCAAGATTTAAGTACAAAATGTAAGGGATATTTTGCAAAAATGGAAGAGGATAGAATGGAGAGGGGGGGGGGAGGTTTTTAGTGTTTGATGGTGAGGATGAGTGTTTCAAATATTACTTTGATCCAAGGGTTGAAATCCAAGATGAATTAGGTTAGAAAGATCAATTGCCAAAATGCCATACCAAATTCCTATAAATAGGGGCCTTTGGCCTTCACAAAATTCACACCAAAGCAAGCTTAGTAATATGCATATAGAGTGAAGTGAGAAAGGAGGAGGAGCATCTTGAAAGAGTTAGAGCATTGGTAAATAAGTTCTTTAAGTTTGAGTTCTTAGATTCATAGTTAGATTTTGCTTTGATCTTAAATATTCTAGAATAATTTTATTTTCATGTTTTTATGGTTATAAATAGCTTTATTTCGAAAAAATGATGAAGGAAGTGTTAGAGTAAAATTTTTGGAAGAGAAACATCAAAGTAACGAAGTTCTGGCGAAATTTTTCGGTTAGGCAATTTCTGGAGTCAGCTTCATTGAGGCTATAAATTTATGTTTTAAATGGTCTTTAAAAATCATGAAATTTTTCATGAACCACGTAGACATCTAGGGATTTTTAAATATATAAAATATGTGGCAATATGAGTTCTGTACAAGGAGATAAAAATTTATAAAGTTAGGTTACGTTTTTCTGGGAAAATTCTGGGCAGAGGTTGAAGAACATTAATCTGGGAATGATATATTAAATCTGGATAAGAACCATTATTTTTCCTCAAAATTATACATGATAAGGATTCCAAGAAATTTTACGGAACCTCGTTTCGATTTTTGTAGAATTATTTGTGATTTTTCAAAGTTAAGAGAAAATCTCGCCAGAAGAGATAAACCAACGTTTTTACAAAATAAGGGGATATAGATTAAAAATAAAAGTCACCAGGGGTAAAATAGTCATTAGTGGCCAAAATATCTCTTAGATATTATTTATGGATTAATAAAGCGATATTACTATTATAGGCTATCCGAGAACGCATACTGACCGACGAACGTACCGCTATCACGACTCAGGTACGGACGCGTACTGTAACACTAACTCTAATGCTTCTTGTATACTTATATGTGATAGATAATTTCATAGACCGAGACAAAGACTCTGGCCTAAATGAACGTTCGAGAGAGTTGTTCCTATAATTGTGGGGATTCATAAAGCACAATTCTCCCAATTGCATTTCCCAACTTGATCGCATACTTACCATCAAAGGCAACATGGGGGAAGCCATGGAATTGAACCCAAAATGGGCATCAGTAAAAGTTCACCTCTCGAAGAATCATATAATCATCTCAATGTTGGATGTTCAGCAAGGCGCCCTGTATGGCCCATGGCCGGCCTTTCAAGACTCGGTTATAATCGTCTTGTTTAATAAAGTGAAAAAGGAAGGCGTTTTTCTCAGGCATGTCATGTATCTCCATATCTTTGTCAAGGCCCCAACCTTTCCTAATCATTGATGAGGGCTTTTTTGTCTTTAGCCTTGAGGTTCACAATCAAAAATTAACCAAGGATTACGTATAAATAAACCAAGGATTGTTCTCTCTTCTCAGAAGCCTTTTATTGAGTCCTAGGTAATCTAAATGCCATGTAAATTCAATGAAAATAGGGGGGAATTGGTTTTGGATTTTCAAATTAATAAACTAAAATAGGAATGCAAATAAATTAAATGCTAACAATTATTTTTAGTATTTTCTTTATAAAATGGAAAGGAGTATGAAATGTGTAGTGAATGCTCTTGGAAATGTAGTGGCGATCATATTTCAATTAGATATAGGAATAAATTTTCACTAAGTCTTGATGAAAAACCCCAAGTAAACACTTGAGTCTAGTATTCTTAATTAGTGATTACTCCTACTAACATAGCTAGCAATCACCTCTTGAGGCATTATTGAAGAGCACTTAGTGTGTGATTCTGATTAGATTAATGCAATTTGCTTCCTCTTAATATGAATGCAATAACACGCTACTCAATTAATCCAATTCAATCATACTATCTAACAATAACACATAGATTGCACAGTATCATTTCATTGAATCAATAAGGGAAATACATATATATAAATCCAACAAACTACAAAAATCAAATCCAATCACATAGGTTCAATCTACAAAGTTATCCAAATGGGTAAACAAAGTCTCAACAACACAAAACAATATTCCTAAAACTAAGAAATCCAAATACAATTAAAGAAAATAGATTAAACAAAATAAACTCCCCTAATTGAAGCTTTGGAACTCAAGTCAATCTCCACCACCAAGAAGGAAAGGAGCTCAGCCACACATGATTTTATTTTGGCAGCAACATTGATGGAAGGTAACTGGCGATGCTAGCTATGGCGTTAGAGTGAGAAAGACTGAGGGTGGAATGGAAGAGTGGAAACCGATGGTTGAAGGTGACTAGCGGAGTGAAGGTCAGAACAGAGACATCGTCGAAACTAGTGTGGCTGCTAGGATGATGCTTGCCAGCTACAAGTGGTGGTGAATGACGCCTCCGACGAGAGAGGAAGAAGAAGGCCAAGTGATCAATCAAGGGTCCAAGGTCTCATTGCGGCGCTCTCTGTTTCTCAGATATGTTTTTGGTCTGTCTTCTCTAATCTCCCATCCGCCACCCTCGTTCTCTCTCTCAGGTCAGTCTTCGGTGGTGGAGGAAGAAGGTAGCTCGCCGACGACCGTGGTGGAAGAGGTAGCCGCCAGCGAGGGGGGTAAAGAGTGAAGGTAGAGTGAGAGTCGGAGGTCCGTTCTCCACGGCGCTATCTGTCTATGTATATCATTTCCCTCAGCTCGCCCCACTATCTCTCGAGTCTCTGGTGTCTGACCTAGCTACCAATATTATTAAAATCGAGATCCTATACAAGATCGGGAGAGGGTATAAAGATCCTAAATCGTGGAATCGACACGGACCGTAAGATCTTATTACCTAAGATATAAGTTATATTCGACTATATATATCCATGTAAAATAACTAACGTTAATTGCAAAACTCATATATATAATATAAACTTTGACCCAAAAAAATAAATATAATATAAACGGGCCAATCGGAGAAAATATAAGAAAAAATTGCTAGAAATTAATTTTAATATTAAACACAAAGCACGATTTTTTTAATTTGAATTGATTTCTTGTGATAGAGCACTTATAGAATATTGCAAGAAATCTACTAATTATGAGTAATTATGACAGAGCACGCATAGAATATTCCAAGAAATCTCTGTCACAAAGCATGATAAAGCTGAAAGCAAATTAATGCAATCTACTAATCTAGTGACTAGGCTGTTTCATCTTTTAAGTTTTTTAGTAAATTTTTTTATTTATTTTAATAGCTTTTCACCCTTCAATCTAGTGACGGACACAAGGGGGGCTAGGGGTGGCCCCCGCCCCCTCTAAAATTTCAAAAAAAAAAAAAAAGGCATAAGTGGTTTGCTTTCTTAAATTGTCATTAGTCACAATATGTTTGTAAGTATATATATATAACATAAGCTGGTGGAGGAGGTTGGTTTGTTGAAGTTGCAGAATAATTTGGAAGTGACTATCTTGAGAGATCAGCCGAAGAAGAAGAAAACTTGATCCGTACAATAATGAGAATTGAGATCAGCGACAATAGACCCACCATTGTTAACCTTGTAACTGCACATCCCCTCTTCATCTTCTGACCATTATTCATTTCAAATACTCTCACAGGCCTTCCTATATATATATATATATATATATATATATATATATATATATATATATATATATATATATATATATATATATATATATATATATCCCCAACTTTACTTGTTTTGCACTTTTCGGAAATTGCCATTGTCTCTTCTTCCTCTCGCTGGTGGCTAGTCCAGCATTTTTTCAACAGCTTACGGCAAATTTCGAGAATCAATAAGGTACTTAAAATCACTTCTTTTCATTAAAATTCCTTCATTAAATTTATTATACATGATTTTATCTTTTTAATAATACTATTTTTATACTATTAGAGAATATTTTAGGGCTAGTATTTTGTATATTAGGTCTTTATCGTATTTTAAGTACTTTTATTTATGGTGTAGCATTCTTTATTTTTACCCCCGTAAATAAAATTCCTGGGTCCGTCCCTGAATCTAGAGGATAATATTTTTTCACTTGGATGTATTTGTGCTCCCCCTTCAAACCAGAGGATAATAGTTTTTCACCTTTCATGAGTTCATCACTTTCTCGGTTTCTCGCTCCGTACATGTTCCTTTTCTCATTGCTTTTCAAAAACATCTCCTCCCCTCTGCAACTCGCGTTTTTGCTCTTGATGAAGACGGAGAAAACACGGTATGTTGTCCATCCTTCTCTTTCTCTCTACATCTCCTTCCATCATCTTCTCAAGGATCTTATCTCTCTTCCTCTTGCTTTTCTCTCTCCTTGCACAGCAACACACTCACTCATCTCTTAGTTATTTGGGTTTTTTTCTGATTAAAAAGCCGCAACAGGATCTTGTAATACCAGAGATACTACGAGTTACCCGTGGATCCTATCGTTCCAAAGCAAGTTGCGATTTCTGTTAAGAGCTGAATCGTTTGGTCTCAAAATATCGTAGTATCGTGCAATCAAACGATTTAAATCTCGATTTTAATAACAGTTCTAGCTACTCCCTTGGTCAAAACGTGCGTTTTGACTAAGGGAGTTATATATTAAATTATATAATATAATATACCATCAAGAAAAGACGTACCTGCGGAAAGAAGAAAAAGAAGATGTTATCTTAGATTTGGAATATAACAGATTGAGACGTGGAGCCCACTTGCAAGATATATGAGACGAGACGCAGAGAAAGGCAAGAGGCCAAGCAATAATATTAGATCAGGACGCACATCCGGACGCGATCAGAAGAGAGAAGCCGCACATACCACGCACAGAATTGGGAAGACGCACAGCGGAGACGGGAGACAGCGAAGCAAGAGACGCAGCTCCACAGTTTTGCGATCTCTTCTTTGTTCTTTCCCTTATTTCTTAAATCTGAATTCTTATCTTTTTGTTATGAATTTTAGTATAGCTATGTGTGGCTAAATTTTCTTTTCAACCTAGAGAACCTTTATGAACTTGTTTGGGTTCTAGAGATTATTCCCCCTATTAGTTTTGATTAATTTTATTTCAGTTTATTTAATCTTTTCTTTATTGTTATTGTTTATTGATTGGCCATCACTAAGCATATTTTGGGGATTTAGAGTTGAACTTGGAAGAGAGAATCTTAAATTGACCTTAGGATGAAATAATGTGGAATATGTAGCAAAAAAAAATAATGTGGAATTAGGTTTGAATCTAATTTGCGTCTAGGATAGGCATATACCTAGAAGCTCCGCATAATCAAATTAGAGTGAGCCCGATTTAAAACGCATCTTATTTAGTTGTGTGAGGCATTACATAATTAATTAAGGTATGTATATAAATGGATCGGAAGACATTTATAGACATTAATACTCTAGGTTAGCTGATTAAGTTAAGTCAAAATTAATTTAGTGGGGATAAAATCTAATAAACAAATAAGGGATTAGTGACTCTAGATTGCTTGTTCGATTAATTTGGTAGTTTGTTTATTTTAATTTTAGTTTTAATTTCTTTTTTCTTAATTAAATTCAATCTGGTTTGCTCCACTTAAATGAAATTGTGAAATTAATGCTTAACTGATGTTGTGGGTACTAAGTTCTCGTGGGAACGATACTTTACTTACTCTTTATTACTTGATATGGCCCGTGCACTTGCGGAGTCTATAGGCTATAAAGTTTTGCCCTATCAAGTTTTTGGCGCCGTTGCCGGGGACTTGTGTGCCACACTTGTCTTGGTTGGAATTGATTGAGTATTAGTAGTTTGAGTTCAGATTAGTCAGAACCAAAGGTTCCAGTGAACTGAGTGGTATACCAAAAAAGAAATGCAAAAGCCAATGTTGGAGTGTCAAGGGGTACCTTTCGAGTAGGAGCCTCCTCAGTACGAGAGGAATATGCTCTCACACAAAGGGGAAGAGAGGGACTCTCATAGAGCAAAGGAGGAGTTCTCACAGAAGAAAGGGAAAACTCTCAGAGGAGAGGGGAAAAAAAAGGGGGGGGGGGGCTTTTACCCAGTCTCCCATAGGCTGTGCTAGCCTAATTGGTATAATAATTATTTGGCTCGTAAAAATATAATAGAGGTTACCCCTTTGGATTTGTTTTATAGTCACTCTTGAGAACTTCGCAAAAAGAGTGTAAAAAATAATTTTGAAATGGTCGGAACCATTTATACTCTTGAAATACCTAAAATAAGGTGTGACTTGGGATTTAGACTCAAACAAGAAGTTGGAACATAAAATATAGATTCATTGGCCATTATTTCCTGTTATTCCCCACACTGAAGGAAGACTCCAAAATATACTATCATTAAAAAGAGAGATGGTAACACAAGTGAAGAAAAATGATCATGTGCTAGTAGCGGTAGGACCCTAGTCTTGGTGAAAGGCTTCCTTGATGAAGTTCATAACAACAGAGGCTAGCTCATCTTGATGCTGTGAGAATGAATGATTAGCTCCTTCTATGACATGTAACTTGTGGTTGGGTATAATCTTGGCAAATTCATATGCACTTTCAACACCCACAATTTGATCAGCAGAACCATGAACTGTAAGCACCCTGTAATATATATGTATATATATCTCAATTGATATGACACTGTATTTTCGAAAATCTTGGCAAACTCAATGTAAAAGGAAAACGAAGTTATCAGATTTTCCTTATCCGCTCACCTGCATCCATTGTCAATCTGGAGACATGCTTCATGCATATTCGTATTTAGGCGATCCATCAAGCTTTCCTTGGTCACGCGAAAGAGAAAATCTCCTGAACAAGTAGATATTCTCAAAAAGTCAACGAATAATGAAATCGACCATGATTTTGTAGGAGGGAAGAGAAATGAGGTGATAGGCTCTATTATCATTCCATTCAAAACTGGATGAGAGATTACCTGACTTGTACATATCAATGAATCCATCCTTCTTGATTCTTTCCATATAATCTTTTCCTAGGCGTTCTTCAACACCTGTCTTCAGGTCATGGCGACCAGAGATGTTCACAACTGTTTTGATGTCTTGATATTTTGAAGCATACAGAAGCACCACACCACCTCCTGTGTCAAGGTGCAAAAACAATTAGTAAGAGTTTCTGTTTGCCAAACAGCAGAAACAAGTGGCAGATAACCACCCACATGGTGTATCACTCACCGCAAACCTTACCTATCCCTATAAAAGGCCTAGATTAAGAAATATAAGAGATTCATGTCATACCAATGCCTGTAAAATAAGAGTTCTCAATGGCATAATACAGGGGAGATCATCACCAATCATGACATTTTTTATCCTCTATGATAAATGACAACCCGGTTGAGTCACCAAGACATAGAAAGCACATTAGCTATTTTATTCCTTGCCGTGGATGTCGTTGAAGGCTAGACTTTAACAACGTAGAAAGCCATGAAATTCTAATTATATCATCGTTCAAATAACACGAATTTTATAATTGATATAGTTCACAGTAATTCAAGCCAAAGTTTGGTGTATCAACTTGGATGATACTAGAAGATGTAGCCACTTTACAATTATTATTAGATGAAAGCTAATGCAAATTTTATGTCAAAGATTACACCGTTCTCATTTGATATTATTATGATACTAATAATTTCTGCTTCAGAGGCAAATAATGTTGATCAGAAATCACTTTCAAAACAAAACTCCAATTCCAATTATACCATCACTTGCACAGTAGCAGAGCCATTTACATTTTTTCTTGCGGGTAAAATTAGTCAAGAAATCAAAATCCAACACACCTTTACTATGCCCAACAATCGTCCTGACAGCTCGCTTTTCTCCACAGAAGTGTTGAGCTACAGAACGTAAATCTTCAACTTCCCTCCAATAGTTTCCATACTCAAATGAACCTTCGCTTTCCCTAGAAGGAATATACCATAGGTGCAAAAAGAAATAATAATAAAAAAGAAGCAAAAATAATTATTGAGATCAAATGCCAGAAATTTTCGAGCAAAGAACTCAGCATAAGTGGAGGAACTAAAACCAATATACAGTCCCATAGAAGGAAGTAACAAAAGGACCAAGAGAAAATATGAACAAGTATTAACATATAATTTAGATGTAGTGGGCCAATGATTATATAACATTTCACATCTACAGCTAGCTTGTGGTATTGTGGATCTAAATTCTGAGTCAGTAGCATGCACTTCCCCGTATATTTTTGTTGGCTATACTATACATGAAGAGATTTCTGGTTATTGAGCCATTGAAAACTTTGGACCATATTTTATGACCAGGACCTTCATTGTATTAGCAGCACCAGTGAGGTTTTAGTGGTTTTTGGTCCTTAAAAATAATTACAACCAGTAGTGCCCCTAAGTTTTTCTTACTCTTCTATTATGAGAGTAAGCAATCACTATGTTTATCAAACTTCACACATTCATCTTTTCCAATTAGAACTTAAATTTAACATTTTAAAACTACTGGGTTTTTCCTTTAATAAATTTTTAATCAGAACTTCCATATATATAGTTAAGGAATATGCTTTTCTCAACTCAATTCTTATCTTTACAGTTACAATTATACTTCAGCAACTCCTCCAACACCCTCATTCTCAACTTCTAAATTCTTGCATTTTAGAAATAATTTCCATAAAAAAAATTTAATTAAAAGATCTTTGTAGAAAGAAGGGAAAATCACAGTAGGTCCAAGGACCATAAAGAATCACAAAAAAGTCCCACATCTAATTCCCCTAACAAGTCCTACAGGCTACACCTAATCACTGTCATGTGAAATGACAAAGCTTCCCCAAAAGCTTCGAACTCTTCTCTGCGTCTGAAAAGCTTCGGACTCTTCTTTCTCAGCGCTTGCATCTTACACGGCGAAGAATCACTGCGTGCTTCGGTCTTTGTCAGCTAAATCCATAATCGCCAGTGATTGTCTTGTGGTTGACGGTTGCCGTCTTCATCAGCCCGTGCATCGACTGCTCGCAAGGTAAGTTTAGTATTACTTTTCTGTGACTCAAAAGTTAGGGCTTCAGATATGCCCCAAAAGCTTCGGACTCTTCTCTCTCAGCGCTTGCTAGGACAAAGGTTCGTGAAGGAAGTTTTGATATTTTTGCATTCAAACCAAATTAACTTGCTGGATCTAATATATTTTGGTGGTTTTTTTTTTTTTTTCCTACTTTGTCCTTCTACATAATTTCAGTCGCTAAACTATTATTGCTTCCTATCTATATTTTCACCTTAAGCAATATTGTTTGTCTGCGAGAAATTTCCAAATTTGAACTTTTCGTCTTTAGTTTCAGATTTCTTGGTATAACTGCATTCACCTTGTGGATTTGAGCTGCTGTGATTCAAATTTTTCTGTTATTGATTGTCTGGTTACTGAATATTGTGAAATCTGGAAAACCTCTTAACATTACTACTGCTGAATCAATTTTGATACTGAGTTAATAAAAATATGATTCTGAATTTTGAATTGAATCTAGCTGTTGTGATGTGATGCAGTGTTTTGACTTTAGGAATTGATTTTAATTGCTGCAATTGAGTTATTGCTTTGCAAAATTGTATTTTTGTGGCTGAGGCTGTGATTCTATTGATTGGATTTATTTGCTCTGTGGCTGTTTCACTATTGTCTTGGACTTTGCTATGAAGTACTTATTGGAAACCATTTATCTTGCTGAAAATCTAGTTGTTAAGAGTATAAAAAGGTTGGGACTGCTGATAACTTGGCAAAAATTCTTGTTGTAAGCACATTGTTTTCTATCTAATTCTGAGAGGCTCAATTACTGAAGCATTTTGCCAAAAAAAAAAAAAAATCTATTGGTTGTTATATACCTGAGTGTTGAAGTGAAAATGAGAACTAGACATTGACTCTTGAATTGAAAAAGAAAAATTGTTGAGCTTTCTGTCCTCATTGAGAATATGTTAAGGTTCCCTGTCATTGTATTGGGAGTTGTCTTCTCATGATTGGACTGGTCAAGTACTGTTCTTACACAATGTGCTGGAATGTTGCACTAAAATGAAAAGGATTGATTGAAAATATAGGTTTTTTTTAGGGTTTATGTCAGTTTAATCAAGTAACAGCTTATTGGCTGTTACTTTATACAATTGAATTTCAAAGATACAGTTGATGGAAGCTTTATTTTGTCAATAATGGCAGCGCGAGCATTAACAATACTGCCGATGTTAATTTTCAGGTAACAAGACTATGCCAAACAATACGAAAACGACATATAAAGACAGAGATATGAAGCCAAAGGGAGGAGAGGAGCAGTTTATTTGTCATAAAGACAAAGAAATAGACTTGTAGTTCTATTGTAAAATTTTGAAACTTCTCATTTATGTAATTCAAAAAACTATATGCGTTTCTATGATGTTATATTTTTGACAATGTATCCAATAGCTACTAAATGTGGCAATTCATGACAAGAGTATATAATGCAACTAAATGTGCCTTTTTTGACAAGCCTTTTGACAAGTTCTCATACCTATTTTGGCAATATGAACATTAGGTACGTTATACATCAAAATAGATAAACCGATGTTGTTAGAAACTTGGAAAAATTTTGACAACATGAAAAGTCATTTGAACAACATTAAAAACCATTTTGACAACATTAAAAGCCATTTTCACAATGAGTTTTCATACGTGTAGAATTTTAGAAACCGGGAGAATTTTTGACAACATAAAAAGCCATTTTGATAACATTAGAAGCCATTTTCACGAGTTTTTCATACATGTAGAATTTTAGAAACCTGAAGAATTTTTGACAACAGAAAAAGCTATTTTGACAATATTACAAGCTATTTTCACAACAAGTTTTTCATACATGGAAAATTTTTGAAACCTAGAGAATGTTTGACAATATGGAAAGCCATTTTCACAACAAGTTTTTCATACGTGGAGAAATTTTTAAACTTCAATACTTCATGATAAATTTCACATCAGAAGCTAATACATATTTTAACAACTACTTATTCCTATTTTGACAATATGAAAATCCATTTTGACAACGAGTTTCTGATACCGGGAGAAATTGTGACAACTTTAATACTAATTGTCCCAAGATGCACATTCAGTAGCTAATAGGCTTTTTAATAACTAATAAAGTCATTTTGACAACATGAAAAACCATTTTTACATAGGGACTTTTTTGTGACGAGAATTTAGCAACTTCTTTCGTTTTTTATTCAGAATGGGTAACACAGTCATTTTACATTCACAACTAATAAAGGACTTCTTTGTGAGGGGAATTGCTTTTTTTTTTTGTGATTATGTTTGTACCTTGGGACCTCATTGTGATTTTCCCTAAAAAGAATGCTTGAATAACATAAAGAAAAATCTTTTTCTCCTTTTCAGATGATCATTGACAGTATAATTAAAGCTGCAGAAAGTAAAGCTGCTATTTACTAGCACACTTTAAAGGTGAAGAAGTTGATACTAATAGATTCAAAGTCTATGACTCTCAGTAATACCATAAACTTACCTACCCATTTCCAGCAAAGTCAAAGCGGAAAGAACTTATTCCAGCATTTTCCAATGCAGCAGCAAGGTTTGCTTGATAAGTTTCCTGGATATGGGAAAAATATAATAGATGAGATTGCTTCAAGGCATTTATGTTTATGATATCAGATGTTACATGCGTTTACATAGGAGCTATAGAAAAGGCTTCATATATCAGGCAAACTAACTTTTGATGATCGAAAGCCGTGGCACAAGATTACAATGTCTGTAGTTCCAGATTCGTGCAATATGCCCACTAGCTTTTCACCATGTTTGTTAGCTATAACGACCTTCTTCTGGTGAGAAGCTGAAAAAGTAATTGACAGATCGATATCAATGTCCACGATATTTGTTGAAACATGCACGGCCCTTTATTCTTCAAATTCGGAGGAAGAGAAATTAAAGGATGCACTGAAATCTAAAGGAATAACAGTATTTTACGAAGAACCCTTGAAACATTAAGGGAATACATCACACTACCATGTGCTATATATCACTTACGCGTAATCATGGTTTTATAAGCTTGACAAGAAATCTAAGTAAAAATTGGCAACTATCTGTATTCAGGATAGCAGGAAAAGCAACATGAAAGTTAGAAACTAGATGAGTTTTGGAGATACTTGTTGATTTGGATTTGAATCATGTACGACGCAGAGGAACGAAATATGCATCTAACTTGGTAGCAGCAAGTAAGGATTGGGAGTACCAAAGTCAACCCCGAAAAATCAAATTTCTGGGTCGTCGCTATAAGTTCTATCTATGAGGGCAGACTTTTGCCGCTCAACACGATTTTTAGCTGAGCATTATAGGAGGAGAGAAGGATAAAACAAAAGAAGACAAGGAAACCGTTTCGGTATCAATTGCATTTGACATATACTCACAAGGGTTTTGTGCAGGCAGTGACATCTTCAATCAGAAGCTTTTTCTGGGTTTCAGTTGAAGAGGGATGAAAATGCAAGCCAGCTGAGAATGATTAATCGATTTTGGGGGAGAGAGTGGGATTTTGCTAGCCCCAACTTGCGAAGAATCATTTAGTAATAATCTTATTTATTAATTTTATTGTTGCAATTAATCTTTAAATATTAGTATATTACTTTTTATATTATTTTCTCTCCTTTAAAATATCATTTAAATTGAACGGGTAATATTATAATTTTTGTTGAATTTAAGATAAATTTAACAAGGTAACTATATGTTTTTTCTTGAGTTAAAATGAAAAGGGGGAGTAATTACTAATTACTAATTTGAGAGAGAGAGAGAGAGAGAGAGAGAGAGAGAGAGAGGCGACGGCGGACTGGGCCTTGTATATAACTCCAAACAAAAACAAATGATTCTCACGCTGTTACCATGGGCTAATGCTAATTATTTGCCTCATAAAAGTAGTCTTTAATATTTCTTTTTGCTACATAAATTTTAGGAAAGGAGTTGAGTTCACCCACAATTCAAGATCAGGGCAAAATCTCTCTTCCTCCTAGGTGATATCAATGTTGGGCAAAGCGAGCCGTCTATTACCCTCAGGCGTTAGCCTAGGCATCTAGAAACTAGGATACCTCCCCCAGCGCCTTGACCAACTTCAAGATCGAACTCTCTCCCTTTGGTGAGAGTGTTCAACCCCTTTGCCAGTTGAGCCCAAGAACGAGAAGTTAAAGAAACAAAATAAGTTAGTTAATCATGACATAGGTTGTGTATCATTTGATTATATATTAATTCATAAGTCAGACAAATTAATTTAATATAAAAATAAATAAATATCAATACTTTAAAATAATTTATTTAACTTACCTCAATCTTTTTAAAAAAATTAACTACGTCGACGACGTCTTATATTATAGACCGGAAGAGTAGATCATAATAGAGTCTACCCATTCGGATTTGTTTTATAGTCACTCATGTGAACTATGCAAAAAGAGTGTAAAAATTAATTTTGAAATGGTCGGATCCAATTATACGCTTGAAATACCTGTAAAGAAGCTCGCATCTTTAATAAGGTGTGACTTGGGATTTAGACTCAAACAAGAAGTTGGAACATAAAATATAGATTCATTGGCCATTATTTCCTGTTATTCCCCACACTGAAGCAACACTCCAAAATATACTATCATTGAAAAAGGAGATGGGAACACAAATGAAGAAAAATGATCATGCGCTAGTAGCGGTAGGAGCCTAGTCTTGGTGAAAGGTTTCCTTGATGAAGTTCATAACAACAGAGGCTAGCTCATCTTGATGCTGTGAGAATGAATGATTAGCTCCTTCTATGACATGTAACTTGTGGTTGGGTATAATCTTGGCAAATTCATATGCACTTTCAACACCCACAAATTCATCAGCAGAACCATGAACTGTAAGCACCCTGTAATATATATATGTGTGTGTGTATCAATTGATATGACACTGTATTTTCGAAAATCTTCGCAAACTCATTGTAAAAGGAAAATGAAGTTATCAGATTTTCCTTATCCGCTCACCTGCATCTATTGTCAATCTGGAGACATGCTTCATGCATATTCGTATTTAGGCGATCCATCAAGCTTTCCTTGGTCACGCGAAAGAGAAAATCTCCTGAAGAAGTAGACGTTCTCAAAAAAGTCAAAGAATGATGAAATCGACCATGTTTTTGTAGGAGGGAAGAGAAATGAGGTGATAGGCTATTATCATTTCATTCAAAACTGGATGAGAGATTACCTGACTTGTACATATCAATGAATCCATCCTTCTTGATTCTTTCCATACAATCTTTTCCTAGGCGTTCTTCAACACCTGTCTTCAGGTCATGGCGACCTGAGATGTTCACAACTGTTTTGATGTCATGATATTTTGAAGCATACAGAAGCACCACACCACCTCCTGTGTCAAGGTGCAAAAACAATTAGTAAGAGTTTCTGTTTGCCAAACAGCAGAAACAAGTGGCAGATAACCACCCACATGGTGTATCACTCACCGCAAACCTTACCTATCCCTATAAAAGACCTAGATTAAGAAATATAAGAGATTCATGTCATACCAATGCCTGTAAAATAAGAGTTCTCAATGGCATAATACAGGGGAGATCATCACCAATCATGTCATTTTTTATCCTCTATGATAAATGACAACCCGGTTCTGAGTCACAAGACAAAGAAAGCACATTAGCTATTTTATTCCTTGCCGTGGATGTCGTTGAAGGCTAGACTTTAACAACGTAGAAAGCCATGAAATTCTAATTATATCATCGTTCTAATTACACGAATTTTATAATTGATATAGTTCACACTAATTCAAGCCAAAGTTTGGTGTATCAACTTGGATGATACTAGAAGATGTAGCCACTTTACAATTATTATTAGATGAAAGCTAATGCAAATTTTATGTCAAAGATTACACCATTCTCATCTGATATTATTATGATACTAATAATTTCTACTTCAGAGGCAAATAATATTGATCAGAAATCACTTTCAAAAGAAAACTCCAATTCCAATTATACCATCACTTGCACAGTAGCAGAGTCATTTCCATTTTTTCATGCGGGTAAAATTAGTCAAGAAATTAAAATCCAACACACCTTTACTATGCCCAACAATCGTCCTGGCTCGCTTTTCTCCACAGAAGTGTTGAGCTACAGAATGTAAATCTTCAACTTCCCTCCAATAGTTTCCATACTCAAATGAACCTTCGCTTTCCCTAGAAGGAATATACCATATGTGCAAAAAGAAATAATAATAAAAAAGAAGCAAAAATAATTATTGAGATCAAATGCCAGAAATTTTCGAGCAAAGAACTCAGCATAAGTGGAGGAACTAAAACCAATATACAGTCCCATAGAAGGAAGTAACAAAAGGACCAAGAGAAAATATGAACAAGTATTAACATATAATTTAGATGTAGTGGGCCAATGATTATAGGGTAAAAGTGCAAAAATACACATGTGTTTTATTCCGAGGAGCGCCCAACACCAAATGTTTTTTTTAGGTGCAAAAGTATACATGAACTTTCAAAACTAGAACAAATATACCATCTCCGTTAATCTTAGTTACGTTGACCGTTAATTTGACCAAAAACGATGACATGGAAGCTGATTTGGCTATAATAATATCCTAGTTGGCTGTGGAAAAATAAATAAAACTAAGAATATTCCATATAGGCCCACAAATATTAATTTATTATTTTAAGAAATAAAAATTTCAAAACCTATCATCTATCAACAGATCCGACTCAGCTCCATTGCCTCCCCCAGTCGCAACCTCGCCTCCCTCACCGACCTCGTTCCTGGCTACTATCCTCCGCCGCATCCTCCATCGTATCTCATTTCCCTCCCTCCTTCCTCCCTTTGCTTGCAAAGCTGTGACGGTGACGAAGTCCTTCCCTCTTTCTCAATCCCTCTCCCTTCCTCCCTTTGTCTCCACTTTTTCCTCTCAAATCTCAAATCCCCTCCCTCAAAATCTCCTTCTCCTTCTCCGCTGCTCTCTCACCCACTATTCATCTTGCGCAGCTCTTGGCGTCCCTCACCTCAAATTTTCCGGCCTAGCATCAAATCTGCAGCTCTGATTTGTTTTTCCCTAAGCTCTTGGCTTCTTTGATGCTAAGATTGTGTCAGATCCACAGCTCTAAGCTTCCCTCTGCTCTTGGCTTCTCCAACACTTGAACCTAAAAGCTCAGATTTGGTACTGGGAGAGGTAGTTTGGGTTGGAGACCTGCATCGATAGTGGTGGGGTCTCCGATCAAGATGGAGGTGATGGAGCAGTGTCATTAGCTTCTCAGATCTCTTTTCCGATCTCTCACATCTTTAGAATCTACCAGTTGTAGAATTTTAAGGTTTACCCGTGATCAATTTTTAAGGGGTTAGACTTAAATCCACAGATTTGAGGGAGTTCATTTAGTGAGACTGCACAGGATTCTCGATTGTTCATTTTCTATGTCATGGTGGAATCTGCTTTTCTATGGCATATGTGCGGTTCATTAGGTCTTCTGTCAAGCTGATCTAATCTTTTAATTTTTCATTCTCTCCATTCAATCCACATTAAAGCTATATTGATAGTTTATTCCTATTATGCAAGTTGAGTCTCGTCAACACTTTCCTGGACGGTTGGTGGGAATAATTTCTACCGACAATTGAAGCATCTTTCATCTTTTCAATATGCAGATTGATTCATCAGTGAAACTGCTTAAATTATCTTCAATTGATTTGTGCCTTGATTGGCATAAGATGGTTCTGGTTTTGATTTTTGTTTTTCAATTCATGAGTTTGTTGATGTGTTCTTTGAAGGTTCCTTTTGATTTCTCCAGTAAATTTTTCTTTCTTGCCCTACTGCCAGCTAGACTTAAATTAGTTGAGTAAGCTTCCATGTCAGCATTTTGGGTCAAACTAACAGTCAAAGTGACTGAAATTAACGGCAATGGTATTTTTGCCCTCATTTTGAAAGTTCATATGTACTTTTGCACCTAAAAAAAACACTTGGTGTTTTGGGCGATCCTCGCGATAAAACACATGTGTATTTTTGCACATTTACCCATGATTATATAACATTTCACATTTACAACTAGCTTGTGGTATTGTGGAATTCTGAGTCAGTAGCATGCATTTCCCTGTATATTTTTGTTGGGCTATATTATACATGAAGATATTTCTGGTTATTGAGCCATTGAAAACTTTGGACCATATTTTATTACCAGGACCTTCATTGTATTAGCAGCACTAGTGAGGTTTTAGTGGTTTTTGGTCCTTTAAAATAATTTCAACCAGTGGTGCCCCTAAGTTTTTCTTACTCTTCTATTATAAGAGTAAGCAATCACTTGTTTATCAAAATTCACACATTCTTCTTTTCCAATTAGAACTTAAATTTAACATTTTAAAACTACTGGGTTTTTCCTTTAATAAATTTTTAATCAGAACTTCCATATATATTCAAGGAATCTGCTTTTCTCTACTCATAATTTTTATCTTTACAGTTACAATTATACTTCAGCAACTCCTCCAAAGCCCTCATTCTCAACTTATAAATTCATGCATTTTAAAAATAATTTCCATCAAAAAATAAATAAAAAGATCTTTGTAGAAAGAAAGCTTGAATAACAGAAATAATTTTTTTTCCTCCTTTTCAGATGATCATTGACAGTATAATTAAAGCTGCAATTTACTAGCATAATTTAAAGGTGAAGATGTTGATACTAATATATTCAAAGTCTATGAATCTCAGTAATACCATAAACTTACCCATTTCCAGCAAAGTCAAAGCGGAAAGAACTTATTCCAGCATTTTCCAATGCAGCAGCAAGGTTTGCTATGAGATCAGTTTCCTGGATATGGGAAAAAAAATAATAGATGAGATTGATTCAAGGCATTTATGTTTATGATATCAAATGTTACATGCGTTTACATAGGAGCTATAGAAAAGGCTTCATATATCAGGCAAACTAACTTTTGATGATCCAAATCCGTGGCACAAGATTACAATGTCCGTAGTTCCAGATTCATGCAATATGCCCACTAGCTTTTCCCCATGTTTGTTAGCTATAACGACCTTCTTCTGGTTAGCAGCTGAAAAAGCAATTGGAAATTATTCAAATGAATAAGAACCTGCTTTCAGAAGTACACAAGTGACATTATAAAGAAAAAGAAGTGATCTCTAAATATAAAATGCTCAATGGGGATCAAGAAGCCTTTCTTTTTCCATTTCCGCTAACAGGGACAGTAGTTTTTCAGAGGGTTTTAAATGAAACCGGTAGAAGTATAGCAACAAGGTGGGCAGGAAACCTTAGTAATGAGATCAATTTGCAGTGAGGTACAGTTAAGTCAAAGCCTCTAGACAATGACCACAAAACTTGGTCTAGATCACATCCATGGTAAGAAAGTTCAAGAGACATTTTGCAGTGAGTACAAGTGACAGAAATACTACAAGCAATTATGCAAACTGGAACATATAAAATCTTTAAAATATTTCGTCTAAATAATGAATTTGATCAGGAAATAACAACTATATATTGATAAGGGTAGCTTCCAAAGAAAGCAGCAATGAGATGTTCAGCTACTGATAAATTTGATCTGAATTAAATGAGCTAAACTATGACCTTAGTTTCTAGTAAATAACACGAGGTAACGGCTTGAAACCTATGTGGAAACTTTGAGCATAAATTATCGCAGATTCACCTATTTTTAAAGTCCTCATCAATCAACATGACCTACATAGATAATGTGAGCACATCCAGTTCAACCTCGACAAATGAAAGAACAGAGTTACCGTTTGATTCAGATAACCCGGAAACGACGAGACCATAATTTGTGTGTTTGTGTACCAAATCATGTCATATTCAGCATAAAAGGGGCAAAACGAAATACAAAGTTACCTAGGTCTTGTGCAGCTTGGGCCATCCGCAAATTTAGGTTCCTTCTGGGTTCCCGATTGACAGGGATGAATACGGGACCTAGCTTGTAGGAAAGATTAAGAAATTTGGGTACAGAAGGCTTTCTTGAAACTGATGAATCTGGCAGCACGCAGCATAAATTTTGCAGGATGATGCACATGGCCATTCAAAGCATTGCAAATTTGCAATTTACAAGTGACAGTTAACTCACAAAGTCCCACACAAATCACAACATCCGTCAATTTCCGATCATCGATGACCAGTAAAGGAAGTACGGAACGCCGTTTTTTATTTTCTAAAAAAAAAAATTATTTACCAACAAGTTATTTTTTTTTTGCTTAGAGCGTCCGATATCCTAGGACAGGCCATCTTTCAGCACATCAACGGCCCCAGACTAATCCGGACCGAGACCGGGTTGGCCCCTTTCGGGGGGAAGCCTCTACCACCCACGCCTGCTGCATTCCCACGTCTCGAACTCAAGACCCGTGGTTAAGCTAGAACAACCCCTTACCAGTTGACCAACAAGTTATTAATAAACGCAGCAAGTAACCTCTTCTTATAAAGAGGAGGATAGATGTTCGACTTCTGGAAAACATAGAAGAGATGAAACTCTTAATTTCTTTAAAAAAATTAATTATATAATCCTAATAGTTTATCCATTTTGCAACTTAATCCTCGTTCGTCGATTTTCTAATTTTTTAAGAAAATGTCAATCTCGTCACTTATCCTAGCCATGCCAAATAAGAAAAGGGTAAAGGGTTAATTTTGTTCTTGAAGTTTTCACCGATGAGCAATTTTGTTATGATTGTTATCTCAGTTGATTTTAACCAATCCACATACATTCTTAATCATTTTGGTTAAGGTATCTAACTTTGAAAAAAAATAAAGTGGATAACACATAGACTTCCGACTCAAACTTGCATCTTAAGAAAAATGACAGTGAGTGATATGTGGACTGTCAACCTAGTATATCTGGCCAACTAACTAATATAACAACCAGAACAAAATTGCTCCCATTTTAAAACTTCTGAGGCAAAACTACCATTAACTCATAAGAAAATGGGAAAATTAGAATGAAGGATCAAAAGGAAATATATTTATGGAGAACGACCTTAAAAATTGTAATTATTTAGAAGTACCAAATATAAAAATATAAAATTAAAAGTACTAAAATGCCCCTAACAAAATCTTCTATATTCCCTCCTACATTTTCTTCCGCATTATATTTTTAAAACTAATACTCCCTCCGGTCCTAATTATAGGAACATATTTTGGAGTTGGTTTTGGTCCTAATTATAAGAGCAAATTTTAAATTTTGTCAATTTTTTCCTATAATACCCCTATTTATACTTATTATTAGGAGCATTTATATATGTGTGTGCACATATATATGTATATCTGTGTTTATATGTGTGTGTGCGCGGGCGCGCGCGCGCACACACACACACATATATATCTTTGTGTGTGTAGATATATGGAGGTGTGTGTCTATGTATGTATGTAGATAGATCTATATGTATACACATAGGGGTTAATATATCTGCTTCAGCAGCAGATAATTAACCCTGCATCAAGCCAAACGACACCGTTCTTCTTCTTCTTTTTTTTCCTCGATTGTCTCTTGCCTCTACAATTTTACACCTTTTTCAATCTTCGACCACCCACTATAAGCATCCAAGTGCGAGAGTCGATTGCTCGTGAAAGGGTCTAAGAGGCAGAGACAGCCATAGATGGATTCTTCTACCCTGATCAACCAGGATTTGGAGGGAGAAGAAGTTGAAAGAGTTTTGGAGAGATTGGATGGTTCGAGACGATATATTGTTGTGAGGATGAGTCTCGCCTGAAGAGATGGCGATTGTTGCAGTGAACCTAGGAGGAGCAAAGAGAGAGGGAAGAACAGAGGAACGACGCCATAAGTTGCAAGTATATCGAAATCGGAGCAGGTAGATGCCACACTTGAATCAACCTCTGGATTATCCTTAAGTAGGAAAGCACCTACATTAAAAAAATAAAAAAAAAAGATGTTTTATGAGCTGTGTCGTTTTATAAAAAAAGAGGCAGAACTGTGTTCACCCCTTTACAGCTTGTCATCACTGGCTTTATAAGCTGGGCTCTGCTTCACGAGGAAATATACGTCGGAACCTATGAAATACTCATAATACTATACGTTTTCCGCTTCTGTTAGTTATAGATGTTTGGTTTTTGATCCGTGTTGTATGTTTGGTTCAGTGCTATGAGGAGAAGGAAGGAGGAGAAGGAGTGAGAGAGGAAGAGAGAGAAGCGTTGTGGAGCGGTGGTGAAGGTTGTCAGCCATGAGGAGAAGGAAGGGCGTATGTTTGTTTTATAAAAAAGAAAAAGAAACGGTGCCATTTTACCGTTGCTGCAGATTTATTTTTCTACCACAGCTGCAGAAATGTTAAGCCCATACACATATATATACACACATATATTTTTATGGGGAAATAATTTCTGCATTTACTGCAGAAAAAATTTTCTGCAGCAGGACACAAACGGCACCGTTTTCTCTGTTTTTAATTAATTAATGCTCTTGTGAAAACTGAAAGAGACAGAGGACCTTGTTGACCAAAAACAAAAAGGGACAGCAGACCCCGTCTACAACTGCTTGAGGCAGCGCCGTCTCTTGGTCCCTCCCTCCTCCCCTCAACTCAGCCTTACTCTTCCAGAAACCGCCGTGTGCGACCATATGTTATTCCCTTAAATAATTTCTTTTCACGAGTTTAGATATATAAGGATAGAGATATATTTCCTTTCCCAAAGAGATACCACAGAAGAGACCCAGTTGCAGCCTGATCAAGCAGCAGCTGAGCATTCTGCCTCATCAATTTATCCTCCACAACTCGATGCCTTTTATTCAAACCATACCCGATAGACTCAGAAACACTTCTACATTTCTTCTCAAATTCTAGTATCAGATCAGGGAAAGACATCAATCCTTGAAGAGATGAATCAAGCAGAGACGCAAATAAAGTATATATTGTTTCTGCACCATCTCCAATATGCTTCAAAAAGATACCACAGAAGAGATGCTTCAAAAAATCCAATATGCGATGTCTCTGCATGTGTTTAGTTCTTTAGTTGAGTAAATGAAGGAAGCTAGTTTGTTGCTTTGAGGAGTAAACATTAATATTCTTTTTATTTCAGGTTAAATAATACAGCAAGTCATTGCCATATGCGAAGTATTGTATGCTTGAGCCTTGAAGGATCATCTTTCGGTGGCATGCCCATAACGCTATTACATGAAGGGCAGAGAAGGGGTGATAAAACATGGTTTCGTCTAGTTCTGAACTGTGATTATGCGTTGATATAGAAATGTTTACTATTTAGAAAAGTTATTGATCGTTGATATAGAAGCTATGGATCTAAAAAGTGCATTTAGAACGGTTAAGAAATGATCAAGTTTTCAATATTCGATCGAATTCCATTTCTTTTACACATTCAGTTTTGCTTTAGAGTAAATACCCTTTTAGGTCCCTGGAAAAACACGCTCTACCCATTTTGGTCCCTGAGTAAAAAAAATGTCATTTCGGTCCTTTTTAGGGACTAAAAATGATTTTTTGGGAATTTGTGAGGGATTAAAATGCCCACAAAAAATGACTAAAAGGACTAAAAGTGACCTTTTTGTTACTGTGTAAGGACTAAAAATGACATTTTTTTTACTCAGGGACCAAAATGGGTAGCGCGTGTTATTTCAGGGACCAAAAAGGGTATTTACTCTTTGCTTTATTTAACCTGGAAAACAGAGTGTGATGGGTGAGTAATGTAAACGTAGGTTTTAGTTAGATGTCAGACTCACTGTTTTGCCTTCCAAAAATGGTTAATAAAGTTCCAATCAATTATGCAACAACTAGACTTTACAACAATTTTTTTTTTTTTTTGCCATCATACAACAATTAAAACATAGAAAGAATAATTGATTGCAGCCTCTTTCTCTTGAGCCAAAGCTTTTGAAGCTGTTGATTCAGCCACTTCAACGACCAGTTGCTCGGACAGTCAGGACTGCGCTTTGTAGATTTGTTGAAGTTCCTCTTCCAGTTTCTCTACTTTCTCCTTCCACTCACAGCCCTTTAAGAACATGCTATATTTAACTAAATAAAGCATTCGAATTGTTAAATGAACTTAACCCAAACCCAAAACATAATCCGAGTAGCTAACATAGAAAATAAAAACACCAATGACAATTCTGGGCAAAAAAACAAACACCAATGACAACTAATGCTAGATTTTTCATTGCCTAGAGATATACTGAAAAGCAGCATTCCTCGGGGTAACGTGTCAACGAAGGAAAAAGTAAAAACCCTATAGCAGGTATCCAAAGCCAACATTTTGGTGCAGAAGAGATACTGCACAGAGACATCGCATAAAAGGCCAGCTTTAAATGATTTCGAAGCTGAGTTTGCTGGTAGGGTTGAAGTGCCGGAAGTTGAGTGCCTTTTCCTATATCTGCGAAACTGATCCCTGACATTGAGGTCTTGAGGGTCGAAGTAGCTCGGCGAAGTTTCCATTTCAAAGTCCATGGCACGCGGCGGTTTCTGGAAGAGTAAGGCCGAGTTGAGGGGAGGAGGGAGGGACCAAGAGACGGCGCTGCCTCAGGCAGTTGTAGACGGTGGATTGCGTCAGTGGCCGGATTGAAGCGCTGAAACTGTGTGTGATTGTTTAATGGACACAATTATTTCATGAAGGGGTCTGCTGTCCCTTTTTGTTTTTGGTCAAGGTCCTCTGTCCCTTTCACTTTTCTTTTCTTTTTTGGATAAAGGATTCTTCTATTAAAAACCTTCAAACGATTACAAGCCAACAATAAAACAAGTAAAAACAACAGGAGGGAAAAACAAACATCAAACGAAACAACAAGTCTAAGAATTACAACAAAACAGAATACACCCAAATAAAAACAAACTACAAATAATCACTACTCAATGAGTGAGTGGAGGGAGAAGCATCAAGAGGAACAAAATTCGCCCTCTAGGAGTCCAAGGCTAGAAGTGACAGCAAAGAAGGTGTTGGTTGAAAAACCCACCCGATCGGGCACACCCCTTTATAAGCATCTGCTGCAATAAGGTTAGCGGCACGATTACCCCCTCTTGGGGTAAAAGACAGAGAGAACCCAACCTTGGTCACCAAAAGGCGAATAATATCAAAAATAATGCACCTACTCCTCCAGTCAATCATATCCGGCGATTTAGCATTAACACATTCAAGAAGAGAGAGACAGTCGGTTTCAAAAACAACATTGTCATGCCCGAGATCAACAGCGAGCATCAGCGCCCTCTTCAAAGCTAAGGCTTTAGTCATAAAAGCAGAGATCGATTTCACCTTATCTACAAAACCCCATTTAAAGTCACCAAAATGATCGCTACAGATAACCCCGATAGCAGCTCCAGACTTATTAACCGAAAAAGCCCCATCACAATTATATTTAAGCTTGCCAACAGATAGGGGGACCAGAAAGCTATATGAGAAGGACCAACATTCTGACCACCCAGATTTCTGTGCCTTTTATCGCAGTTCACCCAGAAGTCAAAATTGTTTTTCCTCGCACATTCAATGACAACAACAAGATTAGGAACATTATGATTAAAAACCGTATCATTGCGTTGTTTCCAAATAAACCATAAAATCCAACAAATTAATGAAAGGTTTTGCTTACTCAAGAGAGGCATACCTGTGAGATGAATCCACCAAGCATTAAAACTCGATACACTAGCAATGTCAACCTTAGCTCCAAGAGAACACCCAAACCAAACACACCTAGTCCATGGGCAATGAAAAAACAAATGTTCCACCGTCTCCATAGCATCCGAACACACAGGGCAATAGTTACTCTGGGATCTCTTTCTCCGATAGAGAGCCGCATTGGTAGCAATAGCATTATTTAAGATCCGCCAGACAAATTGTTGAAATCTCGGGATAACCTGGATCTTCCAAATAGACTTCCAACAGGTAGAGGAGAGAACTATAGAAGACCCATCCTTGTTGACCTCAGAAAGCATGTTTCCTTTGCTGTGATGATACCCCCCCTTTCACCGAATACACACCATTCTTGGCATTAGTCCACACCAGTTTATCACCCAACCCATTAGAGGGGATGCCAATGTCAAGTATAGCACTCTTGATTTCCGGCGAGATATATTGATCGATGGGAGCAAGATTCCATTGTCCATTATCAATAAGGTCACAAACTTTGCCCTCTGTAATAATAAGATCATTTAGGTTACTGGGCTTCTCCGGGAAAACAACCTTAGGGACCCATTTATCATCCCAGATACTAATATCGGCACCATCACCAACGTCCCAACATAAATCCTGAGCCAAAAAGTCCCTACCCTCCAAAATACTAGACCAGCACCACGAAACTTTATATCCTTTGCTTGCCTTCATGAATCCGTTATCGGGGAAATACACACTCTTCAGGACCCTAGCCCACAAGTCATTGGGTCTCGTCAGCAATCTCCATGCAGTTTTAGCTAGAAGAGCATTATTCATGATAGATAAATCTCGAAAACCCATCCCCCCCAGAGCTCTTGGTATTCGTTAACGACCCCCAGGCTTTCCAGTGTGTTGTTCCACTAGAAACAGTACCGCTCCACCAGAAATTAGTGATAAGACTGCTAATCTCCTTACAAGTCTTGACTGGAAACTTGAAAACATTCATAGGATAGATAGGGATTGCCTGAAGAACCGCTTTAATCATTACATCACGACCCGCGAAGGAGAGGAGAGAATGACCCCATCCTTGGATTTTATTAGCAATGCATTCCCGAACATAAGCAAGAGCCTGATGCTTGGTCTTTCCCCAAATACTCGGGATACCCAAGTATCTACCCGGGTCCTCTGTCACTGGAATGCCCAAGGTTCTTCCAACCATATTTTTAACATCATCGGAGGCATTAGAAGAGAAAAGGATACTAGACTTATCAAGATTGATGACTTGACCAGAAGCAGTGCAATACATATTCAAAATATCAGCTAGATGGTTACAATTGCGTTGAGATGCACGCATGTACAGAAGAGCATTGTCAGCAAAGAGACTATGAGTAAGTTCAGGGCAGCTGTTGCTCAATTTGACGCCCTTAAGAAAATAATCCGCCTGACTCCTTCTGATCATAATGGAGAGAACTTCAGCAATAATAATAAAAAGATATGGAGAAAGAGGGTCGCCCTGACGAATGCCCCTGCTTGGGGTAAAGGACCTCACTGTTTCACCTAATAAACACAAATTCAAACTAACAGAGCACACACATTTCATCAAAAGGGATACCCACTCTTTACAAAAACCAAATCTTAACAACACCTGTTCAAGAAAATTCCACTCCACCCTATCATAAGCTTTGCTCATATCCATTTTCAGTGTGAATTCATACTTACCCCCAGTTTTCTTGCGACGAAGGTAATGGTATACCTCATTAGCAATAATAATATTATCATGAATACACCGACCTGGGACAAAGGCACTCTGATTCTGTGAAATACAAGCATCAAGTAGAGGACGCATTCTATTGGCCATGATTTTAGAAATGATCTTATAAGAAAAATTACATAAACCAATAGGACGGAAATGAGAAACATGCTCGGGTTTTTGAAGTTTAGGGATAAGAGTGACATTAGTTGAATTCAAATCATTAAGCACCAAATGACCTGCAAAAAACTCTTTAACCAAACAACAAACAGACTCACCAATTTCAGACCACGAGGAATGATAAAATTTACTCGAAAAACCAT
The DNA here is from genome assembly GCA_025563575.1 of Acacia pycnantha. Classification (NCBI taxonomy): domain Eukaryota; kingdom Viridiplantae; phylum Streptophyta; class Magnoliopsida; order Fabales; family Fabaceae; genus Acacia; species Acacia pycnantha. The sequence goes on along the minus strand of JAMWYP010000011.1, from coordinate 3,182,782 downwards.
CAGGTCCAGGCGCCTTTGTGCTCCCAAGACTAAAGGCTACTGCTTTAATCTCCTCAGTAGAAATTAGTAACAAGAGACTATGGTTCATATCAGCTGAGATAGAAGGCTCAATGAAACCCAAGACTGTATCCATTGGACGTGCACCAGAAGTGGTAAACAACTCCTGGAAAAAAACGAGCAATATTATCTGAGATAGCCTCCTTCTCGTACAACCAAACGCCCTCATCATTTCGAATACACGAGATTCTGTTCTGCAACCTCCTCTTGATAGTAGAGATGTGAAAGAAATGTGAGTTCCTGTCACTAGCGCCTAACCAGTTAATCCGGGAACGTTGCCACCAATATTGTTCTTCGCGCTCCAATAAGTTGTCCAAATCTCCCTTTACCTTCGCAATCCCTCTAACAATATCCAGAGTTCGGACTTCCTGAGTCAGCTCAGCCAGATGGGTCTTTAATAACTCAATAGTCTTACTGCTATTAGGGAACTCCTTCTTACTTCAAGCAATTAACCTCTGAGTACAGCTCTTCAAATTGCTCACAAAAATATCTAGAGCCGATTGATCCTGGTCATTAAAATTCCGCCAACACCCCTTGATCACTTCAAGAAAATTCCCATGAGATACCCAAGCAGATTCAAAGCGAAAGATCCGACATTGCTGTCGATTTTCATACTGAGATCGGATGAATAGAAGGTGATGATCAGAACCGGTCGGTGCAACATTAAAAACCTGGAGGCACGTGAACTATTCTCTCAATTGCAGATTACCCAATGCCCTATCAATGCGTTCGTGAACAGTTTTCGGGTAATCGCGATTATTGCACCAGGTAAAGGTGGGCCCATTATACCCCAAATCTTCAAGCTCACAGTCAGCCACAAAACACTTGAAATTAAGAATCTTCCTCCATGCTCTAGGACGACCACCACACTTCTCATGCTGGAATAATATATCATTAAAATCCCCAAGACATAACCATGAAGTCCTGATATTGCTGCTAATCCTTCGTACCTCTTGCCAACACAACAATCTTTCAGCTACATCAGTGGGGCCATAAATAAAGGTAACATAAGATGGGGTAGAGATTGCCTCAGACATCACACTAGTATGGATGATATTAGGGGACGAGTATAAGATATTAACCATAATTACATCAGACCACCATAAAGCCAGACCTCCACTTTTTCTACAGGATTAACTATCCATTCTTCATTAAAACCACACCTACGTCTCACCTTCCTAACAACACTTGCCATCTGTTTAGTCTCCATTAAGAAGACTAACTGGGGATTTTTCCGGAAGCATTCTTCCTTCAAATTTCTGACTGTCAAGGCAACCCCCAAACCTTGACAGTTCCAAGCTAATAGATTCATGGCGAACCGGTAGCTGGTCCCATCCAGTCACCGGCTTGAGTCGACATAGGAGAATCCTGATCCACGATCATACCACTCCCCGCAGTCAACCAAATTGTAGGAAAATCAATCTCAGCTAGAGGTTGGGTATCTCTAGATGAAATTGAATATGTTACCACCCCTGCTGTTTGAGGTGTTTCTTGACAGATCAAAAATTCCTTTTACGCCCTCTTTGGATGTTGCTCGCAGTAGGTTTCTCATTGGTTACCTTCTCAGGAGAGTCAAACTCAAGTCTCCTGCATTTAGTACGCTCCGGCGGATAAGCATCATCCGCAAGAGGTCTCTTGATATGTATTCCTTTCAACCCAGCAGATACAGGGGACAAGCCATTAAACGGAATAATAGACTTACTTTTAATATCATCATCACTTGGGAAATCAACGTTATATGGCTGAGAAAAATTTGGGGAATTTATACATACCCCATCAGGAATTACTGGGCTGCCCATGAAAGTATTTGGGGAATTGAGTTCAATAATAGAGGGGCTCTCGGATGGCACCAAGACATGCTTCCCTGCATTATTCTGTAAAGTGTGCAATGGGCCTGAACAAATCTCATGAGAAGACAAATCTGATGGTCCCATATTTGAATTAATCTCTTGCAAGTCCACTCCACCACCATGCGTCTGGCCCAAAATAGAAGGCCCAATCACGTCCCAATCTGCCAAAAAAGAAGGCCCCATCTTGAGCCTATGCACCTTTTCTCTCTTGCTGACATCAACTCCCAAAAAAGCAGTCTTCCCTCTACTCGTTGTTGACCGTGACGTGGACTGCTCCTGCCTATCCTGCTGCGTACCAATGGCAGAAAAGTTCAGAGCTTTCTCGGGCCCATAAACGACCGTTGGAGGAGCCGTCCACCGTGGTAGCTTCGTCGCCGACAAGGTAACCACTCCAACCGACCGGTCCTCCACTCCGTCCGACTAAGCTTTACCGTGAACTGAGGGGGGAGCATCCACCGATCCTTCAACCACCGGAGAACCTCCATCTCCAACCTGAACCACCATATTTGTCGCAGCTTCTAGGAGGTCATTCTTGACTGGTTTTTCCGGTGAGTTAGAGGCCCAACTCCGACGGCTAACACCAGGAGCAGCTTTATCAATAAATGGAACTTCACACCACTCCGACACACACACCTCCAAAGCATCTTCAGCAGTCCTAACAGATGGGGTAGAAAGCCAGCTTCCATACTCTTTCACAGCCTCGACACCCTGCTCTGGATCCAATACTTCTGAACACCGACGGCCATCGTGATTTAGCCGACCACAATGGTAGCAAAAGGTTTGAAGCCTTTCATACCTCACTGTAACCCAGGCAGAATCCTTCCCCCGGCGAGGAGTGCAAAACCCATAAACCAGTGGGCGATTCAAGTCAATAAGTGAACGAACTCTAATATAACTTCTGTCAAAACGACCCTCCACCGATGGTTTTTCAAACATCATCGTTTCCCCTACTGAATCGCCGAGGATCTTTGCATTGACGTTATTAAAGGATTCAAGTGGGAGACCATGAAATTGAACCCAATACGGCGCTACATCAAAACTGACATCTGTGAGAACCATATGGTTTTCCCAAACCTGGAGGTTAAGGAGAAAACCCTGAATAGCCCAAGGTCTTCCCTTCAAAATGCGACCATAATCTTTAGCATTTCGAAACCGAAATCTGAAAATGAGTTGGCTACTGTCAAGCACATGGACCTCCAGATCCTCGTCGATCAGCCAACCCTTTTTAATCATCGTAATAACTGCTGGGGTATTCAAATTTTTACTGGTGAAGATCTTCCCTACTAGCGTACCACCACATTTTTCAGGCACACTCTCCAAATCCAGCAACACATGTTTCATTCCCTGAGAACCAGAACCACTACTCTGTCCTACCTCCATCCTTCCCACCACCACAATAACACTCACCAACACAAGAGACACGCAGAAGGGAAGGAAGGAACTGAGATGAAGAAAGACAAACACAAGGATCAGATCAAAGGGGTTCACCACGAAACCAGGAACTCTCACAAAGAGAGAAAAACTCTCATGAGGAGAGAACCATGCATTTTGTCCCTTTCACTTTTCACAAGAGCATTAATTAATTAAAAAACAGAGAAAACAGTGTCGTTTTTGTCCTCCTGCTACAGAAATGTTTTGTTGCAGTAAATGCAGAAATGATTTTCCCTATTTTTATATAACAAAAGAATTATTTTAATTAGAAAGTGTGTGGAAAGAAAATTAGATATATATGTATACACATGGCTATATAAAAAGCAACTAATATACATATATACTAAACTAATATGTCATGGATGTCTAATGTAAGGTAAATCAGAAACACTTATAATTAGGGCAACTTGTGTCATTTTAAATTTATATAAGGGCATTTTAGAAAAATGAGTAAAATTAACTAATTTAACTCATCTCCTTAATCCCCCAAAATCAGTTAAATAGTTCCTATAATTAGGACCGGAGGGAGTATAAAATTCTAAGTTACATTAAATTAAACAATAATTTTCTCAATTTTTATTTTTCACAACTTGAAATATATATATGAAAAAAAATTTGTATTCTTCACTTTGTAAAAATTATCATTTTTTTTAAAATCAAAAAATGTTTTATTAAAAATGGAATTTTATAATTTTAATAAAAGTCAAGGTCTTTTAGAATTTATCATATATGTTAAATCAAGAAAGTTTGTATGATTTATTTTTGTTTTGGAAGCAATTTATGCGGGTTAAAAAATTCATGTAATGTTACTAAAATTAAAAAATATAATTAACCTATTATATCCTGAAAAATATTATTTTTTCTAGATCCTTTCTATGAATTTTCCTTAAAAAAATGTCTCCCCTCACTCCTCTCTCTTCCCTTTTTTTTTTTTGTGAAAAAAACTAAAAACTTACCCTTTATTCTATTTTCAAGAATATATACTTTTCTCCATTTGTTATGAATATTATATTTGTGGATGTCCATATCTCCCATTATTTCCTATTCTCCATAGTTTCCTATTCTCACCCATTAATTACTATGATTATGGAATTACATTAATTGTGGATTAGAGAGTTGTGTCTATTTATAGAAGGCATATGTTATGTATTTGGAAAACACTGGAATAAGAATTACTCTCATCTTTCTCTCTTCTCTATTCTCTTGTTCTTGTTCTCTATCTCTTATCTCAGATATATCTTTATATTTATAACAAGTTATCAGCACGAAAGCTCTAATGAAGGGATGATCGTTTCTTTAACGATTTAATTTACATTATTTAGTTATATGTTTATTTTATCTATCTAGGATAATCTGAGCCACTATATGGAATTAAAGAGATAGTTTTACCGATTGTTTTATACATCGGGTTCCATGGCTAAAATTGGAGATTATTACTGGTTTTATATCTTATTTTGATCTCCTTTATGAGTTCTTTATATTATTGATATTGTTATTTTAGTATGGTCAGAAGCCATACACTTCTGATTTCATATTCTGAAATTATATGACTAGAAGTCATATTGTTCTGTTTTCCTATTATATGGCCAGAAACCATAGTCTTTTTATTCCTACTTTGAGATTATATGACCAGAAGTCATATACATTTTGATTTATTATTTTGATATAAATGGCCAGCAGCCATATTCCTTTGATTTCTATTTTTATATTATATGGCTAAAAGCCATATACATTTGATTCCTATTTTTATATTACATGGCTAAGATTGGAGATTATTAGTATTTTATATCTCATTTTGATCTCTTTTACGAGTTATTTTATATTATTGATATTATTATTTTAGTATGGCTAGAAGCCATATACCTCTGATTTTCACATTATGAAATTATATGACCAGAAGTCATATTGTTTTGATTTCCTATTACATGGCCAAAATCCATAATCTTTTTATTCCTACTTTGAGATTATATGACCAAAAGTCATATACATTTTGATTTATTATTTTGATATAAATGGTCAACAGTCATATTCCTTTGATTTCTATTTTTATATTCTATGGCTTGAAGCCATATTCATTTGATCCCCTATTATATGACCTGAAGTCATATACTTTTTTATCTTTTATTTTATTGGATGGTTAGAAACATATATTTAATTTTTATCTATCCTAAAGATAAAAGGTCAGAAGCCATATAATTCTAAATTCTCATCATTGGCTCGAAACCATAAAATTTTGATATTATATGGTCAGAAGTCATATAGCTTTCATCTTCTTATTGTATGGCTAGAAGCCATAATGTTCAACTTTTATTTATCCTGCAGATAAATGGCCTGAAGCCATAAAATTTTGATATTATATGACCAGAAATCATATAGCTTTCATCTTCTATCTAATTGTATAGCTGGAAGCCATAATGTTCAACTTTTATTTATCCTGAAGATAAATGGCCTGAAGCCATAAAATTTTGATATTATATGGCCAAAAGTCATATAGCTTTCATCTTCTATCTAATTATATGGTTGGAAGCCATAATATTCAACTTTTACTTATTCTGAAGATAAATGGCTAGAAGCCATAAAATTTTACTTTTGTTGTAATACTTTATGATTTATTTTTGTGAATTTCTTGTTATTAATTTTGAGGCCTTGAAGGTTTCATGTATCAAATATTGAATGATAAAAAGTGTTTTTAGTTATTGTCTTGAAGACAAATAACTTGCAAAGAATTATGCCACTCAAGAGTAATAATTCTAAAGGCTAATAGTCTTGAGGACTAATTAGCATATTCTGCCCAACTTATAATGCAAGAGGCCAATGTTTAAACTATATTTGGTAGCATAAATTTGAAAAGAGCTAATATTTTGTTACTTGAAGAAACAAAATTTTGTATTAATTATTCTACCAAGTATAAAAGTAAACTTATTGAGTTTCAATGATATCTACAGAAATGGATATCATAGAAAACACATGTTATTGTAAACCAGAAGTTTACAAAAATTAGAATTTTGTTGTAAACCAGAAGTTTACAAATAATAATGCAAGGGATTGTAATTGTAAACTAGAAGTTTACAAATATAGCAAATCAAATGTTTGCTAATGCTACCAATGAAATATCAAAGAGGCAAAGAGTTGCAGAGAAATACGTATAGATTTATTTTGAAACCAAGATAAATAACAAATAAGCCCAGAAGGTAATATAATGCTTCCTTTTTGTTGTTATTGTTATTTAAATTTATTGTGATCACAATATCATAATTATGTTGCCATGAGAATTTTCTACTAGAGAATTTTACTGTGTGATTCTAAGTTATTTTGGTTATTGAATATTTTCATATGCTTGTGGACTATATATTTTTCATATATAACTTAATTGAAGTATATTATTAATAAGTAATAAGATTATACTGTGATGTAATATTATATAGTAGTTCCTGAAGAACTAACATAGATTTTCCTTTCGAGCTTTAAAAGGGTTTGAATGTAATTTTGAAATATAGATAGTATGCTTGTATAACTCACACTTGAGGGGGAGATTGTTAGAATACAAGTGTGAGCTATTTTTTGAAAAGTTATATACTTCTCATACAAAGCCTAATAGAACTTTTGAAATGGATGTCAGATTATGATTTAAATCATAATTTTGTGGAAATTGAAAAGTTTATGATTGGTTGAGATATATGTTACAGTAAACAAGAAGTTTACTGATTCAAACAAATTTACTGTTGGCATGACTTGTTTGATCATCCAAGTCATATATATATAATAAGATTATGTATTGACATCCATTGAAGAACCAGAAGATTCTTCATAAATAACCAACATATTATTTATGAATTATGTGCTGCTTATTCTCATTGATCATGATTAGTAATGGATATCAGTTTTTCTGGAAATATATCAAAGTATTATATGGGCCCATTGAAATAGCATGTAAACCATATAAATTTGAAAGATGCATCTATAAGATGCATGTGAGACTATTGGCTTGCAACCTAAAGTTTGTTAAAATGTTTGCAAACTGAAGTTTGCAATAATGTTTGAATAAATTAAGCGCACTATTTCCAGATTATACGATCTAGAAATCATGTATTAAAACATCCATAAATAGCTAGATCAATGCTTATGAAAACTAAATTTCTATGTTGGTATATTTGATCTTAAATATTGCAGCACTTATATAAGCCAACAAAATTCTCCCGATAAAATTGGCTTTTGGTCAGTAGCCAGACAAATTCCATCTTAAAAGGTTTAATTGTGCAATGCTTCAGAAGTCCACCACAATGCACACAGATGGATATAGAAAGAAAGTTGAGATAAATGTTGGGTAAGGATCTTCTTTTCCTTGTTTGTCTCTAAATGAAACAAAATGATGTTTCTAAAGGAAACGAATGGATTTAGGAAACTTGTACTGCATGATTAGTCAATTGTCATTTGACATTGTTTTCCTAACATGAGGTGGAGAAAATAAGCAGTTGGGTAAAGAGATTAGCTAGAATGAATGATCATATCCTTGTACAAAATAATGTGAATTGGAAGTTCAAAAGATAATGCATTTACAGAATTTAGCTAATCCAATGCCAGAAGCATTTACTAACCCAAAGAAAGTGACAAAATCACATGTTCCAGCTGCTAATGCTCCTATTTGAATTAATGTCCCTGAAGAACACCATATTATAAATAAATTTAAAGCACGCCTGAAGCGTGGTAGGTCCATCGGTTCCAAAGATAAATCCTCAAAAGAGAAAAGGAGCTAAGAATATAGATGATTAAGTCGAGGATAATTAAGAAAAGTTAGTAGCTCCAAAAGAGCATCTCTTGAAGAGTTATGATCTCTAGCAGAGATATCTCCAGAAGAGAATGTTGTAGTCCCAGAAGAGACCCAAGTACTTGAAATATATGAAAATAATGAGATCTCAATAAATTATGTTATGAATGGAATCCGATGGGATTGAAAGGAAGTCAACGTTGATGTCATCTTTGATTATAATATATCATATAATGTAATGTATGATAATGAGGATCATGAGCCACAATCTATTAGCGAGTGCCAGAAGCACATATCCCCGAAGGACTTAAGGTGCCAGAAGCACTTGTCCCCGAAGGACTTAAGGTGCCAGAAGCACATGTCCCCGAAGGACTTAAGGTGCCAAAAGCACTTGTCTCCGAAGGATTTAAGGTGCCAGAAGCACATGTCTCCGAAGGACTTAAGGTACCATAAGCACATGTCCCCGAAGGATTTAAGGTGCCAGAAGCACATGTCCACGAAGGACTTAAGGTGCCAGAAGTACATGTACCCAAAGGAACGAAGGACTTAAACTGCCAGAAGCACATGTCCCCGAAGGACTTAAATGTCCCCGAAGGATTTAAGGTGCCAGAAGCACATGTCCACGAAGGACTTAAGGTGCCAGAAGCACATGTCCCCAAAGGAACATAGGACTTAAACTGCCAGAAGCACATGTCCCCGAAGGACTTAAACTGCCAGAAGCACATGTCCCCGAAGGACTTAAACTGCCAGAAGCACATGTCCCCGAAAGACTTAAACTGCTAGAAGCTCATGTCCCTGAAGGACTTAAGATGCCAGAAGCACATATCCCCGAAGGATTTAAGGTGCCAGAAGCACATGTCCCCGAAGGATTTAAGGTGCCAGAAGCACATGTCTACGAAGGACTTAAGGTGCCAGAAGCACATGTCCCCAAAGGAACGAAGGACTTAAACTGTCAGAAGCACATGTCCCCGAAGGACTTAAATGTCCCCGAAGGATTTAAGGTGCCAGAAGCACATGTCCACCAAGGACTTAAGGTGCTAGAAGCACATGTCCCCAAAGGAACGAAGGACTTAAACTGTCAAAAGCACATGTCCCCGAAGGACTTAAACTGTCAGAAGCACATGTCCCCGAAGGACTTAAACTGCTAGAAGCTCATGTCCCTGAAGGACTTAAGATGCTAGAAGCACATATCCCCGAAGGATTTAAGGTGCCAGAAGCACATATCCCCGAAGGATTTAAGGTGCTAGAAGCACATGTCCCCCAAAGGACTTAAACTACCAGAAGCACATGTCCCAGAGGACTTAAACTGTTAGAAGCACATGTCCCCAAAGGACTGAAGGTTCCAGAAGCACAAGTCCCTAAAGGACTCAAAGTGCCAAGAGCACAAATCCCTGAAGGACTCAAGATGTCAGAAGCATCTAATTTAAGTTCTTGAGAACAATACTCAATAATCCTATATGGCTTGAAGCTATTAGAACACATGTGGTATAACCGTCTCATGGAATATCTAGTGGAAAGAAGGGTATAAAAATAACCCAATATGCCCATGCATCTTTATGAAAAGACGTAGAAATGAATTTGTTATAATTGCTGTTTATGTTAATGATATTAACCTCATTAGAACTCTTGAAGAGCTTCAAAAGGCAATTAATTATTGAAGAACTACTTTGTCCAGAAGTATCATATCTTAGTGCTATTGGAGTACTAATGTATCATGGTATCAGCAAGATATAGTTCTTCGCCAACACAAAGGCATTGGAAGCAATGTTGACATCAGAAGGAGCAATATTAATGTTGTCATCAAGGGGAGTAAAACTGATGTCATCAAGAGGGGGAGTCGATACACGCTGCACTCTTTTTCCCTTATCTAGGTTTTGTTCCACTGGGTTTTCCTAGAAAGGTTTTTAATGAGGCAGCACTGGACAGTGTATCAATGAATGGTGTACTCTTTTCTTTGACTAGGTTTTTATCCCACTGGGTTTTCCTAGTTAAAGTTTTTAATGAGGCACATTCATAATGGACATCCAAGGTATGAATATTATATTTGTGGATGTCCATATCTCCCATTAGTTCCTATTCTCCACAGTTTCCTATTCTCACCCATTAATCACTATGATTATGGAATTATATTAATTGTGAATTAGAGAGTTGTACCTATATATAGAAGGCATATGTTATATATTTGGAAAACACTGGAATAAGAATTACTCTCATCTTTCTCTCTTCTCTATTCTCTTGTTCTCTATCTCTTATCTCAAATATATCTTTATATTTATAACACCATTAAATTTTTTATCTTTTGGAATATCTCTCTCTTTTTGCCAACATCTTTTGGAATCTCAAACAATGTTAAAATTATTAGCAATAAATATTATATGCAATTATACAGAAAGAAACAGTGGGCTGAGCCTAGCATATTATAACTCCAAACAAAAAAAGAGCCTCTCCCCCAGCTTCCCATGGGCTAGGCTAGCCCAATTGGTATAATAATTATTTGCCTCGTAAAAATATAATAGAGCATAATAGAGGTCACCCCTTTGGATTTGTTTTATAGTCACTCTTGAGTACTTTGCAAAAGAATGTAAAAATTAATTTTGAAATGGTCGGACCCAATTATACTCTTCAAATACCTTTAAAGAAGCTCGCATCTTTAATAAGGTGTGACTTGGGATTTAGACTCAAACAAGAAGTTGGAACATAAAATATAGATTCATTGGCCATTATTTCCTGTTATTCCCCACACTGAAGCAAGACTCCAAAATATACTATCATTAAAAAGAGAGATGGTAACACAAATGAAGAAAAATGATCGTGTGCTCGTAGCGGTAGGAGCCTAGTCTTGGTGAAAGGCTTCCTTGATGAAGTTCATAACACAGAGGCTAGCTCATCTTGATGCTTTGAGAATGAATGATTAGCTCCTTCTATGACACGTAACTTGTGGTTGGGTATAATCTTGGAAAATTCATATGCACTTTCAACACCCACAATTTCATCAGCAGAACCATGAACTGTAAGCACCCTGTAATATATATGTATATATATGTCAATTGATATGACACTGTATTTTCGAAAATCTTGGCAAACTCATTGTAAAAGGAAAATGAAGTTATCAGATTTTCCTTATCTACTCACCTGCATCCATTGTCAATCTGGAGACATGCTTCATGCATATTCGTATTTAGGCGATCCATCAACCTTTCCTTGGTCACGCGATAGAGAAAATCTCCTGAACAAGTAGATGTTCTCAAAAAGTCAAAGAAGAATGAAATCGACCATGTTTTTGTAGGAGGGAAGAGAAATGAGGTGATAGGCTATTATCATTTCATTCAAAACTGGATGAGAGATTACCTGACTTGCACACATCAATGAATCCATCCTTCTTGATTCTTTCCATATAATCTTTTCCTAGGCGTTCTTCAACACCTGTCTTCAGGTCATGGGGACCAGAGATGCTGACAACTGTTTTGATGTCATGATATTTAGAAGCATACAGAAGCACCACACCACCTCCTGTGTCAAGGTGCAAAAACAATTAGGCCCTGTTTGTTTCATGGAACTTGAGCCAGGGGAAGGGAACTTGACACACTTCCATCCAATTAAAAACGTTTGGCGTGCCTCTCTTCCCGGAAGCTGAGTTCCCACCCTCTCCAATGTTCCCCTTAAACGTGGGAACCTTCATTCCATCTGAAAGTAGCGGAAAAGTGAAATATTGGGACAGAAATGCCCCTGTAAAAAATCACATCTGTTTAAAGCCCAAGCTACCGAGGAGCTCGACGAAGACGAAGGACACGTTGAAGAAGGTTGGAACGAGGAGCTACCGAGGTGAACAAGAAATTGAACCCAGGTGAAACTGAAGCTGAACTTGAGGTAAGTGGCAATGGGTATACATTGACGTCTAATTTAGCGTTTTTTGGATAAAACTTGTCGATGCCCTATTGCTTCTAGTTGGGTTCAAACAGACAGAAATGGCGTTGGGAAGCAACAAGGGAGACAATTTTTAAGGGGTCTGTGTGAATGGGTATTTTTGTGAGTTGAGTTTTGGTGAGTTTGGAGTTGTAGTGACAGAGGCAGCTAGAATAGGCGATTTCAAATGTTGTTTGTTCCTGTTACATTGTGTTGTGTTGTTGTATTAAAAATGTTATTTATTGCTTTACAATGTGCTTTGGTTTTTTGAATGATAAATGTGGCCATAATGTGAATTGTGTTAGATATGAAATTGAAGGTGTACATACTATAGGTTGAGGAAAAATGATTGTTGGATATGTAATGATATATATGGAATGAAAATGACTGTTGCTGTCTTGTTCCAATATGAACTGATGCAGAAGTTTGGCTCCTGTCAAAATTTTGGTTCGAACACGTTCTTACTTCAGCGCATTACATTCGAACTTAACGCCATCGTTCGAACGTAAGTTTGAATCAATCAAATCATTTTCTCCATTTTTTATTATAGGGGCATAATGGGAAGAAGTGAAGGTCGTAGATGAAGGAGAGGGCACCAGCGACCATAGACGGAAGTGAAGGTCACAGATGAGAGCAAGGAAGAAGGTTGCAGATGAGAGCGATGAAGAAAGTGTGGTTGTTTTATTTTTTAGGGCATTATTGGTATTTACTTCTCCTTCCCACTTAACCAACTTCCTTTTCTTCCTAACAAACATTTTATGTCCCTTCAACTTAAGTTTCATTCCCATTTCTACCAAACAGCTCAAATTTTTAAGTTCCCTCTCAATCTTCTTTTCCATTCTTTTCCTTCATCTAAGTTCCTTTCTCTCCTTAAATCTTCCTCGAACCAAACGGGTAGTAAAAGTTTCTCTTTGCGAAACAGCACAAAACCAGTGGCCGATAACCATCCACATGGTGTATAACTCACCACAAACCTTACCTGCCCTGTAAAAAGGCCAAGATTAAGAAATATAAGAGATTCGTGCCATACCAATGCCTGTAAAATAATAGTTCTCAATGGCATAATACAAGGAAGATCATCACCAATCATGTGATTTTTTATCCTTTATGATAAACGACAACCCGATTCTGAGTCACCAAGACATATAAAGCACCTTAGTTATTTTCTTCCTTGCCGTGGATGTAGTTGAAGGCTAGACTTTAGCGGCATAGAAAGCCATGAAATTCCAATTATATCATCGTTCTAATTACACGAATTTTATAATTGATATAGTTCACAGTAGTTCAAGCAAAAGTTTGGTGCATCAACTTAGATGATACTAGAAGATGTAGCCACTTTACAATTATTATTAGATGAAAGCTAATGCAAATTTTATGTCAAAGATTACACCGTTCTCATCTGATATTATTATGATACTAATAATTTCTACTTCAGAGGCAAATAATGTTGATCAGAAATCACTTTCAAAAGAAAACTCCAATTCCAATTATACCATCACTTGCACAGTAGCAGAGCCATTTCCATTTTTTCTTGCGGGTAAAATTAGTCAAGAAATTAAAATCCAACACACCTTTATTATGCCCAACAATCGTCCTGACAGCTCGCTTTTCTCCACAGAAATGTTGAGCTACAGATTGTAAATCTTCAACTTCCCTCCAACAGTTTCCATACTCAAATGAACCTTCACTTTCCCTAGAAGGAATATACCATAGGTGCAAAAAGAAATAATAATAAAAAAGAAGCAAAAATAATTATTGAGATCAAATGCCAGAAATTTTTGAGCAAAGAACTCAGCATAAGTGGAGGAACTAAAACCAACATACAGTCCCATAGAAGGAAGTAACAAAAGGACCAAGAGAAAATATGAACAAGTATTTACATATAATTTAGATGTAGTGGGCCAATGATTATATAACATTTCACATCTACAGCTAGCTTGTGGTATTGTGGTCTGTGGATCTAAATTTTGAGTCAGTAGCATGCACTTCCCCGTATATTTTTGTTGGCTATACTATACATGAAGAGATTTCTGGTTATTGAGCCATTGAAAACTTTGGACCATATTTTATTACCAGGACCTTCATTGTATTAGCACCAGTGAGGTTTTAGTGGTTTTTGGTCCTTAAAAATAATTACAACCAGTAGTGCCCCTAAGTTTTTCTTACTCTTCTATTATGAGAGTAAGCAATCACTATGTTTATCAAACTTCACACATTCTTCTTTTCCAATTAGAACTTAAATTTAACATTTTAAAACTAATGAGTTTTTCTTTAATAAATTTTTAATCAGAACTTCCATATATATTCAAGGAATCTTCTTTTCTCAACTCATAATTTTTATCTTTACAGTTACAATTATACTTCAGCAACTCCTCCAAAGCCCTCATTCTCAACTTCTAAATTCTTGCATTTTAGAAATAATTTCCATAAAAAAATAAATAAAAAGATCTTTGTAGAAAGAAAGCTTGAATAACAGAAAGAAATATTTTTTTCTCCTTTTCAGATGATCATTGACAGTATAATTAAAGCTGCAGAAAGTAAAGCTGCTATTTACTAGCATACTTTAAAGGTGAAGATGTTGATACTAATATATTCAAAGTCTATGAATCTCAGTAATACCATAAACTTACCCATTCCCAGCAAAGTCAAAGCGGAAAGAACTTATTCCAGCATTTTCCAATGCAGCAGCAAGGTTTGCTATGAGATCAGTTTCCTGAATATGGGAAAAATTTAATAGATGAGATTGATTCAAGGAATTTATGTTTATGATATCAGATGTTACATGCGTTTACATAGGAGCTATAGAAAAGGCTTCATATATCAGGCAAACTAACTTTTGATGATCGAAAGCCGTGGCACAAGATTACAATGTCCGTAGTTCCTGATTCGTGCAATATGCCCACTAGCCTTTCACCATGTTTGTTAGCTATAACGACCTTCTTCTGGTGAGCAGCTGAAAAAGTAATTGACAGATCGATATCAATGTCCACGATGTTTGTTGAAATATGCACGGCCATTTATTCTTCAAATTCGGAGGAAGAGAAATTAAAGGATGCACTGAAATCTAAAGGAATAACAGTATTTTACGAAGAACCCTTGAAACATTAAGGGAATACATCACACTACCATGTGCTATATATCATATACGCGTAAACCGAAGCGTAATCATAGTTTTATAAGCTTGACAAGAAATCTAAGTAAAAATTGGCAACTATCTGTATTCAGGATAGCTGGAAAAGCAACATGAAAGTTAGAAACTAGATGAGTTTTGGAGATACTTGTTGATTTGGATTTGAATCATGTACGACGCAGAGGAACAAAATATGCATCTAACTTGGTAGCAACAAGTAAGGATTGGGAGTACCAAAGTCAACCCCGAAAAATCAAATTTCTGGGTCGTCGCTATCAGTTCTATCAATGAGAGCAGACTTTTGCCACTCAACACGATTTTTAGCTGAGCATTATAGGAGGAGAGAAGAATAAAACAAAAGAAGACAAGGAAACCGTTTCGGTATCAATTGCATTTGACATATACTCACAAGGATTTTGTGCAGGCAGTGACATCTTCAATCAGAAGCTTTTTCTGGGTTTCAGTTGAAGAGGGATGAAAATGCAAGCCAGCTGAGAATGATTAAATGAAGAAGATTCATCCATCTAAATTCATCATTCTAAATACTGAAAATCTGAATTTTAATAATTATAATTCACACAAAAAAAAACATAAATTTAGACAAAGTACCACATAATATAAATTTATTTAGGATAGGAGTTAACACCTTTACCTTATAGCAGAATATAGAATGAGGTAGATAATTAATAAAAAAACACTAAATGAACGGCTATAAACAGTCAGTAGGTCAGTAGGTGTGCCTATAATCCATCTATTTAAGTCTTAAATTGGCAGGTTCTGACCCGCTCAATTATGGGTCTTTTGGGACGAGCTCAAAATAGCCTAATTATACTGGGTTGCGGGTGGGCTCGTGAATGATGAGTTCCATACTCAACCCTAGGATATCATGGGCTCGTGAATGATGAGTTTCATACTCAACCCTAGGATATCATGGGCTCGTGAATGATGAGTTTCATACTCAACCCTAGGATATCATTTGATTATATATCAATTCATAAGTCAGACAAATTAATTTAATATAAAAAGATAAATAAAATAATTTATTTAACTTCCTTATTCTCTTTTAAAAAGTTAACTAAGTCTTAAGTCTTATATGATAGACCAAGGAATAGATCATAATAGAGGTTACCCATTTAGATTTGTTTTATAGTCACTCTTGAGTGGCAAAAGAGTGGGAAAATTGATTTTGAAATGAGAGTATCCATTCACACTCTTGAAATACTTTTAAAGAATCCTATCTTTAATAATTTAGAAGGTGTGACTTGGAAAATATTGGTTTGGTATTTATTCAATGATTTGAAGTCTTGCAAAGAATTTAGCCTCTGAAAAAACATGTTGGAATATAAAATATATAAAGTATTGGCCATTATTCCCTATCACTCCACGCACTGAAGCAAGACTTCAAAATATACTTGGGCACAACAATAGAAGCTAGCTCAATATCACACCATTCTATCATTTAAAAGAGAGATTCTATTGCGCCAGAAGCCTAATTGACTTGAACTCGTAATTTTGTAACCTTGTATATATTTGTCTAATATATTTCCATTTCCGAGAGAGAGAGAGATGGTAACACAAATGAAGAAAATGATCATGTGCTGGTAGGGGTAGGAGCCTTGTCTTGGTGAAAGGATTCCTTGATGAAGTTCACGACAACAGAGGCTAGCTCATCTTGATGCTCTGAGAATGAATGATTAGCTCCTTTTATGATATGTAACTTGTGGTTGGGTATAATCTTGGCAAACTCATATGCACTTTCAACACCAACAATTTTATCAGCAGAACCATGAACTGTAAGAACCCTGTAATATAATCAAGTGATATGACACCGCATTTTAGAAAATCTTGGCAAACTCACGGGACAAGGAAAACGAAAGACATCAGAATTTCCTTTTCTGCTCACCTGCATCCATTCTCAATCTGGAGACATGCTTCATGCATATTCGTATTTAGCCGATCCATCAAGCTTTCCTCAGTCACGCGATAAAGAAAATTTCCTGCAGAATTAGATGTTCTCAAATGGTCAAAGAATATAAAATTGATGCATGCAAGAACCCTCTGTGTAGGAGGAAGAGAAATGAACTGATAGGCTATTATCATGATTTCATTCAAAACTGGATGATAGATTACCTGACTTATTGCACACATCAATGAATCCATCCTTCTTGATTCTTTCCATAAAATCTTTTCCTAGGCGTTCTTCAACACCTGTCTTCGGGTCATAGCGACCAGAGATGTTCACAACTGTTTTGATGTCATGATATTTTGAAGCATACAGAAGCACCAAATTACCTCCTGTGTCAAGGTGCAGAAACAATTAGTTAAGAGTTTCTCTTTGCCAAAAAGAAAATTCAAATAGATGAAACCAGTGGCAGATAACCACCGACATGGTGTAGCACTTACCAAAAACCTTGCCTATTTCTATAAAGGGCCTAGATTAAGATATATAAGAGATTCATGTCATACCAATGCCTTTAAAATAATAGTTCTCAATAGCATAATAAAGGGAAGATCATCACCAATCATGTCCTTTTTTATCTTTTAGGATAAATGATAACCCTGTGTCTGAGTCACCAAGACATTTGAAGCACCTTGGCTATTTCTATTCCTTACTGTGGATATAGTTGAAGGCTAGACTTTAACAGCAAAGAAAGCCATGAAATTCCAATTATATCATCATTCTAATTGTACAAACTTTACTATTGACATGGTTCATAGAATAACAAAGTGAAGACTACATTTGCACTTTAGCATCTTTACCAAGTATTTCAGTAATTCAAGCAGAAGTTTGGTGGATCAACTTAGATGATACTAGGAGATTTAGCCAGTTCATACTTATTATTAGATGAAAGCTAATGCCAATAAAATCACACCATTCTTATCTGATATTAGATTACTGATAATTTCTACCTCAGAGCCAAATAATGTTGATCAGAAATAACTTTCAAAAGAAAACTTCAATTCCAAATATATCATCACTTGCCTGTAGCAGAGCCTTTTCCACTTTTTCTTGATGGTAAAATTAGTCAAGAAATTATGACAACAAATCCAACACACCTTTACTATGCCCTACAATTGCTCTGACAGCTCGCTTTTCTCCACTGAAGTGTTGAGCTACAGCATGCAAATCTTCAACTTCCCTCCAATAGTTTCCATACTGAAATGAACCTTCGCTTTCCCTAGAAGAATTTACCATAGGTACAAAAAGAAATAATTAAAAAAGAGAGGCAAAAATAATTATGAAGATCAAATGTCAGAAATTTTAGAGCATAAGACTCAGCATAAGAGGAGGAACTAAAGCCTATATAAAGTCCCCTATATTCAAGTAACAAAAGGACCGAGAGAAAATATAAACAGGCATTAACCTTAAAGTTTTATGTTGGGGGCCTATGATTATATACCACTACACATCTACAGCTAGCTTGTGATATTGTGGATCTTATTCTGAGGAAGAGGCTTGCATTTCCCTGTATATTTTTGTTAGTTATACTACACCTGATGTGATGTTCGTATCACCAGCTTGGCAGATATCAGAGTTGTTGATTATTGAGCCACTGATAACTTTGGAGGTTGGACCATAATATTATTGCCTCCTTCATTACATTAGCACCAGTGATTTTTTTAGTTGTTTTTTGTCCTTGAAAATAATTACAACCAATGGTGCACCCTAAGTTTTTCTCACTCTTACATTATGAGAGTAAACAATACTATGCTTATCAAACTTCACACATTCTTTTTTTTCCCCAATTGGAACTTAAAATTAAAATTTTAAAACGACTGGGTTTTTCCTGTAATAAATTTTTAATCAGAATCAGAACCTCCACATAAAAAATTTAATATATTCAAGGCATCTGCTTCTCTACACATAATTTAGTTTCACTGTTACAGTTATACTTCGGTAACTCCTCCAAAAACCTCCATCTCAACTTCTAGATTCATGCATTTTAGAAATAACTTTCAGGAAAAAATTTAAAAAAAAAAAAAATCCTTGAAGAAGGAAAACTTGAATAACAGAAAGAGAAATATTTTTTCTCCTTTTCACATTATCATCGACAGCATAATTTTTAATTCAGCTTCACAAAATGTTAAAGTAAAGCTGCTATTACTTGCACGCTTAAAGAGGTGAAGGCGTTGATACATAATATATTCAAAATCTATCACTCTCATAGTAATACCATAAACTTACCCATTTCCGGCAAAGTCAAAGCGGAAAGAACTGATTCCAGCATTTTCCAACGCAGCCGCAAAGTTTGCTATGGCTTGGGCTTCCTGGACGTGGGAAAAACATAACAATTAAGATTGATCTACGGAATTTATGTTTATGATATCGGAGGTTACATGCGTTTACATAGGAATTATAGAAGAGGCTTCATATATCACGCAAACTAACTTTTGATGATTGAAATCCGTGGCACAATATTATAATGTCCGTAGTTCCAGATTCGTGCAATATGCCCACTAGCTTTTCACCATGTTTGTTAGTTATGACGACCTTCTTCTGGGGAGCAGCTGAAAGAGTAATTGACAGATCGATATCAAAACAACCACAGCACTTTGTTTTTCAAATTCGGACGAAGAGAAATTAAAGGATGCTCTGAAATCTAAAGGAATCACAGAATTCTAGAAAGAAACCTTACATCACACTACCACGTGCTATCATTTACACATAAATAGAAGCATAATCATGGTATTATAAGCTTAACGTGAACTCTAATTAAAAATTGGCAACTATCTGTATTCAGGATAGCTAGAAAGGCCAAAAGAAATTTAGAAACTAGATGATTTTTGGAGATACTTGTTGATTTGGATTTAAATCATGTACGATGCAGAGGAACAAAACACGCATCTAAATTGGTAGCAACAGATAAGGATTGGGACTACCAAAGTCGACCTCCAAATAACCTGATTCAAATTTCTCGGTCGCCGCTATCAGTTCTATGAGAGTAGACTTTTTCCATTCAACACGATTTTTATCTGAACATTATAGAAGGAGCGAGAAGGAGAAAGCAGAAAAGACACGGAAACCGTTTCAGTATCTATTTGCATTTGACATTTACTCACAAAGGTTTTGTGAAGGCAGGGACATCTTCAATCCGAAGGTTTTTCTGGGTTTCTGGAGAAGAGGGATGAAAATACGAGCCGGCTGAGGATGACTAAATGAAGAAGATGGTTTAGTAATTAATGGATTTGGGGGAGCGTGGGATTTGAGCAAAAGGATATCCATTGGAATTATGCAAGAACGACGATACTTTACCTACAGGCTCCACTCGTTACGATTTTCTGTGATGTTAACGTCTACAAAATTATTGCCCTGTGAATTTGGAAATCCAACCACAGAGAAGCGAGAAGTGATGAATCTGGGCATTTGTTTGCTTCATTGCCAGGATTGAGCTCATAATTTCAAAACAAATGGTGAATAATAAGATTTTATATTTAT
Source organism: Acacia pycnantha (assembly GCA_025563575.1). NCBI lineage: Eukaryota > Viridiplantae > Streptophyta > Magnoliopsida > Fabales > Fabaceae > Acacia > Acacia pycnantha. The sequence continues at coordinate 3,162,209 of JAMWYP010000011.1, read as the reverse complement.
ATTTTATTATACGAATGAACAGTGTACAATTGCTAAAGTTTTTTTTTTTTTTTTTTATAAACAATTGCTAAGTTTTATATCTGGACAGGGTGGATGTTTTAATGGGCTGGGCCCAGTTTGTTGAATTGGGCCAGCAACAAACTTTCAGTCTCCATCCATTCTAGTGTATACGAGTTTTGGAGTCAGTTGGAGTCAGAGGCAATCATTGCTCTATGAATGAACAAGCTTATAACGGATCCGGTTCCTCTCATAAGCCATTTTCTCATTGTCTCTAATCATCTCTCAATCTTGACCGTCCATTCGATCTAACGGGTCAGATAAAGCCACGTACGTCATCTTGGTTTAAATCAAACTGAATCTAAATCTTGAACACGTTCGCCGCCTCGGCTAGAGAATTCCCCCAGCCTTTCGCCACCGCCTCTGCTCAACGGCAGACGCACGTTAGGGAGAAGGGGAAACCGATGAAGACGAAGGGCTTCTAAGCCATGTAAATTTGAAATTATTTGATGGGATTTTGTTGTTTTTGTTTTTAATTAGTGGGTGCAAATTTTCGCAGGATGAAGAGAGGGTGGCTTCACACTTCGAATTTCGAAATCTCTCCCCCTCCCTTGATTTCCACGATGTGTTCGGCGGCCCGCCGAGGCGATCTTCAATTCAGGAGGTGTGTTACGGTATCGGCGAATCGCTAGATTTCAGTACATCACGAATGGAGGAGGATGGTGCTTGGTGCGCGTGGCCTGAAGTTCGCGAGAAACCTGTGTTTGGGGAAGAAATTTTGAACAGAAGGCGGCACACAAACGATGACTTCTATGACGATATATTCAGGGGAGAGGAGTCTCCCTGTCGTACTCCGGTGAAGCATGAACGACACCCTTTCTCTTCGACGCCAGCCTCCAGAATTATGAGCCCGGCCCCTTCTCTGCCTCCCGTACCCAATTCCTCTGCTCCTCCTTCTATTCCTTCAACATTCAGGTTTACCATCTGCCCACCATTTCTTAATCTTATCCCAGTTTTCCTTGCTCCTCCTCCCGTACCCGATTTTGTACAAAGCAATTCACAATTTCTGGTATACTTATCACAATTGTCTATATTGATTTTAGGAGGAGGGTCACAGGGTTGCTCTTAATGTTTATGATCATTGTCAGGGACTTGCTCGGCAGCTTTCATCAACATTTTTGGGAAAATCCATTGAGGCTGTTTGATTGACTCATATTGAAATGCAGAGTCATGCTAATTGTTACAAGCGGTATACTGTTCCTGTGTTGTCTATTCAGATGGACTTCTATGTTTGTGTTTTTGTTCGCATATACATGTAAATCATCTTGGTTTTTCTGCCTTGTCAATTTTGTAAAGTTCTGTTTGTATATTTGCAAAGTAATAATTCTCTCCTTCCCAAGTGAAAGTTGAAATAATTGGTTACAGTTCTGCAAGTGCAATGAAAAGCACGCCGGCCACTAAAGCTTTCATATGTTTATCAGTGCACTGGTTGTGATTCCTTCCACCTACAGACCCTTGCAAGGGCCATGTCCAAGGTGTGTGTCCTGCTGGGGCTTGCTGCAGTCACCAGTTTGACATTTTATGCACTAAATCATATTTGTTTGTTTATGTATTACATAAAAAGGCCCAATTTTCATTTGGCATCATTCCTTTTGTTGAACATCCATCTTTCATGATTATATTGGCTGTTTTTGCTTGTTGACTTGGCTATCCAGTATGAGTGATTGAACTTGCCTTTTGCCTTTACATTGCATTGTGCCTGGATCAATTTTTTGGAATACTGTGCATTAGCATGATACAAAAGTTCAGCCTTATTATGGATAGAATAGATAAAAATACATAGTAGATAATGTTCACTTGTGATTGAACCTAAAACATCACTAGGCTATTCAATTGCTTTTCCTTATGATCAGGACCCATAGGATAATCCCCTGAACCTTCAGTATCACCCCTGAAATATTTTTTTTAATCAATTCACACTCAGCCAACCAATGCAAATTGAAAGTTCCACATTTTTTTGCTCAACTTCAACAGTGGAAACTTTTCTGCTTGTTTTTACACTAAGCTAGTTTTCTGATTGCTGCTAGTTTTCTGATTGCACTAAACAAAATACAGTTTTTACACTAAGCTTGTTCTAATTATCAGGTCTGAAGCCACCAAGCTATCAAAATAGATGGAAATCAAAATACAGTTTTCTGATTGCACTAAACAAAATACAGTTTGTATCATATTGAACAATAGCCAGTTTTACTATACAAAAGGAAATCAAACTCTCAAGAGAATGAGAGATATTTCATATTTTCATGGATGCATTCTATTTGAGTTGAGTATCAAAAAAAGGTTCAACTTCATTGACTGGCTAAACTGTTGGATATTGAATTGTCATTTCAGGTATCTGATTGGAATTGACTGGGTGAGCTATAGAAGATGGACCTTCGCCTACTTGGAATTGACTGGACATTGTTGAAGCTGTTACAGAAGATGGACCTTCACCTAATAAGAAGAAAGAAGATAGAAGAGTAGTATTAATGCTAGTATAGGGTCATAAAAACAATTTGTATGAAATATTTTTTATATCAGACAGTTTATTAGGTAATGACAATTGTATTTAGCATCATGGTGTAATATACAGATTGATTTGAATAAAGTTGACATTCTCTTTTAACTTGTGCTTATTTCTATCTTTGTTTTTCTGTACCTGACAACATAAACTCTTCTTCATTTACTTCCAATGATGGCGTTGAACAATCTAAGGCCTATAAATCACCACAAAGAAAAAGTATGAATATTATTAACATGAAAAGGCATTATAAAAAAAAAAAAAAAATTGTCTAATTGATACCTTACTAACAGAACAAGACACAAAGGACATATAATTTTTTTTTTTTGGACTCACCATCAACATACTAGTAAATGACTGTACTTGAGGTAATGCTTGTAATGTTGTAGGTGCAGAACATGAAATTGAAGCCTCTAATTCCACACTTCTTACCTTAGACCTGCTTATCTTAGCCAGACGCTCTTGCCAACCCTTAAATCTTTTTTTTTTTTTCTCTTATTTCCATCTCTCTTTTTAATGCCCTTGGGTTGATCAGCTGTTTTTTGTCTCTTAGTTCCACCTTCTTCCTTTTTGTCTTCATCTTTTGAATTTCTTAGCGATGAATGGAAGTCTCTTGCTTCTTTATGAAGTTGTATTATAGAGTTGCGGACAAAGGCAGAAGTCTCTGAACAGTTAGACATTTTAGCTGCTAATGTTATCATCAACTGACATAATTGTTGGTATGATTGAGTGTCTGAAGCTTAGGATCCACTTGTATTTCATTTTCTCTAATATCATGTATCACACCATTTCTAGCATCTTTAGTCCATCTTTTCAAAATATATTTTTCTGGTAGTTTCCTCACTTCATTCACCTCATATATTTTTAAAGCATGACAACATAATATCCCAATAGATTCAAAACGCCTGCAACTGCACCATACTGAATCATCCTTCGGATCAAATGTCAATGTCCACTTTTTGTCTTCATGAACCATAGTTCCAGAATAAGTGAACAATAAACCTTTCTTATCTCGAGAGGAAATACATGTGGCAAAAAAGAGATCCAATTGCTCTTGGAACAATTCTAACACAGAAGCAGTGTAAATCTCAGCAACTTGTTGTAGTATAGGTGAACTTTGGACTATAAGTCGTGGTTTTTTCTCCCTTGCTCCATACTCACATTTCATCTCATTATACCTCTTATCTGCAACAACCCGCTCAAGCCTTTTAAAGAATTCATCAATATTAATACTCGGGTTTGTAATACTCTTAATATCTGCATTAACACTTTCACTTATTTGTGTGCTACGCAAACCAAGAGTGATAGAGTACTTCATATAACACCATGCCCATTTCTCTTTGATTTCATATATAGACTTCAACCATGAGTTGTCCTCCAAATTGAATGATGATATTAGAGACGCCCATGCTTCTTCAAATTGTGATTTGTCTTCAATAGCAAACATACACTTGTTGAAATCACGCAAAAAATGTGAACCACCCTTCATCTTATTCCCTAGATGTTTTATTCCATTTTGCTCAATATGCCATGTGCATAATGCATGCTTCACTGCATAACCTCACGCAAAGGTCTTGCCATTGCTTGATCTTGATCAAGAAAAACTATTGCAGGTCTCTTTTGCTTGTTTGCTTTCAAAAAAGTTTCCAACAACCACTTGAATGATTCTGTGGTTTCATCATATAACAAAGATGCACCAAAAATTACAATTCCTCTATGATGATTGAGTCCTGAGAATATGGCAAGAGGCCTATGATTACTGTTTGTGCAGATGTGGTGTCCAAGTGAAATTACATCCCCAAAATAAGCATAATCTACAAGCATACGAGCATCGGCCCAAAAAATATTTGTAATTTGATTTTCCATATCAAGTTGGTATGAATGATAAAATGAAGGATTCTCAGTGATTTGTTCTTCAACATAATTCAACAACCATCGAACTTCGCCATTCTTCATGCTTCTTCTTCGCTTAGCTTTCAAATAATTTTTCATATCATCTTGAGTGAAGCCAAGATTAGCTCGTCCACTTGCTTGCCTACTCATAAGGTCAAAAGTCGCCTTCTGTTTTAGTCCAGCATCCCTAGCCAAATCAATCTCATCTGCTTGTGCATCACATATTTTCCTTTGAGACCTCATCATATGCATTGTTTCTTGAAGATGCAATGGGTGGTTATGCTTTTCTATAAAGCTGGTGATCTTGAATTTACCTTCCACTAAATTAACTGTCATTCCAACTTTACATTCAGTCCTAGTCTCAGGACGATGGTTGGTGGCCGGTGTGTATCTTTTATCCGGTCTTCGTTTGCCCTCTTTTGAACACACATATCTATAGGAAACAATTTTCTCCTTATCTTTTTTACTCTTTGTTGCCCCATTTTTCCTGGCACTAAAACTTACTTTACAAGCATATTCATTCCAGAACCTCCATGCTTCCTCTAGATTATCAAATTCTTTTCCCAATCTAGGAGTCAAATCAACTTCCATAGATTAAAACCTGCAAAATAATGCCATGCAACACACAAAACATAAAATTATGTGAAAAATATGAATTAAGGAAGTACATTTAAAAAAATCATCAAAACAAAAAATATATTTCTACATATACTGATATATTTTTTTTATACAACTCTATATATATTGTTCATATCCCTTATTGTTTACTATTAAATTATAACACCCCACTGGGCTCATGTTTTAGCAATATATAAAGCTATGTCATGTATTAATATATATGGGATATTGCCCGTGGAAAGAATGGTGTAATAAAAACAAAAAGGTGGGGGCATTAAAGCTATTACATTCTATAGTAATATATAAAACTATGCCACAATCAGACATTTTTTTGCCTATTCGTTTCTTTTTATTAAGCACCATAGTTAGTTTGCCATGGGATTCATATTCAAGTTGGGTCAATTTCACACACCTTCCCAACCCCACACACCCCCAAATTTTTTTCTTTAAAAAAAAAAGACTCAGAAGTCCATCTCATTAGAACTTACCTTTAGTTTGTCAATATGCATTTGTCCAAACACAGTCGCGTTAAATCATTCGAATATTGCTTGAGTTTTCAAATTTTTTTTTTTTTTGATGTAGTCCATTCGTCCAACACTCCAACATAACTGACAGATTAAGCTTTTTGGATCGATCGTACCTTTGGTTTTATCTCCTTTGCTTTTATCTCCTTTGTCTTTCCTGCCAGATTGCAGATGAACATTGGAGCTAGGGTTATTTGCGGGAGAGGCAGAAACATTTCGCGCGGGATGAGTTTTAACAATAGAAATTGGATAGAAAATGGACGGCCATGATTAAATGCACTCAACGGTGGAGATTGGCCTGTGAGAGATAATGAGAAAGTGAGATAGGGAGAGAATCCGGTTCCAGCTTATAACACATCTTGTCATTTTTATACTACTACTAGAGCGATACTCACTTGTGAGATAATTTTTTTAGTGATTGTATTCCTTTATAGTAATTTTTCATTATATACATATGGGTACATATATCTTTCTATTAAAAATAAATTTTATTTAAGTCAAAGGTAGATACTAAATATGGGCACTTTTTTCAGCAAATATTGAAATATTTATTTATTGTTGGCCCTTTCTACTAGACCCAATTACGGTTGGTTCTTGTGTGATATGGGAAAATAAACACTATTGACTTAAAACCTTAAATAACAAATTTACTCAAATGGTTCCTCTCATCAAAAGATTTCGGGGAAAAAATAAGAGTTGGAAATAGCAGTATAATTGCATGGAATTCAAAAATTAGTTCAAATGAAAAGTTCCTTAAAAAATGTAAAACAACTCATACTCCGTTCCCAAGTTATAAGATAACAAACTTATAATTTACATTTTGTGTTTAAAAATAAAATGTATATGTATTGAAAACTAATTAACATTCCACCCAAACAAAATGAACAAGTTATCAATCCAACCAGAATTGACTGGTCTTTCTCTTATTTATAGGAAATAGTATGTACATACAACAATAAATGGGCCAGGACTATATTTACAAGCCCAAACTGTACAAGCCCAAACTATACAAAAAACATATTCAAATAACCTATTCTAACACCCCCTTCAAGTGGGGGACTAAACAAATTTGTAGTGCCCAACTTGCAAACACAATAGTCATGCCCGTCTCTACTAAGTGGCTTTGTCAATACATCTGCCAACTGATTTTTCGAAGCTACATGCAGTAAATCAATAATACCCTGTTGCAGTTTTTCACGCACAAAGTGACAATCGATCTTGATGTGCTTCGTACGTTCATGAAATACAGGATTCGTAGCAATGTAAATCGCCGCCTGATTATCACAATGAACCTTAACTGGTTCCAAACCCTTTACACCGAGATCACTCAATAATCTAGTAAGCCAAACTATTTCTGACACCGCTGTTCCAAGTGCCCTATACTCGGCTTCAGCTGATGACTTGGAGACGGTATGTTGTTTCTTTGATTTCCAACACACCAATGACTCTCCCAACTTAATGGCGTATCCTGTAACCAATCTCCTAGTGTCATGACGTGCTGCCCAATCTGAATCTACATAGCACTCCACACTGAACCGATGTGCCAAGAGAGAAGAATCCCAAGTCCCGGCAACTCTTGAGATATCTCACAACACGAACCACAGCCGCCATGTGTGACTTCCTCGGGGCACTCATAAATTGACTCAAAGTCTGCACAACATAGCTAATATCAGGTCGAGTATTAGTAAGATAACATAACCTACTAATCAAACGACGATAAACCGCCGGATCCAACAACAAGGGATCAACTTTGCGTCTTCGCTTCTGTTTCTTACGAGCACACTTACTCGTATCAGGTCTCACATGTCCTTCTGATGACTTCCTATTTTTAATAGATTTGAGACATATTTTGATATATTTAGGAAGTCATTAATACTAAATTGAAGAGATTTTATTGAGATTTTAAGAGATATCAATCTGGATGCATTATTTGTGGGATTTCAATTTAAAATAAAAGTTTTGAGTTTTAATATATATATATATATATATATATATATATATATATATATATATATATATATATTTAGTTTTATTATTATTATTATTATTATATCAGTTTCTTTTCTTTCTTTTTTTAACGTAAGGATAAGGACCAGGGAGCAAATTCATTGGCTTTTGGCAAGTTGCAACATTTGAGGAAAAAAAGAATGGGGCCCACACAATAGAAAGAGCTGGAGGCCTAAAAGCTAAAAGAGGAGTTGGACACAAATTGCAAAAAAGAGACGTATAGCACCTTTTCGTTTGTTGGGGGCCCACGGTTGAAGATTCAATCAATTAAACCTAAGAGGGCATTTACGAATTGGAAAAAGACGCACAGTGGAGAAAAAGGAGGAAACAGAGAGCAGTCGCGGCTGGAGCGTGATTTCGGGATTAAAGAGAATAGAACGAAGCAGAACGCGGAGACGCAGGAAGGAACAGACTCCGTAAATTTCACCGTGTTCTTCCTATTCCCTTTTCTTCTTTAAACCCGAATTGCTATCTCTATTTCATGGATTTTTGTTAAAGCCATGTTTGGCTAATTTCCTTTCATTCTAGGGTTCTTTTGACCCTTTGTATGGATTAAGACTTGAATATTCCTCTCTTGTGGTAGATTAATATATGTATGTGTTGATTTTAATCTTAGCTTAATGCTTCTAAATGATTGGCCTCCATTTAGATGATTTGTTCACTTAGGTTTTGACTTGAGAGAGCTAATCTAGGTGTAGAACTTGATTGAAATCATGCTTGTCTTGAAGTTTACTTGATAAATGGATGGTTTGTTGGTAAAATAGAGATATGTTTACTAGCATTGCATTGTCACATTAGGGTTGTTGCTTAAATATTGATTCTCATTAATTGTAGCAAGAGATTGTGCATTTAATGAGAAGAGAAACTTGATTTTGACTTGAGAGAGCGGGTCAAGTGTTTTAGAACCTTAGACTAACACATATATGTATTGAAATGCTACTAGTGAGGAAATTAACCAAGTTTTATGAAATGCAAAAAGGGGAAAAAGAGCCCTAGGCTCAATTATCCTTGAATTTAAAGAATCAATTGCCTTTATCAATTTTATGTTTTAGAAATAGTCTTTAAAAATTCTCATTCCAAATCAAAACTTTGTTTTAGCTCAAATTGATGAAATTCACTAAGCCTCTTGCTTGACCAATTTGTTAAACAAATCCTCGTGGGAACGATACTTTATTTATCACTTTATTACTTGCGAAACTCGTACACTTGCGAGGCGAACAAGTTTTTGGCGCCGTTGCGGTTATAATAACATTGCTTCAAATGCATGGGATGTTCCATGGTCTTTACAATGAAGATGCCAACAAGCACTTGTTGTACTTCTTGGAAGTGTGTGATTCTTTCAAGGATAATTGAGTTCCCCAAGATGTTTTGAAGCTACGGTTATTCCCTCTTTCTCTGCAAGGCAAGGCTAGAGATTGGTTCAACAATCTTCCGGAAGGGTCTATCACTTCTTGGGCCGATCTTGAGGCTAAGTTTAGAGCTCGATTCTTTTCGATGACAAATCATGGAAGCTAGGGATGAATTTTTAAGCTTTAAACAACATCCCGATGAGCATCTTTATGCCGCTTGGGATAGATACAAGATGTTAATGAAGCAATGCCCTAATCATGGGGTGGACAAATGGGTTGTGGTTCAAATTTTTTGTACTCGACTTAATCCTTCATCTAAAGCAATGGTTGATTCTATGACCAATGGAGGATACCGGAATGTTCCTGCAAAAGAAGACTCTTCCTCACAAATTGCAACTCTCTTATCCGCTTTGAATAAGCGTTTTGATGTGCTAGAGTCTCAAGTGCAAAAGAGCAGTTCTCAAGGTGTGCATTCTGTTCATGCCACACCAATTGTATGTGATCAATGCCATGATGTCCATATGCCTAATTATTGTCCTCTTTATATGGCCACTGAATCTGTCAACTACATGGGCAAGTTCCAAAATCCTCAAGGCAACCCTTACTCACAAACCTACAATAGTGCTTGGCGAACTCACCCAAATTTCTCGTGGAGTCAAGGTAATAGTTTGAATCAAGCACAGGGGTCTACATCTGGCACTAAGCCTATTCCACCTGGTTTTCAAATGCAATCAAGGCAGCTTCCTATTAAGGAAGAGGAATCTAAAACCGACAAGACCTTCTAAAACTCAACCGGGTGCTCCTTTCCATGGGAATGGATAGTGGCTTTGCCCCACTCAACCCCATATCACTAATGAGATCAAGTGTGTATTTTCTTTGACTGAGCATTATTCCATTCTCTGAACGAGCCAACTCCAACCCAAGAAAATATCTCAATGCCCTAGATCCTTGATTTTGAATTGACAGTGCAGATAAGCTTTAACATCCTTGATTCCCTGCATATTGTATCCTGTAATAACCAAATCATCTACATATGCCAAAACGAGGGTTATTTCATAATCATCCGATTTAATGAACAAAGAATAGTCATACTTGCTCTGCCTAAACCCCCCTTGAATCAATGCATTAATAAGTCTCACATTCCATTACCTAGATGCTTGCTTCAACCCATACAAGGATTTGCAAAGTTTACAAACTTTATTTTCGCCAAAAAGATCAAATCCTTGTGGGATGCGCATGTACACCTCTTCATCTAAGTCCCCTTGCAAAAACGCATTGTTGACATCCATTTGAAAGAGATGTCAACCATGCATTGATGCAAGAGTAAGGATGGTCCTTACTGTTACCATTTTAACAACTGGGGAGAAGGTCTCAAAATAATCAATCCCTTCTTGTTGACTGTATCCCTTAGCCACTAACCTTGCCTTATACCTCTCAATGTTACCAGAAGAATCATATTTAATTTTAAAGACACATTTACAACCAATAGCCCGTTTACCTTAGGGAAGGGACACAATGTCCCATGTCTGATTATTTTCTAAGGCGTCCATTTCCTCATGCATGGCCTTTATCCACTTGGGATCCTTAGATGCCTCATGAAAAGTAGAAGGCTCAATGAGCTTATCAGTATTTAACAAATAATCCTTGTAATCCTTCGTAACATTGGCATATGAGATATATTCATGAATAGGATACTTACAACCGGTTTTAAGTGTCTCACCATTTTGAACCTCTCCAAGACATATGTATTCGTTCAGCCATGCGGGAGCTCGTTTATCTCTTGTTGGTCGAGGCTCCTTATGTAAAAGATGTTCTGCATCAATAGATGACTCATTCCCAGGTGGATCATGATCATGAGGGTAGGGTGTGCCCCCAGATTCCTCATGAACAGAATCAGATCGTGGAAGAGCTTGCAAATCATGAGTATCATACATAAAAGGATTTAAATCAGATGGAAAAGAGCTTTGTTGTACCGTAGGTGTAATATCTTTAAAAGGAAAGCGAGTTTCATCAAGTCTAACATGTTGACTAACCATCACAGTCCGTTTAAGCAAATTATATAGCAAATAACCCTTTTGATTAGGTGGATAGCCCAAAAAATGCAAGCATTAGAACGAGGCTGAAATTTGTCAGTACTGTTTTGGAGTGTCATAAAAGCTAAACAACCAAAAACTTTAAGGTGAGAGAGATCAGGTTGTTTATTGTACAACATTTCATAAGGAGTTTTTTAATTCAACAATTTGGAGGGAGTGAGATTAATCAAAAAAGCAGTTGTTTTAATGCTTTCTTCCCCAAAATCGGATGGGCACATGAGAGGACATAATGAGACTACGAGCAACATTCAAAAGGTGTCTATGTTTTCGCTCCACCACACCATTTTGTTGGGGTGTGTATGGACAAGTTGTTTCATGCACAATACCCTTACTACGAAAAAAATCAGCAAGCTCATTATTCACAAACTCAAGGCTATTATCACTTCGAACCTTTTTAACATTGCCAGAGAATTGATTATGAGCATATGCAATAAAATTTTTGAGACAAGAAGCACTTTCATGTTTATTTTGCATCAGAAAGATCCAGGTACATTTAGAGAAGTCATCAACAATAGCAAGAAAGTATCTATGACCAGAATATGTGGGTACTCTATAAGGTCCCCAAGTATCAACATGTATCAACTCGAAAATACAATGAGTGACAGAAGTGCTACAAGGAAAAGATAAACGAGTTTGCTTGGCCTGAGAGCATATGTCACAATTTTGCACAGATGAATGATCAACATCCTTATTTAGAGAGTCTAAATGTTTAAGAACATCTAAAGGGGCATGACCCATCCTATGATGCCACAAAACAGAATAGTCTTTAGTGTGATGAGTAGAATGCAAGTGCATGATTCCTGGAGATTGTAGAGTCTCCTCAACTAAGTACAATCCATCAGAAACCTTACCAATTGTAATACCCTAAAAATCTCACTTATGATAAGTATAATAATTTAGTAAATAATACCTATTGGAAATAGGTGAATATGAGGTCTCAAATTTTATAGTGTATTTTATGAGTGATTTCTCTTGAAGTTAGAAGGGATAAAGTGCCAAAAAGCCCTAAATACACTTATGGGTCATAAAATACCCTGAAAATATTATGATAAATCCTAAGAGGAAATTAAATATTTATTAAAAATAGGAAAGTATGTTGTCTCTAATTTAGATAATTTATTGGATTATTTTCCTTGGAAAATAATGAGGCAAAATTTAATATTATTTTGGGGAACATAAGTTGCCCCATGATTTTTAATATTATGCATGGTGCATAAATTATCAATGTCAATACAATAGTTGTGAGAAAATGATTAATCTTAATTCAGAAAATTGTCGATAATTAGTAGATGATTAAATCTCCATTTATTAGAGATTAATCAACATGTTTTAGAGGCAAAATTAGGAGGTGTGACTCTAATTAAAAGTTAATGGCCAAGATTATTATAAAGATAATTGATTAGAAATGATTAAGAAAATGTATAAGATGAATTATAAAGCCTAATTAACCAACAAAGGATTACTAATCATGGGATTAAGACACTAAACAATATTATTAATCAACTTTGACAAGTCAAAGTAAAATCAAAGGCCAAGATTTAATCTTTTGAAGTTAATCTAGTGGTCCTAATAAATCAAACCTTAATCCTTGCCAAATTGAGTTAGCCAATAGAAACACTTTGTTCCTAGGATATTTTGGCAAGTGGGAGAGAAAAATCCTTGGCCAAAAAGGGGCCATCAAATTCGAAATAATAGAAGAAAAAGAAGAGAAAAATATGTGTGTGTGAAAAGGGTTTGAGCAAATGAAGAAAAGTGATAAAGTAAAAAGATATTTTGTGAAAAAGCAAATAGAATAAATGAGAATCGATAGAAATTAAATCCTATCTTGAAATCCTTGAACTAAGTATTAAACATCAGGTCATATTATGAACAAGTGTAATTTTATCCCGGAGTTGGTTATCTCCGATGTCATTTCCGTAACCAACGGGCTTAATCCTATAAATGAGAACCGATAGAAGTTAAATCGTATCTTGAAATATGGGAACTAAGTATTTAACATCAGGACATATTAAAAGCAAGTGAATTTTTGTCCCGGAGTTGGTTATCTCCGAAATCATTTTCGTTACCGTCAGGGGAATTTATCGGTAGAATTCATAAAGGAGCACATGGGTGACATCATATGGATGATGTCATATGGAGGAAAGAAGGAAGGATGAAGGGTGGGGATTGAAGATGAGCAAAAACCCTAGATCCTATGGTTCAAAATGAAGGAGAAAAGTTTGAAGAAATTACCATTATGCCAAACCAAAATTCTATAAATAGCCTCCCTTTCATTTGAGAATTCTCACACCAAATTGCTTAGGCAATTCGAATTCTAGAGAGAAGGAAGAGAGAAGGGAGAGCTCTGGGGAAGGAGAGCAAGGTTCTGGGTAAGTTCTTCGGTCCCTAGTTTCAAGTTCTAGTTTTAGTTCGATAGTTTTAGTATAGATGTTAGTTTGATCTTTAATCTTCCAATATAATGTTGATATCATGTTTTATGATTAAATATGGTATTTATTTCAAAAATATGATGGAGAAAGAGATATGGCAAAATTTTGGAAGATTAGAGTCAAAGTGGCGAAGCTCTGGCGAAATTTCGCCGGTTAGCGAAGTCAGGGGTAAAATAGTCATTTGTGACTAAGATATCCGTTAGGATATTGTTTATGAGTTAATGGATACGGTATTACCCTTTAGGATATCCGGGAAGTCCGGAGTCGGGTTCAGAAGGCCGGATATTTGGCCATTTCACGGTGGAAGGTACGTTCGCGTACTGTAACACTAACGCTGATGGTTATTGTATGCGTGTATATGCTATGTGTATTGTATGCTTATATGAGATAGCTGATAGCTCTGTGGTATGTTTATGTACTGTTGATATGTTTACGCTTGCTCAAGGCCACACATATGCCAGGGGGCTTATGTGCTGATGAGGTACGTTTGCTAAGGGCCACACATCTGTCAGGGGACTTATGTGCTATTGCTAAGGGCCACACATCTTATGTGCTATTGAGATACGTTTGCTAAGGGCCACACATCTTATGTGCTTATGGGATACGCTTGTTGTACTTTTGGTTGAGTGCTCTTATTCTGTTAATGTTGTGAATATCTGTAATACCTATGTGTGTATGTAAACATGAGGTTAACCGTTACCTGAGGTCCGGTGTATGGGCATTGGACCTCAGTCTTAAATGATAATACAGGTAAGGATCAGGAACAGAGAAGGCACCGGTAGACGGAGCCTTAAAAAGGAACCAAGGGGCAAAGTTGTAATAATGCACCGAGGGTCTAGTCAAGAGCCGGAAGAAGATTATCAGAGCCTGTTATCAGGCATGGATCTAATAAAGTTACTTCGAATAGCTTGGTGCCGAAGGCAAGGCTAGTCTATGTGGGTCAGCTAATAAGTCACCATGAACTCAGTGAGGCCCCCATGATAGGCACTTACCTGGCCATTCTGTTCGATTAACGAAGTTAGGTTCATTGCCCCAAGTCTAGATAAGGCTTGGTCTAGGTTGTATAGTTACTTTTTGAGAAATGTAATTGTACAAAGCTCTATATATTGTATCACATGAATATTCCTTCGGGATTTTCAATTTAACCAGCATACGCCTGGCATCATCATATGTCGGGGTATTTCATATCAGCTACTCATCATTGTCCAATTGTTAGTGTATTGCTATCTGTTTCTGTAGTACTCTGATGTAGCACCTCAAACTCTGTTGAATTTTCTAAAACCAAGTGTCATCCGACACCTTTTGACGTATGGAATTTGGGGTGTTACACCAATCACGTGGGATTTCCCAGTTAACTTTTCCTGCAAAGTGCAGAAGTCAGGATGAAATGATATAGTGCATTGCATTTGCCTTGTGAGCCTAGAAACGGAGACCAAATTGAAACAACATTGGGCAGTGAAATATACATCATGCAACACAATATTATCAAATAATCTTACTGTCCCTATATGTGTAACAGTTATTTTATCTCCATTAGGCATTTTAATCTTTCTAAGTGGACCAAGATAAGGTGCAATAGTGTCAAAAATGGAAATATTACTAACAACATGACATGTGACACCTGAATCTAGTATCCAATGAGATTTAGTTAAGGTAAGAGGCAATACGTTAATCAAACCTGAGATGCTTTCCTCAATATAGCCAAAAGCCCCAACAGCCACCTCATCTGGATCTTTCTGGAGCAGTTGAAGAAGCTGGTTATATTGCTCGTGGGTTAACGAAGGAGGAGAGGAGGTGGATTGGGATACATTTGCTTCTCCCACAGCTGGATTGGCATGATTATCTTGATTTGAACGATTGAGGTGAGGTGGGTAACCAATAAGTCGATAGCAAGTGTCCCTTTTGTGACCTTTCTTGTTGTAATGACTACATATATCTTGAGAACGTCCGCTGCCCCTGCCACGACCCTGTCTACCACCTCTAGTGGCCAAAGCACTGCCATCAAGAGGACTAACCGAGATAGGAACAGTAAGGTGACGATGGTCCTCTTCCTGAACAATCATAGAATAAGCTTGATTCACAATTGGAAGTGGAGACATGAGCAATATCTGTGACCGAACAGGCTGGTATGTCTCATTAAGCCCCATAAGGAATTGAAACAAACGCTATTGTTGACTGATTTTGACAAACTCTTGAGAGGTATTGCATTTACAGGAGGACAAGGGCACTAACACAGAATACTCATCCCATTGCTCCTTTAATTTGGTAAAATAGGCGGCAACTGACAAACCATTTTGAGTGGTAGATGCAATCACTACAAAAAAACCATCTTTTGTCGTGGTTTATTTGTCGCGGTCAATAATAACCGTTACTAAATTCAATTTTGTAGCGGTTTTGTCCCTCAACCGCCACTAAATAGTAACGGAAGCCTTGACGAGATGATTTCGGCTATATTTGTAGCGGTTGAACAAAAAAAAAACCGCAACAAATTTGGCGCCACCTTGACGCGCAATGGCGGGAATGTTTGTGGCAGTCAATTTGTAGCGGTTATTTGAGTCTAACCGCTACAAAGTTGGCGCCAAGGTTCGCGCCAACTTTGTTGCGGTTATTGTGTAGCGGTTTCGTCACCACAACCGCTACAAATAAACGAAACGACACAATTTTGTCGCGGTCACCAGGAAGAGCAACGTCAACCGCGGAACAAGCTACATTTTTGTAGCGGTTTCATAGTTAACCGCTACAAATATTCACACTATAAATAGAATTTAGGGTCCGTACATCAGTTATAAAAATTAAAGAAATTACTAAATCTTTGCTTGTAATCGAATGAACTATCTCGCTTGGTCGTCGAAGACATGCACATATCAGCAGCTCTGATCTCCTATCTCGGGTGATAAGAGCTGCAGATATTTGCCTCTCTCATCCTTGCGAGGAAATTCATTCAGTGACAAGCGAAGGTTTACTCATTTCTTTGGCGTTTAGACTTCTACTCTTCTGAGAACAGTCCAACATGCGACTGGAGATTGGGTTCCATTATAGCCACCATTGTCTCACGAAAATATCTCTGATGAAAATGACTCAGCAAGTTTTTCGTGGGAGATCGGCGGCTATACTGAATCCGAATCCCCACGGACATGTTGGACTATTTTCGGTTACGTCATTATGTATAATTTATTAGTGTGGACACTTTTAGAAAAATTAAAGAAAAAAATAAATGAATTGAAGGTTTGGTTTTTAAATATTTGTACCAAACTAATTAGTTTGATTCATAAAGTTTATGAATCAAACTAATTAGTTTGGAATTTTTTTTGGAAAAAAAATCATTTTGTGGCTGTTAATAAGAATAACCGCGACAATATGTGGACATGTTGTAGCGGTTACTTTGTAACCGCTACAGAATTTCAAGGGTCAGGTTTTTTGTAGCGGTTGTTGTAGCGGTTACTGTATAACCGCTACAGAATATCAACGGTCAGCTATTTTGTAGCGGTTTATGTGGCGGTGAGATATAAACCGTTACAAAATTTAAAATTTTGTAACGGTTTCTTTGGTTAACCGCTACAAAATGTACGGTTTTTTAAACAGTAACTCCTCATTTTCAAAGTCACACTTCCAACGGTTTGAGTTTTCACCGTTTTTACCTTTCAACCCATCTTTAAACTTTTACTTTTAAACTTCTACCTTTCAACATCATGGTTTCTGGAGGAGATAGGGGAAAGGGAAAAGCAGATGTCCCAGAGAAAAGGGGTTTAAGGGGGAGTAGTAGTAGAGGGGGCCAGACGGGAGGGCGTGGGGCCCGACATATACCTCCACCATCTCAGGGGCTGAACGAGTTTGCCGATCTCTTCGCCGATGAAGAAATTCCAAACGTGGGGACCGTAGGGGGAGATCAAGAAGCAAGTTTGTCGTTGAACGACTTAGACGACGAGAATGCGGAGATCCATATCAACATTCCCCTAGCGGACGTGGAGCAGTTCATCGACCAGGAAACCCAGTGGGACCACGGGAACCCCCGACAGGCGTCTTCTCGTTCCACCGGATTTACAGTGGATGTCGAAGGTATATCTAATTAGTTTTTTTGGGAGAAATTAATTTAAATTCGGTAGGTTTAATTCAATTTTTTGTAATATTGCATATAAACATGGGAACATCAACAGTAGGACGCTGGATGTTTCCACTCTCACTCGCACGACCGGGAGATGGCGGGTATCGGTCGTAGTCCCGTGGAACGAGCTCACGCACCGTGCGATCGGCACCGTGGTCACCGATGAACCGATTTTTGTCTGAATTTGGCAGCAATTGGGCATGGTTCCCGATTTTTTTCAAGGATTGGAAGAGTGTGACGAAGGAAATAAAGAACAAGGCGTTTAGCGAGTTCTCGCAGTAGTCAATATTGTTTAATTAAATTTTACATATTAATAGTTATAAGTTTTAGTTTATTTCTTTCCTTATTTATTTCTTAATTTATTAATTCTTAATAATGAATTTATGATACAGAAAAAGTTTAAACTTCGCGAAAAACACAAAAGGTACGTGATGATGAAGGTGGGGGAAGGGTGGAAGAGTCGAAGGAATCGTCTCTACAATATAATGAATGGAGATGGCACGATTCCTCTGCAGGAGCTGATCGAGAACGTCCCAGATGGCGTGGAACCAACTCACTGGGCGAGTTTCGTCCAATATAGGAGGAGTGCTGACGGGCAGGTACCTTTTTTAATTAATTATAATTTAATTACATATGGTTTAAATTAATTAATAGTTTCACTTAATTGATAATTTAAATTGAGTTTAAATTAAAATTTTGTTTCCTCCTCCTTGCAGGCTTTGTCACGAGAGGAACACAAGAAGCGGGGCACGGCGAGAGGGTCCATCACACGGCAGGGACCAAGACGTTTGCTGTGACCTACAGTGAGATGGTATGTTATTATTTAACATGATGATTGTTTTGTTTTTGAAAGAACAAAGTTTATATTGTTTTAATTCTTTCAGCAAAAGAAGGCTCGGGAGGAGAACACACAGACGAACTATGGGAAGTTGTGGACACGCACCCATAGACACCGTGATGGGACGCCGACCTCTCAGGCAGCAGAGGAGATAATAGTAAGTTACAAAAACATTGAAAAATATAATGAATGTTGTATATTTAAATTGATCGTCCATTATTTTATTAATGATTGTTCATGAATCCTGTGGGTCAGGCCCGGATTGAGAAGACCGAGGCAGAGCTACAAGCGTCGCAGACCCCGGAGTCACAAGGGTCCGTGAATCCTACTGCCCCATTGAAAGCTGCAGTGGGCCCAGTCGAGCATCCTGGCCGTGTTAGGGGCATGGGCCTTGGCGCCAGGCCTAGCATGGTGTACCCGAAGCATGGCTCCTCCTCTGCGTCCGTACCCTCCAGCTCGAGAAGGCCACCATCGGATGATTTTGATGAGATCATTGCTGAGAAGGTTGCTGCGCAGGTTGCCGTACATGAGGCTGAACGGAGGGCCGACGAGGAGGCCAGAGATATGCGCAAGAGGGCCGACGAGGAGGCCAGGAATAGGCGCAGGCAGGAGAGCATGGCCCGTTGGTACGATCGTCATCTGGAGAACTGAAATGTTGTTATTGGGGCCCTGACGCGGCTGTTACCCGACCAGCGGTTTCCATCTCCCGAGCCTCTCCCTCCGTTCATCTTTGAGGAATCCCCCCCCCCCACGTGCTACTGATGACGACGACGTTGTCAACTTTGATCGTGCACCAACCCCCCTGAGACAGACCCCCTCGGACAGGACTTGATGATCATGTTCCTGATAGTTAGTTTTTATCTTGAACACTTAAGTCATTCTGTACCGTTGGATATTTGTTTACTTTGGTTTAAATATTTGGTTTGTTTAACCTGTGCTTTAGTTATATATTTGTTATCATTAAATTTGGTACTTTATTTCAAAACCTATAACTCATTTAACTAAATTTTAATCCAAAACCCTAAAAATTTTAATCCAAAATTTTAATCCTTGTTTAACGTGTGCTTTAGTTATATATTTTAATTTTAATCCAAAATAATTTCCTAAAATTTTAGTCCAAAAACACTAAAAATTTAAGTAAATTTTGTAGCGGTTCATATGGAGAAACCGCAACAAATTTGAAATTTAAAATGGAAGGGCGCCATATTTTGTCGCGGTTAAATGACCGCTACAAGTTTCAACGGTCATCATTTTGTAGCGGTTCTGCTGAAGCTAACCGCGACAAAATTGAATTTTGAATGGCCAAGATTTGTCGCGGTTTCAATCCAGAACCGCGACAAATTGTACTTAGTAGCGGTTCTTGTCGCGGTAGTTTAACCGTTACAGAACTGTTCCTGATATTTGCAACGGTTGTTGTAGCGGTTTTCTAACCGCTACAAACCATTCGATGCATTTTTAAAGATCCCAAGTTCTATAGAATGTAATTAAACATTGTATCCACATTTATGTTCTATCCTAGATTAGTTTGTTACATATGGATAAGTCATGGATCAAGCTGCCGCGTAGTTCTCCTGTATATTTAGCGGGATTGAACACTTTCTTAGATTTCGCCTTCTCTCACGCTTGCATTAATGGCAAGATCGTGTGTCCTTGTTTGCGATGTAAGTTTAAGAAGTGGCAAACGCGAGATTCTGCTTTGGAACATCTTCTTGTAAAGCCTTTCCCATAAGCATATACATTCTGGGAGGTTCATGGGGAGCAACGTGGTATGAGATATGGGCTCCATCTTCCTCGAACCTCACAAGTAGGAAATCAAGTACATCAAGATGATCCGGTTAATGAAGCTGTTCGTGATGCTTTTGGTGTTCAAGACGACAACTTCACAGCAGAGGTGCGGGTCAGAACCTGTTTTCTTCAGGAACGATGCAGCTCGGGAATTTTTCAGCCTCATGGATGAGAGCGATTGTCCTTTGTATCAAGGTTGTCAGAAATACTCAAAGTTATCTTTTCTTATCAAATTGTACCATATCAAGTGCATGTGTGGGATCACTGATAAGGCAATGTCGATGTTCCTGGAATTACTTCGAGATGCTTTCCCTGACGCGGACATTCCCTCATCCTTCTACTAGGCGAAGAATATAATCAATAGATTAGGCTTGAACTACCAAAAAATAGATGCCTGCCCAAACGACTGTATGCTTTATTGGGGAGAGGACGATCGGAGGGAGACTTGTAAGAAGTGTCACACTTCGAGGTTCAAGACAGTTCGGAAAGGGAAAAAGCAGAAGAAGAAACCTGCAAAGATTCTAAGGTACTTTCCTTTAAAACCTCGCTTGCAAATATTGTTTATGTCGTCTAAGACAGCTCAAAGATATGAGGTGGCATGAAGATGATAAGAATCAAGATGGTAAACTCAGGCATCCACGTGATGCTGAAGCGTGGAAAGCGTTCGACTCAGTCTTTCCAGATTTCAAGGCGGACCGTAGAAATGTTCGTCTTGCTTTGGCAACCGACGGTTTTAATCCATTTGGGAATCTTAGCACAAGCTACAGTATATGTCCAGTTATGTTGATACCCTACAACTTGCCCCCGTGGATGTGCATGAAACAAAGCTCCTTCATTATGTCCATGATCATTCCAGGGAAAAAGGCACCGGGAAATGACATTGATGTGTATCTCCAACCGCTGATCAAGGAGTTGGTGGAGTTGTGGAATGTAGGTGTGGAGACGTACGACGCACACGAGAAGACACTTTTCAACTTGCGTGCGGCCTTGATTTGGACGATAAGCGACTTTCCTGGCCTCGGGACATTATCTGGGTGGAATGTGCATACCGGCCTTGCGTGCCTAGCTTGCAATTTTGACTCTGACTCGG
Source organism: Acacia pycnantha (assembly GCA_025563575.1). NCBI lineage: Eukaryota > Viridiplantae > Streptophyta > Magnoliopsida > Fabales > Fabaceae > Acacia > Acacia pycnantha. Next base: position 3,140,924 of record JAMWYP010000011.1, on the reverse strand, counting down.
TGCACCTTCCCCACAGTCGTAATTGGTGCTTCATGGGTCATCGGAGGTTTCTCGATGGTACGCAAGCAACGCAATCGTTTTAATGGGCAACAGGAAAAAGAGGACCTCCTCGGAATTTATCTGGTGAAGAAATCATAGAGCAGCTTCAGGATGTTGATGTTGAGTTTGGGAAAAAGAACGATCCGGCAAGGGCCGGGACAAAGACTGCCAGGGCTTCTGGTTCTATGCCCCAGCAATGGCGAAAGGTAAGCGTCTTCTTCGCTCTTCCGTATTGGAAAGATAATTTGCTCCGACACAGTCTGGATGTCATGCACATTGAAAAGAATGTGTGCAACAATGTGTTGTACACGATTCTCAACGAACCAGGCAAGTCCAAAGATCATCTGCAGGCCAGGAAAAATCTACGGGAGATGGGCGTTCGTGGAGACACGTGGCCGGATGAGCATGACAGATTTCAACCGGCAAGGTTCACCCTGACAAAACCGATTAAGGAAATCTTTCTCGCTACCTTGAAGAAAATAAAAGTTCCTGAGGGGTATTCAAGCAACATATCACGATGTATTGACTTGCAAGCTCGAAAGGTTACAGGGCTAAAGAGTCATGACTCACATGTGCTTATGCAACAGTTACTTCCGCTGGCCATGAAAAATACGCTGCCTCTCGATGTGTCTCTCGTTTTGGTCAAGCTTTGTACTTTCTTTCGGAAGCTGTGTTCCAAGGTTTTGATAGTGGAGGAGCTCGACCAGCTGCAGCAGAAAATCATTGTTACGCTGTGTCATTTGGAGATGATCTTTCCTCCGTCATTTTTCACGGTCATGGTTCACCTGACAGTACACCTTGTTCACGAAACAAAGCTTGCTGGCCCAGTTCAGTACCGATGGATGTATCCCGTTGAGAGATACTTGTTTAAAAATAATTACTTTAACATTACTCCCTAGTCGCACGTTTAACCATTGATCCGGTTATTATTTTTATGGTTCTACTTTATAGGTTTCTTGGGAAACTTAAATCTTACGTGAGGAATAAGGCGTGGCCTGAAGGTTCAATAGCGAAGGTTATATCGGGGATGAGGTCTTGTATTTTTGTTCCAGTACTTGATGACATTGAGACGTCATTCAATCGACCGCCTCGTGTAGACGATTGTCCCGAGCTGGCCGGAGCGAGAGGCAACGAGTTGTTAATCCCTCGTGTTGGTAAACCGGTTGGCGGGAGTGAGAAATTCAAACTCATGGCACTTGAGAAGTTCCAAGCACATCGACATGTCTTGATTAAGCGCACCAAAGTTGAACCGTACCTTCGGTAAGGATTTCATACAATATATATATATATATATATATATATAAAAATATATATATATATATATATATATATATATATATATATATATATATCATATCCTATATATTTCCTTACATTTTATACATACTCACATTTCATTGCATGTTTAATTGCAGGGAATTCAGGAGTTATGTGAAGCGTGAACTGAGGATTCGTACACAGACATCCTCCGAAATTGATAGAAAGGTCCACAGAGAATTCCAGTGTTGGTTTAGGAAGAGAATAATGAACGACCACAACCCACACTCACTGTAATCGAGCTCTCGCAGTAGGCCCGCTTGACCACGCCCTAAGATTTACGGCATACAATGCCAATGGTTTTAAGTTTTGCACCATCGCACGAGATCAAGGATTGCTAACCCAAAACTCTGGTGTATATGGCACGTTTGGACGAGGAGTTATGCGAGCAGCAGTGACGGAAACATGCGGTTCGGTGACGTCCCGTATTATGGAAAGCTGCTTGATGTGGTCAGGATAAGTTACACAGGCCTTTTCACCGTGACGTTGTTCAAGTGTTTGTGGGCGAATACCACAACGTCCAGGGGACTCACGACAGACGACTTAGGCATCACATCAGTGAATTTCTCCCGGCCTATTCACAGTGGTCAGTCTGAAGATGACGAGCCATATATTCTTGCCTCAGAGGCCCATCAGGTTTATTATGTCGTCGATGAGAGGCACAAGGATTGGAATATGGTGGTTCACTTAAAGCCTCGGGACCTTTACAATATGGGCGATGGTGATCACGTCGCCTACGATTGTGAGTCGTTGCAGCCCGCCACTTGAAGACTTCATCCCGCACGGCGATGACAATTTACCTATAGTTCGATACGTTTTTTAATTGTGGCTTTATGAAATTGAAATATTTAACTAAAGTTTTAATTGTGTTCAAACGTATTCACCTCACGCGTAACATTTTATGCAAACTTTCTTTGTAGGGATGTCGAAGAAGATTGAGAGGAAAACTGAATGCCTATGCTGTAATATGCAATCTTTTTTTTTAAAAAAAAAAACAAGAACATAATTTGTAGCGGTTAATTAACTGCTACAAATCCTTAAAAACCGTGACAAAAAGAAACCGTTACAAGAACCGCTACAAACACGCAAACAAACCGATACTAATAATAATAACCGCTACAAAAAGTGTGACCCCAACCGCTACAAAATGCTGCGCAGAAACCACCATAAATACCCCACCCAACCTCATTTAATATACATCAATTTCTTTTCTACCCACGTTTTCTCTTCATTTTCTCAAATATTTTTACGTTTTGGAAAATAGGGTTTAACTGTCTGAAGGGGGTAAGTGCCGTGTAACCGGATCAATTCTAATGTTTCTCAATTCTAATGTTTCTCATATTATACTAATTAATGTTTGTTATTTTGCAGTTGAACGGGATATTTTAATCAACTTTCCTTGTTGTTCCAAATACATTATTCAATAACTTGTACACATATTTTTTAAACATTCAATATTATTTTAATAACCTCATTATTAGCTCTTATTATATCTTCCATATTTTTATTGTTTTGCATCTATACAACAAGCACCTTATATATTTAAATTTCATATTTTAATACTTTTTTATTTTTATTAAAAAGATAAACTATTAATAATTACTTAATTACGTTGATAAATAATAGTTTTTTTTTTAAAGTCATGAAATTTGTAGCGGTTGCTTGAACCGCTACTACTTTTCAAATATTTTTGCGGAGGAAATGGCGGGATTATTTTGTAGCGGTCAGAGTAGCAGTTTCAAACCGCTACAAATTTTTGAAAATTGCGGGAACATTTGTAACGGTTCAAAACCGCTACAAATATTCACATGGCGCCAATTTTTTTTCCTTGCGAAAATATGGCGGGAAAATTTGTAGCGGTTAAGAACCGCGACAAATATTCAAAATAATAAATTTAATGGCGGCAAAATTTTCAAAACATTAATTTGTAGCGGTTAGGTAACCGCTACAAGTAAATATTGTAGCGGTTAGTAACCGTGACTAAGCTCTCAGAAGAGACGTCAGCCAAGCTCATTTAGTAGCGGTTATTATTAACCGCAACAGATATAGTAGCGGTTTATATGCATGTAGTATCGGTTTTTATTAACCGCGACAAATTAGCTTGCCACGGGCGATTTTGTAGCGGTTTTCGGAACCGCGACAAATGTCATTAGTCACGCCAAAAACCGCTACAAATAGGTGATTTTAACCGCTACAAAATGTCGTTTTTTTTGTAGTGAATAGAACGATGTAAAGAATAAATGCGTGCACCATCTACCTTGTTAAAGCTTTCCTGGAGGTCTTGCCATACAAGGTGAGATGAGTCAGCAAAGACAATTCCAGTTGCAATATCCTTGGCAACTGATTGAATGAGCCAGGATAGCACAACAGCATCACAACGGTCCCATAATTCTGTGTACTCAGAGGCGTGTCTACGTGTGATACCATGAAAACTAATTAACATTCCACCCAAACAAAATGAACAAGTTACCAAGCCAACCAGAATTGACTGGTCTTTCTCTTATTTATAGGAAATAGTATGTACATACAACAATAAATGGGTCAAGACTATATTTACAAGCCCAAACTATACAAACAACATATTCAAATAACCTATTCTAACATGTATAATTTACAACTAATTTTTGATAATTTACAAATACAATTACGTTAAAGATGTCAAATTTTGAATTCATGATAATTGTCATGGATCTCTTGTAGGTAATTCACAAGTGAATCATATGCATAATTTGTAGCTAAACGTCCAACGTTTTTAGTGTAACAATATCGAAGGAGAAAAATAAGAATAGAAAATAGACATACACGTACCAGTAATCAGAGCTCAAATGCTCCATAACTCATACAAGTTATTGCTCACAGTTGCCCAACAGATCACCAAAATAAGAAAGATAATAGGAGAGAAGAAATTGTCAAAAAGATTAGGTTGAAGTTCAAGCAAATGACACATTCTATTTTATAGAGGTCTATGGAGAGAGTACTAATTATGAAGTAGATATGTGTACTCTTACTTGCCTTCTAAATAAATAAGAATCAATAAATTAATTCTTGATTGATTTTTTATTTCATAATATATAATAACTTTTTTATCAATTTATAAATACATAATGGTGAATGGTGGTTTATTTCTTATTTGATAAAGCTACTAATTTTAAATTTAATCAAATAATCTGACCATCAGCAACAGATATAGACCCAAAGTCCAACATGTATCAAATAGAGTAAATGTCTTTTTTGGTCCCTGACAAAAAACACGGACCCCATTTTGGTCCCTGACAAAAAAATCGACTCTTATTCATCCTTTTTATGGGACTAAAAAGGACCTTTTAGAAATTTGTGAGGGATCAAATTGTCCATCAATCGACCCTTATTCGTCCTTTTTATGGACTAAAATGACTTTTTTTTTTTGTCAGGGACCAAAATGAGGTTTGTGTTTTTTGTCAGGGACCAGAAAGGGTATTTACTCTATCAAATACAATAAACTTAGGCTTTGTTTGGTTTGGGGTGGGGGAGGGGAGGGGAGATGGAGGGAAAAGTTATTTGTGGTGGGGCCCACAAAAGTTTTCCTCCCCTTTAAATTTTTCCCTACATTTTCCCTCCCCTTCCCTACCCCCAAACCATGCATTGCCTTAGGACCCGTTTGTTACAAAGAATTGGTGGGAAGGGAAATGAACTTTAGAGGAGGGAAAGGAAGGGAAATGAAGATTTGAAAGATGAGGGAAGATGACTTGAGTTGTTTGGTAGGAAGAAAATGAAGAGGTGGTAGTTGGTAAAGAATTAGGAAATGTCTATTTTACCCTCAAAATAAAAAAGAAAAATATTTTTTTTGCTAAAATATATTTTAAAAAATATATTATTGTTAAGTTCGAACTCGTGAAAAAAAAAAATCGCTAAATTTGGACTTTCCCGCCAAGTTTGAATTCCAGGGGTAAATCTGTCAAAAAACCACTTTCCTGGGAAGATGACAGCTTTCCTTCTATTTTCGGATGGAAAACATCTTCCCTCAAATAAGGGAAGATGAGTACTCACTGGAAAATGTTGACTGGACTTTCTTTCTACCAAACACCCAAAATCCATGTGAAGATTAAGATCTTCCCTTTCCCTCCTTACCAATTCTTTGTAACAAACGGGTCCTTAGGCTCCGCATGATATGCTACTGGGCTTCCAAGATTTGAAAATTAATTATATAATTTACAACTAGATTTCTGAAATTTACAAGGGAAATTACATTGAACAGGTCTGACTCCAAATCATTTAATATCGAGTTTTCATTATCTTCATGTGCACTGTGCATAATTTACATCTAAAGCCCATGGACATTGGCGGCCGTTGAATGTAAACATGTTTCAATTGGGGTTAATGAGTGTAATTTTCTCTTCTATGTGCTATATTATATCGATATTGATTTTTTTTAGCAAACATATTATTTTGACCGGCCATTTTCTGACATCCTTTTCACTTTCATTTTTTGCTCTTGTTGCGTTCTTCTTTTTTCCCTTTCCATTAATTACTTTCACATCACTTTGATTGTTTTCACATTTCATGTCAGCAATATATATATATATATATATATATATATAGGATGCGTTCTCACGTGTTGGAAACAACATATGACCGTAAATATATATTAGACTATCCTTATCACTAGACATTGATTATTTTGATAAATTTGATTTCTTTAGAAAAAGAAGTTCGGAGCTATTGATTTAATACATCGATCCCTTTCTTGAACTTTAGTTTTTCTACGTTCACATTATCATATGCGTATTGACCTACTCCCTTCCGTCCAAGTTATTAACTAAGTCTCTAATGTAAATTGTACTCTAAACTTAGTCCTACAATTAGGACGTGAGGTAGTAGTTAGTTTAGTGACCCAATCTACTCTTGAATCTCTCTCCTCTTCTGAATTACAGTGTTATCTTCCTATTATTTTGCCATTTCACTTTATGATTGAAACGTTGGTTTAATTTTGGAGAGTGCCTCTTGATTTACTAAGGATTTACGTGATACTCCCTTCACTTTTATTTATAAGAGCTCAATAACCAAATTAAACGGTTTAGAAAAGTGGTTAAAGTTAATTAAAAATAATAAATACATCTAAAATAAACTTATTTTCCAAGTATATCCTTAATTATGAGAGACAAGTAATAGAGAAAAATAAAGTAAATGTTAGTATCATCAATCTTTTAATTAATGTCATACATATAATTACGAGATAGGGGAGGAAACTTATTATGAGGTGAAATAAAAAAAGATAAATTGTGAAATCTAACAAATTATGAACTTATCATATTTCAAAATTTGACATTTCTTGTTCCATCTATGTTAAGTTTCCTTCCCTCTCTTAATTTGATTGATGGACCTACTTCATAACAACAAGATCCTTCCATGGTACTTTTTTCTCTTGTGTTATCTTGTCATTCAACGCAATAGAAGGACTGACAGAGGGGGCGGAGGCATCGACTATGGCGGAAGGGGCAACGTTGTTAGAATCCTCAGTACTTGAACCATTTGTTACCATCGACAAGCTAGCCTTGAGGAGGAGGAGGTGATATGTAGGAGGGGGTAGTAACAATGAATGAGTTCCATGGGATCTTAACATGAAGAACGAGAGAAGGAAGATGCCGATAAAAAAAAAGTAGTAAGAATCACAAGGAATAATTGAGCTTAAATAGAGGTCTAACATATTACGAAGGGTTATGACTTATGACTTATAAATGTCTAATTAACGAGATTACAAAAGGTTATGATAAGTTATGACATTGAAGGTCCAAATGTTACGAAAAGTTATGAAAGAGTTAGATGACGGTTATTTCTGAAAACCGTTATGTTTTGTCTTCGTTGATATAAGAATATTGAAAACGAATCGTTTGTAAGTATTACATGATTGTTGTTTCATAAGAACCGTCATTTTTATCACTAAATAAATGACAACAATTAGCTAAAACCTTTACTTTTGTGTTTTCGTGAATTCCGCCTTACGATACATGATGCTATGCATAATTAACCGTTACGTTTAAGCGTTATATATCCTTGTGTGACATTTATCTCGACATATATGTCGTTTAATTATTAACTATAATCGTTATATGTTAGACGTTATGAATGTTCAAATCTGTAATAATGTGGTGAAAGATCATCATGCCATGACAAGTGTTAGTATTTTTTGGGCTGAGAGATCATCGTGTCATGATAAGAAGTGGTATTTTATTCTGGGACAAGTAGTATAGTCGCATTATATTTATTTATGCAGGGCGTCAGCGACAAATTGTGTTGGCTAAGGAAAAAAAAGGGCAAATTGCATTAAGGTCCAAACTACAAAAAATACTACTAAAAGGTCACTTAAAATTTCTATTCTATAGATAAGTCCCATGAAACTCTTGAGTAATTGATATGTTAAAAAGCTCAAATACCCTTATTGTAAGCTATATCACCTGTCGATGGCCGCCCATAGACTTATCAATTAACACCCATGGAGTCTATAGGTGGTTAGTGACAAGTCTATATACCTATGTTGACAGGTAAGACAACTAACACTAAAGGTAATTGAGTATTTTGACATTTTGATTATATAACCCAAAAGTCTCACAATACTTGCTTACAAATAATAGATTTCAATGGACCTTTTTCTAATATTTTTCGTAGCCGGGCCTCAATACAATTTTTTTTTTTTTGGAAAAAAAAGAGAGACGAAGTCAACTTAGTTCAAGATTCATTCAACAATATTATTGACAATTTTTTTAAAAAAAAAAAATTATGTGAATTTTATTTTTGAGAGTAAAGTATATGTTATTCAATTTTTGTGACAATTATTGACAATATTATTGGCTATTTACTTATATCATATGTTTTGTATGCTTAAATTATATACTAATTTATAAATCAAACAAATTAGTTTATAAAAAATTTGATAACTATAAATATTTTTTATTAATTTTTTTAATCTTTTCAAAAAAATCAACTAAATCTTATATTTTAGACCAAAGATAATGAAAATAAGGGGTAAGAAGCAGGATTTGTGAAGAGAAAAGCTCGTGCCTCGGCGTTGGGTGATTCTCTTGACTAATTTCAGGCATGCCCCTTTGATTTTCAGGCTGTCCCTCCATTTTTCTTTAATTTCTTCATTCATCGGCGTTTCACACCGACACGTAATCACATCGAGATCGAGTTACATCGGAGTACATACTACATTACTACATACTCTTCAACAACAACAATTGTTACATTTGGTGGGACCTACCTCACAAATTATTATGCAATATTAAGTATAAACAGTGAATATTTTACATTATTAATCAAAAGATTTCGTTTAATAATTACATTGTGTATGATGTTTTATCTTTATTTTTTTTCTAGAAAATTTCATATTGTCTGTCTAAATTCTCTCACTTGCGTCATTAATAGCCTTATTTATATTTGTCTAAATCAATTCAAACGATCTTATAGCACAAATTTGCGCTCAATATACTCTTACTATACTTTTTTTTTTTTAGGAAAAATTATTTTAAGGTCCTAATAAACCAAGAAAATATTAAAAAAATCCCACAAAAAATTTTAATATAAAAATATGTCTCAAAGAGTTGTTAAAACTCATAAATTAAGTTATTAATCACTTACTGAATGAGTTGCTAATGAGACTTTTTTTACATCAAAAATTTTTATGGGACTTTTTAACTTTTTTTTTTTTTTTTGGTCCCTTTAGACCGGTTTTCCATTTTTATAAAAAAATCTGACAGATCGCAAGCGCCCTTTCACATAGGGTCATCTTGTTTTTTTTCAACCATGTTCCCAATTAATCAATCTGCTTTATATAAGATTCCGATTGCTTGTGAATTCACAGCGAAGTAAGCCACTGAAAAAATAATCACAATCTTAGATGCCATATACCCCAAAATGACTGGCACCACCAACTACAATACTCTTACTTCGCATCCCTCGCTAACAATAATAAAGAAACCCTAGCATCATCGTCGTCGTCGTCATCATCATCAACCACTGCAACAACACTGAGAATATTCCAACATGGATGGCGTCTTCTCCTTCTCAGAAGCCGAAAGACTTGATTTCCTCCAATCCGTACTCAACACTTATGGCTGCGCTTATATCTGCCTCTGGTTCTACTGTCCCTCTTCCAAGTAATTAATTATATTTTATTCACACACACACACACACATCCACACTTTGTGTGGTTTAATTCAACGTACAATTCCTCTTTTTGATTTTGATTATTCTTGCGCAGTCGGCTGCTCTTCTTGGATGGTTTGTGCAACGCCGTACCAAACTGTCTGGGTGTTTTTGACCAATATAGGGGTTTGCAATTTGATGTCACTCCTGATAATTAGTAAGACTCATGTATTAATTAATTCCCTGATAATTATGCATTAATTTAAGAGTGTTTCGCTTAATTATCTTTCTTTTAATTATATATATATCAGTGGCGTTCCGGGACTGGCTTTTCGGAACCACCAGTACACCTGCCTAGAGCTCCAACAACCCGATCTCTTAAGACTCGCATGCACTCATATCCAAAGACGCTTCTTTCAGGTAATTAATTAACTAACTCGCAACTTAGTAGCCAAACATATCATCACACAGAAGAACTCTCATTAATTAATGATGTCTGCGTGTTTTTACAGGAAGCCAGGATTAAGGTTAGCTTATTTTGTTTCAGAACTAGAGAATTGCTAGTTTTTTGTTACATAGAACATGATCACTAATCATTAATATATCATGTTCCTTAATTATATATAGACAGCTGTTTTCATAGGTTGCGGCAATGGGGAAATTGAGCTTGGTTTCTCAGTTATCTCTCAAGTCAGTAAAGTTATATAATTACTCTCCGCCAATGTGTAATTTTCTTACATTATTTTTTGGATTCTGATGTGCTTTGTGTGTGTGTCCAGGGTGCTGATGATATTCATCAAACAGATGTGATGAGGAACTTGTTTACAGAAGAATTTTCTAGACAGTCCCATGTAGCTCAACTGAAGAATCCATCTTCACGTTTTTTGAGATCAATATTATCCACAGCGAGCAGTCCCGAATCCACATACCTCCGGTCCGGTAATATTCCGCCGGCAGCCACTGGTCTCTTGCCTGATTTGCTGCAGCAGAGACAAGAGAATGAACACGAGGCCATAGTTAGAGCAATTCTTCATGTTATATCTTCCCCTTCTTCTTCATCTTCTAATAGTTCAACCTTTCATGAGCTAAATCTGCCTAATATTATACATCGGCCAGAAGCAGGAACTAGTGCTTTTACGAGGTACAGGCCTAATTCAGAAATGAGTTCCAAATTTCCCAGTTTGAGAAAGAACCAGCAACAAAGCTTGCTCAAGAGATCATTCGAATTGCTCAGAGGCTTACATTACATGAGAAATATGAGACAGCGTTGCCAAGAAATAAGTCATCCCACTAGAGCCCACCTCCTCCATGTCATCTCTGAACGAAGAAGACGTGAGAAGCTAAACAAGAACTTTCAGGCACTTAGGTCACTACTCCCACCAGGAACCAAGGTGCTTCAATTTTTTGATTCATATAGTAAATACCTCCTCCAATCCTTAACATGTTTTGATTTTTTTTTGGAGAGATCGAGAAAACTAAATAAAATAATTTATTGTATTTATATTTTTTTATAACAAATTAATTTTTCTGACTTATAAAATGATATATAATCAAATAATACACAATATATAACATATGTTATTATTACTATGTAACTTTTTTAACTTCCGTAATCAATAAAAAAAAATCATCTGGGTATTGTATTAAGAATTAGAGGGAGTAGTTCAAAAGATCAATTATTCCTGAGTGTGCAATTGAATTTTAATTTCAGAAAGACAAAGGTTCAATACTTACAGCAGCAAAGGAGACATTGAACTCTTTGATGGCTGAGATTGAAAAGATGACCAGAGGAGATCACCAGCAAGCGAAGGCACAAATGAAAGCCAATAAATTATTATTAAGAGAACAAGAAACGACAACCAGTAGTACCTCCACTACTGAAAGATTGAGTGTGAGAGTCTCAGATGTGGGAGGGTCGAGCTTATCAGAGGAAAGATTCATGGACCTGCAAGTGACTGTGAGAGGACGAGGCTCTTATAATTCTCAGGTCCAGATATTGATTCGCCTATTGGAATTCTTGAAAGGAGTTCAGGGAGTTAGCTTAGTTTCTGTGGACGCTAACACACATATAGCACAAGAAGGAGCCGCCATTAATGAAGCAACTTTAACTCTCAAGATAGAGGTACATCTATACTTACATCTATACTTACAGTACACATAAGAAACTACGTACAAATTTTTAGCCATATTACTCTTCGAGTTCTTAATATAAGACATATTTATCTAATTTGATTAGATTAAGGAAATTGGTTAATATGACTTGTATTTTTACCCTAGTCACCTTCCTTAACTCCCCATTCCCTCTTCTTTGATTATGATTTAGTGAGTATCAATTGGGTTAATCTAGGAAAAGATTGTCAAGTATAAAATTATATTAAGGGTACAAGAGGGAGTATATATCTTATCTTTCTTCTTAGGGTTCTATGTGTGTGTGTGGGGTGTTGCCTAATATATATAGTGGTATGTTCGCATACAAAATTTCCTTCTGCGTAGGGCTTAATGGGCATTGGCTAAACTTTACAGATGGCCTGTTACGTACCCTAAGTTGTTGCTAATGATAACAAGACTAGCAATCGAATTTGGAGTGTAAGTCCTCCTCTCATCAGCCGCCCCTTAAAATTTCCTCACTTTCCAAATGTTATTTGTATTCTTTTTTATGATTAGATTTTACATAAAATGGGTGATATTTTAATATCTTATGCTTAGAAAATGGAGCAGCTTTAATTTTTTTTTTAATGATTTTTTAAAGAATAACACTCCAAACTGAAAAGAAACTACACAATTTTATAGTATTTTCTATTTGAAACTTTTTTTTGTAAAAAAAAAAAAATTCAAAACAGTATATTATCATCCCATAAAATATCAAAATGTTACTTAAAATCTAATCATCAAAACAAATACGGAGTACAAATAACATTTGGGAAGTGGGGAAATAGGGGCGGCCCTAGCTATCACGCTTTAGAACACAGAATGGCTTAGATAGATTTCAAAATCAGAAGCAAATGTTAATGATTTTTTAGGTAATACACTATTGTTGTAAAGTTAAAAGGAAGGATCTTAGAAAGTGCAGCTGTAGAACTTGATTGGTGAGCTATGGTATGTCGCAGTCTCTGAGGATTTGATATATTCAACGACATATCCACGTAGTATTCAAGAAGAAGGTTCCACTTTTGGCAGCCACCAATCAAGAATTTGAGCTATACAATAAATAGACATATGGTATACACCTGGGAATCGGATTAATACCATTTCCTCTATTTCCTATATAAGATCTCATTTGGGAATCGGATTAATACCATTTCCCCTATTTACTATAAGATCTCATCTGTTTGTAGTGCACTTAACACTACGATTTACTAAATATAGATTTGAACCAACTTAAAGATTTTGTGTTTTTTTTAAGGAGGCCTTTATTCTTTTAACTTGACAAGTTGACATTAACCTTATATTTAGATGGAGAGAAAACTATTAGAGAAATAGAGAAAAGTCCAAAAAAAAAAGTAATTTTTCTTATCATTTTGGAAAGTTTTTCTCCTAATATTCCCTTTCCTTGTCCCCCAACTCTTCTCTCCATCCAAACATATAGCCTAGAAATAACTGAGGGCTTTACAATGAGATGTCTGTTGCAAATTGCAATAAAGTTGTTGCTACGTACTATTTCGAATGCTGAGAATAGGCTGCTAGCTAGATTATATTAAAGGAGGAGTCTCCTTGCGTTGAATTGTATTTATTATATAATTACCAGAATTCTTCCTTTTGTTTTGTGAAAATCAATCATGTTGCCTACAAATAAATAATACTTCATTCATTCGGTTCTAAATATATGACAAAATTTGTATCACAAATTGCACTACAAACTTTATTTTATATTTACGACTGGAGATAGTAATTAGATACCAGACATGATTTGAATCTAATTAAATTAATTTGTAGTACCTCAAGTGTTATATTTTGGATTTGTTTTTTGAAATAATAAACATAAACAAATTATAATTTTGACATGTTAGATATCTTATAGTATATAATTGATTGGTTATGATCCAAGATAGACTTATATTATGTATTCAAAATTTTATACGTTAAATTCTTAAATTGAAATGCAATTATGGCTTTAAATAATAACATAACATATGTGATAACTGCTATGTATAATTTTACTGAAGAACACTATGGGTGTTCAAAATGTCTCGGTCATCCCCCGTTCTTGGACATTTTGATCCTGTAATCTCTTGTCCCGTCCGAGATTGGGACATATTGGGACCGGGACCGAGATCACACTTGAGATCTTGGTCCCAATCCCAGTCCCAATTTTTTTAAAAAAAAAAAATTATCTCATAAATTAAATTACCTTTTTATTTTTGTATTTTTTACCCCATAAATTAATTTATCCTTTTATTAGATGTGTATCTCATTTTTAGTGGGAATTAAATCATATATATTGTGATATTAATCCTAACTATATACTGTATAAAGATAATAACGAATATAATAATAAAATGTTGTTATTCAACTCTAGATCAATTAATGTAATTATTATAGCTTTATTAGTTGTTAAATAATCACTTTAAATAATAAAATATGAAGAATTTAAATAATATCTATTGAGATTGGGATCACACTAGGACCAAAAACCGGAAACCGGGATTGTGGGATCTCAGTCCCATCCCGGGCCGTAGAATACACACTTATATACAACACATTCACATGCACACATATCAATATAAGTGAAAGTGATCAGAATTATATGATTGTCATATTTTGATTAAAAATTATATTGTAATTGTATATACATTTAAAATTTTCAAATATATAATTAACCAGTAAGTTTTAATTTGAATCGGCAATAATTAATATGATTTGGTTCCCCATTCAAAGGATGACTTTTTCCAATTTTTTATGCTTAATTCATTGAATGTTTGTCTCAAAAATTCAAAAAAAAAGAAAAAATTGTAGGGGGGCGAATGGGATGAGGCTGCCTTCAGAGAAGCAGTGAGAAGGGTGGTTGCTGACCTGGCAGAGTGACTTACCAGACCAATTACCACCTGACACGTCAACCCGCCAGTTTTAGTATTTGTATAGTTTTTCAGGGGGGATTTGCCATGAGTTCTCATGCAATATACTTAATCATCAAGAAGTTCTAGTGTATAAAATACAACACCTCACTTGTTTTTAGGATAGAACTTTTTTATAATTAAATTACTTTTTTGAGACCTCATAGTAATTTCCCTTGTTTTTAGTAAAATTACGCTAGGCAGTAAACACAATTATATTTGATAAAGTTTTCATCTAAAATTTATTTTTGTACAATGATATATAGTCCCGTCTAATGCAAAACTAGCCTCAATGGTGAGTCCTTAATCTTTAGGATCTGGAACTCAAATGCTTTTATTAGGAAGAAAAGATAATTTTAGTGTTATGTATTTTAGTTTATAAAATATTTAATTAACAAAGAATTTGAATACATTTAACACTAATGGAGTGAAGTTATCATAATATAATATGAATATTTAAATAAATAAAATGCCATGCATAAATCAAAATGCTCAAAGTTAAAAGTTTTTTCATTTGACTAAAGGAACTCTTTCGAGATTTAGAATCCAAAGGTTTTTATCTTTCTTAAAAATGTAATTTTCAGTATTCAAACTTTTTTTTTACGGCGGGATGAAACCTCTTGCCATCTTAACTAATAACTTATAGATATAATTAGAAGTTTAATATTTTAGAGAAAACACAAATGGATAGTAACTCAATAAGAGATTCTCGCGAGAGGGTCCAAGTCCACAAAAATTCTAAAAAAGTTTTATATTTAAAATTTAAAAAACACACATATATATATATACCTTCATATATATATATACCTTCATATATATATATATATATGTATGTATGTACTTGACACAAAATATAATGCCTTAACATTTGACAATTGACACTTGAGAGTCTCGTCAAAATTAAGCTCACACTTCAAAAGCATCAGTCCCAAAATTTGTTCCCTACTTGGGGACACTGTGGGATTGCACAAACTAGTCAAACTGTGGAACTTGAGGATTAATTCTTTTGTGGAAAAATTGTTGCCTCCAAAATCATAGTTTTTGGAAAATAGTTTTTGGGATTTATAAGGTAAATAAATTTTTTTTAAATAGCTTTTTACAAAATAGATTATTGAAAAAAATGATTTTGATATAGTGTTTGGATATTGTTATCAGAATAGCTTTTTCAAAATCAAATTTACCAAATTAAAAAGGACATTAGCTTTTGGTATAATTGCATATAATGGATAAGATTGTATTTTAAATATTTTTAAATTAAATTTCATAATAAATACATAAAATTTTGTACAAAATTAAAATACTTAAGGTCATTGACCGGTACTGAAAAAATACTTTATGATCTTAAAAATTTATTTTAGGATATCAAAAAAAATATTTCAGGGTAATGACTGATCTTGAAAAAATATTTCATGGTACTGACGGGTACTAAAAAGATACTTAAGGATACTGAAAAAATACTTCATGATCTAAAAAATTTATTTTATGATATTGAAAAAATACTTGAGGGAAATAATTGATCGTGAAAAAATATTTTAGAGTATTGACGGGTACTAAAAAGATAGTTAAGGATACTGACTGATACTAAAAAATACTTCTCATGGTTATAAAAAGTTATTTTGGGATCTTGAAAAAATATTTCAGAGTAGAGTATTGACTAATCTTGAAAAAAAAATTTAGGGTACTGACAGGTACTAAAAAAATACTCAACGATACTGAAAAAATACTTCATGATCTTAAAAATTTATTTTAGGATATTGAAAAAATATTTCAAGTAATGACTGATCTTGAAAATATCAGGTACTAACGAGTACTAAAAAGATATTTAAGGATACTGACTAGTACTGAAAAAATATTGATAATAGCAAAGGATAGAAAATCATGAAAAAATTAGTTTTTTTTCAAAACTTAGGTTTTGGAGCTAAAACCATGGTTTGGGTTAGGGATGTCCAAAAAACTCGGTAGTCCAGGTGGTCCGGTCCGACCCGACCCGGTCTCTGAAAAACAATTTTGGCCTAGGACCATATGAGCCGGACCGGACCGAACTGGTTTGCTCGGGTTAGACCGGACTTCGGTCCAGGGTCTAAAACCCCCTGGACTGGTCCGGTCCGTCCCGATATATCTATTATATATATTTTTTTAAAAAAAAAATCACAACTTAACCTAACCCTTTGTCTTTCTTTATTGTCTTCTTTACTATTATTCATCACTCATTAGTGAGTCTTCTTCTTTGGCCAAAAAAATATCCGGAGTCTTTTTCCCTTTTCAATCTTCTTCTTCGGTCTGGCCCAATAGAATGTTGTTATTTTGTATTTTTGTTCAATGTTTTTGGAGATTCTTATATGTGTAATTGTGTATGATTGGATTTAAGATGTTTGTATGTTTAATTATTGGTCCAAAGAAGTGGGAAAAAAAACTTAAAAAAAATGAAATAGGTCTGGATGGACCGATCCCCAGTAGCCACTGGACCGGTGCAGTCCAGCCAGAGCTCGGCCGGGTGCCAGGCCGGTGGCTTGTCCAGTCCGAGGCCCCTCCTGGACCAGACCTCGGGTTGACCCCCAACCCGGTCCAGTCTGGTCCATGGACATCCCTAGTTTAGGTGCATAATATAGTTTCTGGATATATTTTAAAGTGTTTGGCAAACTTTTGTCAAAACCAAAGTTTTTGTTTCCAAAACCTAAGTTTTGAAATTTGTCAAACAGTAAGGCCACAATTTCATCATCAAAATAATTTTGACACAACACATTGTTCAATTCCACATGTTATCTCTTGCATTTAAAATTAGGGTATATTTTTTTGCTCGTCAAAATTAGGGTATATTTGAAATCATTTGGATGAAGAAGAAGAAAATGAAAGATTAGGTTGGGTGGGACAGAGAGAGAAATAGGAGAGAAGTGAAAACAAATGCTTTTATTAGGAAGAAAATATAATTTTAGTGTTATGTATTTTAGTTTATAAAAGTTAATTAACAAAGAATGTGAATACATTTAACACTAATGGAGTGAAGTAATCATAATATAATATGAATATTTAAATAAATAAAATGCCATGCATAAATCAAAATGCTCAAAGTTAAAAGTTTTTTCATTTGACTAAAGGAACTAATCTCTTTCCAGATTTAGAATGCAAAAGGTTTTTATCTTTCTTAACAAATGTAATTTTCGGTATTCAAACTTTTTTTTTTTACGGCGGGATGAAGCCGCTTGCCATCTTAACTAATAACTTATAGATATAATTAGAAGTTTAATATTTTAGAGAAAACACAAATGGATAGTAACTCAATAAAAGATTCTCGCAAGAAGGTCCAAGTCCACAAAAATTCTAAAAAAAAAAATTATATTTAAAATTTAAAGCACACACATATATGTATAGGGAAAAGCACCAAAATAATTTTTTTAAAAAAAAATATTTACCAGATTGAAGCACATTTGAAAGTAATTATCAAACTAATGCAATCAAATACGTCACCTGACAGGACGCCACCAATCGCGTCAGAAAGTGTCATGTCACTGGGTATTCACGCCACTAGTGGCGTGAATGTGTTTCACGCCACTAGAGTGGCGTGAATATTAAATTCACACCACTAGAGTGGCGTGAATTTAATATTCACACCACTCTAGTGGCGGCGTGAATTTAATATTCACACCACTCTAGTGGCGGCGTGAATTTAATATTCACACCACTCTAGTGGCGTGATACTGTATCACGCCACTAGTGGCGTGAGACAGACTTACGCTACTACTCAGTGACGTGAGACTTTCTGACGTCATTAGTGGCGTCCTGTCAGATGACATAGTTGACTGCATTAGTTTAGTAATTACTTTCAAATGTATTTCAATCTGGTAAATATTGTTAAAAAAAAATTATTTTAGTGTTTTTCCCGATATACATACGGACACGTATATATGTACTTGACACAAAATATAATGCCTTAACATTTGACAATTGACACTTGAGAGTCTCGTCAAAATTAAGTTCACACTTCAAAAGCATCAGTCCCAAAATTTGTTCCCTACTTGGGGACACTATGGGATTGGGCTAGGGATCAAATTTGGATGTCTAGTGTGAGACTCTTCAAGCACAAACTAGTCAAACTGTGGAACTTGAGGATTAATTCTTTTGTGGAAAAAATGTTGCCTCCAAAATCAAAGTCACTCTCCTAATTAAGAACTCGTTTGGATTTAGTTTTTGGGAATTGGGACTTACGAAGTAAATAATTTTTTTAAAATAGCTTTTTACAAAATAGATTATTAAAAAAAGTGATTTTGATACAGTGTTTGGATATTGTTATCATAATATCTTTTTTAAAATTAAATTTACCAAATTAAAAAGGACATTAGCTTTTGGTATAATTGCATATAAGGATAAGATTGTATTTTAAATATTTTTAACATTAAATTTCATAATAAATACAAAAAATTACATAAATTTTTGTACAAAATTAAAATATTTAAGGTCATTGACCGGTACTGAAAAAATACTTCATGATCTTAAAAATTTATTTTAGGATATCAAAATAAATATTTCAGGGTAATGATTGATCTTGAAAAAATATTTCAGGGTACTGGTGGGTACTAAAAAGATACTTAAGGATACTGAAAAAATACTTCATGATCTTAAAAATTTATTTTAGGATATCAAAAAAAATATTTCAGGGTACTGACGGGTACTGAAAAGATGCTTAAGGATACTGAAAAAATACTTCATGATCTTAAAAATTTATTTTATGATATTGAAAAAATACTTGAGCGTAATAATTGATCTTGAAAAAATATTTTTGAGTATTGACGGGTACTAAAAAAATAGTTAAGTATACTGACTGATACTAAAAAATACTTCTCATGGTTATAAAAAGTTATTTTGGGATCTTGAAAAATTATTTCAGAGTAGAGTATTGACTAATCTTGAAAAAAAAAAATTCAGGGTACTGACGGGTACTAATTTAAAAATACTCAACGATACTGAAAAAATATTTCATGATCTTGAAAATTTATTTTAGGATATTGAAAAAATATTTCAAGTAATGATTGATCTTGAAAATATCAGGTACTAAAAAGATACTTAAGAATACTGACTAGTACTGAAAAAATACTGATAATAGCAAAGGATAGAAAAACATGAAAAAATTAGTTTTTTTTCAAAACTTAATTAGGTTTTGGAGCTAAAACAATGGTTTGGGTGTAGAATAGTTTCTGGATATATTTTAAAGTGTTTGTCAAACTTTTGTGAAAACCAAAGTTTTTGTTTCCAAAACCTAAGTTTTGAAATTTGTCAAACAGTAAGGCCACAATTTCATCATCAAGATAATTTTGACACAACACATTGTTCAATTCCACATGTTATCTCTTGCATTTAAAATTAGGGTATATTTGAAATCATTTGGATGAAGAAGAAGAAAATGAAAGATTAGGTTGGGTAGGACAGAGAGAGAGAAATAGGAGAGAAGTGAAAACAAAGCCCGTGGGTTGCGATGTGTTGACTAATTTTCAAATATTTCAACGGCATTGACTTTGACTAACCCTCTCTTTATCTCTCCTCATTCTAAGCCTCTAATTTGGTTGTATTTGCCTTCATTGGGGTTTCTTGGATTATTTCTGTCTTCAATCTTAGTCTGTTACAGTAATGTATTGGCCTTTTGTGTTTGTTTCACTGTGAACTTGTTAGATTTATCATTCCATTCCAGTAATGTAAAAGAGACTACTGTGGTCTCATCGTCCTCCTCAGATCGCCGCCATGCCATCATCGCCGGTGAGTGAATAGGCAATGGAGGAGGATGGAAGTGAAAAGTTCCCCGGCGAGTGAGCTTAGGCGGTGGGTTGGTAAGGGCAATGGGAATCTAATAACGAATATCGCATCCTTCAATACCAATACACACAGTAATGTTTCAATTCATCAAATGATTTTTTTTCTCTATTAATTATTAGATTTTACATAAAAATATGTGATTTTTTTTAAAAAAAAGACTCTTTTCTTTATTTTTTCAAAACGATATAAAATTTAAAACGACATTATTTTTTATCCATTAAACTTTTCTATTTTTTTAGAACCTGATAATAAAATAGAGAAAAAATGTTTTGAAGTTTAGGCATTACAAAGAACAATAAAAAGTGACGCATTGGAGGCCTCTTACCCGGTGGCCAGAAGGTAAAAATGGAGAATGTAAAATTCTGGGTTAGAGGATGGAACCCAATTTTGCCGTTTTTATTGAATGGGATTCCATGTGGCTTTTTTATCTAAATAATTTTTTTTAAAAAAGAAATTATCAAACTAAAGCTCTTTTCAAATTATTTTCCGAACTAAGTCTCACGCCACTGATGGCGTAAAGAAGCTTCACGCCACCGGTGGCGTGAAAAACTGTCACGCCACCAAGGTGGCGTGTATAAAAAAAATTATATAATAATAATAATATAATATAATAATAATAATAATAATAATAAATGATAAAATATTATTATATTATATTATTATTATTATTATATAATTTTTATACACGCCACCTTGGTGGCGTGACAGTTTTTCACGCCACAGGTGGCGTGAAGCTTTTTAACGCCACCTAGGTGGCGTGAAGCTTCTTTACGCCATCAGTGGCGTGAGACTTAGTTCGAGAAATAGTTTCAAAAGAGTTTTAGTTTAGTAATTTCTTTTTTAAAAAACATTATTTAGGTGAAAAAGCCGATTCCACGTGCAATTGAAATTTGAGTACCAAATATGAAAAAAAAAAGAGGGTTAAGAGGCACTTTTGTCCCTAATGTCTTTTGAGGAGCAATTTTGCCTGGACTGTTATCTCAATTAATTTTGACCGGTACTTGATCAAATATGCTGAGCTGACAGTCTGCAACATCCTAAATTTTGAGCATTGAAACTAGAGAATAAGCTTAAATTAGGCGGACGTCTAATCCCGATTCAGGAGGTGTGACATTCCCAAATAGAGCCATAGCTTTAGACGAGGGACAAAAAGGAAAAAAATATGAAATAGTATTTCAAGGATATAGAATTATTATGATGAAATTATTTATGGAAAATTTGACCTTAATTATTATAAAGTAAATAATTGGAATTTAAGGCATGTTTTTCTATAAATTAAACACAATCTATTTGGGAATAATTATTGGCCTGAATATTTTAGAGATAATATTTTATGACTAAAATAAATTTAATTGAGAAAGTAAAATCCTTACATGGAAATTAAGAATTTACTTTTAGTATTTATCCAATATTTTCCATTAAATGAACAAAAGACCCAACTACTACAAATAAAAGCCAAACATTTGCCCAATCCATGAGATGCTCTTCGGCTCGCTATCAGATACAAAGTCCACTCCATTTATTCATGTCCAACAAGTGAAAATAATAAACCAAACCCAGCCCGGCTCGTATGTATCTATATCCCTTTAATATTCATTAAGTTATTGGTTAACCTCAGCCCATTAAAAAAACGCAACAGCGGTAGGACAACTGATGATATATATATATATTACGGGAAAAACAATAGAGAAGATCAGGAAAAGTGAATGGATCATTACGGCGTATCTCTTCTCAGTCCCAACTGTACACTCTAAACCAGCGGCTCCATGCTTCCCCAGACCCTCCTCCATACTCCTTGAGCTCAACGTGAATTGTCCATTGTGCATTCCTTCTCAGACCGGACCCTTTGGTCTTTATAAAACCATTGCTCATTGACGCACGCTCACTCCATCGCCATTAGCTAAAGAAAAAACAAAAAAGACCAGAGCTATGTCCGTGAGCGAGAAAGAGATTTGGCCTTAAGGGTCAGAGACTCAGAGTGTCCGAGCAGCATGTCTATAGATTGGATAGATAATAAAATAGTACTACCTTCACTCAGTAATATAAAACTTAGTTAATTTTTTTTTACATAAAATAAAAAAAGTTAAAAAAGTTATTTATTTGGTTTAGAGGAGGGAGCATACAAATATCATGTCTCGAACTCACAACACCAAAGCATCAACGAAGAATGACCTAGAAGGCTACGAGGGAGGCTGGTAGCTAAACAAGTTACTATTTATTTATATTATATGTTGTATATGATTAAATTATACATTAATTATAAGTTAAATAAATTAGTTTATAGAAATATTGATATATATATTTAGGATGGAGATACTAATGAAAATGATGGAGTAAGAAGCTGGATTTGTGAAAAGAAAAGCTCGTGCCTCGTAGGTGGCTCTCTTGACTAATTTCCACTAATTTCAGGTATCCACTTTGACTTTGACTCCATACTTTTCCAACCTCCTCTCTCTTTCTTTCCTACTTTTCAAATTTCAATAATACATGCATCGCCCCTTAACTTCCTTTAGTTTGAAGGTTGTCCCTCCATTTTTCTTTAATTCCTTCTTTCATCGGCGTTTGCACCCCGACACGTAATCACATCGAGTTATATAAGAGTACATACTTTTTTTTTCCTTAAAGAAAACTGGAATCCATTAATAATTTAAAAAATTTATTTACCATATGAAAAACTACAACGTAAGATATTTCACCAACTGCCGCCTTCTAGTATGAAGGTGGGGTGATTAAGGAGACAAAAGTTTTCTACTATATTATAAGTTAGCTTAACCAAATATATGATTTGCTAAATTATTTGTTCCTTAAGAATATAACAAATTAAGACTTCTCAGTTTTTTTATAACCACAACCTGTCATCAACTATAATGTCTCTAAAGGGGTGAGAATGATCACAACTTTAGTTCAAATATTAACAGCTTCAACACAATCCGATAGTACAACAACATTTTTGTATCCTTTATTCCAACATATCTGAAGACCTTAGGTGATCACAATGATTTCTGCTATTACTCGGTCACTGTCATGAGTTTACACATGAATCCGCATATCTATCGTTTATCGTCTATACTAATAGCGTCTCTAAACCGCTTCTCCTTGACTTTAGAACTGAAGCATCCACCTCGAGAGTGATAAATATTTATTAATGTTCCCAGCTTACCTGTCCAGCACTATTGTATAGTGAAATTGACATTTTGTTATTGACTCATTATCCCAGCTAGCCCTAAAAAGGCTAGCATGTGTGTTTGTGTTGTTTTTGGTGAGGTCCTCGTCAAATAATTTCTTGCAACGATCCACCCAAATGTCCCAGTAGATATAACCGAACAGTGTTGTCCATGGAATTTACTTGGTGAAACCCATTCCTCCTTCATGTTAGAGATTTCACTGCAACCACTCTATGCCTTGGAGTGGTGTGAAATTACATTCTCTCTTTAATCCTAATTATAAGACATTATTTAAGAGTTTGTTTTGGTCCTAATTATACGACAACATTCTAATTTTTGTCAATTTCTTCCTAAAATACCCCTATTGATATGAATGATGGATTATGTGAAATCAACAAAGTAATTGAAGTGTCAAATTTATATAAGAGTATTTTAAGAAAATGAGTATAATTAATTAATTTAACTTTTATCCTTAATCCCTTCAAAATCGGTTAAATATATATGTCCTATAATTAGAGAGAGGGAGTACTCTTCAACAACAACAATGGTTACATTTGGTGGGACCCACCTCGCGACTTAGTAGCCAAACATAGCATCACACAGAAGAACTCTCATTAATTAATGATGTATGCGCGTTTTTACTGGAAGCAAGGATTAAGGTTAGTTTATTTTGTTTTTGAACTAGAGAATTGCTAGTTTTTTGTTACATAGAACATGGTCATTAATCATTAATTAATATATCATGTTCTTCAATTATATACAGACGGCTGTTTTCATAGGTTGCGGCAATGGGGAAATTGAGCTTGGTTTCTCAGTTATCTCTCAAGTCAGTAAAGTTATATAATTACCCTCTGCCAATGTGTAATTTTCTTACATTATTTTTTGGATTCTGATGTGCTTTGTGTGTGTGTGCAGGGTGCTGATGATATTCATCAAACAGATGTGAGAAGGAACTTGTTTACAGAAAAATTTTCCAGACAGTCCCATGTAGCTCAACTGAAGAATCCATCTTCATGTTGTTTAATTGAGATCAATATTATCCACAGCGAGCAGCCCCGAATCCACATCCCTCCGGTCCGGTAATATTCCGCTGGCGGCCAACTGTCTCTTGCCTAAATGCTGCAGCAGAGACAAGAGAATGAACACGAGGCCATAGTCAGAGCAATTCTTCATGTTATATCTTCCCCTTCTTCTTCATCTTCTAATAGTTCAACCTTTCATCAGCAAAATCTGCCTAATATCATACATCCAGAAGCAGGAACTAGTGCTTTTACGAGGTACAGACCTAATTCAGAAATGAGTTCCAAATTTCCCAATTTGAGCAAGAACCAGCAACAAAGTTTGCTCAAGAGATCATTCGAATTGCTCAGAGGCGTACATTACGTGAGAAATCTGAGACAGCGTTATCAAGCAATAAGTCCTCCTACTAGAGCCCACCTCCTCCATGTCATCTCTGAACGAAGAAGACGTGAGAAGCTAAACAAGAACTTTCAGGCACTTAGGTCACTACTCCCACCAGGAACCAAAAGGTGCTTCAATTCTTTGATTCATATAAGTTACTACCTCCTCTCATCCTAAACATATGAACTAGTTCATTTTTTTTTTTAGAGATCAAGGAAGCTAAATAAAATAGTTAAGCATATTTATGTTTATCTTTTATACCAAACTAATTTTTCTAACTTATAAATTATAAATTGATACAATTAAATAATACATAACATATGTTATTTTGACTAACTAACTTATTTAGCTTCTTTAATCTCTCTAACAACAAAAATCAACTAGGTGGGTATTGTATTAAGGACTAGAGGGAGGGAGTAGTTCTAATGATCAATTATTCCTGAGTGTGCAATTGAATTTTAATTTCAGAAAGACAAAAGTTCAATACTTACAGCAGCAAAGGAGACATTGAACTCTTTGATGGCTGAGACTGAAAAGATGACCAGAGGAGCTATCAGCAAGCGAAGGCACAATTGAAAGCCAAGAAATTATTATTAAGAGATCAAGAAACGAAATCCAGTAGTACCTCCACTACTGAAAGATTGAGCGTGAGAGTCTCAGATGTGGGAGGGTCGAGCTCATCAGAGGAAAGATTCATGGACCTGCAAGTGACAGTGAGAGGACGAAGGTATTATAATTCTCAGGTCCAGATATTGATTCGCCTATTGGAATTCTTGAAAGGAGTTCAGGGAGTTAGCTTAGTTTCTGTGGACGCTAACACGCAAACATATAGCACAAGAAGGAGCCGCCATTAATGAAGCAACTTTATCACTCAAGATACAGGTACATCTACTTACAGTTCATATATATAAGAAACTACGTACAAATTTTTAGCCATATTACTCATCAACTTCTTAATATAAGACATATTTACCTAATTTGATTAAATTATAGAAATTAGTTAATATGATATGCATTTTCTAAAACACCCTTGTCACCTTCCTTAATTCCTTAATTCCCTCTCTTCTTTGATTATGGTTGAGAGACTATCAATAAAAATAAATTAAAAAAAGATTGTCAAATAAAAAAATTATGTCTTATATTAAAAAGTACGATGAGTTTCTTCTTAGGGGTTTTGCGTGTGGGGGGTGTTGCCTAATATATATCTAATATATATAGTGGTATGTTCGCATACAAAATTTCCTTCTGCGTAGGGCTTAATGGGCATTGGCTAAACTTTACAGATGGCCTGTTACGTACCCTAAGTTGTTGCTAATGATAACAAGACTGGCAATCGAATTTGGAGTGTATGTCCTCCTCTCATCAGCCGCCCCTTAAAATTTCCTCACTTCCCAAATGTTATTTGTATTCTTTTTTATGATTAGATTTTACATAAAAGGGGTGATATTTTAATATCTTATGCTTAGAAAAATGGAGCAGCTTTAAATTATTTTTTTTAATGATTTTTTAAAGAATAACACTCCAAACTGAAAAGAAACTACACAATTTTATAGTATTTTCTATTTGAAACGTTTTTTTGTAAAAAAAAAAATTCAAAACAGTATATTATCATCCCATAAAATATCAAAATGTTACTTAAAATCTAATCATCAAAACAAATACGGAGTACAAATAACATTTGGGAAGTGGGGAAATAGGGGCGGCCCTAGCTATCACGCTTTAGAACACAGAATGGCTTAGATAGATTTCATTTGTTGTAAAGTTAAAAGGAAGGATCTTAGGACCCGTTTGTTATAAAGAAAGTCCAGGGAGGGAAAGGGAAGATCTCAATCTTCCCATGGATTTTGGGTGTTTGTTACAAAGAAAGTCCAGTCAGCAACTCACTGGAATTGGACATTTTCCCTTATTTGAGGGAAGATGCTTCCCTCCGAAAATAGAAGGAAAGCTGCCATCTTCCCAGGAAGATGGTTTTTTGACAGATTTACCCCTGAAATTCAAATTTGGCGGGAAGTTCGAACTTGGCGGGAAAGTTCAAATTTGGCGAATTTTTTTTCTTCAAAAGTTCGAAATTAACAATAAAATATTTTTTTAAAATATATTTTAGCAAAAAAAATATTTTTTTTTTATTTTGAATTAATTTCTTTTGAGGGTAAAATAGACATTTCCTAATTCCTTACCAACTTTCCCTCTTCATTTTCTTCCTACCAAACAACTCAAGTCATCTTCCCTCATCTTTCAAATCTTCATTTCCTTTCCTTTCCCTCTTCCAAAGTTCCTTTCCCTCCCCAAACTTTCTTTGTAACAAACGCGGATCCTTAGAAAGTGCAGTGATAGAACTTGGTGGGCTCTGGTATGTCGCATTCTCTGAGGATTTGATATATTCAACGACATATCATATATTCAAAAAGAAGGTTCCACTTTTGGCAGCCACCAATAATTAAGAATTTTAGCTATATTAATATACATATATACAATAAATAGACATATGGTATACACCTGGGAATCGGATTAATACCATTTCCCCTAATTTAATATAAGATCTCATTTAATTTGTTTGTAGTATAACTTACACTACAAATAAGATGTTATATTAAGATCGGGATGTAGTAGTAATGAGTTACTAGGTATAGATGAGAACCAACTTACAGGTTCTGTGGTTTTTTTAATGAGGTCTTTTTATTCTTTTAACTTGACAAGTTGTTTTGACCAAAAAATAACTTGACAAGTTGACATTAATCTTATATTTGGATGGAGAAAAATAGGAAAAAAAAAAAAACCCAAAAAAATAGTAAACTTTTTTTACCATATTGGAAAGTTTTTCTTCCTAATATTCCTTTCTCCTAAAAATAACTAAGAGGACTTTACAATAAGATATCTGTTGCAATAAAGTTGTTGCTACACTATTTCGACTGCTGAAAATAGCTAGGCTGCCAGATTATATTAAAGGAGCAGTCTCCTTGCGTTGAATTGTATTTGTTATATAATTACCAGTGTTCTTCCTTTTGTTTTATGAAAATCGATAATGTTGCCTACAGATAAATAATAATTAAATAGCCGACATGATTTGATTTGAATCTAAATCACTTTGTAGTACCTCAGGTGTTATATTTTGGATTTGTTTTCTGAAATAATAAACATAAACAAATTATAATTTTGACATGTTAAATATCTTGTAGTAGAATAATTGATTGATTATGACTTATGATCCCCGATAGACTTATATTATGTATTCAAAACTGGAATCTCCTATCCCGTTCGGGACCAAGACCCTGAGATTGGAATCGCCTTGGAGATTCCGGTCCCAGTCTATTATTTAAAAAATTTTATCTCATAAATTAAATTATCTTTTTTTATATTTTTTATTCCATAAATTAATTTATCCTTTTATTATATGTGGATCACATTTTTAGTTGGAATTAAACTGTATATATCGTGATAATAATCCTAACTATATATTCTATAAAGATAATAATGAAAATAATAATAATAATGTTATTCTTCAACTCTAGATCAATTTACGTAATTATTATAGCCTTATTAGTTGTTAAATAATCACTCTAAACAATGGAATATATATGGAGAATTTAAATAACATAATAATATTTTTTAAGTTTATTTGAAAAAAAAAAAAACCAGAATTTTCCAGTTCAGTAGTAAGAGAGGGATGTAAATTGCATCCCGGCCAAAAATCGGGATTGGGAATCTTAGTCCCTTCCCAGGGTTTTTTTTTTTATCGAAGACCCCTATAATACACACTTATATATAACACAGTAACACACTCACATGCACACATATCGGTATAAGTAGAATCATGTATTTTTTTTTTTTTATTGTTCAAAAATTACATGATTCTCATGTTTTGATTAAAAATTATATTTGTAACTGTATATAGTATATACATTTAAAGTTTTCAAATATATAATTAACCAGTAAGTTTGGAATCGGCAATAATTAATATGATTTGGTTCCCCGTACATACGTACACATATATAATTTGAATACTTTGATATTTTCTAGGTACAAAATCTCATTCTCACCAATAAAATTTTAAAAGGATGACTTTTTTGATTTTTTCAAAAAAAAAAAAAAAAATTCAGTTTTCTATGCTTTATGTATTGAAGTTGTGTCTCAAAAGTTCAAAAAAATATATTTGTCGGGGAGCGAATGGGATGAGGCTGCCTTCGGAGAAGCAGTGAGAAGGGTGGTTGCTGACCTGGCAGAGTGACTAACAAGACCAATTACCACTTGACACGTCAACCCACCAGCTTTGGTATTTGCATATTTTTTTAGGGGGAATTACCATGAGTTCTCAACCAACATACTTAATTACCAAGAAGTCTCAATAACAACAAAAAATTAAATTAAATGCAATGGTAAGTTCCAATGTAAAAAATACAACACCTCACTTATCTTTAGGATAACACTTCTTGATAATTAAATTACTTCCTTGAGACCTCATAGTAATTCTTGATAATTAATTAACTTTGTAGCGGTTAACTATTTATTATTGGCGACGTAAGAATCAAATTTGCGTGATTAACTGTTTGGTGGGCATGTGTATAAAGACTTCAACTTTATAACGGTTTTACAAAATAACTGCTACAAAGTGTAAACATTTGTAGCGGTTTAACAAAAACCGTTGTAGCAGTTCTATATAACCGCTACAAATGTTTAAGACTGTTTGCATTCTTTAACTATTTATATGAATAACTACTACAAATATATAAGACTCTTTGCATTCTAAAACGGTTACGCTATAAACTTTGAGAATCTTTGCATTTTGTAGCGGTTTTTCCATTTGAACCACTACAAATAAACTGTGACAACTTTCATGCCATAAAGCGTCTAGCTAGTGCCACATTTCTACCAATTTCTAAAAAGCAACTGCTACAAATTCACCGCTACAAAATTGGCACTAACTTCACACCAATTTCTGTAGCGATTATTTTGTGATAACTGTTACAAATGTTGTTCTCTAACCAGCCATCACTTGACGCAAGTCATCCTGTTGCAAATGTGTAGCAATTTTGGTCTAAACCGCTATAAATATTTAGAAAAAAATTAACGGTTTTTTGTAACCGCTATGAATTGACGGTTTTTTTGTAATGTAAATTATTAATGATATAACTAATAAACTGAAAAATTAATTATAAAATCTCATAACAATATCATTATTACAAAATCTTACAAAACATGTACATCTTCCGCTACCTTTCATTCTTTCTTAATCTTTTGACGGAAGAAAAGAAAATCACAATGACTCCTAAGCAAATTATATACTATACGTATGGATTTTGGCCTTAAGGGTCAGTGTGTCCGAGCAGCAGGGCTATTGATTGGATAGATAATAAAATATTACTACCTTCCCTCCGTAATATAAAACTCGGTTAACCTTTTTAAAATAAATTAAATAAGTTTAGAGGAGGGAGTATACAAATACCATGTCTCGAAGTCACAACTACAAAGCATCGATGAAGAATACCCCAGAAGGCTACGAGGGAGGCTGGTGGCTAAATATTACCTCTGATCTTAATTATAGAAATATTTTTGTAATACAATTTGTACTATAAAAGTGCTCCTATAATTAGGACCGGAGGAAGTAAGTTATTACCTCCAATCTCAACTATATGATTAAGTTTGTAGTGTAATTTACGTTACAAATTTAGTCTTATAATTAGGACCGGAGGGAATATTATTCATTTATATCATATGTTGTATATGATTAAATTATACATCAAGTATAAGTCAAACAAATTAATTTATAAAAAAAATTGATAAATATAAATATTTTAAATTAATTTTATTAATCTATTTAAAAAATCAATTAAGTCTTATATTTAAGATTTGAGATAGTAACGAAAACGATGGGTAAGGAGCAGGATTTGTGAAAAGAAAAGCTCGCGCCTCGTGGGTGGTTCTCTTGACTAATTTCCACTAATTTCAGGCATTCACTTTGACTTTGACTCCATACTTTTCCAACCTCCTCTCTTTTTCTTTCCTACTTTTCAAATTTCAATAATACCTGCAGCGCCCCTTAACCTCCTTTAGTTTGAAGGTTGTCCCTCCATTTTTCTTTAATTTCTTCTTTCATCCGCGTTGCACCCCGACACGTAATCACATGGAGTTATATAGGAGTACATTACTTTCTTTCTTTGTTTTTTTTTTAATGAAAGTTGGAATCCATTAATAACTTAAAAGAATATTTATAATATGAAAAACTACGTATTAATCTATTATCTTTCACCAACTATTACCTCTTGGTACGAAGGTGAGGTGATCAAGAAGACAAAAGTTTTCTATAATATTATGAGTTAGCTTAGCAAAATATATAATCCACTAAATTATTTTGTTCCTTAAGAATAGACTAAATAAAACTTGTCAAATTTTTTATAACCACAACCTGTCATTAACTATAATGTCCTTAAAGGGGTAAGAATGATGACAACCCACTAGTGCAAAAAAGGGCTTTAAGACCGTCTCATTTAGACCGGATTATAGAGAATCAGGTCTTAAAAGTATGACCGGTGGCAGTTTCGTAAATATAAAGAACTTTTTGGACCGGATTATAAAAGATCCGGTCTTAAAAATATGACCGGTGCTACTTTCGTAAATATATAGAACACTTTTAAGACCGGACTATAAAAGATCCGGTCTTAAAAGTATGACCGGTGGCAATTTTGTAAATATATAGAACACTTTTAAGACCGGGCTATAAAATATCCGGTCTTAAAAGTATGACCGGTGGCAATTTCGTAAATATTGTGAGAATACGCTGATCAAGTCCGAGAATGCGATGATTTATTCCTTCGCTTAATTGGAATTATATACAGATGCTAATAAGTCCTATAATTTAGGGATTACAATCAGGAATATAATTACGAAATTCATAAAACCATGATCTACTAACTTAATTCCTAAAATCTCTCTAACATCTTAATTAAGATGATTGCAATCAAGATTTTAATTACGAAATTCATAAAATCATGATCTGCTAACTTAATTCCTAAAATCTCTCTAACAACTTAATTAAGATGATTACAATCAGCAATTTAATTACAAAATTCAAAAAACCTTGATCTGCTAACTTAATTCCTAAAATCTCTCTAACAACTTAATTAAGATAATTGCACAAAATAATCGTATACGCTAACTAATTAAATAAATAGAACACTTTTAAGACCAAATTTGTTTCAAATGCAGACGGTCTTAAAAGTGTAAAAAAATTATATAGAACACTTTTAAGACCTAATTTGTTTGAAACAGACGGTCTTAAAAGTGTAAAAAAAAAAAATTATATAGAACACTTTTAAGACTGTCTGTTTCAAATAGACGGTCCTAAAAGTGTAAAAAAAAAAAAAATTATATAGAACACTTTTAAGACCGGTTGTTTCAAACAGACGGTCTTAAAAATGTTCTATATATTTACGAAATTGCCACCGGTCAAATTTTTTTTTTTTTTTACACTTTTAAGACCGGTTGTTTAAAACAACCGGTCCTAAAACTATACTTTTAAGACTGGTTGTTTCAAAAAACCGGTCTTAAAAGTGTTAAAAAAAACTAAATTCGCTAAACCTGTTAAATCCGTGAGTTTGCTTTGTCTTCTTGGTGATATAACATTTGCTTAGTTATAGATTCAACGAGTGTCCCAAGAGCCTCACGGACAAATCCTCAACAAGAATGTCATCCTCTTCCTCTAACCTACTCGCAATCTTCGTAAGTCATCATAAGAGTCGCAAAATCAAATCCTTGGCAATGTTGGCAGTGAGATGCTTCGAGGGTTTTGCGATGGCGTCGACTCCAATCCTCAGCAACAGGAAAGCGTACTACTTTGAGGATTCTGGATGACGGCAGCTCCTTCCTCTTCGATCTATGGGTCCTTCCACGCCGCCTTCGCATAGATCCGGTTTGAAATCAAACTCAGATATCTTCTTGCTTAAGTCTTTTTATTTCCTACATTGACCGCTCCTACTCAGATCTGGACTTCGATTTTGGTTGCTTGAAGCTTTGCTAGCACCGACAAGAGGATCATGCTCAGATTTGGTTGCTTTAAGCTTGTGATTTTTTTGTAGATATGGACTTCAAATTCGATTTTCATGGTGAATGATTTATGTTTCTTGTTATTTTTGTTTATTTCTTGACTTTGTAATCATCTTTTTTGTTTTTCTTGTTGTTGTTGTTGCTTCCAATCTTCTCTTGGTTCTCCGTCGTTGATGACGGAGGGACATTCAAAATGTTGCCAGATCTGGTGATTTGGGACCGATTGTTTCATTTGACACTAGTGCAAAAAAGGGCTTTAAGACCGTCTCATTTAGACCGGATTATAGAGAATCAGGTCTTAAAAGTATGACCGGTGGCAGTTTCGTAAATATAAAGAAGTTTTTGGACCGGATTATAAAAGATCCGGTCTTAAAAATATGACCGTGGCACTTTTGTAAATATATAGAACACTTTTAAGACCGGACTATAAAGATCCGGTCTTAAAAGTATGACCGTGGCAATTTTGTAAATATATAGAACACTTTTAAGACCAGGGCTAAAAATATCCGGTCTTAAAAGTATGACCGGTGGCAATTTCGTAAATATTGTGAGAAGATGCTGATCAAATCCGAGAATGCGATGATTTATTCCTTCGCTTAATTGAAATTATATACGAGATGCTAATAAGTAAATAAACCTAGGCAGTTCCTATAATTTAGGGATTACAATCAGGAATATATTACGAAATTCATAAAACCATGATCTGCTAACTTAATTCCTAAAATCTCTCTAACATCTTAATTAAGATGATTACAATCAAGAAGTTAATTACGAAATTCAAAAAATCATGATCATCTAACTTTATTCCTAAAATCTCTCTAACAACTTAATTAAGATGATTACAATCAGGAATTTAGTTACGAAATTCAAAAAACCTTGATCTGCTAACTTAATTCCTAAAATCTCTCTAACAACTTAATTAAGATAATTGCACAATATAATCGTATACGCTAGCTAATTAAATAAATAAAACACTTTTAAGACCAGAATTGTTTCAAAAGACGGTCTTAAAAGTATACTTAAGACTGTCTGTTTGAAACAGACGGTCTTAAAAGTGTAAAAAAAAAAATTATATAGAACACTTTTAAGACCAGTTGTTTCAAACAGACGGTCTTAAAAGTGTAAAAAAAAACAATTATATAGAACACTTTTAAGACCTGCTGTTTCAAATAGATGGTCTTAAAAGTATTTTTATGACCGTTTGTTTGAAACAGACGGTCTTAAAAGTGTAAAAAAAAAAAAAATTATATAGAACACTTTTAAGACCATTGTTTCAAACAGACGGTCTTAAAAGTACTTTTAAGACCGTCTGTTTGAAACAGACGGTCTTAAAAAAAAAAAAAAAAAAATTATATAGAACACTTTTAAGACCGGTTGTTTCAAACAGACGGTCTTAAAAGTGTTCTATATATTTACGAAATTGCCACCGGTCAATTTTTTTTTTTTTTTTTACACTTTTAAGACCGGTTGTTTAAAACAACCGGTCCTAAAAAATACTTTTAAGACCGGTTGTTTCAAAAACCGGTCTTAAAAGTGTTAAAAAACTACATTCGCTAAACCTGTTAAGTCCGTGAGTTTGCTTTGTCTTCTTGGTGATATAACATTTTCTTAGTTATAGATTCAACATGTGTCCCAAGAGCCTCACGGGCAAATCCTCAGCAAGAATGTCATCCTCTTCCTCTAACCTACTCGCAATCTTCGTAAGTCATCATAAGAGTCGCACAATCAAATCATTGGCAACGTTGGCAGTGAGATGCTTCGAGGGTTTTGCGATGGCGTCGACTCCAATCCTCGGCAACGGCGCGTACTACTTTGAGGATTCGGACGACGGCGGCTCCTTCCTCTTCGATCTATGGGTCCTTCCACGCCGCCTTCGTATAGATCCGGTTTGAAATCAAACTCGATATCTTCTTGCTTAAGTTTGTTTATTTCCTACATTGACCGCTCTGCTCGGATCTGGATTTCGATTTTGGTTGCTTGAAGCTTTGCTAGCACCGACAAGAGGATCTGCTCAGTTTGGTTGCTTTAAGCTTGTGATTCTTTTGTAGATCTGGACTTCAAATTCGATTTTCATGGTGAATGATTTGTTTCTTGTTATTTTTGTTTATTTCGGACTATGTAATCATCTTTTTGTTTTTCTTCTTGTTGTTGTTGCTTCCAATCTTCTCTTGGTTCTCCGTCGTTGATGACGGAGGGACATTCAAAATGTTGCCGATCGGTGATTTGGGACCGATTGTTTCATTTGAGTTTTTGTTTTTTTATTATTTTGAAACACTTTTAAGACCGGATGTTTAAAATGTCCGGTCTTAAAGAAACTCTTTAAGACCGTGTAAAAGTCCGGTCTTAAAGGTCGACTTTTAATACCGCCTGGAACAAGACTGGTCGCGGGTCCGGTCCTAATATACCTGTTTCGTCCGGTCTTAAAAGCCTTTTTTGCACTAGTGTGAGTTTTTTCTTTTTTTTTATTATTTTGAAACACTTTTAAGACCGGATGTTTAAAATGTCCGGTCTTAAAGAAATTCTTTAAGACCGGTTACAAGTCCGGTCTTAATAGGGAGACTTTTAATACCGCCTGGAACAAGACCTGTTGCGGGTCCGCTCCTAATATACCTGTTTCGTCCGGTCTTAAAATCCTTTTTTCCACTAGTGACCTCTAATTCAAATATTAACAGCTTCAACACAATCCGATAGTACAACAACATTTTTGTATCATTTATTCCAACATATCTGAAGACCTTGGGTGGCCACAATGATTTCTGCTATTGTTGGGGGAACTGCCATGAGTTTACACATGAATCCGTATATATATAATTTATTGTCTCTATTAATAGCGTCTCTACACAACCGCTTCTCCCTGACTTCAAAACTAAAGCATCCACCTCGAGAATAATAAATATTTATTAATGTTCCCAGCTGACCTGTCCAACAATATTTTCTGGTTAGAATAAAATTGATATTTTGTTATTAAATCATTATCCTAGTAATATTCTTGGTGAAATCCATTAATGCTTCATGTTTGAGATTTCACTGCCTTGGAGTGGTGTGAACTTACATACTCTTCAACAACAATGGTTATTACATTCAGTGGGACCCACCTCACAATATTATTATACTATATCAACAATCAAATTTTTAGATTATTAATTAAAATGTTTCATTATATTCAATAATTTAATTGTATGTGATGTTTTATCTTTCTTTATTTTAGAAAATTTCATATTGTCTGTCTATCATTCTCTCACTGCTCCCTTAATAACCTTCTTTATATATATATATATTGGTTATTCTACCTACTCTTATTTTACCTACATTTGCCTACCCTTTTTAATATTATTAAATTATAATCTCATCCAACGACAACAGAGATTTGAGGGATAAAATAAACATTTTTACTCATTCCTCTCCCCCATGGCCCCACCCTCGTTTGTACTTTTTTTTTGCTCAAAACCCTCGTTTGTACTTGGCATCGCCATTGCAAAGCTCACCAGTTTTTTTAAGATCGATGGTTCCGCCTTAATATTCTCAGTAAATCTATGCTTTCCTCTTCTGGTTCAAATTTCCTAGATGATTAAGTTCCTCACATCCTTTTCAGTAAAAGGCAGGTATCAACTCAAAGGATTTCCACTACTATTTGCGCGAGAATCAATATGCTACACTTATTTTTTTATAAAAAAATCTATGCCAGATCCCAAGCGCCCTTTCACACAGGGTCATCTGGTTTTTTTCAACCATGTTCCCAATTAATCAATCTGCTTCATATAAGATTCCGATTGCTTGTCAATTCACAGCGAAGTAAGCCACTGAGGAAATAATCACAATCTTAGATGCCATATGCCCCAAAATGACTGGCACCACCAACTACAATACTCTTATTTCGCATCCCTCGTTAACAATAATGAAGAAACCCTAGAAACAGCACTGGAATATCCCAACATGGATAGCGTCTTCTCCTTCTCAGAAGCCGAAAGACTTGATTTCCTCCAATCCGCAATCAACACTTATGGCTGCGCTTATATCTGCCTCTGGTTCTACTGTCCCTCTTCCAAGTAATTAATTATATTTTATTTATATACTTCGTGTGCTTTAATTCAACGTGCGATTCCTCTTTTTGATTTTGATTATTCTTGCACAGTCGGCTGCTCTTCTTCGATGGTTTTTGCGACGCCGCACCAAACTGTCTGGGTGTTCTTGACCAATATAGGGGTTTGGAATTTGATGTCACTCCTGATAATTAGTAAGACTCGTGTATTAATTAATTTCCTAATAATTATGCATTAATTTAAGATTGTTATTTTGCTTAATTATCTTGCTTTTAATTATATATATATCAGTGGCGTTCCGGGACTGGCTTTTCGGAACCACCAGTACACCTGCCTAGAGCTCCAACAATCCGATCTCTTAAGACTCGCATGCACTGACATACAAAGACGCTTCTTTCAGGTAATTAACTAACTCGCGACTTAGTAGCCAAACATATCATCACACAGAAGAACTCTCATTAATTAATGATGTATTCGCGTTTTTACAGGAAGCAAGGATTAAGGTTAGTTTATTTTGTTTCTGAACTAGAGAATTGCTAGTTTTTTGTTACATAGAACATGGTCATTAATCATTAATTAATATATCACGTTCCTTAATTATATACAGACGGTTGTTTTCATAGGTTGCGGCAATGGAGAAATTGAGTTTGGTTTCGCAGTTATCTCTCAAGTCAGTAAAGTTACATAATTCACCTCTGCCAATGTGTAATTTTCTTACATTATTTTTTGGATTCTGATGTGCTTTGTGTGTGTGTGCAGGGTGCCGATGGTATTCATCAAACAGATGTGAGAAGGAACTTGTTTACAGAAAAATTTTCCCGACAGTCCCATGTAGCTCAACTAAAGAATCCATCTTCAGGTTGTTTGAGATCAATATTATCCTCAGCGAGCAGCCCTGAATGCACATCCCTCCGCTCCGGTAATATTCCGCTGGCGGCCACTGGTCTCTTCCCTGAAATGCAGCAGCAGAGACAAGGGAATGAACACGAGGCCATAGTCAGAGCAATTCTTCATGTTATATCTTCCCCTTCTTCATCTTCTAATAGTTCAACCTTTCATCAGCAAAATCTGCCTAATATTATACATCCAGAAGCAGGAACTAGTGCTTTTACGAGGTACAGACCTAATTCAGAAATGAGTTCCAAATATGCCAGTTTGAGCAAGACCCAGCAACAAAGTTTGCTCAAGAGATCATTCGAATTGCTCAGAGGCCTACATTACATGAGAAATATGAGACAGCGTCATCAAGAAACAAGTCATCCCACTAGAGCCCAACTCCTCCATGTCATCTCTGAACGAAGAAGACGTGAGAAGCTAAACCAGAACTTTCAGGCACTTAGGTCACTACTCCCACCAGGAACCAAGGTGCTTCAATTTATTGATTCATATAAGTTACTATACCTTGTGCTTAACATACTACCTTTTCTGAGATGAAGGAAGCTAAATAAAATATTTTAACGTATTTATATTTATCTTTTTTATGATAAACTAATTTTTCTTACTTATAAACTGATATATAATCAAATGATACACAAGATATCTTATTATAACTAACTAACTTATTTAGCTTCATTCATCTCTCCAAAAAATATCAACTAGGTATTGTATTAAGGACTAGAGGAATAGTTCAAATGATCAATTATTCGTGAGTGTACAATTGAATTTTAATTTCAGAAAGACAAAGGTTCAATACTTACAGCAGCAAAGGAGACATTGAACTCTTTGATGGCTGAGATTGAAAAGATGACCAGAGGTGATCATCAGCAAGCGAAGGTACAAATGAAAGCCAAGAAATTATTATTAAGAGATCAAGAAACGAAAACCAGTAGTACCTCCGCTACGGAAAGATTGAGTGTGAGAGTCTCAGATGTGGGAGGATCGAGCTCATCGGAGGAAAGATTCATGGACCTGCAAGTGACTGTGAGAGGACGAAGCTATCATAATTCTCCAGTCCAGATATTGATTCGCCTATTGGAATTCTTGAAAGGAGTTCAGGGAGTTAGCTTAGTTTCCGTGGACGCTAACTCACATATAGCACAAGAAGGAGCCGCCATTAATGAAGCCACTTTAACACTCAAGATAGAGGTACGTCTACTTACAGTTCATATAAGAAACTACTTACAAATTTTTAGCCATATTACTCCTCATATTTACCTAATTTGATTAAATTAAAAAGGTTAGCTAATATGACATGTATTTTCTAAAACACCCTAGTCACCTTCCTTAATTTCCTCATTCACTCTCTAAAGATTATGGTTGAGGGAGTATTAATGAGAGTAAACTAAAAAAAAAATTTAAATATAAAAACCATATCTTATATTAAAAAGCAGAATGAATATATATCTTGTCTCTTTCTTCTTAGGGTTCTCTGTCTGTGGTGTTGCCTAATATATAGTGGTCTGTGTGTGTGGTGTTGCCTAATATATAGTGGTATGTTCGTATACAAAATTTCCTTCTGTTTAGGGCTTGATGGGCATTGGCTAAACTTTACAGATGGCAATTAAGTTACGTGCCTTAAGTTGTTGCTTCAGGATAACAAGACTAGCTATCGAATTTGGAGTGTATGTCCCCCTCAGCCGCCCCTAAAAATTTCCACACTTCCCAAATGTTATTTGTATTATGTTTTATGATTAGATTTTACATAAAATGTGACATTTTGATATATATCTTATACTCGGAAAATGGTACAGCTTTGATTTTTTTTTTTTTTTTTCAGAGAAAAACACTCCAAACTGAAAAAGAAACTACACAATTTTATAGTATTTTCAATTTGAAAAATCGTAAGAAAAATTCAAAACAGTATAACTACACAATTTTATAGTATTTTCAATTTGAAAAATCGTAAGAAAAATTAAAAACAGTATATTTTCAGCCCATAAAATATTAAAATGTTACTTAAAATCTAATCATCAAAAGCAAATACGGAGTAAACATTTGGGAAGTGGGGCAAATAGGGGCGGCCCTAGCTATCACGCTTTAGAACACAGAATGGTCTAGATAGAATTCAAAATCAGAAGCAAATGTTAATGATTTTTTAGGTAATATTATATTGTTGCAAAGTTAAAAGGAAGGATCTTAGAAAGTGCAGTGATAGAACTTGGTGGGCTCTGGTATGTCGCATTCTCTGAGGATTTGATATTTTCATTGACATATCATATATTCTAGAAGAAGGTTCCACTTTTGGCAGCCACCAATTTAGAATGTTTCATATAAGATTTCATTTATTTAATTTGTAATGCACTTTACACTACAAAAAGATCTTATATATATTAAGATCAGTTACTAGGTATAGATGAGAACCAACTTATAGATTTTGTGGTTTTTTTTAATGAGGTCTTTATTCTTTTAACTTGACAAGTTGACATTAACCCTACATTTGGATGGGGATAAATAGGAAAAACTCCAAAAAAATAGTAAAGTTTTAGAAAGTTTTTCTTCTAGGATTCCTTTCCCCTAAAAATAACTACGAGTACTTTACAATAAGATATCTTGGACTGCTGAAAATAGGCTGCTAGATTATATTAAAGGAGCAGTCTCCTTGCGTTGAATTGTATTTGTTATATAATTACCAGTATTCTTCCTTTTGTTTTACGAAAATCGATCATGTTGCCTACAAATAAATAATAATTAAATACCCGACATGATTTGATTTGAATCTAAATTGATTTGTATTACCTCAGGTGTTATATTTTGGAATTGTTTTTTGAAATAATAAACATAAACAAATTATAATTTTGACATGTTAAATATCTTTGTAGTAGAATAATTGATTGGTTATGATCCCCGATACACTTATATTATGTATTCAAAACCAGACTCTCCTGTCTCATTCGGGACCGGGACCACTTGGGACCGGCACATGTTGGGACCGGGATCACGGAAGAAGATACTCTCATCATCCTCCCTCTCATTATCCCTCATCATCGCGATCTGGGCCGTCCAATTTTTGATCCAACGATCCGCGCGGTTTTTCGGAAATCTCCTCTGGATCGTTGGATCAAAAATTGGACGGCCCAAATCACGATGATGAGGGATAATGAGAGGGAACGCTTATGAGAGAAACCGGACTCCCGGGATCATCCTTGAGATCCCGTCCCCAGTCTATTTTTTTTAAAAAAAAATCTCATAAATTAAATTATATTTTTGTTGTTGTATTTTTTATTCCATAAATTAATTTATCCTTTTATTATATGTTTATCACATTTTTAGTTGGAATTGAATTGTATATATCATGATAATAAGCCTAACTATATATTATATAAAGATAGTGATGAAATAATAATAATAATAATAATAATAATAATAATAATAATAAATGTTATTCTTCAACTCTAGATCAGTTTATGTAATTATTATAGTCTTATTAGTTTTTAAATAATCACTCTAAACAATAGAATAATATATATGGAGAATTAAAATAATATAATGATATTTTTTAAGAAAAAAAACCTGGATTTTCCGGTTCTATACTAGGATTGGGACGCAAATTGCATCCCAGCCAAAAATTGGGATTAGGGAATCTTAGTCCCGAGTTTGAAAAACCCTACTCCTTCTAGTCCTTATTATAAGGTACCAACTACCAAGTGTATTTGGTTCTTTTTATAAGGCACTTGCTTGTTTCCAAGGAGCATTAATTGTTTTTTCCATGTATGCTCATAATTAATAAAGGTAGTGGGTGAGAGTAATAATAAGTAATATTAGAGTTTATTGCAATTAATATGGGTAATATTGGAAGTTACTTAAATTGTAGGACAACTTTATTGACTTTAACTGTTTTTATTGGTTTGTGAGAATTGTTAGTTGATGTCTTATAATAAGGACCAGAATGAGTATAATACACACTTATGTACAACACACTCACATGCACACATATCGATATAAGTGAAAGTGATCTGAATTATATGATTGTCATGTTTTAATGAAAAAATTATATTGTAACCGTATGGAGTATGTACATTTAAAATTTTCAAATATATAATTAACCAGTAAGTTTTGAATCGGCAATAGTTAATATGATTTGGTTCCCCGTATATATAATTTGAATACTTTGATATTTTCTATGTACAAAGTTTCATTCTCACCAATAAAATTTTTAAAGGATGTTTTTTTCAAAAAAAAAAAAAAAAATCAGTTTTTTACGCTTAATGTGTATTGAAGTTGTGTCTCAAAAATTCAAAAAAAAAATATCTGTAGGGGAGCGAATGGGATGAGGCTGCCTTCAGAGAAGCAGTGAGAAGGGTGGTTGCTGACCTGGCAGAGTGACTAACCAGACCAATTACCACCTGACATGTCAACACGCCAGTTTTGGTATTTGCATATGTTTTTACAGTAAAATTATGCTACACAGTAAACACTAATTGATAAAGTTTTCATCTAAAATTTGTTTTTGTACAATGATATATAGTCCTGCGTAATGCAAAACTAGTCTCAATGGTGAGTCCTTAATCTTTCGGATCTTGAACTCAAATGCTTTTATTAGGAAGAAAAGATAATTTTAGTGTTATGTATTTTAGTTTATAAAATATTTAATTAACAAAGAATGTGAATACATTTAACACTAATGGAGTGAAGTTATCATAATATAATATGAATATTTAAATAAATAAAATGTCATGCATAAATTCAAATGCTCATAGTTAGAATTTTTTTCATTTGATTAAAGGAACTAATCCCTTTTAAAATTTAGAGTGAAAAAGAGTTTTTATCTCTATCAACAAATTCACTTCTCAGTATTTAAATTTATGTTCTCTTTCTTACGACAGAATGAGGCCGCTAGCCACCTTAACCAACAACTTAAAGATATAATTAAAAAATTTGTATTTTAGGGGAAACACATATGGGTACTAATTCAACAAGAGATTCTCACAAGAAGGTCCAAGTCCCCAAAAATTCAATAGAAGTTTTATATCTAAAAATTTAAGAATTTAAACATATGGGTTCACATATATATGTACTTGACACATAATATAATGCCTTAACATTTGACAATTGGCACTTGAGTGTCTTGTCAAAATTAAGTTAACACTTCAAAAGCTTCAGTCACAAAATTTGTTTACAATTTCTTTAAGTGTTTGGATAACTCTGAAACTGTAGTTTCAAAAATCATTTTTTGCAAACTGAGACAAAATCATTCTCACATACTTACCTCATAAATTATAAAAACTATTCTCCAAAAGCTAATCCAAACTGTGGACATTGTAGGATTGGGCTAGAGATCAAAATTTGGATGTCCGGTGTGAGTCTTCAAGCACAGACTAGTCAAACTATGGAACTTGAGGATTAATTATTTTTGTGGAAAAATTGTTGCCTCCAAAATCAAAATCACTTTCCTAATTAAGGCCACAATTTCATCATCAAGATAATTTTGAAACACCACATTGTTCAATTCCTCTTGCATTTAAAATTAGGGTATATTTGAAATCATTTGGATGAAGAAGAAGAAGAAAATGAAAGATTAGGTTGGGTGGGTGGGACAAAGAGCGAAATAGGAGAGAAGTAAAACAAAGCCCGTGGGTTGGGATGTGTTGACTAATTTTCAAATATTTCAACAGCATTGACTTTGACTAACCCTCTCTCTGTCTCTCCTCATTCTAAGCCTCTCATTGGATTGTGGTCACATCATCCTCCTCAGGTTGCCGCCATGTCATCATCGCCGGTGAGTGAATAGGCAATGGAGGTGGATGGAAGTGAAAAGTTTATATATATATATATGTGTGATTAAATTATATATTAATTTATAAGTAAAATAAATTAGTTTATAGAAAATTTTGATAAATATAAATATTTTAAATTAACTTAATTAGTTTTCTTAATCAATTTAAGAAAATTAACTAAGATTTACATTTAGGATTAGAGATAGTAACGAAAATGATGGGTAAGAAGCAGGATTTGTGAAAAGAAAAGCTCGTGCCTCGTGGTCGTGGTCGTGGGTGGCTCTCTTGACTAATTTCCACTAATTTCAGGCATCCACTTTGACTTTGACTCCATACTTTTCCAACCTCCTCTCTCTTTCTTTCTTACTTTTCAAATTTCAATAATACATGCGTGCCCCTTAACTTCCCTTAATTTGCAGGCTGTCCCTCCATTTTTCTTTAATTTCTTCTTTCATCCGCGTTTCACATCGAATTATATAGGAGTACATACTTACTCTTCAACAACAACAATTGTTACATTTAGATTATTGTGCTATATTAACAATGAAATTTTTAGATTATTAATGAAAAGGTTTCATTTAATAATATCACTGAGGGGCAATTTGTCTTGAAAGTTTTTCGGGGAATAATGTTACCAGGTTTGTTATTTTAATTAATTTTGATCGTCATTTAATCAAATATGTGGTTGACATTATACATGTCATCCACGTCATTTTTATTAAGATATAGATTTGCTTTGAAAGTTTTAAATCTAACTTTTAAAAAAATGAAGTAAATGATACATAGACTTTCGGAACAAATTTGTACCCTAACAAAAATATCGTGAACGATATATAGACTGTCAACCTATAATATTTGGTCCAGTAA
The DNA here is from genome assembly GCA_025563575.1 of Acacia pycnantha. NCBI lineage: Eukaryota > Viridiplantae > Streptophyta > Magnoliopsida > Fabales > Fabaceae > Acacia > Acacia pycnantha. The sequence continues at coordinate 3,096,432 of JAMWYP010000011.1, read as the reverse complement.
TAATCAAAATTAACTACGCCGGCAGGAGTAATGAATTGTAGTCTCGTTGCTTAGCTTTGTTCTCCATTCTGACAGCCACTCATGCAGTGTCCAGGAGCTCAGAATCCCCAAAAAAATATACTCCCTCCTCCCTAATTATAGGAGCAAATTTTGGAGTTGGTTTTGGTCCTAATTATAAGAGCAAGTTTTAACTTTTGTCAATTTTTTCCTATAATACCCCTATTTATACTTATTATTAGGAGCATTATATATATGTGTGTTTACATATATGTATATTTGTGTTTATGTGTCAATATATATATATGTGTAGATATATATGTGTGAACACACACATATAAACATATATATGTGTGTAGATATATGAATGTGTGTCTCTATGTATGTAGATAGATCTATATGTATACACATATATATACACACATATATGTATACACATGGTTATATAAAAAGCAACTAATATACATATATAAACTAATATGTCATGGATATCTAACGTAAGATAAATTAGAAACACTTATAATTATGGCAACTTGTGTCATTTTAAATTTATATAAGGACATTTTAGGAAAATGAGTAAAATTAACTAATTTAACTCCTCTCCTTAATTCTCCCAAAATCGGTTAAATTGCTCCTATAATTAGGGACGGAGGTAGTATTAGGATTCTAGGTTCTTTTTCATTAAAACTTCTTGTCAATAGACCTTAACCTCAAATTTAATGGTAAACTTGAACCCACGGCTTTCAACTACCAAAGATAAGCATATTCTAAGGCATCTTTCCTCGATGTTTTAGAAGATGAGAGGTTTTTGAGTCAGATTTCTGAAAAAAACTTATTCGCTTTATGTTACTTCCCTTCATTCAAATTTTGTAGTTCCACTTATCTCTCAAATCTCAATCATAACAAATTGGGTCTCCCTTTTTTCTAGATATGATTTGTGACTGATCCAAAATAAATTTGGAGTTTCTAAATTATTCACTCAAAAAAAAAAAAAAAGTGGATCACGTTTTATTTTTGATTTATATTATATGATGCAACACAGCACATTCCAATATTCAATCTAAACCCCTTTTTTCAAAAAAGACGTGAAATTCTCATATTAATATTAATAATATACTCTCCCCGGTCCTAATTACAAGAGCTAGATTACTTTTTTGGAGAGATTAAGAAAGCTAATTAAATTAGCTTAGAGTATTTTTATTTTTTTCTTCAAACTTAATAATTTAACTAATAAACTAATATATAATCTAAGAAAACATAACATAAAATGATTAAGTAACTTATTTAGCTTCCTTAATCTTTCCAAAAAAAGTCAACTAGCTCTTATAATTAGGACCGGAGGTAATAACTAATAAACTGAACATGCATGTGTCAGAAGAGTTGTTTGTTTCATTTACGCAGATGAAATAATCCTCAAGGACATCTTAAAACGTTACTCAGACTTTTAACATCTACAAATATACTCGTACTAAATAAATATACTCATTTCTATCCATGCATACATGTGTCAGGATTTCACAGAACACAGAACTGTGCCACACACAGTTATCCCCTTTAGAAGGAGGAATGACATGAAACACGGAAGATCTCCAATGAGATACAGATTCAGCATTATATATAATGGAGTAATATCCTCACAAATCATTGGAAATGACCAGTCTTTAATAATAATGACCTCCCTTTTTCTTAACCAATCACGGAACATGCAGGAACCACATGAAAATGGCATACATATAATGACCAGCAAAATTATATCTACAAGAACAAAATGGCAGCACTTTCAAACATTTACCTGAGCCACCTGATGCTTCTTCACGTGGCTTTCTTCAATTGAATTTCAATTGACGAGTTTATAGCCAATTGATTAGGATATGTCATCCTATCCCCATGGATCCAAATCGAGGCAGGGTAAAACTGTGAACCAGAACTTTGAGGCCATTCACAAACTCATGCTTCTGCGGCTGTAGCTGCTTCTTCGTCAGTAGAATCAGGTGATACAATTTCTTCTGTGACATCTCCAATTGTTGCCCCTGCCTCTGGTTCGTTTTCTGTCCCAGCATATAGCTTCTCCCTGAGTTTCATCATAAGTTCTTCTTGTTCACCATGATTCTCTGCTAGGAACCTAGTGATAGCATCCTTACCATGGAAAGTCCCACCTTTATAATGATAAAATGAGCCAGACTTTGAGATTAATTTGTGTTTCAGGCTCAACTCTAAAATTTCTGCCCGTCTATTTATACCCTTGCCAAACTCAAGCTCAAATTGCGCTGATTTGAATGGAGGGGCAAGCTTGTTCTTCATGACCTTGACTACAACCTGGCTTCCTATAGCCTGCACAATGAAACATCAAAAAAGAGGACGACTCAGACCAGTAATGAAAACATTTCAACGCAATCAAGCTAATCCTCATACCCAAAAATACTACAAAAGCTGAAATTACACAGACAGGCTTAATATGAGAATACTCCAATGCACTAAACCAGTTTCTCCAAAAGAAATGATAAAACATATTCCCCAAATATTGATGACGTTGATCCCACATGTATGCCCTAAAGCATATCCAAGATATTGTCAATTCTCAATACGAAGTATTACCTCCAGACCTAAATGTAGGACCTAGTTTGTAGTGCAACCGGAGGAGCATGATGGATTCTATCACGATCATGGAAGCATGCGGTGATTAGGATAATATATATGAGTAATCCATTACCCATGCTTTCTAATGCATTAAAGTAGATCTATCAATAAACTATCACGATTACAGATTAAGGTTATGCTTGGTTGGGAAGAAAATTGACATCTGTAAGACAACAAGGCAGAAATTTGAAAAATATTTTAACATAACTAAGTAAAAATACATTGCAACTTTCAATATGCCCATTTTCACAAGAATCAAGTGCAACCTAAGAAGTTTTCATGCCAATATACGTGAGAAGTCTTGAGTATGCCACTAATATCAAAGGGTTGACATCCAACCCTTAGTCCAAAAAATTTCAACCAGATAAAGAATACAGGGGGAGCGGTGGAATGAACAGAGCATTTGTACCTCTTCACCCTTCTTAACATACGCTGTTCTCCTGATATTTAGCCGCACAGAAGCATAAAATTTCAATGCATTACCACCACAGGTAACTTCAGTAGGCCCACCAAATCCAAAAGTAGAAAGCTTAGACCTCACCTGAAGAAACATGCAAACACTCATCAAAAGATTATATAAGCAAATCCTTTGACTGATTTAATATAATCAGGTTATTCATGCATTTAAAAGAAAAATGAAAAACATAAATTCTTCCAGAAAATACATCTTAGGACAATGGGCCAACAGTCACTTCCCACATAAACAATCGGAAAAGATAATATCACCCACATTATTAGGATTCCCAAGAACCCCACCAGTGAAACTACAACTATGTTACCCCTAAGTTCCTTGAAATCTTATAAAAGATGTCAAAAGAAAGAGATCTAAGTAAAGAAAATTAGCACAATCAGCAACCATAGCTGATACCTGGTTAATAAAAATCAATATACACTGTGACAGTGATAAAGCATGGCTCAATTTTCGAAGTGCCTGGCTCATCAACCTTGCCTGCATTGCCATGTGAGCATCACCCATCTCACCATCCAGTTCACCTTTAGGAACAAGAGCAGCTACCTAGCATTGGGAACACTGCAAAGAGTCAGTGGGCATATACCTGCCATATAAGAACTCTAATCCATTAACCAGAGGATATAATCTAAATCACATATTCACATGCAAGCAATATCCACAGGAGATACAGAGAAAAGGTGAGAGGGAAATAGGGAGAGATGGGACGCAAAAGATTTTACTCATAAAAGCAATCAAGAATACTTACAATGACCAATAAAAATAATAAAAACAAAAGAACAGGAGCCCCATACTTACACTGTCAACAACAATTACATCAACTGAGCCACTGCGGATTAAGGTATCCACGAGACTAAGTGCTTGTTCACCACAATCTGGTTGTGAGAGAAGCAAATTCTTAGTATCTACACCAATGGACTCTGCAAGTGTTTGATCAAGTGCATGCTCAGCATCAACGAAGACACAATAGCCTGCAAGAAAAAAACCAATCAATGTCTATAATGCAGCATGGACCAAGCACTGGTCCTTAATAGATATGCACAAAGAAGTTAGTCTTGGCATTCAAAATTAATAAGCCCCCTCATCTTTGCTGTCATTGTCATGGCAAAGCAAATGTAATAGATTAACATAACACAAAGGAACTAATCATGTAAAGTTCAGATTATAAAAAGCAACCAATAACAGTCTCTTCTTTATAGAAGTAATCAAAGAAACGGGAGGTAAAACATAACCCCCCATTCATAGAGTTAGAAAATTGCTAGAACCTGCAAAAAGTTGCCGCAGTGTTGAGCAGCCATAGTTAAATGAGAAGCCTTATAAGAATAAGACCAATAATTTACTGCATTCAAATAATATAGTCATGCGGGTAATTCTTAAAATTTATTTGGACCTGCAATAAAATTTCGTGAAAAGAAAATACATCTATCCAGAGTAAATAACAAAGGCACGTGTAATGTGCAGGAGAAACAGAGACTACAAAAATGGTACTAGCATCATAACTGATAGCAGCAGTACAATGGTCACATATGTAGTTAAGAACAAAGCCAAGACAACCAGAAAGCAATAAACATGCTTATGTCTGAAGAAAAGGCGTAGAAAGATAACCTCCTTGCTTCTGTGCTTCCGCAATCACATGTAAAGCAAGAGTTGTTTTCCCAGAAGCTTCCGGACCATATATCTCTATAACTCGTCCCTACAAAAATTCAGAATTTGCATGTAACATAAGTGTGTATCTATTTGCACAGCAAAACATAAGGTTGATTCCCTACACCCTCTTCAATATACATATAGGTAGCTATAAACCAAATTATTCTAGTCACACAACCTATATGCACACAATGTGTTATCTTGAAATAAAACATTATTTTAAAAATGAAATGCCAGCACTAAACAGTCAATAAAACTGACCAAGACAACAAATTTATTCTGTGAATCGCACATAAATATAAAGATGTATTTGTCATATCATTACAGCAAGGAAATAGGCAAAAGCAGTGAAGAAACAAAACAAAAAAAGTTGTTTCTATCAAATAATTACATTTTTAAATAAAATCAAGACATTTAAAATTCTATGCATGTACTCATGTAGAATAAAAGAGAAAAGAACTTCATATATGGAGCTAAAGATACCTTTGGAAGTCCACCAATTCCTAATGCTATGTCCAGAGTAAAAGACCCTGTTGACACCACAGGGACTTGCCTTGATGCAACAGAGCGACCAAGCCACATAATAGATCCCTTTCCAAAAGCAGAAGTGATCTGATCCAGAGCTTGTTGTAGGGCCAAGTCTTTCTTGGACATGTTCTCATCATTCGAGTCACTTCCATCTGATTTAGATCCCTTTCTACCTTCAGGTAGATGAATAAATAACAATCAAGCTTAGAAGCATTAGCGCAAAGACTATGATAAACAGAAAGGAAAAAGGTGATAATTGTCGCTGGGGGAAAAAGATTAGCATAGCACCCATACATTATATTTAATGTTAATCGATGCATCTAATCTTGCATCAGTAATTAAAGCTAGTTTTTCTTGTTTGTTCGTCAACTTGAGATAGATAAAAAGAGAAAGCAGAAAAGGCCTTTCTCCTAAAAATAAACCTCTGGATGAAAAGCTGCAAACTTGAGACCCGCCGAATATTCCTTGTCTAAAGCCCTGTAAATAAAGCAAGAAATAGGTAAGTATTTAAAGATGAGGAATCAATCTCACAAACATATGTAGAACACTATGCCGAAAGAGGGAAAGCTAGTGTTAGGTCTGCATAAACATGCTCAGCCATTCGCCATTGCGATTTTCTTAGTTCTTTTCCCTCTACAAAGGGCCGATAATATTCAGAATACATTGATTTTCGCGGTAAATGCTATCCGAGAATCATTTAAGCTTCACCCCTTCATTTTGTTACCAAGCCACGGACAGATTAAACATTAAACAAGAATAAATAAAGAAGATTGAACTTAAAAGGTGATCCATGGCCGCATAGACTCCGCCAAGTGAGAATGTATGATAAGGAGAAATGAGGGACTGTGGGAAGGTGGGAAAACGGCAACATAGCTCGGAAAACAAAATATGAGAAAAGAAAAAGAAAGATGTCTCACCGTGGTGATCGTAGGGTCGAATAGAGAGCGCTTGAGGAGGTAAGTGTTCCGAAGCAGCCTTGCCATAGAAGCACTCTGCAGGATTCTCACTTCCCGCCTTCGACCCCGAGAGGAAAGAGACTAACTTTCACAAGCACACTGATCACCCAAAAATACAAAAAATGAAAAGGCTCAAGGAAACTAGAATGGTTTATGATATGCATGCAAGAAGAACTAAGTAGGAAGCCCACGAGAGCTTAGTGAGGTTTAGGGTTTTTGGGCGTTTGATTTCCCTCCCTTTTCAATTCCGACCAGGGGTCATGGGGAGGGGAGAGGGACAGCAGCGAGTGCGAGATACGCGCGGGACTGTCCTGTCCTACCCGCGTTGTTCCAAAAAAAAAAACTGATATTGGGCCGGGCCTGCAGATTTCGCTTTTTCAATAACTGCTTTTATATCCTTATATCCTCGGTTCGAATTGTGGGAATATAAAAAATGGTGTTGGGAGCTATTCCCCACAACCGTGGGCCCAACGCAGGGTGAAATCCAGTTTAGTCGGGATCAAAGGTTTTAGTAAATCGAATGGAATACCAAAAAAAAAATTCCTGCATATAACGACTCAAAATGAGCTAATCAAAATACCCACTAAAAATAACTTAAGAATATTAGAAGTGTACGTATTGTTTAGTTGTGGGGATTTTTCACTATAGTTACGTGGAAACCAGAATCTCATTCCTTTGATGAAACACACATGTTTGGGGTTTGGGTTTTTTCAGAATCTTTTATCTTTTTTTTCAGAATCTTATTTTCAACGTCAAATTTATAAAAAAAATTAAGGGTTCGGATTTTGTAATACCCCGAAATTTGAATTAGGGAATTTAAGGGCCCAAGTGCCAAAATGACGAAAATGCCCCTAAGGGACATAAATGACTTAGAAAAATTATGGAAAATACCCTTGTAAATTATAAAATAATGCATGAGGCATGGAAATTCTAATGTTAAGGCAAAAGTTTGAAGATAAAGGAGTGTCTTAATTAAGAAAATTATCAACAAGTGATAATAAAGTAATTAAGTAATATTGAGCTAATTACTTAAGCTGAGCAAAGAAAATTATGAAATAATTAGGTAAAGCTCAAAAATTAGTGGAAAATGGTTTGAAATTAGTAAAAATATGTTTACTAATTAATTGGAAATTTTGGAGAAAAATAGTTGAGTTTAGGTATTTTTGAGCCTAAATACAAGTTTGGACCAATAGGAAAATTTTGTAAAAAATTATGTGAAAATAATTATTTAATTAATTAAATAATTAATTAAATAATTTTAAAAAAAAAAAAAAACGAAAATTAAATAAAAAAAGGACCAGAATTTTGGGCCAAAGAAAAAGAAAAAGAAAAATAAATGGAAAAATAATATGCAACTTGCAAATATTATAATAATATAATTAATTAAAGTTAAAAAGGATGAATAGTAATTTGGAAATTAGGAAACGGATCCTATCTAGAGATCTAGGAATAGGAATCCCAAGGTCAAGGTAAAATATTGATCAGTGAGTTTTTACCTTCAAGTGACCTCTTCAGTGAGAACATGTCTTGAGTTGTAAATCAGAATTTTGTGAATTCTCCGAAATTACGCGAATCGGGTGCGATCGGGAAAATGGGTTTTTTATAACCCAAAATGCCAAACAAAGCCTTATCTAAACCCTATAAATACCCCCCCCTCCTTCAAATTCTGCACATCTCTCTTCTTTGAGCTCCTTGGCCGAAATTTCTAGGGAGAGAAAGAAGAGAGAGAAGTTCTGGGCGGAAGCTCTGTAGAAGTCTTCAACGGGTAAGTCTTTCGGGCTTTAGTCTTTAGTTTTTAGTTTAGTAGTTAGTAGAATTGTTAGTTAGATTTAGAAAGTAGGTGACAAGATTCCTACAAATGTTTTAGAGCCTTGTTTGCGTTGAAAAAATATGCGAGGTGTAAACATAGTAGGGATCGAGTCGCTGAAAAGTTGTAGTTTTTATAACTCTTTCAAAATTAGGGGTAGTAATAGCCTTTAAATTTCAAGTATGATTGGGTATCATATGGGAGGGCTATTTTAGTCTTTATTTTCAAGAATCATAAATGCGTCGAAGTTCTGGCAAAATTTCGGGAAGAAAATTTGTCAGAGTAACGAAGTGCTGGCGAAATTCCGCCAATTAGGGGTAGAAGGGCAAAATGGTAATTTTTACCTAAAATGCCAGTTATAATGTCAAATTACTAATGGAAGTGACATTATTCTCATAGGATATCTGAAACGTTGATTCTGCTGCCGTTCTGTTGCCCGACGTGCTGCTATTTCACGATTTTCCGTAAAAGTACAGTTTTAAGTAAACGTGCTAGAAATACCGTAATCCGTCAACGAAGGTACGTTCGCGTACTGGTAACCTTAACTCTGATGTTTATTGTATGCATATGTGTATATTGTATGTACTCCGAATGTACTATTGTCTGTCATGCCAATTGTCTGTCATGCCTGTACTCTGACTGTACTGTTGTTCTGTCATGCCTATTGTATGTCATGCCTATACTCCGATTGTACTACTGTTCTGTACTTTGATTGTACTATTGTCTGTACTCTGATTGTACTATTGTCTGTACATCCGACTGTACTATTGTCTGTACATCCGACTGTATCTTCTTGTCTATCATCCATTGTATGATTATGCGTCATCCGATTGTATTGTTGTTGCCATACATATCGATATGTATATCCTATGTCTGACCCTAGTAAATGTCGCCAAGAGTCTATGAATGTCTGTTGTACATATATGTTGTATATAATCATGAGGTTAACCGTTACCTGAGATCCAATGTGGTAAATTGGATCTCAGCTCTTAACATAGCGTCAGGTTCGGGAGGACCGAGGATCGAGGAGAAGGACAAGCAGCACGCCTAGGAGTAGCGGCTGAAGACTCCTTTCTGTCATTTCTTTTGAAACACTTCTGTATCGCTGTTTAAACAGCAAAACATGTTACCATGGGTATTTTAATATACATATCAGTTACTCAATCGCTCCGGTGCACTACTCTGATCATTTTGAAATGATATTTGAAAAAAAAAATTTATACTGCTTTAGAAAAGTCGGGTTGTTACATTTGGTATCAGAGCAGTAGTCCTGGCATGGATTTAACTATGTTATTACGGACAGTTTGGTGCCGAAGGCAAGGCTAGTCTACGTGGGTGTGCCAATCACTCCAAGTATAACTAGTGTTTTCCCTAATGAAGGAAAAGAAAAAAAAACAAGACATGACAAATCCGAGAGGAGCCGGAGCTCCCGAGAGGCCGAGGCGAGGCCGTGGTGGAGGACGAGGTAGACAACCTCGGGTAAATCCGGAACCAAACCAACCGGAGCAGAATGAGATGCAGGAGATGAGGAGAACCTTGCAAGAGCAGCAGGCTCTCATCAATACACTTCTGGAGAGACAGAATCGACAAGACCGAGAAGCTGAGAGACAACTAGAAAGACGACAGAATGAGGAAGAGCATAATAATGAAGAAGAGGAAAACGAGCAAAGTGACGGGCACGATGAGGAATCGGAGGGATCAGAAAGGTCCCAATCACCTCCACGACGAGGGAGAGCTGTGCAGACCACACAACAATGGGTCACACAGTTTTGCAAGCTCAAGCCACCTACTTTTCATGGAAAGAACGAGTTGGCAGAAGATTGGCTGATGAGCTTAGATAAAATCTTTGAAGTAATGGAATGTCCGGGGAACCGGAAAGCTCAGCTGGCAATTTACAAACTCGATGGTGACGCACACGATGGTGGAAGAGTGTTTCCACAACTTTACGAGCCCCGTTACTTGGGAGATGTTCTTGGAGCAATTCAATGAACAATACTTTCCTTCCTCGATACAGGTAATCAAGGAAGAAGAGTTTCTGCAGATTCAGCAGGGAAATGAAGAGTCATTCGACGATTACTTCGCCCGTTTTACCAACCTGTCGCGGTATTCATCATACCTGAAAATCTACAAGAATGAAAGCTGGAAGGCTAACCGACTGATAACCGGGCTGAAATATGACATAAGGGCAAGGCTGGTATCTCAGAAATTTTCTAAAATGGCCAAAGCAGTGGAATCCTGCGCAGAAGGACCGAGCGCAACTGAAGGAATTACGTATATTACGGAATCAAAATAGTAGCCATACCAATCGTAGCGAGGGCAACCGTGAAAATTCCTCACGGAAGAGAAGCACCACAGTGACTCTCAAGGAGAAAGCAAGAGGCCAGTCCGAACTGGGCAGCAGTACAACCCAGGAACGTCAGGATCCTGACCATGTCCAAAATGCGGGAAGTATCATCCACAAAGTACGGCTGCGATGGGAAGCTGATATGCTTCAAGTGTCAAAAGACTGGGCACATCAGTGTGCACTGTCCGGAGAAAGCTGCAGCGTCAAGACCGCAGAACCCGGGCCGAATGTACGCGCTAACCGATACCATGGACAAAGAACTTCCAGAGAGAGTCCAAGGTACCATCTCTTAAGGAATTTTTCCTCTGTACGTTAACTATATGTTAGTTATGCAACTAAATCGTATGATACGTGAACCATCTTCGTGACGTATTCCATGTTTCCTCGTTACTATATTTCGACCGTGATCATGTCATTGAGTAGGAGGTATCTCATTTGTCATGGTGTATGGGCACCATGGTGACATGTATGATATTTTGTGTTGTCATGGTGTATGGGCGCCATGGAGACATTTTGGTATCTGTAGTGTTGACCGCGGTGTATGGGCGCCTCGGGAGACACTATATATCAAAGTACAATATGACAAGATCTTTATGGTCAAACCAAAGCGAATTCTCGATCACCAGGAGGAGCAGCTGACAAATAAAGCGAAGATCCGACGCGTATAGTTCGAGATCAGGATAGTACAAAGTTAAGTGGGTAGAATACAAATTTCGAGGACGAAATTTTGTTTAACGGGGGGAGAAATGTAATACCCCGAAATTTGAATTAGGGAATTTAAGGGCCCAAGTGCCAAAATGACGAAAATGCCCCTAAGGGACATAAATGACTTAGAAAAATTATGGAAAATACCCTTGTAAATTATAAAATAATGCATGAGGCATGGAAATTCTAATGTTAAGGCAAAAGTTTGAAGATAAAGGAGTGTCTTAATTAAGAAAATTATCAACAAGTGATAATAAAGTAATTAAGTAATATTGAGCTAATTACTTAAGCTCGAGCAAAGAAAATTATGAAATAATTAGGTAAAGCTCAAAAATTAGTGGAAAATGGTTTGAAATTAGTAAAAATATGTTTACTAATTAATTGGAAATTTTGGAGAAAAATAGTTGAGTTTAGGTATTTTTGAGCCTAAATACAAGTTTGGACCAATAGGAAAATTTTGTAAAAATTATGTGAAAATAATTATTTAATTAATTAAATAATTAATTAAATAATTTAAAAAAAAAACGAAAATTAAAAAAAAAAGAACCAGAATTTTGGGCCAAAGAAAAAAAAAGAAAAAGAAATGGAAAAATAAATATGCAACTTGCAAATATTATAATAATATAATTAATTAAAGTTAAAAAGGATGAATAGTAATTTGGAAATTAGGAAACGGATCCTATCTAGAGATCTAGGAATAGGAATCCCAAGGTCAAGGTAAAATATTGATCGGTGAGTTTTTACCTTCAAGTGACCTCTTAGGAAATTAATTCCGAGGCCGTTTGTGCATTTTCCTAATAAAACAAAATAGGGAAAAATGCATATAGGCATATTTTTGGAAATGAAGAAAATAAATTCTAACTCAATATCTAGGAATGAGTTTGAATTTATATGGACATATTTGGAATCAGTGAATTATTTCGAAGAGATTGATATCTCCGAAAACGAATTCCGACACCGGACGCGTTCGGACACGTTTTTCGAGGAACTTCAACTGGACTGTTGGAGACCTATATGGAATCAAAATTTAGGTTAACTTGGACATTTCTACTAAGTGAGAACATGTCTTCAGAGTTGTAAATCCAGAATTTTGTGAATTCTCCGAAATTACGCGAATCGGGTACCGATCGGGGAAAATGGGTTTTTTATAACCCAAAATGCCAAACAAAGCCTTATCTAAACCCTATAAATACCCCCCCCTCCTTCAAATTCTGCACATCTCTCTTCTTTGAGCTCCTTGGCCGAAATTTCTAGGGAGAGAAAGAAGAGAGAGAAGTTCTGGGCGGAAGCTCTGCCGAAGTCTTCAACGGGTAAGTCTTTCGGGCTTTAGTCTTTAGTTTTTAGTTTAGTAGTTAGTAGAATTGTTAGTTAGATTTAGAAAGTAGGTGACAAGATTCCTACAAATGTTTTAGAGCCTTGTTTGCGTTGAAAAAATATGCAGAGGTGTAAACATAGTAGGGATCGAGTCATTTGAAAAGTTGTAGTTTTATAACTCTTTCAAAATTAGGGGTAGTAATAGCCTTTAAATTTCAAGTATGATTGGGTATCATATGGGAGGGCTATTTTAGTCTTTATTTTCAAGAATCATAAATGCGTCGAAGTTCTGGCAAAATTTCGGGAAGAAAATTTGTCAGAGTAACGAATCTTTGGCGAAATTCCGCCAATTAGGGGTAGAAGGGCAAAATGGT